>OX419336.1:20241748-20309248 GCA_948470475.1 Galaxea fascicularis | reverse complement strand
TTCAAAGACATACCGTATTTATTCGTCTATAAGCCGAGCGATTTTTTCACAAAACTTTATCAAGATCTCCAAACTTTGAGCTAGAGAAGGGTCCTCGGCTATTGTTTTGCCAAACAAAATTTTTCCGAAACCGGCAAATTCAAAGGAAACAGATTTATTCGTCTATAAGCCGAGATACTGCATGCAGAAATAGATGACAATACAAGTTGAAGTTGGTCAGACTTTTATTCATGTGGTGGCTCCTGAAGGAGCCGTTGGTTGTTTTTGGCATGAAGTAAATACGGCTTAGTGTTTGTCCTCAGCGTCAACATAGAATCCATCTCCTCCTCATCCGCTGCTGTTTCTTATGAGTAGACTGCTTCAAAACTGACCAATCAGAACTGCCCATTCCCATGCTTGGTAAACAAACTCGTAACACGATAAAATGTTGAAATTTGCGATCACGGAGTTGAAATTTGCCATCTCAAAGTTGTTTTCGATGCCTTCGCAAAAACTACAGAGATTAGTATTTGTCAAGTTGATTCGGTGAAGAAAGTCATTGGTCGCCAATCTCCTGTGCAACAGCTTAAATTAAAGTGTGTAGTTTGGTTATTTTAGTGCACTGAAAAGGTGACTGGTAAACAGCTGCCCAATCAATCAAGTCGTTCTCTTCAATCAAGCAGTCAACACACCATTTCTTCTGGCTGTTTATAGGATTCTTCCTTTTTCTCTCTACAAGCATTTTATAGATTAATCTATTTGGTTTATTTGCCTTCAGAAATTTTTGCAAAAAAACGCCACTGCTATCGTCATCATTGTCATGAAGGAAATGTTCTTGGACAGATTTGTGCAATAGCTTAATCGCTGATATTAGGCCGTAGAAAGAGAGAAAACCTGGCTTGATGTTGTAACGACATTTAAATTCTGTAAAAGACAAAAACTTGGTTCCATTTTCGATTAGATCACTAACTTTGAGTATTCCTTGAAAGTACCAAGGTTTGTAGTATATTGGTTTATTCCCGACACAAATAAGAGAGTTAAACCAAAGGCTCTGTGGAAGAAGGTGCTTGTTGGAAGAAATACTATCCACATAGCTGGTTTCCGACCATACCTGCATTATCTCATACATGAATGGGTCCGATAGCCTAAAAAAAAACTCTAAATCTCTCTTATGCATATTAGCTTTAAAGAACAAATCACCACCGAAATTCTGAAGTTGCAAATCCACAAATAATTTCCATTTGGCAAGGTTTTCTGAATCAAGGTACTTTTTTACCCAGCTTGCTTTTAGTGCCTTGGTGAAGAGCCTAACATCGGTCATCTTTAGTCTGCCATGTTCATACTCACTGATCATTACATCACGCTTAATTTTGTCTCCTTTGCCATTCCATAAAAAGTTGAACAGCAGGCTGTTAATTTCGTCCATAGCACAATGGTTTGTTGGTAAAGGTGACAGTATGTAAGTAAGTTTAGAGATGATCAGACTTTTTAACACAGTAATCTTTCCAAGCAAGGTTAAACGACAAAATTCCCAACAGCTCAGGGATGCCCTGAGGTCTGCTAATTTTTCCTCATAGTTGACTTTCGTTGTTATTGCAGGGTCAGTAGATAGCCAGATGCCTAGCATTTTAACTTTATCTCTTATCCACCTAAAATTTTTGTCAGGGTAAATGTTCTCCTCACTATCCTTGTTTGCACCAATCCAGAGCACTTCTGTTTTTTTATTGTTTAGGCGAAGGCCGGAGCTTGCACTAAAAAGTTCTAAAGCCTGGACAGCATTCATGAAGGATGTCCTAGACCCATCGAGAATAAGGGTTGTGTCGTCAGCGTATTGACTTATTTTTATTTCCTGTCCATTTACTGTAATACCCCTAATGTTATCATCTCTTCTCAAAGCATCCGCAAGAACCTCAACACAGAGAATGAACAGGTATGGGGAGAGTGGGCAGCCTTGTCTAACCCCTCTTTTGAGTCCAAAAAAATGGCTAGACCAGCCGTTGTTTAAAATGCAGTTTTGTATATCATAATAGAAAAGCTTAGTCCAGTGAATTATTGATGGTCCAAAGTTATAATGCCGAAGGACTTTTAGTATTTTTATTTCCTGTCCATTTACTGTAATACCCCTAATGTTATCATCTCTTCTCAAAGCATCCGCAAGAACCTCAACACAGAGAATGAACAGGTATGGGGAGAGTGGGCAGCCTTGTCTAACCCCTCTTTCGAGTCCAAAAAAATGGCTAGACCAGCCGTTGTTTAAAATGCAGTTTTGTATATCATAATAGAAAAGCTTAGTCCAGTGAATTATTGATGGTCCAAAGTTATAATGCTGAAGGACTTTTAGTATGAAAGACCATTCAACGGTATCGAAGGCTTTTTCAAAATCGAGGAAAAGTAGGAGCCCAGGAGCGTTTTTAGCAGCAGTAAAGTTAATGACACTATCAATCAGTCGAATATTCTCTCCTATGAATCTTCCTTTTAAGAAACCAGTTTGATCACTATCTATAACTTTCGGGAGAACTAGTTTGAGGCAGTTCGCGATAACCTTGGTAGCTATTTTATAATCACAGTTCAAAAGAGATATTGGGAGCCAGTTTTTAACGAGATAGGGTTCGGTGTCTTTTTTTGGAATATGTTTGATGATCCCTCGCCTTTGAGAAACCAATAGGTGTCCTGTATGATAGGCATAATTGATTGAATTAAGAAAATAGTCGGCGATGTCGTTCCAAAAAACTTTATAGAATTCGGCAGGCAGTCCATTGGAACCCGGTGTCTTATTACAGTCCATACCTTTAAGTGCATTCAAGCATTCGTTTTTTGACAGGGGGCCTTCACAGCTGTTTTGTTCCGCCTCATTTAGTCTCTTTTCTGCTGAGGTATCGCAAAAGAAAGACGTATCACATTCTTTGCTAGGGGGAACGATTTTGGAAGTGTAGAGGTCACGATAAAAGGCTTCACAGTGGTTTAAAATTTCCGGATCCGTTGTAATAAACTTGTCGCTATCTACTTTCAGTTGAGTGATAGCACCTTGCATATAATGTCATTTCTCTAAATTTAAAAACTATTTGGTATTTTTTTCACCTTCATTGTACCATCTAATAATAATAATAATAATAATTTTATTGCTTCTATAGTGCACGATACATGAGAAAAACTAATTCTACTATTTCAAATCAGTTACATGAAAAATGGAAAAATCTAAAGCTAATTAATATTCCAACTATAAAATTGCATAATATTTACTATAAAATTCAGACTTGATCAGATGTTCTGTAGATTATAAGCTTTCCGAAATAAATGAGTCTTGAGGGCTTTCTTGAATGTTTGTACATTTTGAGAATAGCGAACTGCACGTGGTAATTTATTCCATAAAGCTGGTGCAGCCGCTACAAAGCTACGATCACCTATTGTCTTTAGAGTTTTTACTCGAG
Source organism: Galaxea fascicularis (assembly GCA_948470475.1). Lineage (NCBI taxonomy): Eukaryota > Metazoa > Cnidaria > Anthozoa > Scleractinia > Euphylliidae > Galaxea > Galaxea fascicularis. Next base: position 20,305,841 of record OX419336.1, on the reverse strand, counting down.
GAGGCTGAAGAAGAAGCTCATTAGTAGATCTAAGATTGTATGTACACTGAGTCCTTAGGGTGATCAATTCAGTTAAATACGCTGGTGCAAGACCTTGGATTGCCTTAAAAGTAATGAGCAGTATCTTAAACTGAATACGAAATTTAATGGGTAACCAATGTAACATTTTAAGGGAGGGGGAAATGTGATCGAAACGCCCTACGTTACAAATAAGTCTTGCTGCTGAATTTTGTACCCGTTGGAGTTTGTAAAGTTCAGTGGCTGGTAGACCGTATACTATACTGTTACAATAGTCCAAGCGACTCGTGACAAAGGCATTGACCAGGATCTGCGTGGTTTCAGGACTGAGGAATTTCCTAATTCTTCTTATGTTATACAAGTGAAAAAAGGCAGATTTGCATAGGCAATTGATGTGGCTGTCTAGTTTGAGCTGATTATCGAGTCAGCATCTGAGGTTCTTGACTTCAGAAGACGAAGAAACTTCCGCCGTTCCCACATTGATCGAATCAATGTTGACTTTCGCCAGTTGCTGCCTAGTCCCAATAACTAGAAATTCCGTTTTGTCATCATTTATCTTCAAACGATCAGCCAGCATCCACTTCCTTATGTCGTTGATACACGCTTCCATGGCTGCCACTGCGTTGGCGGCGTGTTCAGGGTCGGGTTTAAACGCAACATAGAGCTCAGTATCGTCGGCGTACGCATGGACTTGAGGGAGGTGTCGCTCAGTGATAGTAAAGAGCTTGCTGGCGTAAAGAACAAAGAGAAGAGGACCTAGGCAGGAACCTTGCGGGACACCACATTTCACTTCGAACTTTTTAGATGTATGACCATTCATCAACACTGACTGGGAGCGCTGGAATAGATACGACTTGAACCACGAGAGCACGTTACCAGAGATACCAAAATCCGACTTAAGACGGTTTAACAATATCGCATGGTCTACAGTGTCAAAGGCAGCACTTAAATCTAGTAAAACTAGAAGGGTTAGGTGCTGCCTATTCATATTCATAAGAATGTCGTTCTTGATGCGGAGGAGTGCAGTCTCAGTACTATGGCACTCACAATACGATGACTGGGCTTTCGGGTAGAGGTCATGAATGGTCAAATGATTGTGAGTTTGACTAAATGCAGCATGCTTAGTCAGTTTCGAGACAAATGTGAGATTACTTATGGGACGAAGATTAGGAAAGATGACTTCAGCTTTTGGTTTCTTCAGCCTTGGGTGGACATCAGCGTGTTTCCATCTATCTGCAAAACACCCAGATTGAAGTGACAGGTTTATCATCCTGGTAAGTACAGGAAGCAAAACATCAAGACACTCAACAACAAGGGTGGTTGGCATAGGATCCAGTGAACAGGTCTTCTTGGTTGCTTTTGTTATAAGACTACTGACTACATCGAGCCCTTAGAATTGAACCTTTTGTCCGATATTCAATAATCTTTTCCAGTTCTCTCTTCTTAGCCTCAGGGGTGCCAGAAGCTTCTGCCTTGTCATTTAGCTGCATAAAGGTTCTATCTATTTTGTTTTGCAAAGAGTTAATTTCTTTCTCAAGTTCTTCCTCACGCCGAGACAGTTTTGCTTTTTTGGCCACCGCATATTTCAGTGATTGTTCTCTTATTTTAAGTTTTAGCACCTCCCACAGCAAAGCATCGTTAACAGTGTCATCATTTCGATATTCGTCATGTGTTTCCTTGATGACAGCTCGGATCTGATTAACATAATCCATTTCGGAAAGGAAAGAAGTGTTAAGTTTCCAAAACCCCGGGCCTCTAGGGTTGGAATGAAAGGCGACTCGGAGATCTATTAATGAGTGATCAGTTTTGCAGCCAACTAAGATATTTGCATCCCTAACTTTGCACATCAGACTTTGACTTACGACGCCAAGTGTATTTGTGACTATCGGGGTTAATTATTTTCCACGCGTCTATTAAATCAAATTGAGCAGCAAAGGTCTTTAGAGTTTCTTGAGAATTGGTGTGTGTTCTAGAAAGTCCGCCCTTTTTATCCACATCTACATTTAGAACAAGGTTGAAATCTCCACCAACGACAATTTCTTCGCACTTGAAATCCATAAGATGATCGAAGAAACCCATAAAGAATTGTGGGTCATCTTCATTGGTTGCATATACTGTAGCAATTGTGATGCACTTCATTTCTAATTTTATATCACAAATTATGAATCTACCATTTGGGTCGGAGAAGGATTTTTGAATTTCGTATCTGAACGAGTTGTTAAATAAAATAGTGACACCACACCTGGCTCTATCGTGACCGCTAAAAATAGTTTTATAGCCCCATTCCGCTGACCACATGAGACTTGTGTTTTCAGAACAGAGAACTTCTTGCAACATGTAAATTGAGTATTTCTTCTTCGTTAGCCAGTTAAACATTTCTCTCCTTTTCAGATTATCCCCCAATCCTCTCACATTAAGAGAACAAATACTGAGACTCATTGCTGAAAGCGGTCGCAATGGATGGTGCAGACTGCAAAACTGTGGTGAGAAAACAACTTAGAGTGTCGATTAGCCCAAAAACACAAGAAATAACAAAGAAAATTACACGCGAAAGGAATACATTAACACCTACTAAAATACTATTGTAGAAAGGACACTCAGCAGGATCATGAGTTGTAATAAAATACACATGATAACAACAGCAGGGTCATCAGTAGCCAGTTCGAGAAAAGAGTAATATGCAAAAATTGATGATGATCATGCTAAACAATCTATTTTAGGCTTTCTGGAATATTTTGATGATTATATTTTTTGTTATTAATAAATAAAAATCTTCCGATTACTTTCGCGTCATGTATGCCATGTCCGTTCCTTGCTTTCATCATAGTGTTGATTAGAATTTTTCTCTCCTCCTGGATAGCTCTAGCAAAATATTTTGTAATATATGAATTGGGTTGGTTGCCAGAGCTCTTGATCTTTGATCTATTTTTCCAGATTAGGTCGCGGTCCTCACGGGTGATGAATTTCACGATTATTGGCCGTTGCCTGCCCTCCACATTTTTTCCCACTCGGTGCACTGCATGAAATCTCATATCTTTTGAGTCAATTCCCAAATCGTTCTTAATTATATTGTGTACTACGCTCTTACAGTCTCCACCCTCATTCTCTTCAATGTTATTAAATCATAAGTTTTCGGGCCGAGTGTATTGTTTGTGTTTAATGTTATTTTCGATTTCCGTTTGGAGCTGTAATTCAAAGCTGGTAATTCGTTTTCGTAAAGTCTCCAGTTCAGCATTCGTTTTCTCTAGATCCATTTCAGCCTTCTCCTTCATAATGGCTACATCCCCTTCAGTGAGTTCTAAGCTCTGTTTTAAACCTTGTGTTTCAATTCTAATTTGATCAATGTCGTTTTTCACCTCATACCTCAACTTGTCCAACTCTGAGCGCAATCCATCGAAGCCTGCCTCCATTGCCTTTCGAAGCGCGTCGATCGCATCTTTCACCGGGTACGAAATATTAGAGCTATCCGTCATGTCTTCTGCCACACTATTCAAAGAGCTCGATCCTATCTTGGAACGCTTTTTCAATTGTCCATGAAGCAATCGCCGTCCAAAAACCACGCAGACCAATAAAGCGATGGAGTTAGTTGCTGTTTCCCATCAAGCAAGTAGCATTGATAAGTTAAAATTGGCAAAAGACCCACCTCTTACCAGGAGTGTCAGTTGAAGAGTCTGGACGCCATGCCTGCTTAGTGACCACTCTCAATGCTTCAGGCATCTGAGATGACGTGCCTTGGCAACTCCATTTTCCACTCCTTGTCGATGGCTTCCTCGCCATCGGTGATGTAACCATAACATTTATCCAGGTCCTTGGATCCTGTTACACATGTGGACGCCAACACCTTGTAGGTCTGGAAATCTTTTCTGTGGTGTATCATGGTTGGCCCGAGGAAAACGGTTGTTTCCAGTTCTCTTGGAAGTTAAAAATAGGTTTTTGTAGACTACTGGCATAACCTCAAATTGGCCCATATTAAAAGTCGGATCTATACCGATTGGGTGGCTTAGCTTTGCCGGGGAAGCGAACCTCCCCAGATCATTACACATCACCCTCATCCCAAGGATCCACAGGTCAGTTAGCATATCTTCGTGTCAAAGGACAATTTCCTCTTCTCTTTTCCTTGCATAGACTAGCAAATCATCTACCTGGTCTTTACCTTGGCCGGCCCTAAACTGAAGGTCATGCACTTGCTTTTGGGAGCGTGGTAATTCTCCAGGTGTTCTGGCCTGACTAGAACACCCGGCTTGATCGCAAACCAATTTGTACACTTGAGAAGGTGCTGCATTATCTGTTTTTCTGTAACGCTTGTAGCATGCTTTTGGCTGTGGGGTAGAAGGGTGCCTTTGCGTTTTTACGGCTGTTTCCGTGGACACCCACTCGAAAGTCTACTCTATCTTCCACTGAGGTGATATCATACTGCGATAGCGCAACTCCATTCACTATTCTCTGACCCGAATCCTTTACCAAAAAGCTTGATCTCACAAGAGAGGAGCAAGCCTTATTTCCCTTAGAATTGATGACTAGGTGGTAGTGGTCACTTTCTGTAAGCGGTAATGCGTTCTTCACTACGACTTCAACATTAAGGACATTAGGATTTTTATGGCACTTAATTGTTCACATGCAGCATCTTGGTGTATGCACCGTTCATGTCATCTTTAATATCTTCCCAGTGATTGTAGGAATTGACATTTACCAAGCATGCTGCATTTTTTCGTACTCTTAAAGGATGACGTTGGCAAGTCGGATGTTTTGGGCTATGAGATAGGAGAAATTCTATGGCCTCTCTTGCTGTGTATCTTGATTTTCTTCCAACTTCAAGAATGAGCGTTTCTGGCTTCTTCCAAAACTTACGCTCTGTGACAAATGGACAGAAGGGACCACCAGTGGCACTCACAATGAGGTCTCTAAATACTTTTGTTATAATCACCATCATTGTCATCATCTTTCAAGTAATAATTATACCTATTTTTATGATCCTACTAATCGTCCTTGTCATATCGTTAAACTGCAAACTTTATTACATACTTCCACTCTTAAATTAGATTTCCTTAAAACGAGGAGAAAAAGTCTTATTTTAAGTTCCTGAGATGAGACATCATGAACCCTTAAAATGAGATTAACTTAACTCTTGAAACTAGTTTACAGTCTCAAAATAAGATTAAAAATAATCTTGTTTCAAGATTGTAAATGAGACCCATTTCACCCAAGTAAGAAACAAATTCTTATTTTGAGATTGACAGCCTCACCAGTTTAATTTGCACTGAAAATGAGACTATATTATATGTTATATATACAGTTATATGTACACTGTTCCTCAAACTAGCTGCCATTGCCTTCAATGAAGAGTTGTATGCCTCTCTTTATTCCTTGTTCAACAATTAAGGGGACTAACATTTTTATTCCAATTCATTAGAATAAAGAGAAATACATTTAAGAAATATTAGTCCACCACTGATGATGATATACACAAGCAAACAAGTTAACTCAAATTTTCTCAAATTTTAATGATCACATAAAACTCAATATTGAACAATTCAGTCCAATGTTATGTACTTATTTGTTGGTCACAGATATTATTAGCTAACAGTGACTGGATAGAACAAAATGGCAAACTTTTGGTTTATTACTTAATTAGTTGTCTGAAATCTCATTTGAAAGATGCTGCTGCTCACAACTAGATGAACTTCCACGGCACTCTATATGAATTTTAGTGCCGGGTATGTAAACCAGCTGACTAAGCAAAGATTGGTGTTATGTGGTTCTAGATAAATGTTCACTGTTTTTTCTGTGGTAGGTGGAGGATTCAACTCCCAATGTTTTTTAGGAAATTATAAAGCTAAATTACGTTTTCCAGAGAGCAAGAGGTGAGACATTCAAACACTTTTCTGGGGATGGATTTTTGGGAACAACACATACAAAATACTCTTTCCCAAAAAGTTTTGACCATGAACAGTGATAAAGCAGAAACATCTTTCAACTTCTAAAGGAGAGCATTCTCAATGATCTGCATATGATCAATATATCCTATCACTCACAAAAGAAGTTCCTGAATAATTTCAGTTTCAACATTATCTTGTAGTTTAAATGGCACTTAATAATAACCTGAAGGCTTAATTTACTCAAAAATTATTATAACTCCCAGAGAAGGAGCTCCAAAAATGTAATGTCAACTTCTGGATGGATTAAAGACCAGTACTTAATGGTACCCCTATTTGGCACTGAACTATCAGAACAGCTATCATTAGTCTTTTAACTTAGGAAAAGAGCATTCTTAAGGTGGCTCAAAGCAGTTTCCAGCACTTAGATTTTGACTGGTCATAATAACCACTCTCTATTTTTTGATGCTTCAATCATGGTATCAAAAACCTGCCCAACTGCAGGTTTTTTGATACCTCATTGTTAGCATGAAGGTGCCTTATGCTCCCCCAGCGGGGCTCCGAGGATTGAGTGAGTGAGTGTTAGCATGAAAAAAATGAGCAGTTGTAGTTAAGTGACCCATCAAAATCTAAGTGCTGGAAACTGTTTTGAGCCACCTTAATTTGTCCCACTAAACAAGAAGTCTTTTAACGTAAGGAAAATAGCATTCTCAATTTGCCTATAGGTTCTCCTCTTTGGGATCATGCCCATTGTGTGCTCCTTTATAAATCTGAACATGAACTTATGGGTCAAATTAAAGGTATGTTACTGATAATGCTATTTAGTGTATCTCTCACTTAAACTAGTCTTTCAACTTAGAGAGAAGAGCATTCTCGATTTTCCTGTATGCATAGGTTTTTCTTTTAGGGACTATGCCCAATACATGTTCCTCAATAAATTTGAACATAAACATGTGGTTGGAATTGTACCGCAAATTAAGGGCAAAATGTACAGATAACAAAGAAATCAATGCATCTCGACTGGAAAGAGATTGGCATTCCAGTAACACCTCTTTATCTACCACTATAAACCTCTGAATGGAGCTTGGGTCATCAACTTCCTCTGCCTGGTAAAAAACCAATTGAGGGTCATTTGATCCCAATGTTTTCAGAAATGAGTCGAGTTGAGTCTGATCCTATACAAATGGAGAAAAATAAAACCATACTTTTCATCAACTCAATAACATATCATAAATGAAGTGTATTTCAACTACAATGGTTGGAAGGCAGTTTATACACAAATTGGGCTGTTAAAGTAAATATCACGTGAAAGGCCAATGAAAATCACTTAGGGAAGAGAAGCATAAAAAACAAAACTTTTGGGAAAACTATGTAACTGAAAAAGAAAATCCTCACCCAGGGGATGAAGGACCGCAAAACACAAACTATCCAGGGGGGAGGGGGTGCATAGATATCTTCTAGATCTGGAACTACACATTCCTGTCTAAAACAGAACAGCCGGGTACTCTAAGCACTTAAGCTAACTGGAACTGAATTATTAAACATAATAGCTAACAATAATGTAAAACTAAGAGTTGGAGCACACTGGGTAGATGTGGAGATTTGGGGCATTTGACATGTAAACAAAAACAGATAACATCTGGTTTATCAAGTGTCCATATCGCCTATGGTGTTGCAGTTAAAATGCTAAATATACCTGGACCATGCTATTTGCTTGGTTAAAGCTTCAGTCAAATTTGAAGGTGAGATATGGCAGAAGCACTTAAATCTCCCATGTCTGCCTGGGTTTCCCAGCTTATTTTGCTTTAATATTGTGTGCACAAATACAAATATGTGAAGTGAACACAATAAATTTTATTAAAACTGTAGCAGCCACTCTTACCGATAAAAAATGCAGCAGTGGAGAGGATTCAGCATTGAATGTCTTTGGCATTCTTTCAAGTGCAGCACTACAAATGTCATCTGAATATAAGGGAAGATAAAATGTTTGATGCTGTTAGTGACTAGATTGAATCAAAAGCCAAGAGCATTATGTAGATCATCAATTGTCTGCATTTGTTGAAAATATTCATCTGTTATTATAGTGGAGTGAAATATATATTTGTTCAGTGGTAACATTGCACAATAAATGATTTTTTGGTGGTTGTTTCCTTTGTGAGGTGTATTGATTTGCATAGAGTCATTATAGTAATTAATCAATATTAAAAAGTGGCTACTTTAAATTGATGCTGCTTCTAATGATAATTTAAAATTAATGGTTGCCTACCTTTATCTAAGTCACCATCAACAAAGCACTTTGCAATATTTTCCCACCGATTTGCGAGGATCTCTACACTTACTTCCTCATCAGTCTGTTCTGATACGTACAATTCCAATTCATTCCAGAGCTGCCAAATCAGAGGAATAAAAAAGGTATAATTTTTAGCCTAAGTAATTAAAGATGTTATCACAGACATGTGTCGCAGCACATATAATTAGCAGCTACCCTTAACATGTGAATAAATGTAAAGTTAATTGTATGTCTCACAAATGAGCAGCAAAGTTTCATCAGGTTCAACATTCCAAGAAGAAGCCAAGGAATTTTAAACACAATGAAATGCAGGCTACAAGTTTAATGAACATGCAACTTCAAACTTATCCCCAAAAAGGTGTGTTCCAACGGAGTAGCCTGAAAAGAACAATTTGGGTGGACAATTGGAGCCATCTGTTCAAGTTTTTCACACACAATGCCACTGCTGCTGTGCTAATTAAGCCAGTTTAATGGCAATTCCTTTGTTTTGTCTACTGTTAATTCTCACTTAGAAGTAAATGCGACTTACACATGCTTCATTGTCGAGAAAAGGAAACTTCTCCAATATTGCTGACACAACATTATTTCCAGTAATATCGATATCCTCTATGCTTTTTTTTCTAGAGGAGAATGTCAACCTCTGTAGTTTCTTTACAGATTCCCAATTGACTTCCTTCTTCTTCCTTTTTCCACAAACTTCTTTTACCAGCTCCTTGAGCAGACTCTCACTATCCTTTTCAGACACTTCAAGTACAAATTGTTGGCCCTTTTTAGATTTGGAGCTTTCTCCACTCGTCCGGTGCTTGATATTCATGTATCTTTTCTTCAATGTATACAACACTGAGGTCTATGTAAACATTAAAACAAAATCTCATATAAATAATATAGGTTTGACCTGGTAGATGAACCCTGTAATTTTATACACATGAACCCATCCAAGGTGTTTTCAAACTATTGAGACATCCTAATTCAAGGCTTGCTATTGAAAATATTTTCACATTCAATTAATTGAAAAGATTTAATATTATAGCATCCAATTGGTCTGGTCTTGTGATCAGAGCATTGTGAGAGTGATCAACAAATTTTACTGAAACAGTACAAGTTTTGAAAAAGAAAAACGGTGTTATTTTATTGAAAATGTCATACTCTGTTCTTTTCCAACACAAGGAATATTATGTCCTAAACAAGCAGCCCTCCTATCACCCAAAATTGGAAATAAGACCCCTTAAGTAGGCCCCCTCTTCCACCCTTTTCTATGAGCTGAGCCACAAAAGACTGAGTTAAATGTTAGCCATGTTTACCACTTGTCACTGTTTATAGTAATTGGCAATCAGAGAGAATGAATGTCTAACGAATTGTAAATAACTGTGTACATGCTAACTGCTATTAAAACAGTTTTATATATTAATTCTCGATCTGAGCATATGATATGTATACCTTGAGAAAAATTAACCAAGAGCTTCCTCTTGAATGGGTATCCTTACTTTCCCTTGAAATATAAAACCTGACCCTAAATTCATGGATCTATAATATTGATCCATTTTTGGAGAAATGGAACTGATGTGACCTCTATTTAGTGGCACTGCCAAATTATTATGTACCATCAAGTCCATTTCAAATACCTTGGAAAAGACATTATTACTTACCCAATACTCAAATTTGACACCCTCTGGCCAGTTTGGAGGTTGTACATCTGCCAGCTCAGGAACTTCTGCACATATCAACTTGCTGGCCATCTTAAATGCATCATTTGGTATGGCCTCCCCATATTGAGCTTTAAGACACGTCACACATTCTCTTATAAGTTCACACCTTAGGTTATCAGGGATAGGCTCCCCTTTCTTCACATACTTCTTTAATTCTGGTGACACAGGAAACTTAAAGCTCTTTACGTCAACAGAGCTGGGTTGGATTTGGGCAGTCGATACAGCAATCTTTTTGGCTCTTGGTCCTTGAACAGTTGAGCTTATTCTCTTTAATCTTGGGACTGTGGGTGTTAGCTCTTGTCCTAAATCTGATGATAAATCCTCGGTGTCGCTCTCCACTGACAGTGTACTAGCAGGTGAACATGTTAATGCAGGCAAATTTTCCCTCTGAAATAGAGAAATCCATCAACAAAAATAAGGAATCATTGCAACAGATTTTTCATCGTGCTACATTAGTTACCAGTACCTTTCAAAATTTGTTAAGTAAAGTAATGTCTCCCCAATTAACTGGGGTGCCTTACAAAGCAAAATTGCATTTCCTGTCTACTAACTTCTTTATCTGGTACAATACTTGGCAGTAATCCTGGCAACCATGAATTAAGAATATCATAATTTGTTTCTATTTAGCACCCAATGTTTGTCTTGAATCATATTGTATGACCCAATGAACAGCCATACAATGCTGAAGAGGTCGTTGAAAATTTGTAGGCTGAATTAGTGGACCTTGAAAGTCTCAGTTTTAGATTAGAAGAAAACCATAAATCTTTACCTGAAATTTCCTGGAAAAAAGGGCCCCCAAAACATTATACTGCTAGTGACAATTTAAAGATGTGACTTTTACAATAAAATGTCCATACCTCCTCTTTGGCAAACTCAGGGAGAACCAATTGGAAACCAGTCTTATGCTATGATAGGAAACAGAAATGCAGCAACCAACTTGAATTACTGATACATTATAGAGATAAACTATACAGCAAACAAAAACGATCTTCTGACAGAAGTAAAAGTAAGAGCTGGTGTCCTCTTTGAACAATTATTGGAAACCGGACACCCAACCTTTATAACCCATTGACTCCTGTACCGTGCCTAAACCATACGCGATGAGCATACTTGTCCGATACTCCGACAAATTTATGCATAGCATAGTATTGTATTCTATTGTATTGCATCGTTCTCAATTGTATTGTATTGTTAATCTATTGTTATGTGGATATAATACAATACAATGCTATGCATAAATTTGTCGGAGTATTGGACAACCCTCGCGATGAGCCATGGTCTTTGCTCTACTTCTAACATCATTACCTTTGGCCAAAATTACCATCATCTACATTCAACTTCTGAGGGAGAAAAAGATCTTTCCAATGATACCCAGATCAGAGTGCTTGGCTCAATAGAGCCTGAAATATGCACAAAATGCTCAGAAATTTGAGTGAAAACTCGCTCCATGGCAAAAAGTGCCTGTCTCAATGGTGCTTTCTTAAAAGTTTTTAAACTGGAGGCAAACTCAGTAGAAAGTCAATCACTGCAGCAAAAGATAAGAAACAAGCAAAAATGTCATAAACAATGACACTAGTGCAAAGAAAGGTATGCTGTTAGATTAGATTTCCAACATGAAAATCTCCAAAATATCCAAAAAATGCATTTTTGGCTAAAAGCCTCTGGGAGTCAATGAGTTAAGTGTATACACAATGACGAGACAAAACCAGTGCACAATCGCAAGACACAATACCAGAGGGGGGCTCCTAGGGGTTGAAACTGGACAATAATTGGAGGACATGCAGGTACAAAAAAATCATTTCTTTAACTATTACCAGGGCATGCAAAATTTAACAACCTGGGAATACCCATTTTTTGCCACATGCATACCTTACCATTTCTTGGTGACAATCCCATAATTCTTTCTTATCATTAAAGTCAGATAAGAGCTCACTGAGGTCTTGCCGTTTCAGTTTTACAAATGTCTTGCCATGAACTTTGTTATCTGACAGTAAGAGGAGAAAAAGGAAGGGTCAGACGTTCCAGCTTAAGTGATTTGGCCAGGAAATTTCTGGTATTTTAGAAAACAAGTTATTTACAAGAGGTGGTCATGGAGGGAGGTTTAACTTTGATGAAAGATATGTCAAGAAGTTTGTGCTAATCACTTTCAGTGACTTTGTAACATTGCATTTTGGTGACCAGTTAAAGATTTTTAATAATTTCCCTACCCAATTGCACCACCTTTAATTCAGGACTTCATACAATGCCACATGTAACATCTATCATTTAAAACGGCTAAAAGGTCTCTGCTTCAGTGTATCTGACCCCAAATACCGATCTACTTTTGGCACCAAAGATTTTATATGTGCACCGAGACTAATAAGGGTCATCTGTTGGTAAGGATGGAAAGGATTGAAATGGATTGAAGCAACATCTAGGACTGTCGCTGAAAAACTGCCACAAATAGACAGGTTTCTCTCACCAAAAAGGAAGCAATTTTACAATAAATGCTTTCCGCTTAGTTTGTGCATCCGTAAAAGGTAAATAGATATTGTATTTAGGAGACCCGCTCCAGATTTTGGCATGCAGAACAACAGCAAAAACCTTCGTGGCAGTGCCCCTTTAAAAAAGCAGCAAAGAAATTGCGCGGCAGTGCAATGTTGACCTATTCCTCCAGGGACAAGCTTCGTGAAAAATGATTCCCAACAATTGAAAAATCGAAATTTACAGGATTACACAAATCAAATATCAGTTTTTGGTTTCCGTCGAATAGCTAGCCAAATATAACACGTACAAACCTTTTAGTGCCTTGCAAACTTGCTGAGAAAGGCCCCGCTTTCCAAGATAGTTCACCAGTTCAGTGGAGGTTAATTCGCTTAATCCTCTGGGGCTTGGAGGCTTGTGTGTTGATTGCGAAAAGTAGAACGTTATTTCGTTGTCAGTGTCCGAATCATTATTTGCCATTCTCCTAAAAACTTCAACTTAAATGACGCCCGCTCGAATCCACCGTACCACCACCTTCAACGAACACGACGAAAAGGGCGCAAGAAACTGTCGGCTTCACTACACATGGCATTTGATTTGACATTTCTAATCACGTGGGGGAAATCTAATTGGCCCGATTGGCCGAAATCGCTTTGGATGTCACTCCCAGTTTTTTCCCGGGCTTGGTAGCAATGATCGATCGCACCATGTCTTGGAATTGCGGTCTTTTCTGCTTTGCAGCCCTTAGGTTAATTCTATTGCTGACACACATAAACTCAAGGCATTCTGCTGATGAAGACTTTTCTGCCGTGTGTGGTCTTAACGGCTGCCGAAGAATGTTCCTACGAGCCAACACATTCGTTCGTCATGTTCGTGAGAAGCATAATCACTTTCTTCAAAGTCAGAACCCGGTGGACGCGTCATACGAAGGTGAATATTAAAAGCTTGAAATTAAAATGTGCGTGTACGTATATTTTTATGAGAAATCTAAGTCTTCACGCGCAAATTGCAACTGTATTTTTGTTGCCATTTCTTCTAACCAGTCACTGTCAGAAATAGTAGGAATCTTGGACTGGACTGGACAAAAGGGAATGGGAATTTCCCACGCCCAAAATTAATTATTTTGCTGAATTTAAAATGTATTACAAATTATTGATATACTGAAATAAATTATTATAAAATTTAATATTATAACCACAACAGTTGATCATAACTTTTGTTTCATTTTTCTTGTTGTCAGGAAACTGGTGTAAAGAAAACAGTGATTCTGGTGATGGTGATGACTGCAGTCTGCAGTCATCGTTACTTCAATTTGATGAGTCATTAGATGATGATCATGACACACCTTCATGCTCTGATGAATCCTTTCCATTGACTAAAAATCTGGATGATGCACTTCCATCTGATCTAGATAGTAGTGGTGATGAATCTGAACAGGACACCTACAACTTGTTACAACAAAAAATTGTAAACTACCTTTTAAAAGTCAAAGAAGAAAATCGTGTGCCCCAACGAACTGTAGAAAATATTGCACGTGCAACATCTCACCTGTTTCAAGGAGCACTGGTTCATCTTCAAGAGGACTTGAGAGTGTGCTTAAATGCTAATAATATTGCACTGGATGACATCCCTGGTGCAGGTGATTGTTTTGACAAGGTATCACATTGCCTTGATGGTCTGGAGAAAGGTTGGATTCGTATTGATGGAAAGCTTCAATGTGTGGTAGGTAGTACATTAAGGCTGCTGTGCTTTCACAAGGCAATATAGTAGACATTTCTGGTAGGGCAATCATTTTGGCCTGAAATAGGGTTAGGGTGTCAAGCCAAACCCCACTCAAACCGAAAAAGGCAATACTGAAGGGAGGCAGCTTGGCCCTTGTTTAGGGTACTGGATTTGAAATCTGGAGTTCCCTGGTTCAAATCCTCCAACCTATTGCCATCTGGATTTGTTCTTGGTAATCCCTAGTTCAACTCCTCGACTGCGTTGTGCAAATATCCAACTGTTTAGCTTCCGACCAGTTGGGATTCTCAATAGTTTACATGTATGTTCTGTCTGCTATATTTACTTATTTATTTACAGTGTCCCCAATTAGCACTACAGTTGTTGTTGATATTATTATTATTCTAATGAGAGCCTGGGGCTTTTTATGTGTGGGTTCTGGTTTTAGTCAAGTATTTCTTGTGACCTGCTTGAAAGGCCGATGGATAGGAGAGCGTTATCAAAGCAATACTTGCTTTGATAACGTTCTCATTATTGCTTTCATAATACTGAGTCAATAACTGGCTAGGATAAATCAGTTTAGTCAAGAATTTGGACTGATTGGCTCCTATTGACCTCCTATGGGGTTGTGAGTGTAGCTGACACTGCAATTTGTTGCCAAGCATGAAAACACCACTTTGATCTACTGTACAATTTGGCTGAGTAACACTCTTTTAAAGGGCTTCAACTCTTTAGATTAGAGGCAAGGAGCAGAGAAGCTAAATTTGGCGTTGTCTCATGTTGTCCAATACTTCTGTGTAAAAAATAAATATTCAATCTGCACGGAAGCACTTGTGTTATCAGATCTTTTTGTGCACATGGTGGTTACCACTTCAAGACAAGATCTTTCCTTTAGTGGAAGCAAAATTATTAGGACAACACATTATAGACAATGCAAAAATAAAAATGATGTATGTAAAAAGTTTTGCTATGACACACAAAGCTAGCAAGGCAGCAAGCAATGATTTTGAATTGAGAACTTTCTTCATGGGAATTGTTTGGACTTCATCATAGAAAAAATACTGCCACATGACAGTTCACACCTTGTTTTTGAAAGACCTGGGTTTTTTTGTTTTGTTTTGTTTTGTTTTTTTTTTTTTTGCAAAGTTGCTGCTTTGCCTTTCCTTGGGGAAGAAAACCTCCAGGGTAGTGGAATGAGATAAGACCTTTATACTTTACTTAAGCATGAAGTCTCCCTTCTGCCTTTTTGCAGTGGAGGTGGGTTTTAAACAACTCTTCTATATCACTGTTTTTTCATGTACATGTATTGTTGTCAATGATTATTTTTTTCCAATCCAGGAACCAAGAGCTGTGGTGCTTGGAAGGAAACGAGTAATAGCAAAGTGCAACAATAAGAAAAGAATTGTAGAAAAGCCTGAGGAATTCTATTATATTTCCATCTTGAGAACTATAGAGATGCAGTTGTCTGGTTCCAGTGAGATATTGAATATGGTTTATGGAGGTTCTGTATTGCCCCGAGAACAAGGAGTGTTGGAGGACTTTGCTGATGCCACAATTGTTCATACTCACCCTCTGTTTTCCATAGATGATAGGTCACTCAAAATACTATTGTACTACGATGATGTAAATGTTGTCAATCCACTAACAAACAAAGTTCATAAAATTGGATTCTTTTATTATCAGTTAGCAAATATATGTTGCAAGCATAGATCTAAATTGAAATCAATTCATCTACTTGCAACTTGCAAAGTAGATTATATAAAGAAATATGGCATAGACGAGATTCTTAAACCCTTACTGGAAGAACTGAAGATCTTAGCAGGTGATTATGGATATCCCTTTCAAGTTGCTGGGGGGCATCTTTATTTGCATGGCTCTGTTCTGGCTTTCCTGGCAGATACACCAGCTAGCCAGTCACTAGGTGGATATAAAGAGGGTGTTGGTGGAGCACACCGCAAGTGCCGTCACTGCATGACGGATTGGGAAACTATGCAAGAGCATTTTACAGAGGAGGAATTTTTTCTTCGGGATAATGATCTTCATGAACAACAGTTATCTGACATTGAAAATGCTGGCTCACCATTATTAGAAAAATATTTTTCTAAACAATATGGCATCAATCGAAGATCTATCTTGACCAACTTTCCAGACTTTGATGTCACTAGACAGTTGCCACAAGATATAATGCATATCTTCCTAGAAGGAATTCTCTCTTATGAAATTAAGTTTTTACTGAAACACTATTTTCATTGTGGAAAGATTACACTGGATCAACTGAACACAAAACTACAGAACTTCCCTTATGGTTATTCTAATGTGAAAGACAAACCAGCACCCATAAAACAAGATAACTTGGAATTTAAAGACAATAGTAACCTTGGCCAGAGTGCAGCACAGATGTGGGAGCTTTCAAGAATTCTTCCTCTTGTTTTGGAGGACATCACAGATGAGGATAGTCCCCACTGGAAATGCTTTATGTCCCTCCTTGAAATAATGGGAATCTGTTTTGCACAGAAGATAAACTGTAATGCAGTTTTAAACCTTAAGCGAATCATAAAAGAACATTTGATTCTCTTTAAAGAAACCTATGGGGCAAGAATTTTACCAAAGCAACACTACTTGGTACACTTACCATCTCAGTTATTGATGTTTGGTCCTCTAATTAGGACATGGTGCATGAGGTTTGAAGCAAAACATGCCTACTTTAAGGACATTGCAAGGAGGCTTAAAAATTTTAAGAACCTCCCACTTTCTCTTGCGAAACGACATCAGCATATGGAATATGCTGATATGTTACCAATTGATGATGATGATCCGTGTTCTCTGTTTAAGAAGGATTTTCAGTTAGGAAAAGCTAAGGCTCTATATGGAGACAAGGAGAAAGATGCAAGGTGCCTTATTGAGCGATTTTATGAAACTGACCTTGAGGGAGTTAGTATGTTTGAATCAAACTCAGTGACAGTTTATGGCACACAGTATATCTGTGGAAAAAACAATTATTTGTTGCTTGGGCTGAATGATCAGGGTCGTCCAGAGTTTGCAAAAATCATAAAAATATGGTATGCTTTACAAATGAATGATCCTTTTTTTGTAACCGAGGTTATGGTGTGTGAAAAATATTGTGACAGACTTGGAGCTTATAAGATATACGATTCTAATATTCCTCAAGGTTACCAAGTGACAATACATTCTGATCTTTACAGCCACCAAGTATTTCATGGTACCAGTATCAAGGGCAGCATTTACATTGCAGCAAAGGAAAATTTTTTAGTTGCTGTTTAAATATACATGTACAGGTCCTGAATTATTTTATAAAGTTTCATAATTAAAGGGGCCGACCAACAGTTCTTTAAATTTTCTGTTTCCAGTTAGTACTATGCATTTCATTACAGTATTATGCATTGGTCAAGTTGTGTTTTTCCAAGTCTGAATCAATCAACTGGAGTATTCTAGGTGAAGTTTCCACTCTGAAAGCATGTTAGTTTTAGAAAAGACCATCTTCAATATCACCTTTCAGCAGTATTATAACTAGATATAAATTAAATGAAGTGCATTCCCCTCTGATCACCACAAAAGTTGCTTGGTTGTTTGGTTTATAATTAAAGATTAATTTAACCACAGTTGCTGATTGTTGTCATCTGTTATAGTATATTGCTTGCATTACATGTTTATTAATATATATCGCACTGTTGGAATAGATGATTGGCAAATAAAGAATTGAATTGAATTGAAAGAATTCATTTAAAAAAGATAATTTTGCATTGGGCAGATTCTTTTTGCACAAGAGGGAAATCTTGTCCCCTTAAATTAAGGTAACAAGTCTCTCATTCCTTACTTTGAGATTAGAGGTCTTAAAACAATAGCACAGAAACTTATATCCTCAAATTAAGATCAAAGCAAGATACTATTCTTGTAATAAGACTCATATTCCTTCTTTCGAGATTGAAAGGTCTTAAAACAAGCCGATCCAATCTTGTTTTGAGGAACTGAAGAAAATATGATTTAAGAGTGTTCCCTTGGGGCTTTTCAGCAATTAAGTAATGGATCGCGTAAGAAGGAAAGAGGCAATGTGCAATGCATGAGCAATGGCCTCTTACTATACTTGAATTTATTAATTAAATTCCACAGCTGATTGGTCCAAAACGTTATTTTCCCGACTTCTCCACGAAAATTTTGGATTTGGACCAAGGTGTATTCCTATTATGGTATATACAACATTGTTCTATTGTTCGGGAAACTTTTGGAGGATTCGTATGTGTGGAACTCACTTTTCTGCTATCACCGAAGTTAGCTTCAATTGACCGCCATATTTGATCGATGCTTTCAACAGTTTTCTCTCAGAAATTTTCATTGTTTATCCAGTTTGTAAATACAGTACTGTGCAAAAAGAATGCAAACGAATTTCGCCAAAATTCGGGTATTGTTCACTCGAAATATCGCAGAAATTTCGGGCGAAAAAGTGTGATTTTTCGGCCGTAATTTCGAAGAAAATTCGCTGAGCCACACGAAAGTTCGAACGCACGCACGAAAATTCGCTAATCAAACAGCGAAATTTCGGTGAGATTTTGTATTTACTGAAACGAAAATTCAAGAAATTTCGCTGAGCCACACGAAAGTTCTGACACATGCACGAACATTCACTCTTAAAGTAGAAATCCTTAAAACAAGGGGGAAAAAATCTCATTTTAAGTTCCTGAGATAAGAAATTCATCACCTTAAAACAAGAATATTAAATGTCTCAAAACAAGAGTCACACTGCCTGAAACAGGAAATTTATTCCTCGATTTAAGATACAACAATAAGTGGAACTTTGCTTAAAATAAGAAAAAAATGGCTAACAACAAGTTGAGTATATGCCTGAAACTAGAAATTTACCAGGCATTTCTGACTTTTAAAAAAAGAAAAAAAACACTTAAAACAAGGGAAATAAACGCATGTTTCAAGTTCAATAAGATTAAGACAAGGATTGAACTCAAACCTGACCATATAACCAGTACTGGTTGAAAGTGGACTTGGTATGCTGTACGAAAATCTAGGATGCATATGAAGTAAGTAATTATATGCACTGAAAGATGCTTTGAAACAACCAAGTACCCATTAAATTAGATTCTCAAGTAAAACTTCTTTCCTATAGTACAACATACAGAATTAAATACACCTAAAGGACAAAAGTCTAGCTTCATGAAATAGTGATGAATTTAAGTTTGCCGTGACATGACACCTTCAAGGTTTAGCCTGATTTCACTTCACTATGTAAATACCTCTCTAAAGACCTTTAAACTTTTCAACACAAAGACACTGTGGCCACTGTGACCGTATCCTTAAATTAATGTCCTGAACTCTCTGCTATTTCAACTGAGGCTCATCAAAATGTGAACTTTACAACATAAACCTGATATATATCAACTCTGTCAGTAAATGTTCTGGAAGCATCCACACTTCATATCACAAGTCAAATAGCACTGCTTGCTTCATGGAGCCTTTTAAGAAGTCTATTTTCCAGCTGCTTCAAAGCATAGCTCTTCCCTTTTGGACAAATATCCAGGACATGCTCTTCTAAAATCTTGAAGAGATGTTTCCAGCAATCTGCATACTCTAAATTGAAAGTGTAGTAGACTGCAAGTAGAGACACCAATGATGATGCAAAGACACTAGTCTCGTCACTGACTGGTAGGCACTCGCACAACACATCCTTCTCCAAAATAAGGAAAACTTGAGCTTTATCAAGACCGCCTTCTCCCTTAACCAACATTAGGTAAGGGTAATTTGATGGAACTTTACTTAAAAAGTGTTCCATGTTGTCACTTGCCTAGAAAACAATTATTAAATGAAAGGACATTACATACAGTATAACCACTTGTATACTGAAACAAGTCTTGCTTTTGTTAAAGCAAAAGTAAAGATTTTTACCTATGTTGCCAATGTCAACCCTCAGGCAAACAGACTCCTTATTTTAATTTGTAAACAATAACATTTAGTTAGTTTTCAACTACTTGAGAATTGGACAAGAATCAAACAAGGTTTACTTTGCCTTATAACGTGGACCTAAATAAACTTGTTTCAAGATTCCTTTCTTACTATTTGAACAAGAATCAAAGTAACTTGAAACAAGCTTTACTGCGCCTTATTACTAGGAGTCGAAAAACCTTGTTTCAAGACATTCAAAATTCTTAAACTTTTAAGATGTTGAGTCTGCTTAAAACTAGTTTTTGGGGTCTTGAAATTAGACCACAAGTCTAGAATCAAGATTAAAGGTCTCAAATTAAGGATTTCTACTTTAAGAGTGATTCGCTACTCAAACAACGATATTTCGGTGACAGCTCGTATGCACGGAAATTAAAACTCAAGAACCTAAGTGTATACATTGTAGATCGAAAAATCGTAATCCTGAAACGACATTTCGTGAAATGTTGGTAAGTGGGTTCGTATTTAGTAGTATGAATGAATGAAATCGACAACCGTACACGTGGTTCTTCGAGTGTAAACACAACCCGAATGAAACTGTAGACAAGCATTTACGAGCGATTTCCACAGCCTATAACTTTTATTCGAGTGGTAGTTTGTTTACAGAGATACACCAACATAATCCCCTTACCGTTTTGATACTGATCATAACAAATCACACTTCAAAGATACAGTGTAGCTGCTTTTTCCTCTCGCGTCAAGTCCGTTATTCTCACTGAGATTAATTAAGACGTGTATTCACGAGTTATTAAATAATATATATATTTAGGCAAGCCTAAAAGCGGAGCTCCACAGTTCTTTCCTTATTGTATGGCATTTACCGATAAAATTAAATCTATGCCAGAACTCGAGCCAGGACTCTAGTAAGGACTTCTGTATTGTGATAATATTTTTTTTTACTGTTTTGCTGCAGAACCACAGCCACCATTCAAACATGTGCTAACGTACATTTTCGATTTATCATTGG
This sequence comes from Galaxea fascicularis, assembly GCA_948470475.1. NCBI lineage: Eukaryota > Metazoa > Cnidaria > Anthozoa > Scleractinia > Euphylliidae > Galaxea > Galaxea fascicularis. The sequence continues at coordinate 20,284,841 of OX419336.1, read as the reverse complement.
CCTTTGCCACGTTGCATCAAGGAACTACATGACTATGAGCATAAACGATTTTGCTTCATTACAGTTCGATTACATTTCAGTACAAATGGTGTAAATCTCTAAACTATAGATTAACAGTCCCAGTGTCTCACTTTTAAATCCAACATCACAACCGGTTATGTGCTTTGGCTGAGTCACAATTTTCTAACATGCATCGTTGACATTTTAACCTCAACAAACCGAAATATTCCACAACAAAACAAAATGTTAAAACCCCAAAGTGGGTACACTTTGACATCACCCGAAGAACAGTACTTTGTTCGCCTTGCTTTGGCTATTTTATGGCGTATTTTTGTGAGCTATAAGAGTAAACTAAGACGATAAAAGACTGCCGTCGGTAACACCGAAGCCAGATCGGAAGTGCACAACTGCAACACTAGGAATAGGGACCGCCTACATATACCACTCTGTAGGACGGCTGTAGGTCAGCGCTCGTTTACCTTCAGAGGCCAAAAGCTGTGGAATAGTCTGCCAGATGAGTTTCAGACTATCACTAATTTAGATGTATTTAAAGTAAAAATAAAACAGCATTTTTTAAGGATATTTTTGGAAAACTAAGTTTTTATATATTTGACATTGTAAATTAAGCTGAAAAGCCTTTCGAGGAGACTAATAAAGCTATTATTATTATTATTACCGAAAAACAATGAGCAAAAATGACTTAACTTTTCGTTGTAAAAAGTGACTGCGGCACGATAAGCAATGAATCAACTCAGGTGATCAACTGCAAATGGTTGGGAATGGTTTTATTCTTGACTTCAATCAATTACAAATATTGCAAACTACAAACCTTGACTACAAGTCATGGGCGGTATTATTTTTTACAACACTGTTAATGATAACAACATCAGACAAACAAATCGGTTTCAGAAAAACATTTGTCAATAAACATTGAATTAAAGACAAAGTTTTTACTGCAATTAGCCTTTTAAGTCTGCGATTTTTTACCTAACAACGAGAATTGCTGTGAGGAACAACATATTGCTGGCATTTCCAATGCTGCAGCTGTTAAAAATCGTGTTTACTTTTGGCAAGGAGTTGTGGCTCTTTGCAAGAGTTTTCCAAATGTCAATCCGGCTCTTGTTCCTAACAAAGTGGAGCCGAAAATATAAACCGTCCGAACTTCGCTTGGCCTTTCCTCAACCAATTTTGGGCCCAAAAATGAGCAACAGCAGGGAAAAGGAAGAGTTTTAGGATCCAAAATGAAATATTTGATAGAAAACATTTGGAAAAAAACATGAGCATTTTTTAGTCCAAACCAATTTGAGATAAAAGCGTGAAAACAACAAAACTTATGTAAGAAAACAAAAAACGATACGAATTTTTCTTTGCTGTTTCTCGTACAAATTGGAAAAATAAGACAGGTAACAAACATAACTCGTGAGTAACGTAGGCAAATCGCTAGTCTGAGTGTTCTTTACATAAGTGTCCGTATAAAAAACAAAACGGGAATACTAACCTGCGGATGCGGACAGTTTAGGTCAGTCAGTAATCACTCCCAACGCAGAGCTGACATAACTAGCCTTCATTTCACACAAAATTATTGCTTTGCTAAGAATTGCTGCGAGAGACAACATTGCTGGCATTTCCAATGCTGCAGCTGTTAAAAATCGCGTTTAGTTTTGGCAAGGAGTCGTTTTTTGCGAGAGTTTTCCAAATGTCAAACTTATCAAGCGGGGCCGAGGTTATAACCCGTCCGGACTTCGCTTGGCTTTTCTTCAACAAATTTTGTGCCCTAAAATGAGCGACAGCAGGAAAAAACGAAACGTTTTAGGATCCAAGATGAAATATTGGATAGAAAACATTTGAAAAAAACAAGAGTCCAAACCAATTTGAGATGAAAGCGTGAAAAAAACAAAACGTAAGAAAAAAGAAACCGATGCGAATGTGTCTTCGACGTTTCTCGTAGAAATCGGAAAAAATAAGACAAGTAACAAACTGAGACAAATCGCTATTCAATTTTCTTGGCATAAATGTCCATATTAAAGACAAAACAGGAGTACTAACCTGCGCACAGTTTAAGTCAGTCAACAATCACTCCGAACGCAGAGCTTAAGCAGAAGCCGTCGTTTCACACAAAACTAAGTCTTATTACTGCATATGCCTATCAAGGAAGTTTCTTCAATTAAGGATTTAAGCGGCAAAACCGTCCAGTTTAACACACAGTCCAGTTTAACACACCTTGCTAGACCACACGATCTTTTCTCTTCATGCAAACTTCTGCAGGCAAACACGAGGAAAAGCTGAAACTCCCTGACACATGGTAATGTTTTTACAGCTTGACAAGAGACGCTGTCTTTTTCGCTGTTCCTCACAGTCCAGTTTAACACACCTTGCTAGACCACACGATCTTTTCTCTTCATGCAAACTTCTGCAGGCAAACACGAGGAAAAGCTGAAACTCCCTGACACTTGGTAATGTTTTTACAGCTTGACAAGAGACACTGTCTTTTTCGCTGTTCCTCACAATAATTTCGTCTTTTTTCTCGAGCTTTTTGTTGTTCTTTCTCCTGTTGCTCGTCAGTACAATTCAGCCTGTTTACTTGAGCCCTTTCTTGTTCTTTCTCCCGTTGCTCGACAATACAATTCAGCCGGTTTGTTCGTGCTCTTTCTCCCCCTGTTTGTCACTGATACTCTGCCTGTTTACTCGTTCCCTTTCTTCTCCTTTCTCCCGCTGTTTGTCACTGATACTCTGCCTGTTTACTTGTGCCCTTTCTTGTTCTTTCTCCCGTTGTTTGTCACTGATACTCCGCCAATGAATAGACAAAACTGGCTTTGTTTTAAAACTGTCTTCAAAATTTGGCCATGCAATTTCCCGCCACCAAAACGCGGGTTGAGGACTACGTGTATGGACAAATGATCTGTCCAAAAGCAGTCCATATGGAAGCGCGCTTATATGCGAGCTTGCACACGAAAGGGTTAACTGGAGTGTCACATTTGAACTTTGGCTTACATCGAGGGGGTGGACGGTCATACGTACGGTGACGTCATGACCAAATTTTCTCGGATCGATGGGTTACCATATTTTCTTATCAATGGTGCTCCGCGCGCACGTGCCTTTGGCGTGCGCGGAGCTCCGCTATAACTCCTGCCGAGTCCTGATGTTAACCATAACATTGAAATCAGCTTCTGTTACTGCCGCAAATTGGATGTCAAGCGCACCAGTAAAGTCAAGAAATGCCTTCGAACAGTTGCTGTTAACAGACGCCATTTGGATTTGATTGCATAGCCAAATATGGAAGGTAGGTAGTACCAATCTCCAGAGAGTCACCGGTAAGAATTGTAAACAAGTGCGAAACATAAAATTTTGCTTCTCTCATGAGAAACGTTAAATAACACAAATTGTAATTATAAATATTTATTGCTATGGCTAAAAACTACAAGAATAGAACAACACTAAAAAATTAGAAACAATTCCAAAACCTGGATTTACTATGTTTACGCAATCGTTTGCATCAACACAACACGGTAAACGTGGAGATGGAGTCTGAGAAGAATAAATGAGTTGGGTAGGTTACAGTTGTAAATTTAAAGGATGTTTATCACTGTTTTCGAACATCGTTTGATGAGCGAATTTTCGTGCGAACTTTCTGCGAACTTCTTCTCGCAAAAGTTCATTTTACTCAGTGATATTTCGCTTGAATATTCGCATGGTCTTGCGAAGAACAGCGCGAATTTTCGTTTTCGTTAAAACAATAGTCGTCCGAAATATCGTCTCCTTCGAAATTTCGTCAAATTTCGTCGAAAAGCACCGAAAAGTCAGGAAAAGCACTGAAATTCGTTTGCATTCTTTTTGCACAGTACTGTATTGAGAATGCAAAATTGACCCTCATTAAGAAGATTTTTGTCACCATGCACATCTAAAAGGTGTTTACCAATAGCTGAATACTTGTGTTCAGCAATGCGTTGATGAAGGTGTTGGGCTGTATAACTGACATAATCTGCATCACACAGATCACATGAAAATTTTGTAAAGAATGCAATGCTGACTTACAATGCTTGGCTTAATTTCTTTCGGCTTAAGATCTTGTTCCAATTTTTTGCTCACAAAAATTTGCTGTAAAGTGACACCAATCTTACCGCTGAGATCACGTAAGTGCCTGTGGACTACATTAGCAGCTATCTGATTTTTGAAAGGAAGAACTATTCTGATCGTGTTGCTATCATCGGTTTTCTTTTCTGGCTTAGTTGCCATATTTTAAATAAACATATCAGTGGTGGAATTTATGAGGCCAATTGGATAATCAAGTTGGGAGAAGATAGAGTGCAACTTGGCACACTCCTCATTAAAGGCTTCTGTCGTAGATGACAAGGCATAGGCGCAATGCAACATGGTCTTCAATAAACCGGTGTTGTAACGTTTGTCTACATGGCTTTGAAAATGCAAGAGTAGACCGGTGTTGGTAGGCTTTCTGTAGATAGGAGTTTCAAGTTCTGTTTCTTTCTTAATTATCGCAATTCCTATGAAAGGGATCATATTATCAGCAGGAAGTTCCATTGTAAACTTCAGGCTCGAATGTAGACCATTCAATGTAGTCAAGAAGTCAGCAGCAGCATTGGTGTTAGGCATTCTAGCAAGAGTGTTGTCGACATACTTCTTGCATAGACAGGGTACCATGCCATTGCGTGCAAGTTCTTCGTCGAGGTGGCACATAAATACATTGGCCATTAGCGGGCCAAGAGGCGAGCCCATCGCTACACCATCAGTTTGTTCATAAATTGACCATTGAACTGAAAAAGTTGGTTGGTGGTGGCAACTTCAAGGAGCTGTGCAAGATTAAGATCATGTATTCATATTCATAACATTGCCCATAAAATTCAAATTAAGTATTTAGGTATCTACATTGATCAACATTTACACTGGGGACCGCAGATTTAACACACTAACAATAAATTAACAAAAAATATAGTAATTATTCATAAATTAAGATATTTTGTAGATCTTCACACATTGAAACAGCTATATTATTCTTTCATCTATCCATATCCGTCCTATGCAACCATAACTTGGGGTAGTGCAAGTAAAACTAGTTAACAACTTAATCGCTTAACTATGTTGTCCAAGATAAAATACACAGTCAGGCAGTAAATGGGACTAAAGGTTGTTGGGTGCACCCTGGGGTAAAACAAGGGTGGCAGCAACACACCCTAGCAATGAGCAGTGCAGTGAGGGTGGCAGCGACACACCCTGCACGGTAACGGACGAGGCAATGAGTGGAGCGCATTCCCACCCAGGAGTGAATAAACTAAGGTGGGGTGGGGCCCCCACCCAGCCTGCTATGCGGGGTAAAAGTAGCAGGTGTGCACCCAAAATACATCCCAAATACTGCCTGCATATTATAATATACAATTATGGAGGACTAGGAATGAAATGTTGGAGCAGTGTGTTCCATATCCCTTGTCCTCAGGTGTTAGTGGCAGCCAACAGACCAGGAACCTTCTAGAGAACAGAAGGTGGAGTTCTAATATAGTGTAGCAGTTGCTGGACCACCTTCCTAGTGTTTGGATAAGCCAAGGGGGCAGAATGCCATAGAAGGCTAAGGTAAAAGCCGACCACAACATCAACTTGTCTGTTGGTAAGTAGTCAGGAGCACGAGCTAGCTCCTCCTTAATCTGCCGAAGAAGGGTCATAGTGATAGGGAAGTGCTGACGAGAAGTGACCCCCAAGGTGCACTTGATTCCACACAGGAGGAGATGAAGGAGGGGTGCTGCCAAGAAGGGATCTGGTAGGCTGTTTTCAGTATGGGCAAAACGGATTCCTGCCATGTATAGCTTTATGGTCTTGAAGCTGACTTGATCAGTAAGGTAGGCTGCAAAGAAGCGTAATGTAGTCTCTGTGGCTGGAAAACTTGGCCACCCCCTGGATGCACAGAAGTTAGAGTATCGACGAATGCCTGCCTGGTAGGAGCAGCGGGTTGAATCCACTATTGCCTGGGACTGGAGAAAAGTTAGGCGGGCTGCCAAAGGGTCGCGGCTGACGGAGGGACAGGAGTTGGTTCCAAATCTGTTGCTGGTGAGAGACGGAACTGGGACATCTGCAAACGGGATAAGGAATCAGCGATAACATTACTCGTGCCGACAATATGAGTGACAAGGACTGTAAAGTGATTGGTGGCAGCAGTAAAGAAAATGGAGGCAACAAGGTGCATAAGGGGGTCTTGGGAAGAGCCTGAGGTCCAAATGTCCACAACCGCTTGATTATCGCAATGAAAGAGGAGCTTCTTTCCGGTCCACTGATGACCCCAAAGAAGACAGGCCAGAGCAATGGGGTAAACTTCTTTCCACTGAATCGATCGGTTCTGGAGTACAGGAGGCCAGGGGTTGGCAATGCAGTGACCCATGTAAAAGATGCCATAGCCGAGACTTCCTGAGGCATCTTTGAAGAGTTCCATATCTGGGGATCTTGTCCAGTTGGGGTCAGGTATGATGGCACGGCCGTTCCAAGCGGGAAGAAAACGGAGCCACCAAGAGATGTCGCAGCAGGCTTCGCGGTTCATTGTGACGTGGTGATGAGGAAGGCATGCCTGGGTGGAGAGGTCAATAAGTCGACATAGGAAAATGCGGCCCACAGGGATGATCCGACATGCAAAATTCAGCTTGCCAATCAGGGAGAGAAGTTCTCTTTTGCGACATTTTTTACAGGAGGACCAAGAGCAGAGTTCGGAGAACAGCTCATGAAGTTTATTATCAGGTAGGGAGGTTTCCATGCAAGTAGTGTTGATGAGAATACCCAGCAAAACCAACTGAGTAGTAGGTCCTTCAAGCTTGTTAGGAGCCAGGGGTATGCCCACCTGAGAGGCCCACCTGAGAGGCCCACCTGAGAGGCCAACATTATAGGCACAGACCAGAGAGTTGGCAGGGCCGATGGTAAAATAGTCATCCAGGTAATGCATGAGGTCCTGGTTCAAAGGTGTCGGCCAAACGGTTGAAGAGATAGGGAGAAGATCGCACACCAATGGGGAGGCAGAGATCGATGCAGTATTGGCTCTGCCAGTGAATGCCAAGTAGTTTGCGGTCCTCCAAGCGTACTGGGCAAAGTTAGAAAGCATGTTATATGTCTAGTTTAGCCATAAGGGCAACCTTCCCGTAACAGGCAACCAGAGATAGAGCTTGATTGAAGGTAGCGTAGTGTAATGAGAATTCCTCCTTGGAAATGTAATCATTTATTGAGGACCCATGGGGGGAGGAGAGGACCATGATGATGCACCAGGTGCCGTCTTTCTTAGGCACTAGGGACCTTTAGCAAGAGCGACAGGGACAGATGGCAACGGCTACCGGAAACACAAATTGACTTCCGGAAATACTCTGCGCATGACCGGGGTTGTTTGCTCGCGGTCGTCCACTCCGCGCGAACGTGAAACTGGTCATTTTGGCGTTGTCGGAAAACGTGAGTATTTCATTGGTTATAGTTTACAGATTGTACCTTTGTATTTCATGACATTGATTAGGAACTATCCTGATCGTTTATGCTCAGGAACAAGCATTACTGGGTCGCCATTAATTGGATCACGGCGCATGGTCCTATAGTGCTGGAGCTGAGCGTTTTCTAGAGCGCCAGGTCTCGTTCCAGTTTTGATGGTGATAAGGCATATTAGAAGGTCGCATGCCTCGCAGATCTCATCTTTCGTCAGGGGAATACCATCGCTGGTCTTTCAAAACGTTTTCCGTGCATCTATGACAGGTTTAGATCCCTTGAAGTTTTCCACATCTTCAATAGTGAGGCGCATGTCACACTCATCCAATAACCTCTGGTTTCTCCGTGGTCGCATCTCCAGATCAACGGTGCGGCGCCAGCCCTTCAGTCTCTCCTTAGTGTCGCGCAGGATTTTAGTCATGTCTTCGGCAAGCTTGGGAACAGTTCCATGGCAAACACGATCCACGGTGACAAAGGCCAAGAATTTCTCATATGTTCCAAGATAGGCATTTATTGTTCCAGAACTCTTTGGGCCTATGTTGCGATCCACCCACTGGGTCCACATGACATATCCTTCATCTTCTGCTAAGACATCAATTCCACTCCCCCCTGGATCAAGGTCATCCAAGAGAGTTTTTATGTGGCTTGCGTGTTGGAGTCTATTTCGACTTTTTTTCCTGCCACAATCAGGATAATGAAGGTAGTCATAGAATCCTATCAGCCATTTGTGACGATCATTGCGCGGTATTTTGGCAGTAAAATAATCAATCTGCGATTCATTTTCTGTTTCACTGTTGTTTTCTTCTTTACGGTTTCTGGTGTCTTCCAGCTCTGAGGTACATTCCTCAACGCTGTCATCTGAAAGTTCGTCTTGCTTTAGGACCTTTCGTGCTGGCTCGGAAAGCGAGTGTTCTGTCAATCTTGATCGCTTTCGTTTGAGGTTTGCACAGTAGTGCTGCACCTCATCCTGTTCCGGCTTTCCCTTATATTCGTTAGCAATACGCAGGTAGTTTTCTAGTACTTGACCATTCTTCAACTTATGTACTCTTTGGAGATGTTTTCTGAGAATATGAGTGGCGAAGTTGCAGCCTTCAAAAGGACACCATTTAACCTTCAAGCCAAGCCTTGGCCCATCCCTGCTCGTCCGCCTTGGACCCCTACACTTTCCTCCCAGGCTCGCAATTGAATTTAGTTTCAAAACTTCCTCCTCTTCTAGTTTATGCTTTGTACGCAAGTGCCTCAGCAGGTTAGGCCCCTTGTAGTTGCATTTCCGAAGTGGACACTTTCTGATGGAGTGATGGCTCTTTTTCTCCTTTAGGTTATCCCGATCTGTGTCACTGGCTGTTTCACTAGACCTGGCGTCTTTCCGCTTCGCTGCTTTCTCCTGGCCTCCAACTCTGGTCTGGTCTTTGCCTTGACCCACGTTTGACTTCACTGCTTGTTTGTGTTCTTTTGATAAGGCGCTTTTTTGCGAAGGGATGATCCATTGGTCTTCAGTCTTTGATCTTTTAATTTCCGCCGGTTTGTAGTCTGGGTCATCATCTTTTTCTTCGCTGGTTTCGCTGCCATTCTCACTGTCACTGCACCTCTCTTTGTCACTACTTAGCTGGCCTTTCCATCTTCTTTCAAGTTTCTCCCGTAACATTTTAAGGCTTCAAATGTGTTCCAATAATCCACCGGCAACATCCTGTCCATCGATGGGTACATCTAATTTCATCTGATGTTTTATATCTGCTAAGTACTGCGTGTAGGCCATGACAGATGTTCCAACGGCTAGTAGCTGCTTATCTCCGAGCTGATCTCCAACAGCCGCGCATTCCTTTGCTCTTCAAAAGTGCATTTTCAACCTAGTCATATTTGGGACTTCGTTCATGACTTTAGTCTTTATGCGTAGGTGCTGGCCAAGACCAATGAAATTCAGCGCTTCTTGGCCCCCCTTTACGGCATGCCCAATAACATCGCATAACCATTCAGAGTGGTGCTGTTGTTGTTCCTCATCCGAAACTTCCCCAATGCTCTTATACCACATATTGATGTGGTGAATCTGAACCTGAAGAGGGCGCCCTACTTGACCAGCATCAACGTCCACCCTGATTTTGCTCTTGTAAAGAAATGACGCTAGAAACTGAAGAAAAGTCATTAGTTCGATAGCCATGTTCTCTAGTAATCCAACATCAAGGATCTCAGCACCCAGAGCCACCCTTTTGGCGCGCTAATACTCTGCTATCAGGGTCTCCATCGTTGGCTGAGACTTGAGAGGTGTGAAACTAACCTCCTGAATACCCTCAAGACCCAGCCGTGTCAGAGCAGCCTCCTCGCCCATGTTACCTTGTTGAAGTTGCTTAAGGTAGCTCTCCATAATTTGCTTTCCAAAACTGTCACAATTGACCACTTCCCGACATCAATAGTACCGAACTAAAAGCAAATTCAAGTGTGTAATCACAGTTAGATTTGTTTGATCTATTCAACACAGTTTTATGCAAACAACTTTGCCCTACGGAAATACGATCGTGATAAGCTGACAAAACAGCAATTTTTAGGGCCTGTACTAGCTAATCCCAAAACCTGAAATGCAATGACCGAAACCACAGAGACGAAACCGCCGAAAACCACGGAAAAATAAAAAGAACAACTTTGTAAGATGTAATTCATTGGACAGCCGATTGTTTAGTCTTTAAGCTGGTCTTCAGAAGTCAGCAGGTGGACTTTTTCATTTCTTAAGTCACATTTACTGCAGTCTTTGAAAAATGATGGGCGTTTTCTGAGTTCTCGTACTTATCCTCCCCAGATACTCTTGAATTAATTCTGTAGGCTGCCTCGCATCTAATCATCGTTTTAAGAAAGAAAAGTTGACAAACATTTTCATGGTTTTGAATACAGTTTGATATTACAATGTTCTTTTGTCAGATTTGCGACATAAATCTCGGCTCGGATTCAGCCTTAGATGCATGACTTCAGGCAGAATTGATCTTGGCCTGTGCTAGCTCACAGGAAAACTTTGATCTGTTATCCCCGCTTTTATACAAAAAATGCAAAATCTGTCTGGAGCGAGCTTGAGCAAAATTTATGGAACTACGTTCATGTATAAAGATGGAAAACATACGGACTTTGCATCTCCTAGAACCACTCATTTTAACGTGTCTAGCAAGCTACTCTATTTTTCCCTATAACTGGCCGATTTTGTTTCAAGCACAGTAACTACGTAACTGAAATGGATTGTGTTTACATGCGCTGTCGTTTTTCTTCTGATTGCAAAGGGTGCGACTTTAATAGGTAGACTAGTCTATCAACAGTGTGTCGACAAACTTGAATAGCCTTAAAACTGTATGAATGCATAGTGTTAGGAGTGTTGGTCCGGCATCAAATAATAAAGGTTAAACACACAACACGAAACTTCGGTCCTTCTTCAAGTTCTATTCCACAGTTCAACCTCGTGCTCTCTAGATCACGTGACTCGTGACCGACTAGGGTGGGGTGGGGTCGCCCCTACATACGCCCCCTCTAAAACGAGATGTCCTCCCGGACATCGAAAAAGTGGCTTAGTCTAGGTTACATTGGAACAGTTAACAACATCCGGGTAACAAAACTTTGAAGGGTGATCAGGCCTTCACAGTTGCAGCCTACTTACTAATTCATGACTAAAGTCCACTTACAGTGTTCCTAAGCACTGTCTGAAAATTGCTTAACAATTTATCCCGAAGAAGTCGCTTTGATTTTCTTACAAGAAACAAAACATGATACTAATGTGTTACTTTAACAACAGTCTAACAAAGTTCAAGAAAGTTCAAATTTGCAATGATTTTGTTTCAAGTGTTCAGTCTTAAACAGCCACTGGTGGCACATACTGATAAGAGTTTGGTGGCACAAATGGCACAGAAGTTAGAAACACAGGCACATAATAAGGTGCCACCCAATAATTAGACAAAGCTAACGTTCCATAAGGTACAGTAGACATCCACGGGGCATACACAGAAACACTGGCGGTTGTTGCTGCATTACTCAGTGTACTGTTTGGTTGGTAACTTGGGTTGCCAAGATGGTCATAGCAAAGAATATTTGGCGGACGGCGGTTTCGCATAGGATAACTTCGAGGTTCCACTGGCTCTTGTTCATCTTCTGTTGCGGAGGGAGAAGGGGAACAGTCTTCTGTAACTGGTGTGGCCTCATCATGTTCTGACAAATTCTCTGCATCGTCAGGCAACAGTTCTTCTTGGGTACCATCTGTAGGCATTTGCTCCTGAATGTCAGTTTCTGCTAGTGGTGTTGAGGACTGCAACATTTCCAACTCGTTGGGTGAGAGGCCAGGAAACTCGCCTTCATCCCCACTGTCACTTCCAGGGTGCACCTCTCCCTCTGGCTGATTAACAGGAACTGATCTTCTCCTGCTTTCTTGGGTACGTTGAGCAACAGGTTCTGGCAAATCACTTTGTATGAAATCACAAGGCAACAGAAGATTTCTGTGGAGGGTTCTTGACTTGCCTTTCCGCCCTTCTGGTGTTACTTCATAGACAGGTAGGTCGCTCTTTTGCTCGACTATAATGTGTACTGCTTGCTCCCAATGGGATCTTAGCTTCCCAGGACCCCCACGCTCTGAGAGGTTACGTACCAACACACGGTCGCCTGGTTGTAACTTGGAGAATCGTACTTTTCGGTCATACTGCTTCTTTCCTTCACCAGCAGACTTGAAGATATTCTGCCTGGCCAATGCATAAGCTTCTGCCATTGCAACTTTCCATTTGTCAGTATACTCGGAATGATTCATACCAGTTTCTGCACGTGAAAGTCCAAACATGAGGTCAACTGGGAGGCGTGGCGAGCGTCCAAACAATAGATAGAAAGGAGAAAAACCAGTGGTATCATTTCTAGTTGAATTATAAGCATGGACAACTTTGTTCAGTGAGTCCTTCCACTTGTGTTTCTTGCTTTCTGGAAGAGTTCTCAACATATGCAATAATGTTCTGTTAAATCTTTCCACCTTTCCGTTCCCTTGAGGGTGATACGGTGTTGTTCGAAGACGCGTCACACCACTGAGCTTTTCCAATCTGTGAAAGAGTTTGTTCTCAAACTCCCGTCCTTGGTCATGAAGAATCTTTGCTGGAAAACCGAACCGTAGAACAAAGTCATTAAATAAGCGATCAGCCGCAGTTGTGGCCGACTTGTTCTTTGTTGCATAGGCTTGTGCAAAACGAGTGAAATGATCAATAATAACTAGGATGTACTCGTAACCACCAGAACTTGGCTCCAAATGTAGAAAGTCAATTGACACTAGTTCAAATGGATAAGAAGTAGTCACACTATGTAGTGGAGCTCTTGTAGACAGGTTTGGCTGTTTCTGTTTAAGACACGGGCAAACTTTGGTCACAAAGTGAGTGATATCATCTTCCATGTTGGGCCAATAGAACCGTTCACGTGCCAACTGGACTACACGAGGGGCTCCTAAATGTCCCATTTCCTGATGAAGTTCTTTAAAGACAACAGTGTGGAACCTTTTAGGTAGCACCAACTGAGAATAGGATCTGCTCCTTCTATGCAACAGACCATCTTCATCACAGTAGAGTTTGCGTCGCTGTCTCAATAATACCTTTGTGGCTGGCAATTCACGTCTAAGTTCCCATGACTTGGGCCATTTTCCTGTTTTCAAGAATGTGAGTACTCTTCCTATCATCTGGTCTTGTTTCTGGGCTTCAAGAACAGAACTTTTGTTAATCGTATGCACACTAGAACCAAGAGATACTTCTTCCATGTTCAACAAGCCAGAATCATTGCTCACTGCAGACACCCAAATTGTCTCTCCTTGTTCATATGCACTTACTGCCGCACAACAGGCCTTGATGTCACCCTCGGACATATTCACAGTACACAGTTTCATGTAAGAATCAATATTCATCGGCAATCGTGAGAGTGCATCAGCATCCTTGTTGGCATGTCCAGGTCTGTACTTGATGGCAAATGAGAAGTCTGCGAGCTCTGATACCCAACGATGACCAGTAGCATTTAACTTTGCAGTCGTCAGCACATATGTGAGAGGATTATTATCAGTATACACAGTAAAGTCTGGCGCATGATAAAGGTAGTCTCTAAAGTGTTCACAGACAGCCCACTTGAGAGCGAGAAACTCGAGCTTCCCTGAATGGAGATTATAATTCTTCTCTGCCTTTGTCAATGATCTTGAGCCGTAACCAATTACTCTCATCTTTGCATCTTGTTTCTGATATAACACGGCTCCTAGTCCCTCTTGCGACGCATCAGTATGCAGGACAAAGGGCTTGCTAAAATCGGGATATCCAAGAATTGGAGGAGCCACAAGGTGGTCTAACAAGGTTTCAACTGCTTTTTGATGCTGTTCCATCCAAATGACCGGTTGGGACGATGGTACTGTACCATGATGTTGCTTGTTCTTGTGTGTTCTTGTCCCATCTTCAGAGTTCAATAACTGAAAGAGGGGGTGCGCAATTTTGGCAAAATTCTGAATGTATCTCCGGTAGTATCCGACAAGACCCAGTAATTTTCTAACTTCACCAACTGTACTAGGCTTACTGTCCTTCAGAGTCCTGACCGCTTCCACATTTGAGGGATCTAGTCGGTAGCCTTCTGCTGACACAATCTGTCCGAGATAGTTAACTTCTCGCTTAAAGAGTTTGCACTTCTTGGGTTTAAGCTTAACCCCATGTTCACGTAATCGCCGAAGCACTTTCCGAATATGGTTAACATGTTCCTCAAATGTTTGGCTAAATACAATGATGTCATCAATGTAAGGTATACAAATATCATCTCTCAAACCATCAAGGCAGTGTTCCATAAAGCGTTGAAATTCTCCTGGTGCATTTTTCAAGCCCATTGGTAGGCGGACCCATTCATACAGTCCCCAAGGGGTTGCAAAAGCTGTCTTGTGTCTACTTTCAGGACTTACAAAACCTTGATGGTAAGCTTTCCCTTGATCTAGTAAGGAGAACCATTGATTTCCTCCTAAGCTTTCCAAGGCATCCTGCATTCTGGGCAAAGGATGACTGTCACGAACTGTTTTGGCATTCAACTGTCTATAGTCTATACACAGTCTCAATGTTCCATCTTTCTTTCGAACACATACAACAGGGGATGAATAAGCTGACCTTGACTTTTGAATCCACCCTCGATTCAACAGATCCTCAACATACTGCTTTACTTCTGCGTAAAGTGGCCGGGGGATAGAAGTGTACTTCCGCTGAACTGGTACAGGATCAGTGAGGTTGATATCCACTTGCAACTCCTCTGCCCTTCCAACATCATCATCAGTTTTCGAGAAGGACTCTGCTTCCTCTAACAGCATTTTTCTTACTATGAGGCGTTGATCCTCAGTGAGTTCTTCAGTGTCAATATCTGGAATGTAACTACATGGTTGTTCCTCGTAAGTCATGTCACTGCCTTGGTTAGCAGGTGGCTCAGGCATATCAGTAATTTGAGATTCTACTACATTAACACTGGCTGAAAGTTCTTCTTTTAACTTCACTTCAAGAGGGGTGACTGACTTCACTTGCTGGAGGTGTCCTAGAATTGTCCTTCCTTTCAGAGTAATGTCATGTTTCGTTGGATTATCCACTCGAATGTTCACTCGACATGTGGAGCCTCCTGCTACAGTCACCTGTGTCACGGGTATCTCAAGACCACTAGGCCAAGACTGGTTAGGATCAAGTTCAAATAGTACCGGTATCTTACTGACTGGACCCACTGCAGCACGACATGAAACAACAACTGACTGTCCCCTTGGAATTACAGTGTCTTGCTTTCTGGACTTTACAGTGGCCAATTCCTTTACGGGCTCAGCTTTGATGAGCTGAACAAGGGCCTCTACATTTACTCGGTCAGCACCAGTTAAACTTGAAGTAAGTACATCCACCAACGATCCATGAACTCCAGCTGAAGCATCTCCTTCAAAATGCTTAGTAAACTCTTCAATAACATTAAATCCAACAATAGGCATATCCAAGGAATCCTTGGCAACCAAAAACGGCACTTTAACAATATGATCAGAGTTATCTTCAATAAGATTAAAAGTCAGTTCCACCCAACCCTCATAGGGTAGGTCAGTTCCATTTGCTGCCTTTAAATCAAGCCCATCCATGCCTAACAACTCTGTCATGTCTCGAATGTCACAACCTGGAAGGCACCGCTTTAACCAACTACGCGAAATAATTGACACTTGAGCTCCAGTATCCCAGAGGGCATCAGTCTCGACCCCATTGAGCAAACATTTGACAGTACATTTACGCCCCACAAGACGAACTACCTGGGAATGCTCCTGTGGTGACAAATGACTTACAAAGACTCCTGTCTTTTCTCTGTCTTCTCTGTACTTTCGCTCCTCCAACGTGGATATGGCCTGGCAAAGTGTCTTATGATGTCTCCAGTGTTTCTCTTGACATTTCCTTGAACAATATCTGACAGCTTTACAACTACTGCACTGTTTAAAAGAGGAGATACCCTCTTTGCTTCCACAGAACTTGCAGACATGGTGGGACGAGTTCGCTCCGACTACACCCTGTCCCGTTGATGCAGCCTCCTCCCGTTTCCCGGCACCCTTCTACATCCTCGTGCAAAATGATCTGTTGAGCCACATTTAAAGCA
Organism: Galaxea fascicularis; assembly: GCA_948470475.1. Lineage (NCBI taxonomy): Eukaryota > Metazoa > Cnidaria > Anthozoa > Scleractinia > Euphylliidae > Galaxea > Galaxea fascicularis. The sequence goes on along the minus strand of OX419336.1, from coordinate 20,268,788 downwards.
ATGATCGCAGTTGTCTACACCTGCTGCTCTACATGAACTACACTGATGCCGCTGAAACTGTGACCGGTTACCAGATGCATAATTCCTGGAGGGACTCCTTTCCACTGGGGCACTAACTCTGTCAAAGGATTCTTTTAAGGAGGCAAGATTTGACTGCACTGCTTCTAATGCTGTCACCAGAGTATTGGGTTTTGGCTCCTTTTTCTGGGACTTGCTACTCTCACCCTGGGGTGGTGGACTTGAACTTGGCTGAGTTTGGTTACTTGGAGGCGAGGCAGTCTCAACCTGGTTAACCCTTGCCCCTTTCCTGCCCACTGCACCCATCTTATTCTGGTGTTCTGTCTCTGCCGACATAATCCGATTAACCCTCTCCATAAGTTGTTCATCAGTTACAGAAGCAACTTCGAGTAAAGGGCGCAGTTTAGCTCTAACTGATTCATCTTGTAAACCTGTCTCTACTACATGGAGGAACAATGCTTGGACAAGAGATGGTTCATACTTGATGGAATCTTCAGTGGCATTTGACACAAAAATAATCTGCTGTTTTAAGTTCAAAGCCCGCACAAGAAAACTTTGGGGAGATTCACTTGCTTCCTGGCGTAAAACAGACAGTTCCTGATACAGTTCCGTTGCTGACTTTTGCTTAAAATGAGCTTTCATAATCTGCTTTAAGCGAGACAACGATAGATCCTGTATCATCTCCAAGTAAGATCTCAATTGAAGGCTTGGACTAACTGCACGAATAACAGCTTCTACAATTTCACTTTCTTTGTAGCCCGCCTTTGTCCCGGATTCTATCTGTCGCGCCAAACTAACAAACGACAGACCGTCCTTAAAATTATCTCCCGCCACAACACCATGAATCTTGAACTCCCGCCTAAGCACCTTACTAACATCAACATTTACCTTCGTTTCTTCGCCTTGTGCTTTCTCTGTCGGGGTAGGCGGTTCGACTTTCACCTTCGTTTCTGTTGTCGTGTCATCTTCGAGCGGAGGTGGTTTTCCCTGCACAAATGCAAGAAGGCCGACGAGCAGTGTTTCCTTGTCCTCTGCTTCGCTCACATCTACCTCTATTTTCTCACGGACTCGCTTTGACAGCTGCAACCTTCCTAGCTTTCCCTTTTCCAGTGTTAGGTGTTCTGCTAGCTGTCCCAGTGCATCGACATCGAGACCACAAACTTTCGCTTCCAATTCAAGTTGAAGCTCCTCAATTTCACTTTCGGTCGCCATATTGATTTCCGTAGTCGAGATAAACAAAGATAAACAGACGAAACAACTTGCTCGTTACCACAGCATTTACACTTGTATCACACTCTTCGACGAATTTACACAGGGCCAGAAAGCATTTTCATTCAACATGTAACTTGTCTTGAGTTTTCCAGTCGCTAGAATAACATGCAATGTCGTCCACATGCACATCAGCAAAACTACACGCGTCATTCGGTTCGCAAAAGCGAAGCTCTGAAGTTTCGTTTTGTCACTACATTCAGGCAAATTTCGCCCGAGTGACAATCCTGGCGGGGTCGCCAAATGTTAGGAGTGTTGGTCCGGCATCAAATAATAAAGGTTAAACACACAACACGAAACTTCGGTCCTTCTTCAAGTTCTATTCCACAGTTCAACCTCGTGCTCTCTAGATCACGTGACTCGTGACCGACTAGGGTGGGGTGGGGTCGCCCCTACAATAGCAATTCCAAAATTTCCTAAAACTAGTCGCATTTGAAAGTTTCTTCAGTTGTGCCTTCATCATTAATTGTCTAACAGGCCATTCATCAATTTGCGTGGTTAAATTTGTCAGTTGAGCCACGACCATGGGGTAACTGCATGTGTCGAAAAAGCCTTTATCGCTTGGCCACAAGGCCTCTCCCCAAAAAGAAAAAGAAAGATGGCGCAACCTTTTTAGTTGTTTCCAATTTTCCGTTATTACGTGTGTGTCATTTTATTTGTATTGTTTTTATCTGCATTTTACCATGTACAACCATTATGCGTATCAGTCAACCGCAGTCATCACGTCATCATAACAGGCATCCCGACTAAATATAATAATTTCTTCTTGAAACTGAACTAAAGAAGATCCCCCTTTACTATTGTAAGTAGGCTTCGAAACACTTGACCACTCAGGCTACGTTCACACGGTACCGGAAGAATTTTCTACCGGTTGAAAATTCGTCCATTTAGGGGTTCCGTTCACACGGAACCACGCTAAACGTACGAAAATTTAGACGCCTCGCCGTTCAAAAATTTGAACGCCAAAATCGAGGACGAACTTTTAGTACGGTACGGTCGAAATTTTAACAGGCGCTTTGTGAACACCTTGACCGTTTAAATTTTTGTACGACAGTGGTGTGGTTGCATGGATGTATGACTGAAGAAAGGTCTAGATTATGAAGATGCGATGTGTCGGATTATTAATCACTGTTCTTGCTGATATTTTAGTATGACATGCGAAGCTTTCAGCGCACGAAGGCGACGGTGTGCTGGACTTATGTTAATGTAAGATAAAGTGTAAAAGTCTACGACCAAATTATCAAGGGCCGTTTTATCATCTGTGTGAGGGAAATATTTGTCGCTATCAGATCTCTTTACCGTTATCGCCACCATCGATTGCCTTCCACTTTCTAGACGCCATTTTGGAGTATGCTAAAGTACTCAGCGCATGGGCAGATGGTAAAATTACTGACAAAAGTTAAAATTCAACCGGTTAGTCAGTTCAGTGTGAACAGAGAGGAAACATTACACAGTTCCATGTGAAAAACATGTCGGGTCAAATTTTTCAATCAGTTGAAAATTCGTCTGTTACCGCGTGAACATAGCCTCAAACACTAATTCTGTGACCACAAAGACATGACATGTGACGTCATCATCTTCACGCAGACTTCACAGTGGCTCGCGCCTCTGAGAGAAGAGGGAAGGAGTTATATTGGGAAGATAAAACTGAAATCTAAAATTGTTAGCCCCTTATAAAGAAATTTTAGAAAGCAAAGAAAAAACACACGTCGTGAACCACCGAAAAACCCAGATTACATTCAATAAATATTCATGTACTCAGTCACCTTTTGCAAAATTTACTCAGATACAAGTAAATAAAATGATATATAAGACTTTAAACATAGTTATGACAGAAATGTAGGAGACAAAAAGAATTTATTCAAGAGAATTGAAATTGGATATGCAAAAATAATATATTATCACATGGCAATAACGGATTGGGTCAGACTTTTCATGTAGGTATTACCTTTTATGAAAGGCATGTCGAAAATTGCGATTGAAGGATATAATACTTGGTGTCACCGCTGACACAATAGCATTGTGCGAGCGTTAATTGAGAGCGGACATGTTGAATTTGTTTATTATTCATTCATTGGTTTGGAACTTAGTCGTATTAGATGTAAGAAAACGATTTCAAAGCAATGTTTTGACGGAAAAATACTCCCACTATGGAGTACTATTACAAAGTTGTCATCTGAGCTAGTACGAACTTATGATCAAAGCAATTACGAAAGTCAACACTGCAAAACAAGCGATCAGTTGAGCACAGCGATTTTAAAAACATGGTTTGTGTAGAGGTAGGAAAGGTTTCACTGAAAATAATGATCCCGAATGAAGCAACGACTGTGGTTTGCATACTTTTCCGTTTGTGCTGTTCACTATAAATCAATGCTTGCTTTTCTAGTGAAATGAATCGTTACTTACCTCAGACAAGACTTGCAAAGCGTGCAGCTGATAAAGACTGGGAACAAGTGGCAAACCGAGGGAATGGTCCACCTTGACTCAATCGTTGACTTGTGTCAGCTGTGTCACCGTAAACTGACTAAACTCCTCATTTTGCTTTATTGTTTAAACTTAGTAGTTTTGAATTTACTTCGAACTGCCCTTATGGCTCTCTACAATGAGGTTATTAGGAGTAAAATTTGCGTAGAGTGTACATTATGTTGCCGTTTTAAAGAACTCTCAAAACTGCACAATTTGCTCTCACCGTTATTTTGTCAATGTTCCTCCCTTAAGAGATTAAGAGGTCGGCTATCTTGGATTCAATATTTTTAACTTTTCATACATTCTTAGCAAAGAAATGCAAGCAACAGTAACAAATTTTCAATTTTGGACAAGAAACAACTAGAAATGTTAAAGGTGTCAATATTATGAGGAGAACAAAGTTTTGGTCAGCGGTATTTCCTTAAAAATGATGTACAGAAACAAAAGTTTCAATTAATTGTATTTCAACTAGAATATAGCTTTTACATAACAATGAAAGAGTTGAAAAAGGCTCGTGTTTTATTTTTTTACGAATTTTTATTCATACTTAAAAATAGCGGTTGTTCAACCCCCAAGTATGAAGAAGAGATGACAAAATGTTAAAAATGAAAAATTCTGCCGTTTCAACTAGCCTGGTATAGAGAGCAGGTCATCTTATCACCGAATGCCAGGTTTAAGTCCCTTACTTGTTTAGCTATATATTTTTTTCCACCAATAAGTTTTGTCAGTCACAATTGCGGCGGAACTTAGTGGTCGACCTTTCCCTCCTTTTCGAATCACGAAAAAGCGCCGAAAGACAATCTCAAGGTGGTTATTACGTCAAAAATGTACTTAGATCCTTCCTCCTACGTATGCCATCAAAACACACCAGGCATTCTTCATAAATACATAACGCCTAATTTTTACAGTCCCCATTTAGTGTCTGTTTGTTATTTCTACGTTTGCTTATTAGTGTGGGGCTGGGAGGAAAAAGCATTTTAACGTCACTGTTAACTTAAAGCAAAACGCTGTGTTTTTTTAATTTGTTAGTAACTTCTTATAAACTTGTTTGATTGCCCTTTTACCAGTGAAGATGGTTTAGTGGATGATTGACAGCTGTCCAAAATGTCTCTAGAGCAAAATCTAACATCCTTGGAGTCCTTTAAGTTTCACCAGCATATCTCGTTAGCAAATCCATTTGGCAAAGCTTGAAAAGCATGATATGTTGTCTGAATGATAAAAAATTGAAAAGGCTTAAAAGAAACACCACAACTTTCGTGCTCTTCTGGCCAACTAGTTTGGCAGACACTGTAGCATTTTTAAGAAAAAGTAGACTCTCCCCTCGTTTTAGCCTGTTCCAAATCCAATTGCGAGAAAGCAAAAAAGACTTGACCTTCATTCCATGGATTGAATGTGTACCCCTTAAAGAGTCCTAAGAAATTGCAGAATAGTTAATCGTTGTTGGACTTTCCCCTCAGTTAGGACAAATGGTAATTTTCTTAAATTAATGATTGCTGCACACGAACCACGTGACCTTAAGACGTCAGATTTTATGCATGGAATCTGTGTGGATGAATACATGTTCTGTGAAAATTTCAGCAATTATCCATTTAAAATAGGAAGTTATTGCTATTTGATCGATCTAGTCAATTTTTCAAAATCAAGGTTTGGATGAGCGAGCTTAAAACGAGGTGTAATACATAGACTTTCACGGCATTTTTTTCTCGGCTCTGAAACCGATTTTCCTAAATAGTGGTGATAGGCAGGGTTATAAGGGGATCATGGGTGATGAGTTTAAAAGCCATTCATGCCAAAAATCTACTAGAAACGACACTTTTTTGCTGTATTCCACGCAAAGGTTGACTCCGCTCTCACCACCAAACTACAATGGATCATATTTGTAAGCCTTTCCAATCAATTACACTCAGATTTTCAAAACTTGTTCTCCGGGCAAAAAGAGTTTGATGCTGAAACATTCGAGACAAATGAAATAGTTTTTGTGATGTTTTAGCCCATTTGAAAAATTTGTTGACTGACGAGGGCAAAGTCGACCGTGGAGGATTCTAATGGTATTACATTTTTTTGCATGAAAATGGCTTCTTTCCGAAACTTGTAAATATGATTTTGGACCTACTGTAATTTTAGCTTCCACGATAGATTATGCGACAGTGGTTTCAGTGCCTTTAAGTTTTTCAGGTGGATTTGTCCTATAACTTGTTAATGTTATGAAAATGTGCCCTGAGAAAACAGTCACTAACCATTCACTGCATTTGCGTGGTTGAACCTATTGTCTCAGCCGAACCAATTAGCTTTTGCTGTGTTTAATCCACTCGAGGGTACAAAAATGAGAATCATTTAACAAAGCAGTCAATCAGATGTCATGACTGAGAGAGGTTCTCCTCGAACATCCTATACTGCGTCCTTTAAACTTAGAGTTGTAGCGTACGCTGTTGACAAAGGAAACCGTGCAGCTGGAAAACAGTTTGGTGTTGACAAAAGTTGTGTCCATCACTGGAGATCACAAGGAGAAAACCTGCTCAAAACTCCCGAAACAAACGTGCTCAACGCTTTCGTCGTCCTGCATTTCCAGATCTGGAGAAAGAACTGGCCACCTGGATTATTGAGAAATGCCAAGCTGGTAACAAAAGTAATTTGTCTCAAAGTGAAGTCCTTGGCACAAACAATAGGATTAACGGAGGGACAATTTAAAGCTTCCAAGTCCTGGTGCTACCGAGTCATGGATCAATATGGCTTCACCATCAGATGGCAAACAGCAATTGCTCAAAAACTCCCTTAAGATTACGAGGAGAAACTGGTGAAATTTCAGTGCTTTATCAGAAGAAAGGAACATGACTTTGAACTCAAGTGCATTGGCAATGCAGACCAGACCCCACTCACCTTTGACATTGTAACCAACAGCACCGTGTCAGAGAAAGGAGTCAAGAGCATTCCTATTCTTAGTACGGTACATGAAAAGGACAGGTTTACTGTAATGCTTGCCTGCCTTGGTGACGGAACAAAACTGCCACCTTACGTTGTCTTTAAATGGAAGACAATTCCTAAGAAATTGAACTTACCCCCAGGGGTTATCGTCAGCTGTCAGGAAAAGGGCAGGATGGATGAGAGACTGGTACAGGTCTGGCTGCGTACAGTCTGGAACAAAGTTGGAGGCTTGACAAGGCGAAAGTCCCCTCTAGTGTGGGATTTGTTGCGCGCACATTTATCCCGACCAATTTGTTGCATGTTGAAGTCACTGAACACAGAGCCCGCAGTTATTCCTGGTGGTATGACGAGGATGCTGCAGCCCCTTGACGTTTCAGTAAACAAACCATTCAAGGATCGTATGAGAGTGAAGTAGCAACAGTGGATGATGGCTGGAGAACACACCCATACTGCCAGTGGTCGTATTCGTAAACTAGAACTAGATCAGATCTGCAAATGGATCCATGAGGCGTGGGAAGAGATACCAGCCGGATTAATTCAGAAGTCCTTCTGTAAGTGTTGTATCACAAATGCATTTGATGGTACTGAGGATGACCAAATGTGAGATGATGATGATGACTCTGATCCATTTGCAAATGTGGAGGACGACAAAGATTTGTTCTACACAGACAGCTATGAACATCGTCTGGCAGAAATTGACATTGAAAGTTATCAGAACCTTTTCGGTGAAAGCGATAGTGAAGAGTTTTATGGTTTTTAAGCAAAATGAACTGCTAGTTTCGATCCAGATGTTCGGCATGTAAAATAGTTTTATATTTTTATTTTTCAACATGTAAATAGTTGTAGTTGCAGTTAAGTTATACACCTTTTGAAAGATCTTATGTAAACGCTTCTCATTTGCTGATGTAAAAAATACATACCATACGATATTGCATTTTGCATGTTCAGTGTTTCCTTCTCTGCACTGGTGCCTAGTCCTCTCTTAACCCAAATGCCTGGTTAATTAGCTGTTGCTCGTTTTATGGTATCTTCAGTCTTTAAAAATGCGTTTTAAAATGCGGTTGAAATCTTAATAAAAGAGCTTCTTTTTTCTGGGATATCCAAATTTTGCATCCAGAAAAGGTATGAAGAGTAAGACTTAACAGTAAAAAGCATTCAAATTTGCCCAATAAGTTCGCTTCAAGTTTACCACAAAGTAAACTTACACGTACGAGGCATCAAACTTCATTCATTGACTTTATTAAAGTTTTTATTTTTTCTCAAAATCGAGTCCCAAAGCTGGGGGTGTGGCTTATCTACGAGTGCAGCTTATACACGCATTTTTACGTTATTTCTTTTTTTTAATATTGCACAATATATCTGCTGTTGTTATGATACAAATACCAAGTCCTTAACTATTTAAAAACAACCGAGAGTGTTGAGGGGTAAAACATTCATTCATTTATTCTCAACCAGGGCAATGCCCTTGTCAACATCTGTGACAAGTGTTCAGCTCACTCTTTGCCAAATTGCAAGGTATCAGTGTCATTCGTAAACACTATGGAAGAAACTGTCAGAGTTGTAGAGGCGTCTAATGACGATGAATTTAGTTCTGTTGTGACTCCAATTTTTGCTAATTCTGACGCTACTGGTTATGGGTGCCAAGATGTTCCCGATCCATCAGCATTCTCGCCCATTGAAACTGAAAACATATTACCAGCTGAAAGCGTGAGTAAGACTTCAGAATGTTGCATTGCTGATGACGAATTACCTTCTATTTCACGGAACAAACGGACTAAATGGGATTCAAACCGAAAGGATATAGAAGACATCATAGAATATGAAATGTACAGTATGGCAGAAGTTACAGTTGCCCACTGGCTCAGTTTTGAGAAACCAATTCCTTCAGCCTCAGTAGGAGATCTTCTTAACAGACAAGATGATCTCATGTGGGATGACCGCCTTAATGGCCTTGTTGAAGAAATATAAGAAGGGCTATGTGATGAGGAAGGCATGTGTGATGCTAATAACGATGAATTTAGCGAACTAAGTGAATGTATCACCTACAATTCTGAAACTTTTGAAAACGATGACACTTCAACACAGTCAGTTTTATCTGAGGAAGACATGAAACAGCGCTATACCACTGAGAACAATGATAAGACACCATTGCAGTTTGTACCATCATGGTTCTGTTAGCTCTTTTCACTTTTTCGACAATTTTGTACAATCACTTGAGAACTTAATACAAGGCCATCTTTCAGACAAAATCTTTCAGATTTTACCGACTATTTTAAGAGTAAATTCGAACCACCCGGGTTATACAGTGTAAAAAGGCAACAATTTTCCATTTTCAATTTTAAATTTTCCATTGATTGTGCCTCTCTACGCTAATTGTCTTATTGAATGTCTCTTTTTCACTTATGATTGTTGGAAGATGTTATTGATTTTCTTTTGGTGTTATTGATTGTCAATTGCACGCGTTTAAATGTCCACTCAGTATCCTTGATTGTCAAAAGATGCTCTTGTTTGTTCGTTGACACTATTGAACATTTATAAACATGGAAATTGCGCTCTTGAATGTTTGGTGGGATTAATGAAGTGCTTCTTGGTGGTATAGAATGTATATTTGCCTTAGTGATTCTACACTTCGTGAAAATGAATATCTTTTTCGCCTAAAGGTGTATTACAATAGGAACTCTTACCTGGCCATAAAATGGGCCTAGAAAATAATTCTGCAAATCAGGCTAAATTTCCCCATGTTTCATCTTGAACTACTATTCAGATTTATAAAATAACTAAGATAGTATGCATGCTCTGATTGGCCGAGAGGCGCGTTTACATGAGAGTATGTAAACATGGTTGTGTGACGTGTTGTAGTTTTTAGAGGAAGTTATTTTATAAAGCAATAGAAAACTTTTTTCCTGTGTTTCCATAAACGTTTTCTATTTCTTAAGCGATAACTCACGTAGAATATGGCTAACAATAACGCTTTAAATGTTAATAACTGTAACAAAACCCTTTCTGAGCATTTCACGTGTTTTGTCCTTAGAATTTTCATCCTTCTGTCATAGATAGAAACTAAAAAAGGAAATCTGACCTACAACCAGATTTCTGATGACGCCTAGCATTCTTGTCTGTCCACCCCCCCCCCCCCCCCCTTTTTCTCTACTGCACTTTTTGCTGGAACAACAAGGCCAGTCCGTGACTTCTTAGATGTACTCAGTCTAACAACAACATAGTCAACATGCTTTTTCAGTCTTTCAACAGTTTGGGCAACCCAGAGGTGTAAAATGTGTAAAATGCACTCGTACATCCCCGTTTTACTGTTGGCACCAGCCACAAGATATTTTCTTGGCGTGGGATCAGATGTGACTGTTGGCATTCTCTGGACAGAGTTCGGGCTGTTTAGCAGCTGCTCCGCTCCCTTTACTATGGTCTTAATCAGTCCTGTTGATGAGGTTGTACCGTAGAGGGAATTAATGTCATCTTTGAGTAGTTCTTTGGACTCCAAACTCTTGTGATCCCCATGCCACTCTTTAATTTTGGGAATGGTCTTGCCCTGTGCTAGGTCTTTGACACTTAATTCATTAAACTTGCTAATGTAGTGGGCTCTTTTGTTTTCAGTCCTGTCGAACCATTCCTTGGCTGGTACTTCTAGCTAACTCCCAATATCGGCAAGGTCGTATTCATTGCTCATCCCAGAGACTGCCTTGCTTAATTCCAATTTTTGTTGGCGATCAATCTCTTCCCACACTTCTGTTACGAACTCCAACTTTGTGAGATTGTCTTTACTTTTCTCTTTTCTGGTGACTGCCTTCTTTTGCCTTGTCAGTTTGTTATTGACACTTTCTGCCATATTGGTGTAACAATGCAAGGGCTTCCTGTTGGAATCAGAGGGTGTACCTGCCTTTCTTCTTTACTTTGCGATCAGAGAATCTTTTATCATCTTCTCAATCACTGACAGATATGTCCAGAAATGCGGATCGTTGCCAGTTATTCGCCTCTCTTCTTCCAGCTCATCTTTCAATACAGTTAGTTTCGATTTCAGATCCTTCTTGTCTTCAGCCTCGAGGACATGGTCTGGGTGTGTTCCAAATACCTGTTCAATGAAAAACGATTGTTCTTGCTTCTTGGTAATTCCCACAGATTTTAATTTGGATTTGCAATTTTCCCTGAAATGGTTAAAGCATCTTAGGCCAGTAGCCTTCAGCATTGTCTCTGCTAATGCATCTGACAAGAGATTTTTCTCCATCTGTTACATATCCACAAGCCTTTCTTGACAATTCTGGACAGCTTGCAGAAACAGCGGATGCTATCGTCTTATAGACAGGTTTTGACTTACTGCAATGTAAAGCAGTTGGTCTAATGAAGACAGGGGCTTCATTGGTTCTTGTTGATTTCAGATAGATAGATAGATAGATTGATAGTTTATTCTGATCAAAATCACAGCCAAAGGCTGAATTATATTAATCGGTACAATAATAAAACCTAATAAAAAAAGTAAGAGAAATGTTAAAAAAATATACACATATACCTATATACACCTGTACATATAGTTAATCACAATTAGTATATATAAATGTGTTCATAAGTTTCTTCATCTTAGCCAGAGAGACATTAAAATTTCTCTTTCGTTTTAAATTGAATCCACAAATGTTATGAGGTGGCAAGAGCTCATGCAATTTATGGTCTGAGTGATGGAATCAAAAAGCTTAGTGGTGATAGACTGCCTGCGACAAGAGAGCATCTCCAAGTTGGCTTGATGTAATGCATCGCTATATGGAACAAATGGAAAAATAATTCGCATGGCGCGCCTCTGTAGCTGTTCTAGCCTAGTGGATAAGTATGCGGGAAGCGCGTTGTGAAACACCAGGCATGCCTATTCCATTACTGGGCGGATACAGGTCAAGTAAAAGATTAGCAGATCTTTGGTAGGAATATTCGCTCTCTTCAGTTGTTTAAGAAAATATAACCGGCTCACTATTTTTTTATTTATTTTACAACACGACAGTTCCACCGGAGCTCAGATGATATATTTAGACCTAACAACTTAGCAGTGGACACTACCTCTATTGCTTTCCCATTGATGACAATGGGAGCAAAATCCATAGGTCCTTACACTTTGACTCATTTAGCTGGAACTTGTTTTGGTTAGACTTAGCGATCAGTTCCTCCACATCAGATACAGCTGTCTTCCTTCTGGTCAACACACTCTGCAATAGTTGTCATCCATGTATTTCCACAGTTCCGTGTTACTGGTGTTGATGTCATCAATCATGAGAATAAAACAACCACAGCCCGAGCCTGGTTCCCTGTGGCACCCCTGCCGGTACATTCCTCCATTCAGGCAAGCAATCTTTTCCCAACTTGACTCTCTGCATGCGGTCTGTAAGGAAATCGATGATCCAAAATGATATGCCAACCGGCATGTCCAGGACCAACAGTTTCCTAGGGAGAAGCACATGGCCTATTAAGTCGAAAGCCTTCTGGTAATCGAATAAGACGACTCTAACGGTTGATCCTGTACCATCCATGTGTTTGGTCCAGGAGTGCACCATACTGATTAGTGCATGCGTTGTTGAGGACTCTGGGATAGCCCCAAATTGGTTATCTCCGATTTTCTTGATTATTGATGGTCGCAAGTGTTCCACAACAACAAACTCCTGCCACCTTAGAGAGAATGGGCATTAATGAGATGGGACACAGGTGGTTATTTACGCCGTTGATTGGTTTCTGCTTTGGGATCGGCACGGTATCAGCAGATTTGCAAGAAGGTGGTGTTTACCAGATAAAACAATTTATTTTGTCCTATTTTGTCCTATGTCCTATTTAACGTATGAAAACGATGTCCTAACGATTGAAAATGTCCTGTTTTGTCTTACGAGAATTTAACTATGAAAACGATATCCTAACGATTGAAAATGTCCTATTTTGTCTTATCTTTACCACACTCGCCGAAGATAGAATTACTGAAAAAACTTATTTTTAAACGAACGAACAAACAAGGCTAAATAATAAACTAATATATGCGAAAACGTACGATTACAAATTAACACAACAGGGTTACGTAATACAGTAAAGTCTAGAAAGTTCTATTTAAAACACACTAATTACGGTAATTGTCTCCTGTCCATTCTCCCCCTCGTTGATATGCCCTAGCATGTCAATACAACAATAATGCCGTTGATGAGGGGGACTGTCCTTATAATTAAAACACAGTAAACGATCAGAAATCTTTGTAAGTCTTCATCTTCTTCATCATCTCTGAGCACTTTGGTGATGGGTCTAAGGAGTTCTTCTCTTCCCACTTGAACCTTTGCCACCCTTACGTGTCCAGCTTTGCCTGGATGAATTTCAACAATTCGACCAAGAGGCCAGTGCCCTCGTGGTGTCTTGGGTGACATGACTAGCACAACGTCGTCAACTTGAATGTCTCGCTCAACAGTTAACCACTTTTCGATGGGGTTGTCGTCGATTCTTTGGTCTTACAATGTTTCTCCATCCCAGCAGCTACCCTTGCATCAAACTCTTCAAGGGCAGTTGCTTGGCTTACCTTATGGTTAAAAACTTGCACGTCCCTTGACCTTTCATGCCACCTTAAAATCTCTTTATCTGATGTCAGCCGTTGGCAGGCAGCTTTGGAATGCGAAATGCATTCGGTCCGAAAACAGTCACAGCGAGCCTGGAGATAGCCACAAAGAGAGGACTCAATGAAGTCGGGAAAATTATGTACCGAAAATTTTATTTGCTCGAGGGAATGCATTATTTCCTTACAGCAGGACTCTCGTTCTTCTGATAAGGGGACTTTTTGCGACTGGTTGGTCGCAGACCTTTTCGCAAAAAAGATCGTGCACGTGGACCACCCTTGTTGTGGTTTTTCCTTCTGTTAGACCATGAGTCACAGCGATATCCTCGGTTATGGCCCTTACAAGATCTGACCGTGTTCCCAAGGCAATGAGTCTCTTTTACATTGCTTACTTCCTTAGCAAAGTCCTCCCCGAATCGGAACTTCGACGATTGCATCGTCTCAGAAGAACAGAGGCCATGGTACTCAGGCTTCTGGCCGGGTTTCAGTTGTTCCCCCCTCAAATTAGATAATTGACTAGCGCCGTGGCCCAGTAAGGCCACAGCATCAATGCTGTTCGTCAGTATGTCTTTCTTGGTAGGGGCACTTAATTCGGACATTGAGAGTAATGTGCCTGCAGTCATTAAGGTAGCAAAGGTTGCCTTCTGGAGGGCTTGCTGTAAATTAGCGAGCCGAAGGTTGGCTTTCCTTTTGAAAGAATGGAGTGACTGCCAAAATGTCTGGGTTAATGCGGGTAACTGATACATCAAGACAGTTTTCTGGGGGATCATATTTTGCCAAGAGACTTCTCCTGGTCAAGTTTCTTGCCCCATCGTTTATTGGCCATATCGGCCAACTGTTTGTTGATAGGTGGCCCTTTCTTATCCTTGTCTCAGAAAGTGGCCATCAGCTCCTTTAAAAGCTCATCATGATTGTCAGAGCCTTCATGATGGTCGTTTTCAGTTAGTGTGGGTGTGCTCCCCCCGTTTTTGCAATTGAGCAGATGCTCTATCTCGTCCTCTGAAGCACTAATGCTGATCACGTCTGATTCTCTGCGATGTTTTGTGGAAGACCCTTCGTTGTCTTCATCCGCAGAGAAACTTTCGCTATGGTGCCATTTGTGCCCGTTGGGCAAAGTGAGGCGGTTTCCTGCGCTTCGTGAGCACGTTTTGTTGGCATAGCTGCCCCAAATAAACTGACATTGTGTCAATGTTGGCATTGAGCTGGTCAACGGCCTGCTCGAGTTTGTTCGTAGTGCCTGTTGGACTGGCTGTTGTGCTTGGTGTGCTCTCAACAGAAAGTGCACCTGTTGACTGTTCTGTTGTGCTTGTCATAATGGAGTGACCTGAATATGAAGAATGGTTAGGAAATATAACAATGAAGAAAAGGAGGGCTTTCGTAAAGCTTACTCAAAGTTGTCCAAAGTATTGAAGGCAGGCTCGAAGGCAAAAGGCTAGATTAGGGAAAATGCCAGGGAGAGGCTAAAATACGTTGTGATCAAGAAAGCACTCATACAGTTGACTAGCTAGCACGCACATGCTTCTCATGTAGCTCCGCAGTGACTAGGACTGGAGACGAGGTAGAATTTAGGAATCTTCGTGACATTGCCCCTTTAAACTGTATCCTCATCAGTAATGTAGCGTTCCAGTAATCCCAAAAAAAATGAAAAAAGACAACGAGAACCGATACTGTACTTTTGCTTATATTACTTCCACAACAACAACCCAGTACGCATGCGTACATACCTGCACGCACCTGCATTACAGTAACCTGAATGGAAGTGTTACTTCCGGAGCTGGAGCGTTTTTTTGTTAGCTTGAAATGGATCTCTCCAGAGATTTCTTCATAAACTAGAATGTTAATGGTATGAAACAGGTTGCAATCTTAGTTCTGGGCTGGCCGATTTTCGAACTTTCTTGACAATGTCAAACCATACGCGCCTGGGGGAGGCACTTCCATATATGGGCTATATAGGTATGTGCCACGGGATAGGGTATGGTTTTTCAGGTTCTTGATTCTCAAATAGGGTATCGTTTTTTCCCCTGTGAACAATGTGTTCCCAGCGTTATCCTTAGATAGTATCAACTAGAATTGCAGTGCAAAAATGCCTAGCTAAACGAAAAACAAATTACCTGCAAAGACCAAAATATCCATTACAAGTATTAGCAAACTGATTTTATAAAAATTTGCGTTGTGCCGTGCGCGGTTAGCCATTGTTTGGTTTTTGTTTTTCCTTGAATAGGGTGTCATTTTTTGGGTTTGGACCTCAAATAGGGTATCAATTTTTGTTTACTTCATCCTTAAATAGGGTGAGGGTTTAAGACCGTTCGTGGCACACAGCTATCTGAAATTTACGGGAGTGCCCCCCCCTTCCCTTCTGGTGTACATGCTATAGAAAGCAGCCATGATGGAAGTTCAGACCTCAAATAACTTATTTGTGAAGTAATTATCTCGACACCTATTATCTCAAGTGCCTCTGAGTTATATAACTTTTTACACATCTCCAGGCTTACATTTATAGCCGGCTGAGTATTATAACATCAATTTTTTCTGCCGGCAAAGAATATCACTTATTAATGGCCTTGCTGCCATTCCCGACAGATGTCATAAAGGGGCGACAGACAATACATTGAATGATCAATTTCCATTGTTATTTATTATTTTGCATATAACATCGCAAAGCCAGTTGTGTCTAAATAGCCATCATATTGAGCAACTATAACTTGGTCACCATTTGCCGAGGCTTGGGAGCGAGTGAGCGTACAAAAAAAGAAAACAAACTTAAATACTTAAACTTGAAGAGAAAAACATTGGCACCAGGACAACATGTACTTCTGCCAACGAAATTATCAGACAGATATGAAAGAATATTTGTTTGTGAGTAGCTTCATATTAATGCGTTCTAGTAATATGGAGGTAACAAAACGAAAAATGCAAAGCACCTTCTCCGAAACTACCATTTTGTAAAGTAGACAGAGCACTGCTTCGTTTCATTTCACAGTGAAAATGCCACCCAGCGGCAACCGGAGATAGTTTCATTTGCCATACGAGGAAAGAAAAACAACTAAACTATTAAAAAATTAATTGTCATTTGTAAGTGTGAGTGCATTCATTTAATTCATTTTACCACTTAAAGGTAAAGAAAGCTGAAATTTGATGATTTCCCCTAAAAAAAAAGCCAGGATCTTAGGTCTTAGGTCTTGGAAAAGCCATTGGGTTTCTTTCTTTCCCGTTGAAGGTGTTGAAAAAAGCTGTTGGAAACGTTGGATAAAGCCGTTTGGGTTTTTCCCCTTACCTATTAAAAGCATTGAGAAAAGCTGGTTGAGGAAAGCCGTTGGGAAAATTCGTCCTAACCGTTAAAGGGATATCAAGACGTGCTGTAAACTCACCTATTTACAGTTCGGATTAGAAGTCTGCAACCACTCAGGTGTGACCTCTCAAAGAAAAATATCCAAGGGTAAACTACTAAGCGGATAGTGAACAGTTGGCTGTACCGTTTCAAAATTAATTTTAAATGGATAGCATGAAACCTGATAAAATAATAGGGTTCAAAAGTGAATCTGCTCAACTGGAAAAGCGAGGAAGAGGCAGCTTCTCAAACGCAAAATAAATGCAAAGTGCCGGATGAAAAGATTTGAACAAGCCATCCGCGAGAAATAAGCAGTGATTTAGTTGTCAATAAAGTTGCCAATGAAGCATGATTCATATTTTTTTATGTAAACCAAAGTTTTACATTGGCTTCTTAGCTTCTTGAGGTCAGTTGTATCGAAAAAGAAACGAAACTCTTGCTGTGTTAAATAAAGAATAAAGTCTGTTGAGATTATGACACCACATTGTGTGTCTAAAATTTTACATGTAGGTTACATGCAAGCATATTTATAGCATAGCAATGAAGGAAGTCAACCTCCTGTAACATCTTTTGAAAGTTTACCTAACGTTTCTCTTAGAAGGATGTCGAAAAAGGTCAACCAATGTTTCATTACTAAACCGCACTGGTTGATGTCACATTTAGTTTGACCATCACACATGCAAATAGTCTAATCTTCATTTCAATCAGCAACAAAAAATATCTTTTGCTTTATTTTTCAGAGCGTGGATTCTATGCAAGAACTCATTTCTTTTGCTGTCTCTTTAAATTTTATCATGCTTAAGTAGTAAAGGGGGTGACCCTGGCCGGTTCAAAAGAATAAATTAACGAGAACAATGGGGTGAGAGAGAGAACAATGGGGGATATGGTAATTATCACGTGCACAGCACAAGGAAGGAAGGAGGGTATGATGTCATCATCATAGTGGTCAAAGTCCAGGATGGCACAATATGGTTGGGTAGCTATCAAGGAATGACATCATGGCATAGGTATGCCAAAGAGATTACTCAGCTACATGGCTTGTCACGCATCGTCAACTCTTTTCAAGAAACACTGGCATTATGAGGTCTTGAAAAAATAAAACTGATTCTAATCGAAAAAACTAGCGGGAATGAATGTTTGTTCAAAGATCAGATAAAAATGTAAACAAGAATGTTTAGTGTGGATCAAGGAATTATACTAAGTTTGTTATTTGAGTGTAGAGTGTATTCTTATCCGAATGATGAAATCAAATAAGAA
This sequence comes from Galaxea fascicularis, assembly GCA_948470475.1. Lineage (NCBI taxonomy): Eukaryota > Metazoa > Cnidaria > Anthozoa > Scleractinia > Euphylliidae > Galaxea > Galaxea fascicularis. The sequence goes on along the minus strand of OX419336.1, from coordinate 20,250,960 downwards.
TGTTGTGCATGCTTGATCAAAGTGAATTTGTAAAGTCTACATGGAAGATTAATTTGTCAAACTTCACATGGCGTTTTGTCGGCAGAACCACGCGCTCTGCTCTCATTGTGAAATCAGAAGTAAACACGGTTTTTGATTCGAGTTTTACCTTGGCTTATTTTAGAAAAAACGAAAACTTGAATCAAAGCGCCAACAATCTTCGATTACGATGGAAAGATGAAAGCTAATGACAGTTTCAGTTTAGTTCAGTTTATTTATGAAATGTTTAATATTACAGAAATTACTGAGACACACAGCAAAATGTGAATATAAATGAATAGACAGCGGCATGGAGGGATCCCGACTACAAGAATAGTTCATTAGATTATTGTTACATGCAAATTTCAGTCAAACAATTCACCTGCAAAACATGTTATTGTGGTCACTGAGGCGAGAATACAAACATCTTTTCTCAAAGCTGACCGAAATGATTTTTAACGTTACCATTTAATGAAGTTGTACTAGGTTCCTAGGGGCATCTCGCTTCCTCAAGGTCTTAAGACCATCCTTTGTGGTTTGATTCATCTCTCAGTCATAGGTATTAAAACAACAGTTGGTTTAAGTTTTTTGAAACAATCATTTGAAGCGCACGACTAATGATGATGAATTACACGGACTTGAAAATTAAACACACAATAGAGAGACTTAATTTGCAGAGAATTTGAAATGGATAAAAGTCAACCGCATTTCTTTCAAGCAATTTCAAACACTTTATTGCATTAACAAGAGCTATAACAAAAAGTGCTTGTGCTTCGTAAAGCCCATTACTTGATAGACGCATTGTTCGATTTTATATGGTTCCCACTGTGTATTGCTCCTCAGTCTTGCCACTAATGGAGTTCTCGCCTTGTAGGACCTTTCAACACTTTTGCGAATGGAGTCTGGTGGTGTTTCCATCATCCATTCTTTCAAGCAATTTCAAACACTTTATTGCATTAACAAGAGCTATAACAAAAAGTGCTTGTGCTTCATAAAGCCCGTTTCTTTAATAGATGCATTTGGAAACAACTAAAGCCACGGTGCAGTTTAATAGCGGAGCTCCGGCGGCCCGAAGGGCCACACAGCGGAGCCCCATACCTATAGAAACCTGTCAACTGCTTTTCTCATGGTAATCTTGGCTAGCAGTATTGCTCGTGGGCGCGCCCGACGATGACAACGACCTCGCACAATAATTAATAATACCCTAATAATAATAATAATCCAACATGGCGGCCATACTCCAGCTGACAATCTAGTTTACAGTGGGCATCTTTGATATTAGACATCCATGTCAATGTCAATTGACACCTGTCAAAACAACGTATCCGCTGACCAGTATCACGTGACCATATTGCGGGCTTAAGTTATGAGCTGTCGAGGTCAGCTGTTTTTTTTGAAGTTGACCACTGACCAGGTACTGGTTTTCAATTCGATCACAGGCTCAAGCAAGGCCAAAACGAGGCTGAATTTTTCGCCAGGATCAATCAACAGACCTTTGTCCGGTATGTAAGCAATTTTCGCCGCCTACCTTGACTACTTCTCAGTTCTTTTTTTTTGTTTAAACTGATGAGGATCAGCCTGTGGATGTTAAGAGCAGCAAATTGGATTGCCTGGCTTTGCTATTTTATAGTTTACGGATCTTCAAGAGAAAAGATTGTGTGGTTTGGCAGGCTTTTAATCATGCAGGTGCTGTCTTTGATTGCTGACTTTTGCTGTATATTAAACTGGACGGTTTTGCCGCTAAAAATCCTTAATTGAAGAGGCTTCCTTGGTAGACATCGGAAGTAACACAGAGTGACGGTGAAAAACTCCAAGGCCCGCTAAGGATTTGTATCTGCTTAGCAATTTCTACAAGGAACGCCGAAGAAACATTCGCCAGCATTGTTCTTTGTTTTCTTGTCTTTCGTTGTTTTCATGCTGTTTCAACTAAAAAATGCTCTTCTTTTTTGCAAATGCATATTTTCGATCCAATATTTCGTTTTGGAGCCTAAAACTCTTCGTTTTCCCTGCTGTCGCTCATTTTTTGGGCCAAGTTCGGATGGTTTATATCCTTGGCTTCGATTTGTTGACATTATTGGAAATTGGCAAAGAGCAATCCACAACTCATTGCCAAACGTAAACACGATTTTTAACAGCTGCAGCATTGGAAATGCCAGCAATATGTTGTCCCTCAACAGCAATTCTCGTTGTTAGTTAAAAAGTCGCAGATTTTCAAGGCTATTGTAGTAAAAACTTCGTCCTTTGTTCAATGTTTACAGCTGAAAAATGTTTTCCAGAAATCTTGAATGAAATGTTATCATAACAGTGATGTCAAAAATACCCCCCAAGACTTGTAGTCAAGGTTTAATTTGTTGTTGCAATATTTGTAATTGATCGAAGTCAAGAATAAAACCATTCTCAACATCACTAGATAATTGCAGTTGATTACCTGAGTTCATGATTCATGGCTAAAATAGCATGCTCTATCAGTCTGTTGCATTCACTTTTTTCGAGGAAAAGTAAAGTCGATTTCGTTCAACTTTTTTCGATGTTATTGTAAAAAGGACAATGGCGGCACTTTCTATCGTCTTTACTGAAATAGATCGTAAGAATAACACCATAAAATGTCCGGAAACATTAAATGTCCAGAACAACGCGAGCAAAGTACTTTTGTTCTTCTATGGGAGGTGTCAAAGAGTGCTCACTTTGGGGTTTTATCGCACTTTTGTTATAAAATATTTTGTTTTGATAGATTAAAATGTCACCTATGCATGTTAGAATTTGTGACTCAGCCAAAGTACACAACCGGTTATAGAGAAGTCCTTACTGGAGTCATGGCTCGAGTCCTGTGGCATTGCCATGTTAGTTTATATGTAAATGCTAATATTAAGGAAATAACTGTGGAGTTCCACTTTTAGGCTTGCCTTAATATATATATTAGTGAGAAGCAAACTTTTGCCAGCGATGTACCCACACAAAGCCGAGAAAAGTCACCCTAATGTTTTAACATGGTGGAGAAAAGTCGCCCCTTGCATTTGAACATGGTTGAAAAAGATCGCCCTGATGTTTTAACATGGTCGAATAAAGTCACCCTTCTGTTTTTACAAGGTCGAAAAATCTTATAATCAAATTTTCACTTTTCTCTTAAAAGAAGAAAAGCAAGGGACCTGTCCTAGGGCTGACTGACTATAAAATAAAACGGGGGAACTAGTCATTTCCAGTTATCGCATCAACATGTATAGGGTTTACTTCCTCTTGGTTTGCACTTGTCCTCAACATTGTCCCTTATCTTATGAAAGTTGGTCAGTTCTTTTGAATGGGCTAGATCCCATGAACTCGGGTCGGTTATTGAGTATTTCATTTTACATGTATCAGTGTAACGCCAAGTTCACAGAACAATATGAATTCCATCGAAAGTTAAAGGGTGCCTATCCTACACATTCTTTTTCTGTCTGGTGGATGTTGTGGCAGATTAAAAAAGCCTGTGGGCGAACATTTTGTAATCATTTGGTTTTCAACTATGGGCAGTGCTGCAAATCGTCTTTTTGAAAGTTCAATGGCTACTGTTTCTTTAAGTGACATATGTCAGAGAATGTGATGTTTAGTTGCATGTTGAGGTGGTGAAGTACACATCGAATTGAAAGATGACATCGACAATCACGAAGAGAAAAACAAAAGAAGATGACCCACAATAAGATGAACCGACTATTAGAGAAACTGTATTATGAAGTGGACCGTCCTGCTTTAGGGGGAGTCGACAAATTGTATCGTGCAGCACGTCGGTATGGATTGAAACGCTCTCAAGTGCTCAGTTGGCACCAAGGCCAACCCAGATACACCCTACACAAACCAGCATGAAAACACTTTTGTCGTAACAGAGTATTAGTGTTTGATATCGATGCTCAGTGGCAGGCGGATTTAGTGGACATGCAAAGTCTGAGTTGACGGAATAAGGGGTACAAGTATTTGCTGACTTGTATCGACATCCTATCCAAGTATGTCTGGGTGGTTCCTCTGAAATCAAAGACCGGCTCTTCGTTGGTGGCAGTGTTCAGAAATATCTTTGAGCAAGGTTGAAAACCATTAAAGTTGCAAACCGATGCTGGGACCGAATTTAAGAATAAAGTTTTTCAAACCTTTCTCAAAAATGAGAACGTGCATCATTTCGTGACATACAATGAAACCAAAGCCCAAGTGGTTGAGAGATTCAATTGCACCTTGAAGCAATTAATGTGGCGGATGTTTTCCACCACTAGCTCATACCACTATTTGGACAAACTGGACTCGTTAGTCAATGACAATTACAATTAGAGTTTCCACCAAAGTATCAAGATGAAACCTGCCGATGTAACTGTTCACAATGCAAGAGAGGTCTGGAAAACCTTGTATCAGAATCAGCGAAACCCAGCGAAGTGAAGATTAGTAAACATAAGCGAATCTTTGAGAAAGGTTATTTACCATCCTGGACAGAGGAGACCTTTACGGTTGCCCAGAGAGTTCCAAGGGATCCACCTGTATACCGTTTAAAGGAAGCAGATGGTGATTTGATTCAAGGCACCTTTTATGAGTCCGAGTTGCAGAAAGTGATAGAAACGGCTCATCACTTGTTTCGCATTGAAAAAGTTTTAAAACATCGAGGAAAAGGGGCGAACAAAGAAGTTCTAGTGTATTGGAAGGGTTGGCCTAAGAAATATGACAGCTGGATTCTGTATAAGCAACTGGTAGCCTTGCAAAAACAGACATGACTGGAGACAACAACTTTTACGTAACTCCCCAGTAACGCTAGTAGCAATCTATTTCTGACCAATTCCAAGTCCTTTACCGTTTGGCGTTACCTCAGCAAATTCATTTGAAAGATGGAGTAGATTGGGAAGTAGGACTACATCATATTGTGTATCCGTTATCATTGTTTGACGTTCCTGGTGGTTGACAGCATTCACATGTCTTAGTCCGACGCTCCGATGACTTCAATTGGTTCACCTTACCCGAGGGCAAGTACTGAACAGCCCTGGATGTTACGGAGGAAATGCTACAGTGGCTGAACAATGATGACTCGCCGTCTAAACCCAAAATAACAGTTGACGAAGAATGGAATGTAACTCTGAACTCTCTTGAGGAAGAGATTATGTTCACCGTTTCAACTGCTCGTGCACTCGGGTGGATAACGGACCAACATACCATTAAGCCTGGGATCCGTTTGAACAAAGATATCTCCCTTATTCCAATAGATAAATTTGGTCATGATTGGTGTGTTATACCACCTCAGACCTCCATCACATTTCCTGGCCTTTTTGCCATTCCTTTCTCGTTATCTCTCTGCCCATGTAAACAGACGCTTTTGCAAGTACAAACCAACCTCATGGAACCTTGGCAAGTGGGTGACAAGGATTTACCAATGGTACATTTCGAGAAACAGTTCTCGGGGAGAAAACATCTTGTCTACCTACTGTTGCATATAAAGATATTTCAAAGCATTGAAATCTACTTATCAGTTGGTTGTGGTCAACGGCTTTCATTTCTAGACGGTATCGTCAATGTGGTATTACACTTTTTGTCGTCAATCATCATGACAAACAGTTTTTACATGGTGTTGACCAGTGATGCAAGCCTGGATCAGTATCCAGAAAACAAGCCGTCTGAGTTTAAGATGCAATTACTGTCCCAGCTGCACCTAACTGAAGCCTGGGAAGTGGCCATGACCTGCATCATCTACCCATACACGTGGCAAAATGTGAGAAACAACCAGCTGTCTTAGACTTTGCTTTGTAAGGCAGGGCCTGTTCCTTGGTCATTGTCCATCCACCTCCCAAGCAGTATTTACCGTACGGTCAAAGACATAATAGATGGTATGTTGATGGGACTTCATAATGCTTTGAAGGACCTTTATCTCAAAAGTCAAGAAACGATTACAAGTTTAGGAGGAAACGAGCACTTTTACATTCACGAGAAAGCTCGACATTACTTCGAGTTGAGGTTGCCCACTGCTTGGTATGTGACTCTGCCCAAGACATTAGCCTGTGCCCTAGGGTACTTAAATCACAAGAACCAGCTTCCTGCTTTGTACCAAATCCAGAGCTCTCCTCTTGTTGAATTGAAACCCGATGAAAGCATAACTCTGTTGATGGCCACAACCATGCTTGCCAGAAAAGAAGACTTGTTGTTGGGACACTCTTTTCAGACCATGTACGTGTATTCAGATCTAATTGTGTCCCAAGTGGTAGGAGACGCCCAAGCTAATGTGCTCCGAATACTGGTACCCTGAGGTCAGCCGGGTGACACGGTGACAGAAGAAGTCACACAACCAACCTATCATTCACTCTGTTCATCTGTGTTTTCATCAGTGGCCATCAATATAAGAGGAGACACTGGTCAACTGATAACATTTGTGTTTGGTACCGTAGTGTAACATTGCATTTTTGACTTTGTGCAATTCTATAACATGTTGTTGCCCATGAACCATCAATTTTACCCGTATCACCAACAAGTCATACCCTTTCCACAACAAGGTGGAGGGGACATAAGTATCTATGGAGGAACACACCCTTACAGACAAGGGGTAACGGATTAGGTGGAATGTTCTGTTCCCTATTTCGTACAGCTACACCGATTGCTCAATACCGGGTTGGAAACAGGAATGCAAATTGTTCAAGACGTCATGAATGGTCAACCTTTGAAGGCAGCTGGAAAGAGTTTACTCATGGGCACCATTGATGACATTACACAGCAAGGTCGTGGGAAGAGAGCATATAAGCATACAGTAAAATCCAAACCATTCAATACTCACCCAATCAAGAAACGAAAAACATCGCATTCGACATTCAAGACTATTTTTGACTAAGTATTGCCTCATCACACCCTCTCTCAGACCCTGGTGGGAATTCAAGCTTGCAGTTGTTTCAAGTAGCTATCACAGATGTGTCAATTGTCACTAGCAAATGGTTGGATTATGAACCAGTTCAAACGGGAACCAATCCCATCGAGTTTGTGATCAAACCCCTAAAGGACTACATTGACATTAACAAGACTGAGTTATGGTTGGTGGTAAAAATTACCAAGAAAGATGGGTTGGCCATGAGTGAAGGAAAAAAGTACACTCTGATCACCCTCCATTCCATCGTCAAACAGTTTACCACCAAGATCAGTGAAACATTAGTGATGGAACAGTCAGACACTCAAGCCTACAATGCTAACATCAAGACATTATTAAACTTTACAGAACAGTCTAAGAAATCTTGCCTTACCAAAGCTCTGTACATGGATGAAGTGGACAATACAGCAGACAATAACCAGGGTCTCATGAAAAGAGCAACATTTACCAACAATGGAGCAGAAGTGGGGTTGGTTGGAGTACCCCTTTGTCATGTGTTTAATATAGACAAGTTACTCCTGGATGGTTTGGAAATTAAAGTCAAGGTGGGTCTGAACAGTGACGCCTTTGTGCTCATGGGGGGGGGGGGGGGTGAGACTCCTAACAACTGCAAACTAAAGATTGTGTCAAGCACCCTTCACATATGCACAGTGCGTGTAGCGGACAGTACGAAAGTAGAACATAAAGAGATCATGCAAGGTCAATAAGGAAGCGCTGCTCTGCCAGCCATCTACACATGCTAAACCCCCACACATGCTAAAATCATTCCTCAAGGGGTGTTAAATCATACAGAGACAGACCTATTCCATGGGCTGATTCCTCAGTGCATCATTTTCGGAATGGTGTGAAACGATGCCTATAATGGCAATCTGGGAAGAAATCCTTTCAATTTTCAGTTCCTTGGTCTGCAAGATATTTGCCTGACTGTCAACGGAGAAGAAATGCCCTATTCTGCTCTGGACCTGACAGGCAGGAAAAAGATTGATGGTTACAACACCCTTTTCTCCAGTACTGGAGAGATGAGTTGCGGTCATGGTCTTGACGTTTAGCACCGCCGACCAGTTAGAGCACCACCAACCGGTTAGCTCAGTTGGCAGAGTTCCGGACTAACATGCGGGAGGTCGTGGGTTCAAACCCCGGCTGGACCAACACTCAGGGTCTTTAAATAACTGAGGAGAATGTGCTTCCTTTGCAATGACATCTGCAAATGGTTAGATTTTCTAGTCATCTCCGATAAGGACAATAAACCGGAGGTCCCGTCTCACAACTCTCTACAATAAATTCTGTGGGACGTTAAAGAACCACTAGGGACGTAACGAAAACCCTGGCTGTGACCACCCCTGGTGCTTACCTGTGTTTCAGAGGGCCACAGGTTTATTAGTTGTTTCAACTATTCCGTGCCACCCTCTTTAAATAAAGTGTATTATTGTTGACAGAGGATTGGGAGAACGGTTACGGCTTGTTCCACTTTGATTTGATGCCAGCGGGAAGTGGACATTCCAGCGATTTGATACCCCATCGAATGGGTAACATCAACCTGTACCTGAAGTTTGGTACAGCTTATGCTGCAGTTCTCAATTTAATCGTGTACGTGGAATTTCAGAATCAGTTGGAAATTGATTGCAACAGGTGCGTGGTCTATGATTTGTCATGCATAGTACCCTAGAACTACTGTATGGGAAGCCTGTCTTTGTGACCCTGTGTTAGCACAACTGATTCGAGGCGTGTTTCCAAGTGACAAATGACCTGTTATCAACACCTACCCAGCCAGTCTCATGACAAACCTGGAACACGCTGTGTGGCCATGTACTTTGAATCATCACACGAAAGTGAATTCTTTAACAGTAACAGAGATACAACATGGATACTTTCATTCTGAGGCAAGCTACATACTACAACAACAAACCACTGCAGGGATTAGACTCAGATGTTTGTGGAGACTATTGTTTGTTTTATTTACTTCATCGAGCACGAAATGTGGACAAGAACATCATTCAATCTAGATTTAAGCAATATGATTGACAGTGGAACAATGCACAAGTTTCAAAGAGTGTACACACTTAACTTATTTTCATTCAATGACCAAAATTAAAAATGAAACGTTTCTTCAAAGTTAACAGGAAGGTTGTAAGTCGTTTCAGTGTTGTCGGAAGCAATCAATAAAGTAAAATTGAAAAAAAAAAAGTTATGTATAGGTGTGGGTTTATGTCTATTTAAACATTAACAGCCCTTTCGTGCCTTTAGAAGTCCATGTGAGTTTCCCTGTGACAACATGTATCAATTCAAGTGCCCTATAGACTTACCAGTTTTTAACTGAGATATTTCGGTTTCAATTTCATTACATGTG
>OX419336.1:20234248-20236748 GCA_948470475.1 Galaxea fascicularis | reverse complement strand
TTTAACGACCTAATGCCTACAGTCTTCAAAAGGAACTCATAAGGGGTTTGCCTGCCAAAACCTAAAATCGATCTTAGAATGTAATAGTTCGTGACATCTAGTTTATTAACCTGGGTTTTACCCACACCAAGCAATAAGGGCGCACAATACTCTAAATGCGGTAAAATAAACGCTTTATATAGGCGGCCCATAACATCCATCGGTATGAATTTGCGTATTCTTCGCAAGGCAGTTGCTTTAGCGCATGCTTTTTTCACTTGCTCCTTCACATGATTCGTAAAATTAAGCTTACGATCTAATGTAACTCCAAGAATCTTAAGTGTCTCTGTAGTGTCGACAGACTTGTTATCTACAAGAAAATCATAATGATATAGCGTTGGACCGATGGCCATTGCCTGAGTTTTGGCACTGTTTATCTCCAAATAATTCTGTCTGAACCAGGATGATAATATACTGAGATCACAGTTGATAACGTATTCAAGGACTAAAGGAGAAACATCAGATGCGTATTCTGTGGTGTCGTCCGCATAAAGCCGCAAGGACGTGTTGGTGATGCCATAGTTCAAATCGTTAATGTAGATGTTGAACAAAAGAGGGCCAAGAAGTGACCCCTGCGGGACCCCAGCTCTCACAGTTCTCCAGTCAGAATATACATCCCCCTCAAGTTTGACTCTTTGCCTCCGGCCTGTCAGATAGCATGACATTAGCTCCAGAGCTTGTTCAGTAAAACCGTACGCCTTCAGTTTCGCAATCACACAGAGTCGAAAGCTTTACTCAGGTCAACTGCAACAGTGGCAACCGCCTCCCTATCATCAAGTCTCAATCGCCAATCTTCCACCATCTTCAGCAAAGCTGTACAACAAGCTGTACACTAAGATATCCAGAGAGGTTGGGTGAGAGCCTTGGAACAAATGCGGTATAAATTTGGTCCGTTACAACTCGCTCATATATCTTTGACAGAGCTGTTAAAATAGAGACGGGGCGATAGCAAGTTTTCTTAGTCTCATCATCCTTCTTAAAAACTGGAGAGATGTTACTGCTCTTCCAGACTGTAGGCCATAATCTATTTGTGATGAAGTGATTGATAAGTCTGGTCAGTGGTTGCGCGATGGCTGGAGCAGATATGCGTAAAAGTCTTTGTGAAATGGAATCACAGCCAACAGCCTTCCCTGGGTTAAGTTTATCCAAGATGTTCTTCAAATAATTCTCGTTCACTGTCGAGAAGCTAAATGACTGCACATCGCCATTTTCAATAATAAGCTTAACACTCGGGTGGTCAGCAAAGTCCTCAATAGTTCTGTCAGTCCCTTCATTCACCGCCACATCACAAAAATATTCGTTAAAGATTTCAGCCACATCCGAAGAATCAGTGACCACACGATCATCTTCCAGCAAGATGATTTTGGATTGCTTTTTGCCTTTGTTGGGTAAGAGGGGTTTCATTTTACTCCAAAATTCACCGTGGTGTTTTGAATTATTCGAAGTGTCTATGCAAAAAGCTTTCATGCCATTTCTTTTTAACGAAGTGACTCTATTTCTTTGTTGTCTGTAGGCTTCCCAAGAGACTTCTGTAGGATTCCTAGCATGGAGCTTGAAAAGACGATTCCGGCGAGAGATTTCACGCTGAAGTGCTGGGGTGATCCATGGTAATTGATCTCTCCTTACACGCTTTTTCTTCTGTGGCGCGTGCTTATCCAGCACCTCATTATAGAGCTTCGCCCAGTGGTCCCACAGGTCGTCCACGTCGTCAAATATGTATGCAGATTCCCATGGGACATTATCTAACTCAGACAAAAAAGCTTCATCATTAAAATGACGCATGCTCCGGTATTTAATCTCACGTGCTTTCGGCCTTGAAAGCGTGTTTTTCCTAACCGCATATATTAAGTCATGGTCGCTCACTCCAAGATGCAAATTGCCGCTGGTGGCAAAGCGTTCCGGGTGACTGGCTAATATCAAATCGATGAGTGTTGTGGTTTTTTCGGTAACCCTAGTCGGTTGCGAAATTTGATTATACAGAGAAAATTTGTCGCAAAAGTCATGAAGCGCGGCACTGCCTTTCCTACCCGCCTTTTCATCTACCAGCATGTCCAAGTTAAAGTCTCCTATCAAAATGACTTCCTGTCGACATTTGTACATAACCTCGATTACAGTTGTTTACAGATCTTGTCCGATCTATAACACGAACAAATGATAAAGCGCATCTTTCTTGAATCCATCACGTCCAGGCAAATCGATTCAACTTGCTCTGGCTCCAATTCCCGTCGTCGAAGCACCGCCAAATCCTCTCGTACAAAAGCCATTAAGCCGCCTCCTCCCTTTTTCCGATCTTGGCGAATAATGCGATAACCAGGTTGTTTGAATAAATCGTCAGAATACATAGCGTCAATTTTTGTCTCAGCAATAAACAAAATATCAAACATATTCCGATTAAGCATTTCCCTGATTTCGTCCATCTTGTTTTGAATCGAGTTGATATTCAAGTGAGCAATTTTGACGT
>OX419336.1:20216748-20226748 GCA_948470475.1 Galaxea fascicularis | reverse complement strand
CTGAGCGGTCACCACTTGATTTACTTTAACCAAACAGGTCGCCATTGAATCTACAAGATCCATACCTCTCAAAGCGAATTGTAATGGAAGTTTATTCCACTCCTTCCAAAACTGTCTTGTAGCATTTTATACGATCAGGCAGAGCATCAGCATCTATGCAATCTCTTGAACAAGATCCAGAGCATGTGTACAAAGAATCGGTACATGCAAAGTCAATTCCTTTTTGTAGTGGACCAGTGGAAAGACGGCAAGTGTGGATAACTCTTGCAGATAAATTATCCTGCTCTAATGACTGGTCTTGAAGACTTCTTGCTTGGTTTGAGACAAGTTTATCCAAAACAGGTTTTAAAACATATTGGAAAACAGTTGGTAATGGTACATCTTGAACAAACTGTATGGAAGTAAACGTACGCATTAACTGTTGGTCCCTTCCAAATTCCCCAAGAATGCCATTATAACGTTCAAAACTGAATAGCCAGAATGCAGAAACTAGCCCATAGTCCAGAACACAATCAACAAGGTGAGTATGGAGATGCATATTTGGAGTTACTTTATCCTTTCATACAATTCTTCAAAACTTTGACAAAGCTTCTGAAGGTAGGAGTGTGCCAGCATTGCTTTAGTTTCTGTGACTACAGGAGAACACAGACAGGAATGAGCCATAACAAAATCACGCCAAAGTTCTAAGTCACTGGTTGGCAAAATACACGATGCATATATAGAAAACAATACAGTAAAAGACTTCCACTGGTCAGCAGTGAATCCTCCATAACTGTTTTGGATTTTCTTTGGCATTCTCCCAACATTAGCAGGTACTCTCACTCGGTCCAGTTTTTCCTGAATATGTAGCAAGTTCTTCTTCTCAAGCAATGGCTTGTCTGAATCAAGCCATATGTTCTTGATTACATGCTTTGCAGTTCCCGTAAAGAGGTTATTCATTGGGTCTATGATGTGGAAGCGAACACACTCAAAGTAAGGTAGCAACATTAATTCAGTAAATCTAGACCCAAACTACTGTTCCATATCAGCACAATCTTTTGCAGAAGTCTGATTTATAATTTCTTTTGCTTGTTGTTGATGCTCACGATTGGTTCTTGGTGGTTCAAAGCCAGAGGAGTCGATCTTGGTGCTCACTGAACCAGAAAAATGTTTTTTACATTAATTTTGGATCAGCCTTCTTTTTGAAGCATGTCCGGTGAACCCACAGACTTTTCTTGCTGCTGAGACATCGCATCCCATGCAAAGAAGTGCAGCATGAAAGATTTCAACTGTTGTAGAACCATGCACTTTTGACACCATCTGTCCACAGTTTGTTCAACTCGGCAATAAGAGGCTGCAGGTATGTTCAACTTAGGTTCATGAGGTCCAGGAATACCACCAACTAAAAACACATTTTCAAGCTTAAATCTCTGAGATCTTGGCAGATTCATCAGCACCATATGGAGAGCACCCACACTATATAAAGAATGTTTAAATGGCTGAAACCAATCAACGTTAAGCATAAATCCAAAGTTTCTTAGTGCTGTTAAAAAAGGATCCATATTCACATACTGATATTCCCATCAGAGATATCAGCTAGGAAGCCATCAAGTTCAATTTCTTGCAACACAGAACACTTTTCTTACACTGTTGTAATGGATTTATGCCAGTTTATTTGCACATAATCATATCAAGAGAAAATACCTTTTGTGGTTTGCCCAACAATGGCTTCACCACTTTCCATCGCCTCATTTGCACAAGTGAAATCATCATACAATGCTTCTGTAAACACACTGCTTTCCTCGTCTGATGATAATAAAGTAATAAAGTTCCAAATGCTGCCTATACGTTTGCGAAGACATCTTCTTTGGAATGATCGCAAAATTTTCGTTTTGTCAATGACATTTTGACACGCAGTCACAGCCTTTGGAAAACACCATATATGGTGTGTCATGGCAAAAACCTAAGGCGCAAATCCTCGTTCTTGAAATAGGGACTAAGTACTAGGCAGTGAACTGAGCTGTTTCTTGTCAACACCTTGAGCATTTGACCTATGTATTTTTGTGTTGCTGCAGTCTATTCAAATTTAGTTAAATAGTAATAGGAACACGCTTTACAGCTTTGAATTTGAACTTCATGTGAGTTTCTACATTGTGTACATTCGTGCTCTTCAGCGAAAGAACTAACTGTTCTTCATATTCGAAGTTTATCAAGCCTACACATATCCTATCCAGTGTAATGTTTCTTAGTTCATCCTATCAAAATGGCAAGGCAAACACTGTAAGAGCAAAGACACAAATCAGCAGTGTCAACAGGCAACCTCTACTCTACTGGATTACGCCAGCAAAGAGAGGGACAGGCACAGGATGTTCATCATGTTTCAGTGTTTCAGAAATATTACTGGCGAGTCCATCTAACTATCTATTATACCAGTCACTGAAAAATGAGGCATCAGGCAATCAAAGAGCCTCTTAGAAAGTGATCAGTAACTTATTGGGGAAAGAAATGAAATATACCAAAATAGACTAATTACAAACGGATTCTGGTGCTATTTTAACCAATCCAGATGAAATTGCAAATCATTTAAATAATAACTTTGCAACAATTGGTTAAAATCTTGCCTCAGCAATTCCAAATATTTTTTGACTATGAAGGACTCCAGCTTTTCTTTGAAGAATATTGAGTCATTCAGAGTACTTAAGCTACTGAAGGGACTAAAGGTAGCAAAGACAAGTGGTATCAATAAAATATCAAACAGAATCTTGAAAATAACTGCACCTGATATCTACCCTAGTCAAACAGACATTTTTAACTTGTCCATCTCCTCTAGTGTGTTCCCTTCTGAATGAAAAATGGCAAGAGTAGCACCAATTTTAAAATCGGGAGATAGAGAGGACGTAAGTAATTATAGGCCGATTTCAAATAGTGTTGTCAACAATTGCGTGAGTTTTTGAAAGGCTTACCTTTGAACAGTTAAATGCATATTTCAATGAGATTAAGTTTCTCTACTCACACCAGTCCCGTCATAGCCCTAATTGATATGACCAATGAGTGGTGTTACAATATAGACAAGGGTATGGTAAACGGAGTCGTTTTTCTGGACTTAAGCTCAAATACATGTAAAAGCGTCTTTCCTTTAAAAATTCCCTTATAAAGAGGCTAAAAGGGAACTGAATGATTGTGAGTTTTTAAGGATAAATTTGCAGGGTTGTCAAAAGGCATTGGCAACCGTTAATATGCTGTTGGATACCGTAGAACTGCCATGCAGCCCCATAGCTCATTAATAATAATTAATAGTAATAATTGAAACTTATATAGCACATTTTTAATGCCGAGCATGATCAAATGCGCTTTACAATTTAATAAAATGAATTTAAAATAAATGAAATTTACAAGTAATTATGATTAAAAATAAATTCATGTATAAATGATAATAAGAATAAGAAGAAGAATTACTAGGCAAACAATAAATATTTAACGAGTTAAAATGTATAAGAATTACAAATTAAAAGGTTGTTTAAAAAGATATGTTTTGAGGTGGCACTTAAAACTTGAAAGAGAGTCAAGGCTAGATATTTTACAGGGCAGATTATTGCAAAGCTTTGGGGCTGCACAACAAAAAGCTCTTCCTCCAAGTGTTGAGAGTATCTTGCCACTAGGAGTCTCAAGCATAATTCTTTGGCTAGATCTGAGTAAATATCTAGTTGATGATTTCCAACAGATCAATTTACAGATATAGTCAGGTGTCATGCCGTGAATAGCTTTAAAGGTAAAGAGCGGAATTTTAAATTCAATGCGGTACTTAATTGGAAGCCTGTGAAGCTGATATAAGACTGGCGTGATATGACTGAACTTCGGTTCCTTGAAAATTAGTCTTACAACTGCATTCTGAACTCTTTGTAACTTTTCAATTTGTACTTGTGGAAGTCCATAGAGTAAGCTGTTACAGTAGCAGGAGTTTGTGTTCCATCCACAAGCGTATGTCCTTTATACAATTTTGCATGGCAAATGTAGCATGTTGTTGGCTAGACAGCACATCAGGCCTGAAGGAAAGATATAATTGTGAATCATCCACATAGCAATGAGTCTGGAAGATGTCTTTCAATTATATGGAATAGTTTTGAAGAGTAGATGATATATAATAGGGGACCTAGACAGGATCCTTGTGGAACACCCCAATCAACAGAGCAACTGTCAGAGAGGGCACGGGAATAGAAACACATCTTCTGGCCATCAAGTATGAGGTAAACCAATCTAATGGTGCTCCAGAAATTCCAAATGAAGTTTGAAGTCTATGAAGAAGTAAACTGTGATCAACTGTATTGAAGACTGCGCTCAAGTCTAATAAGACAAGTAGAACTGCATGCTGAGAATTCATTTTCATCAGCATATCGTTAGTAACTTTCAAAAGTGCCTTTTCTGTACTATGGTTCTTTCTGTACGCAGATTGTAGCGGAGCGTAAGGATCGTGTTTCATCATAATGGTTGTCAATCTGAATGAACACAGCTCTTTCAGTTACTTTTGAAATGAAGGAAAGATTACTTACAGGCCGGTAATTCTTGAAAACAGTGTCAAGACCAGCCTTCTTAAGAGTTGGCAAAATTAAGGCTTCTCTCCATGCTGAGGGAAAATAACCACTATCAAGTGAAATATTTATAATTTTAGTTATCACTGGTAGAAGGACATCAATACCTTTGACTACCAGAGGTGTGGGTATCGGGTAAAGAGCAGACAATTTCTTAGCCAGATTCACAAAAATGTGACCTCTCATGCGAAAACGTTCTGAACGTTTAGCTGTTTCTAAACGGATAGCCGTTCACCAGCCGTTCGAACGGATTGGGCTGCCGTTCGAACGGCTCGAGCTATCCGTTCTAAAAAATTCATCAGCTGTTCGAACGGCTCGAGCTATCCATTCTAAAAAATCCATCAGCCGTTTGAACGGCTTGAGCTATCCCTTCAAGAAAATTCATCAGCCGTTCGAGCGGCTCGAGCTATCCATTCTTAAAAATTCATCAGCCGTTCGAACGGCTCGAGCTATCCGTCCAAGAAAGAAACAATATTAAGTTACATGTATTTTGGCCGCCGTTGCAACTTCAAAACAATTTTCCACGCTTCGTTAAATGACGCATGTCGTCATGTTTACATTACACATACGGTCGTCATGTTTCTGTTCTTAGTTTACCTTCGCTTAAATAACACTCAGTTAATTGTTTACGGAAAAACGTTTGATCCACAAAATAATCACAAGCTCCTTTTAAATTGAAAGCCTTACGGTCCTTACGTGTTTGTGACAGCTTTAGAAGCCACGCGCTTCTTCCTTGTGAGAGAGATTAATTTCAAGATAAACATTGCTTGCAGATAAACATTCGCTCCGTTTAGCTTGTGTTTTTGCAGAAAATTTTGGATCGTAATCTGCCAATAACAAAATTTCATAGTGTTCCGAAAGGTCGGCATCTTCCGAAATTTTTTTGAAATTTACCGCTCATTACAATGCGAACACAAGTTGGAAACAATTGTTTTCCAACTGTCCAATTAAACCTTAAGATTTTCAATCTTCAGGCACTATTAAAGGACGCGAAGAAGCAAACAATTTTCACTGTGATCTTGTTAGTTGCTAGTTGTGATTGTTTCAAGTGATCTTTTCACAGATTGTGTCAATACGTGTTTTAGAATTGAAGTTAGGACTTGTTGTTGCTGTGTCAAAATTATGCAAATCAACGCGGCCGACAAATTGGCACGCGCTTGTTTGTTTACTTTTGATTTCGTTCACACTGAAGTATCTAAGAGGAAAGATAAGATAGAGAGAAGCGTCGCCCACTCAATGACAGCATTCTGACGAGTGAAATGTATAAAATCATTGCTTTAACTCATTCTTGAAATGTTTGCGTGATATGATTAAGCAAATTAACGCGGCAGACGCTTGATCAGGGATGTTATTCTCAGAAAAGAAATTCGCTTTACTCTCAAAAGACTGATTTTCAATGCAGTACTAGTTTATTTGAGGATTCGATGTTTATTTTCTCATTACAAATGAACCATTGAATTATTTGGTAAGAAAGTTTATTCAGTCGTTTTGATCAATAATAATATAAATGTTGCCGCCGTATGAACTCATCGGTTAATTTTCTCCAGTTCTTCAGCCGTTGTTGGCGTTCGTTGTTGGCAAACCCATCCGTTCATAGAATTTGCAAAGGTGATTAGTCGTACCACCTCTGCTGTTCAAAAAATTAATTTTACTGTTTAATCCGTTCGACCTCATCCGTTCGAAAATTTTCATAGGCCGTTTATCCGTTCGACCTCATCCGTGCGAAAATTTTCATTAGCCGTTTATCCGTTCGAAAATTTTCATTAGCTGTTTATCCGTTCGACCTCATCCGTTCGAAATTTTCGTTAGCCGTTCATCCGTTCGACCTCATCCGTTCGAAAATTTCAATTAGCCGTTCATCCGTTCACGGTATCCGTTTCGAACAGCTTGCCTAGCCGTTCGTCACCCGTTCGCTTGCCGTTCCGTTCAGCGTTCGAACGGCTACCGTTCGGAACGTTTTCGCATGAGAGCTTCTTCCGTGATTGCTTGGAAACTGCTATCCATAATGGGAGCACAATCTTGACAATCTTCAGTACACTCTTTGAATTTGGATCTTATATTACTGATCTTTTTGACAAAGAAGTTAGCCATCTCATTTGCAAGCATCATTTTACTAAAATGAGGAGGAAGTAGAACATCACAGTTTTAATTTAATAATCGTTTTGAGACCCTGAAGAGCTTTCCTTGATCCGAGCTGTTTTCTTGTATAAGGTTCTGATAAAAATCAAAGCGCACCTTTTTCATCAAATTTGTACCTAAGTTCCTTGCAGATTTGTATGCAGTTAGGTCGTGTATGGAGTTTGATAAACTCCATTTCTTTTCTACTTTTCTTCGCATCCTTTTTGCAGCTAAAATCTGATCGTTATACCACGGGATGTGTCGCCTTTGGGGAATGATTTTTCACTGAGGCGGAGCATGTTTGTCAAGAACAGATTATTTTTTTATCCTGAGCAACCTTGTTTTAAAATGATACGTAGTTCAAATTTACCAGCGTAGGAAACGTGGCTAAAAACAGTACTTTGTTCACATTTACCTTCCTGAGCAAATTTAGCTAAAAACTTTACTTTGATCACATTTGCTATCCTGAGCAGACGTGGCAAGAAGTGATACTTTGACAACGTTTGTCATCCTCAGCAAATTTGGCTAAAAGAGATGCTTTGATCATATTTGCCACCCTGAGCAAACTTGGCAAACTTAATTAATAAGAGGAATTTGCATAAAGTAGTAAAGTCAATGTAAATGTAAAATTTGCATTCACATGTGCTACATGTGCAAATAACTAGAAAATAAGTAATTTCACTTTGCATTTATATAGGGTAGTAAATGTGAAGAAAATGTGGCATTTACAAGCGTTGCCATAATGACAAACATGAACCAAATCTGGTCTTTACTTCTCACCAAATACAAGCAAAGATAAGCAAACATGGCATTTACACTTCCTCTGCTCTGCATTTGCTACAATGGCAAATCCGTTTTTTTTGTCCAGTGTACAGAAAACACTAACAGCAAAAGGGGTATCTGAGGAATTCCAATAAAACAAATAATAATAAATAATATATAAAGACTTTATTAACAGCATCTGTTAAAATCTAACTAAAGTTAATTACAATTAAAGCATACTTAAGAAAGGCCGTACTAAAATGAATAACAAAATGACTTATAAATGCTAAATAATTAATTAATATTTACAGTGACAAATGGTATAAATTACCCAAGAAAAAGTTATAGTCTGGACCTGCCTTTCTCTTGAAGTAAATTCTTTGTCTTCTTAAAAAAATAAGATTGGGTCCATGCATTTTCTTAAAGAAAGGGGAAGGTTATTGAATAAATTAGCAGCTTCATCTTGAAACGTATTGGCAATCATTGATCTTTGAAGCTGTATTCCCTTGCTGGTGCATAAGTTTCGATCATTTTCGTAAGTCGCTAGTCTTAAACAATTTGGCCAGTGCGAGCTGTATAAACTCTTGTGCGTACTTTTAATTAAGAATATGCCATTCGTGCTGTTCAGTCAATTCAATTTCAGGATATCAGGCATTGTTGCATATTTACCATTAACAAAGCTTGCGGCTGCTTTTGTACTCTATGAAGACATGCTGTTAAATATTCCAGTAGCTGGTGATGAAGGATGTCATTATAATATAATTTGGATAGAACAAGTGCTTGGGCAAGGTTTTCCCTAATATGGAAAGGCAACAGATTTTTGACCTTCCAAAGCATTGCTAGTGTAGCATAGCAAGAGGAACAAATGTACTTAATGTTGTCTTCCCATTTCAGATGTTGATTAATGTACGTCCCCAGGCATTTAGCACTAGGAACACGCTCAATGTTCGCGTTATTTACTGTGATCTTCATATTTAAGTCTTCTAAGGCACAGGCAGATGACAACTGTTTTGTAGACAGAACCATCATTTTGGTTTTTGATGGATTAATTACTAAATTTGCATTTCTAGACCACTCCTCAAGATTACATAAGTTTTTGTTTGTCACGTTTACAACTTTCGAGGTTTGATGGCTTGCAGTGCACATATAATGTTGTATCATCCGCGTATTGGTGACACTGCGTATTAACGTGAGCATGAAGATCTGAGACATAGAGGTTGAATATTAAAGGTTCCATAATCGATCCTTGTGGCACTCCAAAGTTTACTCTCCGACGGTCTGATGTTTGGACAAAATGCCACCTTTCAGTTAAGTATTCGATGGTCCAGTTAAGAAAAGATTTTTAAAACCTAAGATAATTGAGCTTCTTCAGGACAGTTTTATATTTGATGGTGTCAAATGCTTTGGAGATGTCAGCAAGGATCATAAGTGTAATCTCTCCCCTTTTCATGGCTTTGATGATGTCGTCCCTTATCCTTAAGAGCACAGTGGTTGTTTAGTTGCCTTTCCTAAAGCCTAATATGTTATCTTTAAGCAAGTCATGGGAGTCGATAAAAGACACAACCTGTTGATGGACAAGTCTTTCAAATACTTTCGATAGTACTGGCAGAATTGATATGGGCCTCATGTCTGATTCACTAGCAATACTTTCATTTTGGTATCATGAGCGTTATTCTAGCAATCTTCCATGCTTGTCGGTGTTATTCTAGCAATCTTCCATGCTTGTGGGAAAGGTGAGACCTCTATAAAGGTATTAATAATATGTGTAAGTGGGCCAGCGATGATATCTGTCACTGGTTTGATGAATTTGATTGGAATCTCATCTGGGCCAGTAGATGTACATGTATCATTCCGAATCCTATTTACCTCTCTAGCTACTTCACTTGGTGTAACCAGCTGCAGCTTGAACTGCTTCCTCTTCCAGCTCCGATTGTGGCAAATTGTTAATGAAACTGAATAAGTCATTTTAGGATCGACATTGGTAGATCTGAGAGTGCGTTGAGCAGTGTTTGTAAAGTATCTATTAAGGCTATTCACATCAAGTCTCAGGGGCTGTAACGAAGGGTGAAGAATTCGGTGTATTACTCGACAAACCTCATGTCCTTCATGTCCCTCTGGTCTCAAAATAAACTTTCTTGTTTGAATTTCATGTGCAATTACTGCATATGTGCACTTAGAAAACTAGCATTTTACTTGTTTGGCTGCAGCAATTCTTTTTTCTCATTTTGCAGTTGATTCAAATGGATCAGAAATTGCCTCTGAAGAACTATTTAGTGACAAGGAATACCATTCACCCCATGAAGACAGCAATGAAGAAATCACTGATGATGAAACAACACAGACACTGGGTTTTAAATGTATTGGTGCTGCTCATGAAAAGGAACGGCAGGAATTTTTAAAAACTGCATCACAAAAATCAAAAGAGAGAGAGTTGAAAGTTAAAATTCGACCAGAATCTACCAATGAAAAAGACAAAAATGCCATTGCCATTGACATTAACCATGGAAATGGGTTTTTTCACTGTGGATACATTGCAAGTGAACTCACACAGTACT
>OX419336.1:20191748-20211748 GCA_948470475.1 Galaxea fascicularis | reverse complement strand
CAGTTGATGTTTTCATTGCCCAATTCCTTTAAAGATGTGGTAATTACATGTAGAATTTCTCTCTTAAGGCTGGTTTACACTAGCGCAGAAGCAGTAAGATGTTGATAATTAGCACCTTTTGTTGGAAATGTCTCTAGCAAAAGGCATTAACTATCAGCATCTTACTGCTTATGCTTATGCTCATGCACTAGTCTAAACCAGCCTTAAGTTTTGAGCCTGTATTAAAATTCATGATATGGGTGCTCTTTAATTTCAAATCGTAACTGTAGACCTGCATTCGCAATCTACCAATCATCAGATTAAAGCCAAAACATAAGTTTACCTGAATTTCACAGCCTTTGGTATAGCTACTCTTCTCAACCATTCGTCTAATGGTCCTTGTAGAGGGTCCAGCAATGTTGACCTTGGCCTACAATAAATAAATGCAACTGCCTGTAAAAACCGTTTAATTGGGCAAAATATTTGAGTTTGAGATTTATTAAGAAGTTGGTAACAACAATAAATGAAAACAATTGTGACGATAAAGGTTGATCAACCGATTAGCAAGTTAGGTGCCTCTTCACCCAAGACAAAAGCCAGAAATAAATAATAAAAAGAACATAATCATAAGTTGATTGGGGTTTCACTTATTCTACTCTCAGAATACAGATACTGTAATTAGCAGATGCTAACAACCACTAACATACTGTTAAGATAGTATGGACATTAAACAGTTTCAATAGCACTACCTTTAAGGGATTTCTTTCAGTATTGCATGCACCATGACTACTGGGACGAATGCCAAGAATTTCCCCCAACTCTGTCTCATTCAGCGTGGCACCTTCATCCTCCCTCCTCTGAGACTCACTTATTGAGCTCCACAATGTTGACCTTGTAAATGATGCAGGGGGGGGGGGGGTTGCTTGTTCAGTTGCAGATGGCTCACAAGGCACGGAAGCAATATTTGACTCAACTGGAGATATCTCTGAAACCTCAAGATTTCTTGTTGGCACTGCTGTTGCACTAGTGGCTTCATCGAAACTGGCAATATGGGACTCGACTGGAGAAAGTTCTGAAAGCTCAACATTTCTTGTTGGCTCAGCTGTTGCACTAGTAGTACTGGTAATATTGAAATCGACTGGAGAAACAGCAGAGACTTCATAATTTTCTATTACTTCTACTGCTACATTGCTTTCAAAATTTAGATCCTGAAGTAATTCAGAATCACTCTCAAATGTTTGCTGCAAGGCCTGTGTTAGAATGTCCAATGACTGGTCTGGAGATGGTGGTGAGTCCACTTCCTCATCAGTGTTGTCAACGTAAGACCACATTGGTCCATTGTGCATTGCAGCCCATTTATTTCCAAACAAGGTATACATTGACTGATACCAAGACTTATAATCCGGCGGTGCTTCCAAATACGATGCATTATCTGAGGCAAAAAACCTCAAATTATGTGAAATCAGCCCAAAAGGCATTCGCGACAGAGGCATTCGGGGGCAATCTTCCCCAGGGCGCATCTCTCCAAAACAGCGTGCAGCATCATAAAGGACATTGTTTTTCCCATTAACAAGGAGCACCTTTAGTGCATTAGATAGAAGATGCAAGAAATCAAGGGAAACATAATTGGCATTTAAGTTTTGGTGCACATCTAACTTAAGCCATTTGTGAAAGAGATACACCATTAGCTGTTGACGTTGCCTCTTGGTCAACTCCACAAATCCAGAAGACACCACATCCAATACAGAGCCAGGGGGGTTCCTTTCCTCTGCATTTTTCAAAGGTGAAAAGGCCAACATGGGAGATGCATGCACAGCATAAGGCACCTGGTTAGAGGATGTAGGTGTGCTGGTCACCTCATGCTGAATTCCAAACAGCTTGTCATCATGGAAGTAACTTATGCTGTAGGCCTCCTCTGCATCACTTATGTTTTTAAAATTCTCTTTCAAATAGCGCCACACTTTGTCTCTACAAGCATTCCCTAAACAGGAAGCAAAGACACAATTTAAGCAAAAGGTAAAACTTTTTGCATGGCACAGTAATAATTCACCTTGAAGACCCCATTGAAAAATTTACTGAAAGCATCAAGAGTCACAATAAAGAGATTGCATATTTAGTATTTTCTTTGCTTGTTTACATGTGTATGATTATCTCACTGAAATATACATCCCATTAAGAATTAAGTTGTAAATTCTTAATATAACCAAAAACATATTTACAGGGTTCTAGGTATGTAAAACTTTGTGGTTTTGAAAATGCAAATATTGCACAGTTAAGAAGCAAACAGCTCTGGCCTGACATTTTACATGACCAACATTTTTTATGAAATCTTTCAAAACTTCTTCACTGGCTTACATGCAACTGTTAACTATATGTATTATAGTTAACTATATGTAATATATATTCAAAACGCTCAGTGAATTATGTACTGAAAATAAAAGATTAATTGAATGTGACACAACAGAATTACACTTACAACTTCTCCTACTTTTCCCAGTGCATTGCATCACAGCCAGAGAGCATTGTTCCCAAACGTTACTGCCATCTTCATTCGGTGCATGATACAATGCAACATACTCAATCAATGCACAGATTTCAGGGTCAATCCACTGGTTATCACAATGGCTGCTTTTCTGTGAATAGAGTCATCTTAAAATTATATCATGGAAATTCGAACGAGTAAGTATGGTTGAAACTTTCAAAATGCCCACCGGTGGTTTTAATTCCGACTGGAACAAGGTTTTCCTCGATCTTGACTGATGTACAGGAGCTGTTTTTTTGGCTGGGTTTTTCCCTGGAGTATCACCACTCGGTGGTGCATGTCCCCGCTTTGCGGGATTGCTCATGCCAAATTGACGCGAAAGCAAATGAAAATATCGGTCATGATTTAAAAGCAGCAACAATCCTGGAAAAAGCAAGTGACTGAAACACACAAACGTGCGAATTTGTAGCCACGTGGACCCCGGGAATCATCACACATATGACTAAATTTACTTCCGGTTTTCGTTACCACTACTGAAAATAGTTTGTTTTCTCTGGTTTTCAACCATGAATATCTCAGAAACGCTTGCGGGGGCGACCGTTCCTATTGAAAGTCTGATAAACAAGCTACAAGGAAATGCAAAAATTGGATGCTAACAAGTAATATAAAATAAAAAACACCTATTTGAAAATATCACACCTAACACGTGAGAAACAAACAAGCAGTGTCCGATGGTCCTGCACAATACAGAAAAAAATCGGCACTCAAGACAATCTCACCTTTAAACTTCGGTTCTTCAAAAAAGAATATCTTCACATCAAACCACTGGGATGGATTCCAACTCAATTCGTTGAAGAGAAACGAAGGAAAATAAAAACTAACCGCCACTACTCCCGCTTTTTGAAAAATTTTCCGAGTCCACCAATAGAATGCTGAGCAAAGAACCTGATTGGTAAAAAATTGTCACGTGAGGGGTGTCCAGCCTCCTCTGGGTTGGTGTCTGACTTTTAATAATAATAATAATAACAACAATAATAATAATAAAGGTCTTTATTAAGAAATTCATTGTGCAAACAGACATGCAACAATTTACATGACAATAAGATGAATAAGGGAAGATATATATTAATTACTATCGAAAAGACATCTATTAATAAAAACTGATTTAAATTGACTTGTGTGGACATTAGGTAGAATATAATTATGCGACCTAGTTCTCAACGCAGTGTTGGTGGAAGAGATCCTTTGCCTTAATTTCATATATCTATTACGACGAATATCCAAGATACTTAGCTGCTGAAAGCAGTAGCCCAACTTATAACACCTGGCAAAGAGCTTATCAATTCTACTTAAATATTTACTATAAAAAGAGCACCCCCAGACCTCAATAGCATATGTAAAAACTGAAAGGATCAAACTTTAAAAAAGTAAGTCCAAATTCTCAATAGAGTAGCCATAGTATTTACATATTCTTAAAATGTACAACCTCCTGCTAGCCTTACTAAGTAAATAATCAATATGAGTGTCCCAATTAACTGACACCTGCTCAAAGGTAACACCCAATAGTTTCAGTTTTTCTTTCCTCCCTATGATCTCGAGTGGTTCAGGAGGTGTCCTGGTAGTCTTTCCTCGTAAAAGAAGTTCCCATGTTTTCGTCAAATTGACTTTCATGCTGTTCTTCTCGGACCATTCAATAAAGGATAGGACTTCCGTTTCAGATTCATCTAAGCCTACATTTGCCTCAATCGGCAAACTAACAGTTGTATCATCTGCAAATTTAGCTGGAAGATTCTTGTTAGTATTAACAGCTTTAATAGCGGAGGTCCACGCGCGGAGCACCATTGCTAAGAAAATATGGTAACCCATCCATCCGAGAAATTTTGGTTATGACGTCATCGTACGACCGACCGACCGACCGTCCGTACGTACGTACGTCCGCCCCATCATGTAAGCCAAAGTCAAATGTGATACTCCAGTTAACCCTTTCGTGAGCAAGCTCGCATATAAGCGCGCTTCCATATGGACTGCTTTTGGAGAGATCATTTGCCCATACACGCAGTTTTCAACCCGCGTTTTTGTGGCGGGAAATTGCATGGCCAAATTTTGAAGGCAGTTTTAAAACAAAGTCAGTTTTGTCTATTCGTTGGCAGAGTATCAGTGACAAACAGTGGGAGAAAGAGCACGAGCAAACTGGCTGAATTGTAATGTCGAGCAATGGGAGAAAGAACAAGAAAGGGCTCGAGTAAACAGGCTGAATTGTACTGACGAGCAACGGGAGAAAGAACAACAAAAAGCTTGAGAAAAGAGACGAAGTTATAGTGAGAAACAGCGAAAAAGAGAGCGTCTGTTGTCAAGCTGTAAGAACATTACCAAGTGTCAGGGAGTTTCAGCTTTCAGCTTTTCCTCGTGTTTGCCTGCAGAAGCTTGCATGAAGAGAAAAGATCGTGTGGTCTGGCAAGGTTTCAGTAATTATGCGCTGTCTTTGGACCTTACTGTGTGTTACACTGGACGGTTTTGCCGCTAAAATCCTTAATTGAAGAAGCTTCCTTGATAGGCATGAGAAGTAATGACTTTTGTGTGAAATGACCGCTTCTGCTTAAGCTCTGCGTTCCGAGTGACTGTTGACTGACTTAAACTGTGCGCAGGTTAGTACTCCTGTTTTGTCTTTCATATGGACATTTATGCCAAGAATATTGAATAGTTATTTTTCTCAGTTTGTTACTTGTCTTATTTTTTCCGATTTCTACGACAAACGTGGAAGAGACATTCGCATCGGTTTCTTCTCATCATTCGCATCGGTTTTGTTGTTTTCACGCTTTCATCTCAAATTGGTTTGGACTCTTGTTTTTTCCAAATGTTTTCTATCCAATATTTCATCTTGGATCCTAAAACGTTTCGTTTTTTCCTGCTGTCGCTCGTTTTAGGGCACCAAATTTGTTGAAGAAAAGCCAAGCGAAGTCCGGACGGTTTATAACCTCAGCCCCGCTTGGTAAGTTTGACATTTGGAAAACTCTCGCAGAGAACAACTGCAACTCCTTGCCAAAAGTAAACGCGATTTTTAAAAGCTGCAGCATTGGAAATGCCAGCAATATGTTGTCCCTCGCAGCAATTCTTAGCAAAGCAATGATTTTGTGTGAAATGACGGCTATTATGTCAGCTCTGTGTTCGGATTGACCTAAACTGTCCGCATCCGTAGGTTAGTATTCTTGTTTTGTCTTTTATATACGGACACTTATGTCAAGAACACTCGGACTAGCGATTTGCCTAGGTTACTCACGAGTTATGTTTGTTACTTGTCTTTTTTTTCCAATTTCTACGAGAAACGCCGAAGAAACATTCGTATCGTTTTTTGTTTTTTTACGTTTTGTTGTTTTCACGCTTTTATTTGAAATAAGTTTGGACTAAAAAATGCTCGTGTTTTTTTTCCAATGTTTTCTATCCAATATTTCATTTTGGATCCTACAGTAAAACTCTTCGTTTTCCCTGCTGCCGCTCATTTTTGGGTACAAAATTGGTTACAGAAAAGCCAAGCATAGTTCGGACGGTTTATATCCTCGGCTCCGCTTTGTTAGGAACAAGAGCTGGATTGACATTTGGAAAACTCTCGCAAAGAGCGACAACTCCTTGCCAAAAGTAAACACGATTTTTGACATCTCGTCCAGCATTCGAAATGCCAGCTATATGTTGTCCCTCACAGCAATCTCGTTGTTAGTTAAAAAATCGCAAACTTAAAAGGCTAATTGCAGTAAAAACTTGGTCTTTAATTCAATGTTTATTGACAAATGTTTTTCTGAAACCGATTTGTTTGTCTGTTTTCATTGCCAATCAGATGTTATCATTAACAGTGATGTCAAAAATAATACCGCCCACGACTTTTGTAGTCAAGGTTTGTAGTTTGCAATATTTGTAGTTGATCGAAGTCAAGAATAAAACCTTTCTCAACGATTTGCAGTTGATCATCTGAGTTGATTCATGGCTTATCATGCCGCAGTCACTTTTCACAACGAAGTAATTTTCGCTTTTTGGTTTTTGGTGCTATTGTACAAAGGACACCGATGGCAGTTTTCTATCGTCTTTACTCTTATAGATCACAAAAATGACGCCATAAAACAGTCAAAACAAGGTGAACAAAGTACTGTTCTTCTTTTTTGGGTGATGTCGAAGAGTACCCACTTTGGGGTTTTATGGTTTTGTTTTGTTGTGGAATATTTCGGTTTGTTGAGGTTAAAATGTCAACGATACTTGTTAGAAAATTTGTGGCTCAGCCAAAGCATGTAACTGGTTGTGATATTGGCTTTAAAAGTGAGACACTGGGACTGTTAATCTATAGTTTAGAGATTTACACCATTGGGTTGAAATGTAATCGGATGTAATTAAACTGTGATGAAGCAAAATCGTTTATGCTGTTTATGTTCATAGTCATGTAGTCCCTTCATCCTACGTGGCAAAGGCCAATGATAAATCGAAAATGTTCTTTAGCATATGTTTGAATGGTGGCTGTGGCTCTGCAGCAAAACAGTAAAAATAAAACTATAATCACAATACAGAAGTCCTTACTAGAGTCCTGGCTCGAGTCCTTGCATTGATTTTATTTTATCGGTAAATGCCATACGATAAGGAAAGAACTGTGGAGCTCCGCTTTTAGGCTTGCCTAAATATATATATTATCGTTAATGAAAATAGAAAATAAGACCGGCCCCAGGACTGTACCTTGAGGAAGGGGATCCTGTTCCAGAGAACAGATCCCCTGTAATGTAGACTACCTTTTGCATATTCCGTCCTTGGTCTAGGAATGTAGTAATTTGATTCCAAGTTTCTAAGATTATTTGTGTGAATGGTTGAGATGTTGTTAAGGATTTGTACATAAGTACAGACAGACCTGAGGACAAGATTTCTGCTTGGCGCCTTCTTCTTCCCAGCTGGAGTAAACTCAAATGGCCCCGATGTCATCCATGCCAAGTACTTTCGGCGCACATTATCTTTAAATGGCTTGTTTAGGCACTTGTCCAAGGGCTGTACAACCGGGGTTAGGCCTCCAGGGATAACTGCGACGTCAATGTTTCGCTGCTTCAGGTCATCTTTCACGGAATCGGTCAAGTGAGCTCGGAATGAGTCCCACACCAAAAGGGAACGCTCAGCACGTGGCAAACTCTGTCGAATCCACTCTCGGATGCCCTGTTCATCCATCCACCCTTTCTTATGGAAGGAAACATGAAGAGGATGCGGCACAACCAGATCTCTCGGTGTACGGACGCCTTTGAAGATGACTTTCGGGGGCACCTTTGCTCCATCGGCAGCAACAGCAAGAACGACAGTGAAGCTCCGCTTTTCCGCTCCGCAAGATTTTACTGGCACTGTTCGGCTCCCACTGAATTCCAGTGTTCGGTTCGATGGCAGCTCAAAACGCATGGGTGTCTCATCCATGTTGTAGATGCGGGATAAAGGGTAGTCGGCGCGTCTTCTTGCTGTAATCACGAAGCGATGAAACCGCACAATGTTCTCTTCGAGATCGGCGGGCAATCGCTGGGCCAGAGTTGTTTTGGTTCGCATGCTGACCGAGTGGCGTCGCTTCCATTTCTCGTACCATCCACGGGAAGCTTTGAAAGAAGGATCATCAGAGAGCTCTTTAGCTTTAAGGCGAAGCATCAATCCACTCACAGCAATACCTACGAAAAATAAAATAATCTTATTTTGCTGCGAGATAACCGTAGATTCGTGACTGCAGCACTCTTTTCGTGACAGGTTATGAAATTGTCATGACAACAACATTTCTGACCAATCAAAGTCTCTGTTTCCCACGCACTGAAAGACGATCATTCAACTCTTCACAAACTCTAAAATTTCAGACAAAAAAGGTAAATACCAACCTTGTTGTCTTTGCTGTGAAAACCACTCCATCACTTGCTGGTCTAGTTCGGGATATTTCGGAGTGAAACGGCCCATTGTCGCACGTTTTGCAGACATCTTCAGCTCACCAGAAAGAATAGTCGCCTGGTCTCTTCTCCAGCGTCGTACCATGGACTCGCTTAATCCATATTCTCGAGCGATTTCTGAGTTGTTTTCTACCGCTTCAGCTTCCGCGATAACCTTTATCTTGAAAGCCATACTATATGAGGAACGGCGTGCTTTAGGCATGATGATAAAAAGTAACAGCGACGAAAGGGATATATTCGATTGATTGATACTTTGAAACGTTTAACTGAGATTGTTGTTGTGGTTGATCTGTTGTCGCGTGGTAGTATTTATACACGTCGTTGGATCAATTGATATTCATATCTCTTGATTGGTTCGCTTTTTTTCTTTTGTGTTTATTGTAATTCATTAGGTTTTGTGTTTAGTGAGTCAATTTCTTATGTTTTCCGTGAGGTTCGCTTGCTCAAATGGCCAGTTACAATCAATAATTTCGCTCTCGGCTTATAGCCGATGGTTTTACCTTTTTTTTTGGGCAGCTTGAGTCTAGCGGAAAGACCCTGACTTTCAGGGTCTCGGCTTATAGCCGAGATCGGCTTATAGGTGAAGAAATACGGTAAAACAATATAGGATAAATCCAGTAAATGTTAGTTAAGATTATTTTATTTAAGATGAGTGATGATAATGTGCCACCCACATAAAATATAGTTGGTAGGGGGATGCAAACTGCACTTATAGCAGTTTATTTTGTGCATGTTTCACTGCATGAAATGTTGAATATAAGGCAGTATAATGAGGCCTTATACATCGTGTATATGGAAAGATATACTGATGTATAAGGATTGTATAAGGATCAGTATACTTTTATGTCTTACACATGTGTGTACTGCAAATTATACTTAACCGTACACAATGTGTAAGGTTACTTATACAAGCAGTTTAACATACCTAGAATGAAGCATTTCACTGCATATTTTTAGCCCTTGTGAGCAACCTAACGCAATGTGTTCTGCTAAATTACCAACAATGTCAGCATGTCTCAAGTGGATGCTGCTGATTACACATTACTGTACGCTAAGTATAAGGATGTCTTATACTAAATGTAGTTGTTCCGTATACTAAGATAAGGACGTCATATACTGAATGTAGTTATTCTGTGCATAAAGTATAAGGGCATCGTAAGTGAAATTGTTCCATACACTGATGTATAAGGACATCTTGTACTAAATGAGGTTGTTTCGTACAGTAACGTGTAAGGACATCTCATACTAAATGTAGTTGTTCTGTATAAGGACATCTTATACCAGATGTAGTTGTTCCGTACACTAATGTATAAGGACGTTTTATAGTAAATATAGTTCTTCCGTACACTGATGTGTAAGAACATCTCACACTAAATGTCAAAACATTGCAACAAAGGCACCTCTTCATGGTATAAACTGGAGAAATGATTCCGGGGCTACCCAACCTTCCAGTTATAAACTTTTTTCGTTTGGATGTGGATGACGCGACACTGTTGAAACAAGCTTATAAAATCATGTACCCATGCCAGGAAGGGAGATTGAAACAGGCAATCTGGCAGAAAGCATACAGAAATTTGGAACAATAAAAATTTGGTGAACTACATATGGATCACAAATGCAGCCCAGAGGAATTCGGTCTAGCAAGATTTTAGCGTCCTGGGTGGCAGAGAATGGACAAGTTCTTCAGGACAGATTTTTGTTGTCTGCCGGGATTGTACACTACTATTTCAAGCATTCTATTCAGTTGGAGGATGAACATCTCGCACACTACTTTGCCTGCATGAAATGGTATATACAACATGAGCAATCTGCCAGTCTATATGGCAACCCAATTAGAGTCTGTAAAAACAACTTCCATCCAGGAGGACCCTCGTCCTTTATGCCAGTCCAAAGGATCTTTTCAAGATTTGCCTCGGCTGAACTGGATTTGGCGGGACAAAAGCAAGTTGTGGTGGCTCCCATCAACACGAATGTTCAATTATAAGAGAATTTAAAGGGACTATCCAAAATTAAGCTCAAATGAAAAATCTATAACAAATCCAGTTGGCAAACAACCATTTACTAATTTTCCTGAGTTGGAGTAGCCAATCAAAGGACAAAGAAACACTTTCCACAAAACAGAAGTTGTTTCCTAGGCAAAAGTTCATTAATGAAAGGTGTATTCCGACAGGATACTAATTTGCAATATCTGTGTTGATGTGGATCACCCGTACGAAACAAGCAGATCTGTTTATAGTCTGCTACAGATCTGCTTGCACATCTGTAGCAGATCTGCAGACAATCTACAGATGATCTACAGATTATCTGCAGAATGTCTGCAGAGCGTCTGCAGCGATGATCTGCAACAAGTCTGCAAATTTGCAGACGCTCTGCAGACGAAATCAGCCTATCATGTTAAACAAAAAGCCCACAAAATGCACCAATCAAACAACGTTTATTTAAAAGATAGACAGGGGAGGTCGGTCTGTTATTCATCAAAAGTAAACAATTCATGCTGACATGTAAGCAGATAACATCACCAGCAGGAATTTAAAGTATTTTCTTAGTGTGACATTTTCAACGCATTCCAAATGAATAAAAAAACCTCGAGTAGCACTGAACGGCTTGTTTCACTATCCTCTTCTGTAGATATTACCGACCCAGGGGAGAAATCACAAATCTCGCCATTATGTAAATGCCGTAGTGTGACCTTTTGATAAGGTCGGTTTCGAAGTCACTGCAGTGAGTAAATCCAGGTTTTTCAAGACATACAGTTTACAAACTCTTTGTAAATATTTTAGTGATTGGACAAAATGTTTCATTCTCTTCGCTGAACTAACACTCGTTTGTTTACATTGTTCGATCGCGTTATCAAAAAAACTACGTTTTTTTTTTTCGTTTAACAACTTCTATTTGCTTCAATAATCCCTTTTTCTCGCAAAATGTTTTCTTCATATATTAAGTCCAAATACAATAATTATGTCACGCGGCAATTCGAGCACTGCAAGTTACTGAGTGAAGAATTATCTTGACATCTGTTTATGGGGGACAGTGTTTTCCTTTTTTTTTAATTGTATGCAAAGAACTTCGAGTTCCTCTGCATTGTCTAAAATTTCAAGAGCAGTATTTGGGGTTAGATACATGGATAAAATGCTCAATTTCTTTATCCCTTTGAGGGATTTAGAAAAAAAAACCTACCGGAAAATCCAAATCCAAACTTCAAGTTCAACTATGACAAAGACTGTCCGGCAGCCCGAGGTGGAGCAGGTTGCTTGCATAGTAATTATTTCTATTTTGCACGCCTAAATTAATTGATTCTACTTAAGAAATTGCATGGCTGGATTGCCTGTTCGCTTCAAAAACTACTCATTTAAATGATCCAAGCCTCCTCAGCTGTTCTTTAAATGTTACTATTAACTATAGCTCCGTATGTGCAATGTGCACGTAAATCTGCTCAAACAGTAAAAATCTGTAAATCGCGTCGGCGTTACTCCAAACTTAGTTAGCAGCGACGACGGCAACGGCAAAGAAAACGTCATTTCAAAATATTACTTCTCGATTTTCTAACTCTTTCGCGATTTTCTCAATTTGTTTAACATGGAAAATGCTGAGGAACTGTCTAGGGTCTAAATTTCTATGAACGGCGTTAAATTAAGAAAAAAGAAATGGAAATTTACCGTCACGCGCTCACGTTCTCGAGTAAACCTAAAATCTGGTCATTTGACATTGTTGTTTTGCAGAGGACGGCAAAGAAATGTACAAAACTGTAAAACGCACATGGAGAGCGATTGTTTTTGCTAATTAAGCCTACTGTTTTGTGCCGTTGCCGTTGCCGTCTGCTTTGCTAAAGCTCCCTAATAAATCAGGACGAATACTGTAAATAAAATTGTTTCTCGATTTGCTGTTCACCTCTGATAATTACCCTGTTTTTTGAACGATCATCAGAGTTTAATTAAACTGGAATGCTACATTAAGAGAGGTCTTAAAACAGTTTAAAAACCACCAACCTCCAGTGTTAATAATTTTTCCCTGGGTAGGGAGCTTTTTTAACGGTCTTCCTTCCTTCCTTCCTTTCTTTCCCTCCTCACAGTCAACCATGGTTTCTAAACCCTCGAAAATTTCTCCGGCACAATGTACTTACGAAGCACTTGTGACGCTATATAAATCTTCTTCCATCCAAAGAACTATAGCAAAAGCCATCTAGCTTTTATATCAAAAAGTAATTTTATTGGACGTTTCAAGTGTCACAGGTGTTGGGTATCAGCCAGGAGAATCTGTTATATTCACAGCGGCCGATGAGCTTTCACTTGTGGTTTTCTCTCTTTGTCGAGAACAACAAATAAATTTAAAGATAATTTGTACATTTATTTCATTTTCTTCATAGCTGCGATATACTTACATGTTTATACCTCCCAATATTGAGACATAACAAATAAAATGTTTCTTCCTTTTATGTTTTGTTTTCTTACAATCACCTCTCGGCACGAAAATTGAAGAATTTTGAAAGTCATAGATAAAGATACTTAAGAAGGGAAAAAACTCCTCAGTGCTCACTGAGTGTTAAGTCAGAAGGATGGTTTTAAAAAGGGATCAGATCGGAGGAGCGCCGGCGTGTCAATTCAAGAAGTGTTTTCGATTTCAGCGACGGCATGACCTTCACGTCAATCACAACAACTGATAAGAAGAACGTCTCCTCAGCTCATGTTTTGAAGCTGTTGTAGGTAAGAAAAATAATCACAGTACAGAAGCTTAACCATCTTATTCCACCTTTCATGATTCATTCACGTAATGAATCAGCTTTCGTATTGTTGTTCTATCAACACTGATATGTCGATCAATGAAATGTTTTTCCCTGAGTCGACCTGAGCGTTTGGAACTGCACGTTTGGTAATGCGCCCTGCAGTACTGCTCTTAAATTTTATCAGTGAAAGAATGTGTCAGGTATGTGTCTAATTCCTATATAATAAGGATAAATTAAGGTTGAAAGTGTATTTATCGCTTAATTTAAGTGTTCAATCGACGTAATATTTGATTTACTAACTCGTTGTATGTATTAAAGTGGCTTACCATTTATGGCTCTTATTTACGCATTTTCAATTTTCGACTATCTTTTTATCTGTAGAATCGAATTTTTTTATTTATCTCAAAACAAACCAGTAATGACTGATCCAACAAGGTTTATACCCAAGTCACGATACAATGAACAGTCTATCGATCCGGTTTTTGGGCTTCAACGTGTTGCAGATCATCTGCAGATGCTGCAGATAATCTGCAGATCTGTTGTTAGTCTGTTTTTCGTCTGCAGTCTGAACATCGTGAAGAGTATTGAAGCTTAACGTCTGCACAGACTGAAAACAGACTCTGCAGACGATAAATTAGTCTGCAGTTGATCTGTTTTTGTCAAAACAGATCTGTTGCAGATCTGCTGCAGATCTGCTCGTTTCGTACGGGCACAAGCCCAATCACTAATCAGTGACAACAATGATTAATCAATGACTAAGAATCTTGTGGACTTTGGTTAGTCCCAAATACATGTACATGTATTACAAATTGAGTATTGGTAATGTTGAATGAGTAATCAACAGATTGTTACATGTAACTGATTATAGACTGACTATATCTGATTGCATTGATCAGTTGCTGATTAGTTCTGCATGGTCCCTTGCATCATATTGATCTCAGTTTGAACAAAGAAAAAACATATTTCACAACAATTTTATATTAATGAGAAAAACATGTACAGTAGGTACACCTCAGCTTTCCTTCATGTTACACTAATCCTAAAATAAACAAAAACAAGTCACACATTAATTGATTATTAAGTACCATGCATTGCAAAAACATGTTTTTTTTTATGAGACTTCTACATTGTACAGGTAAGTGTTAAAAAAGATACAGTGTAATTTCCACAGTGGATCAGAAGAGGTCTTTGCCTACCCACACAGGAAACTTTTCTATCTGATTGGGACAATTAATTTTTTTGCAAGAATCAACAAGTCCTAGGAGACTTAAACACTTCTAGATGTACTCTGCAGTGGATTGTTAATCAATTGTGTTCTGGAATACTTAACTTACTCATGATAACCAAGCGCCAAGTGATAAAATCTCACTTATTTTATCAAATCTCCAGAAAGCTACATGTACTGTCACTGACATTTTAGCCACAATTTATGCCCAAAGTCAAGACTTATTCAAAATCTGCTACGCATTCATAATAATCACTTTGAAAAGTGCAAGCATGGAAGAAGTGAAGATATTCAAAGATCTGGCAAAAAGCCATCACTTGCATTCTGCACCCGTCTACTAATAATCTGCCTGTCTTTTTGTGCTCAATGAAAAAGTGCAGAAATTCAAAGATCTGACAAACAGCCATCACTTGCATTCTGCACCAGTCTACTGATAATCTGCCTGTCTCTTTGTGCTCAATGAGAAGGTACAAATATTCAAAGATCTGACAAATGGCCGTCACTTGCATTCTACACCAGTCTACTAATAATCTGCCAGTCTTTTTGTGCTTGATGAAAAAGTGCAGAAATTCAAAGATCTGACAAAAAGCTGTCACTCGCATTCTGCACCAGTCTACTGATAATCTTCTCATCTTTTTGTGCTCAGTAAAAAAGTGCAGAAATTCAAAGATCTAACAAGAAACTGTTACTCGCATTCTGCACCAGTCTACTAAAAAATATGCCTGCTGATCTAACAAGTTGTCTCTCACATTCTTCTCTAGATAAAATCTCACCACACATACACTGTATCTAAAGTCTACAAAGCTGTGGCCACTGAAAGTAAAGCTGTCACAATTTGTGTGCAGTGTCAAAGTTGATACAAAATCTGCTGCATTCATGTGTTTGGTGAAAAGACACAGAGGCTTAAACATCTGGAAAAAAGCAGCCACTTGTCTTTCACACCTAGGAGATAAAATCAAAAGACTAGACAACCATTGGTACTGGTATTCTGTTCCCCCTTCCCTATTGTGGGTTCAATGCTACTTATGACTTCCACAGACTGATTGAAATTTAACATGAGCCTCAACATGGTCAACAGTCAGAATGAATAAATCATCCATTGCTGGAACGAGACAAGAAATAATTGGGAACCAGTGGTTATTGGAAAAAGTTTGCTTTCTGCCATTTGCAGGTCTGTGCTAGTGGCTGTACTTTTGCCTTTAGAAGACGAGGAAATCTAGGAAATATTTCTCACATAAAACCCATATCCCAGGGACCCTAACTTCCACAGGTCTTTCTCAGAGCATAGCCTTGATTAGTACTAGTTCTTGCTGTTGATTTTTGGAACAATATGGAAGTACATGAGAAACATTGCCAATGCTTACCTTAAGTTTTTTATTTAAAATTAGTGCTACAGTACATACATGTAACAACTTACCATTTAATATTATTTTTACTCCAAGTGGGTTTCTCAACAGTTTTAAGAGCTTCCTCTTGTGTCTATAATAAATGAACATATTCACCCATAGTGGATCCCCGGTTGGTTTGGGTTGTTCAAAGAGTTTTATGACCTTGGGATCATTTAAATCAAAGCATTTATAACTGTGTTCACTGTCATTATCATTGCTACAGGCTGTAAGTTCATCTTTAACTACACCATCAACATTCTGCTCCACACTGTCATTATCTGAAGGGATGAGACTGTTCTCGAGGCTATGATCATTCTCATATTCACTGCCATTATATGAAGTGTCCACATAGTTCTGCAAGCTATGGCCAGTCTGATCATCACTGTCATTGTCTGCATGGTCAAAATCACTCTCCAAACCACCATGATTCTGTTCCTCCTTGCTGTAAGTTGAAAGGCACTATTCATTTCCGCTCCCTGTAAATCTCCTTTTCTGTCTTTTCCAGTAGTTTTTACGGGTTACTTTGTTGTGTTTTCCCATCTAACAAAAAAGTGAAATCAGGCTAGATTAAGTACCAGTTTCCCAAGTAAAAATCAGTTTACCCCAGAAAAGGAAAAATTTACAATCCATGGAAAAGGTCCTTCAATTAAAAATGTCAAAACCCTGAAAGTCTTTTCAAGTGGACTTGTACTGTGTCTCCTCTCAGCTGGTCTATCCTGCCATTAGCAGTACACAAGGAGAAAATTATAAAAACTTAATGACCAAACAATAAAAGCTTACCATACGGATAGACTATAACATATAATGTGGAAAACCCCCTTGTATAAGGATGGACTCTCAATTCAGGAGGGAAGCTTGATTGGTTGTGTGACTGATGTTGCGTGACCCAAGGTCGGCGTTGATGAATTAATGAATAGAATTTTGTAAATCACGACTGTGTGAACTTCGATCTAGATTTTTGAAGAGTTTTTGTATAACCGTGGCTGTGTCTCGTGCCCAAGGATTAAAAGCCATTTGAAACTGTGTATTTTCCTATATTTTGAGCTTAAAGTGAATAGCTGGAAAGTATACCTGAAACCAACACTTGACTACACACTGCATTTTGCAAAGTAAAAATACTTGACCATGCAGATATGCTTTGTCAACAATACATGTAAGGTGTGGAAGGCGACTTCTCTCATTTCCTATATATTCGGCCTTACGCAACATAAGCTCATAGCATTTCTGTTTGCACTTAAAAGATCAGTAAGCTTAAAGCTTATAAAAACTAAGCTTAATCATCATAACTCATTGTTTGTGTTCAATCGTCAAGAACAAATGCGTCACAGGGTATGGTTTTTAGGGAAATAGTAAACGTGTGTGTTGCTACATACATCAGAAATTAATTAGAAATACGTCGACCTTACCTTTTAACTCCAAAATTACCATGCTGTGCTCTAGTTAAACCAGAGTCAATAGCTGCTCTCTCGGAAATTTTCATATGAAAAACACACCAGAAACCATAGACAGGACCAAAGTTGAGTCGAAATCCTTTATGGATTCCCTGTTGGTTGGGTCAGAGGTTGTGATACTTGGAGACTTAAATTGCAATGTTTTGGAAGATTGCTACGAAGGCAGAGCCTTGACTGAGTTTTGCTCCACTTTTAATCTTACTCAGCTTGTCGAATCACCAACAAGAGTCACTGAAACTTCTAAATCCATAATTGATATTGTATTAACGACAAATGAGGACTTTGTCGAAAATGGCGTTGTAAAATCTTCGTCTATCAGCGATCACAACCTGGTGTGTTTTAACCTTAAGTTAAAAGCTCCAAGACCTCGTCATTCGTATGTCACCATTCGAAGCTACAAGAACTATGATCGCGATAACTTCCTTGTGGACCTATCTCGTGTCCCATTTCATATGGTTTATTTCTTCGAAAGCCTGGATGACCAAGTTGATGCTTTTAATTGTTTATTTCTTGAGGTTCTTGATGTTTACGCACCATTCAAGTGCATAAAAATTAAATCACGCCCCAACCCATTCATCACCCAAGAGATCAAACAGTTGATGAAAACTCGTGATTTATGGCACAAAACCGCTAACCGAACAAGTGATTGCCTCCACTGGAATGCCTACAGATTCTTTAGGCAGGAAGTGAAGAGCTGTCGCTCGGCTCTGTGGTGCAAAGCTGCCCCGACGTAAGCTGGATGTTGAAGGTACAGTTGTTAAAACTTCCAATCGTTGCTCCTGAGAAAAAACCTGAGCCCATCTGGACTGGATTAAAGGTGGCAGACTCAACACTGGTAACTGAAGGGGTGGTGCGAGTGGAGATGCTAGCCGGCCAGTTGCTGCTCGAGCGGCTCAGCGCAAGGGACATTCGCCATTGATGTTCATACGAGGCCGATTTGTAATTGTCGAGACTTTTCAGACTGCGATGACCACTTAACTGTGCCACAAAATTATTTGGGACGTCTGCATCGAGGAGACGCGAAATGCAGGTCTTTCTCACCAAGTGGTTGGTTACTCTGCCTTGTAAACCAGCATTTTTCGCAGCGATAGAGAGAAATTTGCTGATTTCATTTTTTCCAAGTGGACTTCACATATACCACACGTCGTCATCTGGTTTTCGCTGATGTTTGACTGCGAGGTAAAAGGGGGAATCTGGCTTATTCATCTCCGAAGGACGACGGCGAGCAAATTCTTTGAAGATTTTAACCGGGCAACGCTCATTCCCGATTGCTTGCGCAGTAGGATGGAAAGCACGAACACTGTATGGCTTGTCTTGGCCTTGACGTGTTTTGGACCCTCGCTCATATCTCCACACAAGAATCTCATTCTCCGTGTCTGGGTCTTTCTCCAGAGTGACGTCTCCCCACTTTAATCGGCGGCTTTCGTCACGAGCTCTGAACCCAAAGTGAAGGGCAATTATCCACCACAAGGTACGCTGCAAGATTGTTGGATTTGAGGTCCCAAATTCACCGCACTCGAAAAGCTTGTCTTCCTCGGCCTCTGTCAGCTCACGAGCAGCTTGTGGTTTGTTCCCTTTGCCATGTTCTACAACAAGTTGTCGGCGTTTGGCACTTAAGACTTCTCTTGAGAGTTTGAAGTTGTCTCCTTCAATAATATTTACATTTGAACCTCTTTCGTTCAAGGAGCATTCAAGACTTCGTTGAAAGGACGTCAAACTGCCAGGCTCGTACTCTGTGCCGTCTAATTTCTTCAAACTTTTGAAAAATTTGCACAACAGCAAATTCAATTCTTCCTCAGGTATGTCAGACAGTTCCCTGTTCTCGTTTTCTTGTAAGCAAAACCGCTTCCATGCCTTCATGTCACTTTGTGTTTGCTGGTTTTTGTTGCAAAATAAATTCATGAAACTCATCAACATTTTTGTTTTCTTTGTTTTCATTCTCGTTGACACATTCGGTTTTCTCGTTTTCCAATTCCATCGATACAGAGACCACAAGAAATCTTTAACTGTCACGGAAAAGACTTTTCGGGAGACAAATTACGAAACAGAATTTTGTTGAGCCGGCTTCAGAGAAATTTTTCTTGTGGGACAAAGCGCGTAATCCCGAGCGGGCAAGATCGCTCCATCTTGCCCGCTCGGGTAGCCAATCACAGCAGGGGATTTGGTTCATCTTGCCCACTCACGGAGCTACCCATATAATAAAACGATTTATTGTCGGTTCCTAAGCACTGCAAATCTTCAGGTTACGTGGACGACACAAAAATTTTCTTATCTCTTCCTCCTCGTGATATTACTGATGCAAGCAATGCGTTAAATCAAGACCTTTTGGAAATATCCCGTTGGTGCTGCGAGAATTCACTGTTGATTAACCCTGACAAGACTAAATTCTTGGTTATTGCAACTCCACAACTCTTACGTAATTTGCCGCGTCTATCCATTACCATTCTTGGAAAGGAGATTGAACCCGTTTCTGTTGCCAGAGACCTGGGTGTCTATATCGACCAGACTCTCAACTATAACGAACATATATCAAAGTTAGTCTCGAACTGTGTTCACAAACTTGTTCAAATAAATAGGATAAAGCACTTATTAGATCGGAAATCTTTACTTTTAATGATTAATGCCTTCGTATTTAGTAAACTCTTTTATTGTTCAACTGTTTGGGGAAACACATCCAAGTCAAATATAAAGAAGCTACAACTGGTCCAGAACTTTGCAGGAAAGATCGTACTCGGCTTCAAGGCCTTAAATTACTTGGGTGGCTTAGTATAGAGGATAAACTACGATTAAACACAGCCGTCATGGTGCATAAATGCTTACAA
>OX419336.1:20151748-20186748 GCA_948470475.1 Galaxea fascicularis | reverse complement strand
CCGCTGGGCTTAGATAGTGGCCACAGCAAAAACCAGCACAACTATCACAATTGGATCCCCATGCTCACTCTGTATCTAGTATTGGCATGGGGATGTATGTCAGTGGCGGCCCACCTTGATACCAAACGGGTTCTGAACTTGGCTTTCCTTTTTCACAAACTGGATGTGGGCAGTTCATTTCGTAGCGATGTAAAAGCATGAATACATAGTTCTCTGGGAGGTTCTTAACCATATGATTGTTCCTAACAGTGCACACCTTGGAGAAATAGGCAAAATCATCTGGACATTTTTTCTGAAGCTCCAACTTCTTTTTCTTCGATCCTTGCAGAAATGTTAATAGATGATTTCTTCTTTCTAGGTAAGCTTTAGACACGTCATTGTCTGCACCTTTGACAAAAGAAATAAGATTGCCAGCACACTTCGTCCCAGAAACAGAATTTAGGTAGACATCAGTTGCAGCATTGAGATTTGCTTTTAACTTCTCCTTGTCTATTCCACCATCAGCACCAAGATTTGAACCAAGAATTGTTGATGGGATAAAAAGGTTTGAATGACCACTAGCAATACAGCCATTTAATAATTCTACTCGATTCAAGTAGCTCCCTCCACTGAATCTGGATGTTACCATTGTACACTGTTTTCCCATCTCCAAATGCCGTTCTGTCAACATAAACTGAACCTCTTTTGTGAAGGACCTTCGTCACTGGCCCCATCTACCCTAATACAGTCAACTGGTTTATTCTGCAGTGCTGATTGCAAATTTGGCAAGCTATGCAGCATTTCGAAATCAGCAGCATGCTGAGCTGGGTTTTTTTCAAATACTGTGTGCGGCTTCACAACACCAACAGGAGTTTCAGCTGTGCTTTCTGTTCCCATGAACAAATACGATGTTGTCTGTAGAACCGAAGCATATTTGTTGACATAATCAGTTCTGGTTGTCAATTGTGGTTCTTCTGTGTCCGGTAAAATCTTGTGTTGTTTATGAGTATACGTAGTGTCAAGCCTGAATCCTGCAGCATCGTCTCTGTTCAACACAACTTTGTCCCTACCATCCTTCAGTTGCAACATATCAAGAGCTTTGTAAAATGCGCAACTCCAATGCGCATCTACATTCAAACGGACATTAAATCCCTTTCATGCTCGACGGGACTTGAGTGAAGTGGCACCCCAATACCTGCGTGCCAATAGCTTTCTTCTGTTATGAACTACGCATAATTGTACTATCGTTCCATAACTAATTTTTGAGCAATATTTCTTCTCTAGATGCTCCTTTATACGGTTGTAAGTAATTTTTGGACCTCTTTTCACGTTACCACTGAAGGTCAGTACTCCGGTACGTCGCCATGAGTCAGCTCCAATACGGTTTTCTCTTGCAAATGCCTCTATGTCCTTCCCAATATTTGGGAACTTGCGAAGTGTTTTACTGACAGGGTTTGGGACTTTTCGCTTTAGCAGTGCTTTCTTTTTTACTTCTTTAGCAATCAACCTTTTTCTCAGCCTAGCAAATGAAGCTTTCTTCTTTTTGACTTTATCATAAAAATCCCTGATTTGGAAACTGCCAGGTCTTCGTAGATCAACCCACTCCTCAGGGTCGTCACTCTCCAAATCTGTGATAACATCACCAAGCCTTTGGTGTTCTTCTTGCACTCTTTCACGTCTACTTGCCAAATACGCTTGTCGTGACTGCTCTACAAGATGTTCTTCTTCTGGACTGAGGTCACTTTTGGATAAGTAATGAGAAAAGTCAAGCAACATCTGATCAAGAACTTCTGTGCAGTGAGTGAAAGTCATTTCCACTTCTAACGCAAACGAAAACCAGTTAAGCTTATTCTCACGCAACACAAGCAACAAATGTTCATATGATGGAGTGAAAGTCATTGCAACATTTTTATCAGTGATATCTGGATCCCTTCCCATCAAACTGCCTCCTTCACCTGCATTGCTTCTTCCCAGCTGTGTTTTGCACATGTCTATTACACCAGTCAGTCGACTTGCCTTGAGAACAACACCTACGTGACTTTCTTTGCCATCACTGGTACCCTGGTTGCTTTCACTTGGATTATTTCTTTCCAGCTGAGTTTTGCCCATATCTATTGCACCACTCTTCAGTTGACCTGCCTCGAGAATAACACCTAGGTGACCTTCTTTGTGATCACTAGTACCCTCAGTGCTTTCACTTGAAGATGCTGTGTTCAACTGATTACTTTCACAATCTGACTGGCTATCTATAGAATCGTCATCCTCTCCAGAATCACTTTCAAAATATCCAAGTGTTTCAAGT
This sequence comes from Galaxea fascicularis, assembly GCA_948470475.1. Lineage (NCBI taxonomy): Eukaryota > Metazoa > Cnidaria > Anthozoa > Scleractinia > Euphylliidae > Galaxea > Galaxea fascicularis. Next base: position 20,184,467 of record OX419336.1, on the reverse strand, counting down.
ACGACCTTCTCCTTAGCATTTACTACATCATCCACTGCCTGCCTTTTCTTATTGTACTCTTGAACAGCTTGAGCCACTTCATCTCTCTCCTTGTGCAAATTGCTTATACCATATATTCTTTGCCCTTGCAAACCTGACATCCCTGCAGTTGATGCAACCCGGAGCAATTTCCTATCAGCCTCAGTGCTTGCCATGTCACATAATATCTTCAAAGCTTCTCTGTTCAGACCCACTGATAACTTCTGTTCTGGAACTAATTTCTCCATCAGATTCTGAAGCTTGTCATATGCGGTGGACGGACAATACTCCAAAACGTACAATGTACCTTTAAGCTTCAAAACAACAACAGGCAACTGCATTAATCGGTGAACTGCTTTGTCACATTTATAAGCCTTGGAAACAAACTGAGAACAATACAACCTTTTCAAAGGAACAACACCCTGAGTTTCAACCTGTTTTGCAGCTTCAATCAAAGGTACACACATTTTGCAACTTAATGGACAGCCATGCTGCTCTTTACAGTACATCTTCCTTGCCAGTTGAAATTCTGCAAGTGACAAGTCTTTCAAGTGAGACGCATGCATTTCTCCATCTTTCACATCATCTGTCAAGTTTTGTCCCACATACTTTAAGTATCTTTCATAAATTTCATAACACAACGATTGGTTACTACTGTTCAACTCAGTAGAAGGCTGCCCACTTACAAAAAAGAATTTTTTGAAGACTCCTGACCCTGAACTTTTACTTCACTCTGATCTTGTATTTCGGCAGATGCTTTGCCTTGTTGCAGTAATTCTGAGTCACCTAACAGAGGGGAGCTTTCACATCCTTCGCTTCCCGATGGTTTTTTCTTTGCTTCAGACTTTGTTTCATTCTCTGACTCATCAAGAATATCTGTGTCACCTCCACTCTCATAACTACTGCTTTCCCTTTTAAGCCACGTTCTGAGCCCTACTGACGAAGTGTTGGTATTCTTCTTTACTACTTTCTTCTTTTTCCTTACCATGTTTGATCTGGCTTCTGCCTTGCTTAACTCAGCCAATTCTTTCACTTTCAGCTGCTTCTGATTGCTTATTTCCAAGATTGATTTATTGATTTCAGCTGCTTCTAAGAACTTCTCTGCATTAGAGTACTTTTGCTTCTGTTTTTGCAAGAGGGCATTTGTTTCTTGATGTGATTGGATAGCACTTGACACATTCTTGATATTTTCTTCCCTCATACTGCTTTGTAGATATTTCCTTTTTGGCTTTGGTGCATGTGTAGCTGCCTTTCCAAACTTAGAGGACCGTGATGTTTTCTTGCTATATGCATACCCATCCTCATCAACTTTCTTTCTGGCAAGGGCAAACAATTCCCCACGATTTTGAAGAAGTGCACAATCATTCTTGGCTAATTCCAAACTGGCGTTATTAACTGCTTTCTGGTAGGGCGTCAAAACTTCATCATCCGAATGCACCCCAAAGATTCTACTTGACTGTTCTAGACTTTTTAAGTTGATGACAACATTGCCTTTTTCTTTTATTTCTGCTTCTACCTACAGATGGTACAAATAAATAAAAATTAATTACACCATTCTCGTCCCCAGCTGCTGGGCTCTATTAACTGCCAGAGCCTGAGTACAAGGGCCAAGGGGCTCTGGAGACGCAGGATTTGATTGGCTAGTTTCAAAACAACAAAATCTAATATGGAAGTAAAAAATCTGGATTAGTTGCCGGGAAATCAAGTTGCAGAATTTGGCCAAGAAATCGCAAATGTAGTTTGCATTTAAACTGTCAGAAGGCATTGGCTTGGGACGCTTACACTTGGGAATCACTATGTTGATTTTTCAATATGTTAGGGTTAAATATGCAAGTATGCCTCGTACTCAGGCTCCAGCGGTTAAGAGGGCCTAGCGGTTCTGGGGATGAGAATTCAGTTTCAATTCAGTAATTTCCCTGTTACAAGTAACCGTGAGTTTGTAAAAAATGATTGAGATTCGCTGGTGATGTAGGGCTCATCCTCGGTGTAAAAACCTGCCAACTCACAAGTGACGTAAAACAAAGAATACAAAAGGTACTGAAACAATAGAATGCAAGACAACAAAGGTAGAAAACAAAGAAAAAAGTGACAGGTTTTTTACACCGAGGTAAACCCGGATGTAGGCATTATTAAAAAGAGTTTTTATTGAAAGCAAAGGACTGTGCATTTAAAACTACCTACACGATAAACATATTCAGGAAGTCAAAATATTTTATGCCTTTTAATTGAAAGTAAATCAATGAGAATCACATTCTTGCCATGCCAATTCACCTGGAAGGTAAAATGTTTACTATATTTTACTTAGATATTATTACACTTACAGTGACAGCTGTGCCAATTGGAAGCAATCCCTGAGAAGAAACCAGTGTTCTTTGTTTTCCAGCACCTTTTTTAAAATACAATTGAAATAGAAGCAGCATCAGTTTTAACTGAGCACTAAAACTCAAAATGTTTAAAATGTTCACGTTCTTATGATAATCACTATACCCAACAACATCAAAATATAAGGTATATTGGAAACTAAATGCCTACCAGACTTTGGTGCATCACTAGACTGTGGCATCTAGAGTTAAAAAATATATATATATATATATAATTGTCATAAAGCTATTTAATAGCAGTGGGACAAAAATAAAAGTAAAGAAAACAACTGTAATAATTCACTCTTTAAAAAACTGCCATTTTTAATTCACTCCAACTATATAAAATATAATTGTAATTCCAAATGACTGTTTTAGCTTTTCATCCGTTTGTGATTCCGTTTGTGATGTATTTGTGATTGTACTGCAAATCAAAAACAGCTTGTCCCTATTCAATACTTCGTCTAAGGACTCTATGTCCACTTTTTCACACCATGTTTCATCTTGTCGTTGTATGAAAAATATCTGAGATTCCTTGGAGTTTACAGCACCAAAAACAACTTTCAATTCCTCAATAAACTCTAGAAGCGTTTTGCACCTAACCACGCATGGTTTTTTATGCTCTTGATAATGAACAAGAGCCTGTACAAAGTAAATATAAACGAATTATGTTAATAAACAGTACCACTCATACCTGATGTTTACTCGAGCACGAACATAAAATGAATAATGCAAACCACAAATCATGCAATAAATGTCATCTAAATCATGAAAAGATTAACGCAGAAATGCTGCTATCCCTCTTCTGAGAATTATCTACGACCCGACAGAGAAGGATGGCCTACAAGAAATACAGAATAAAGTGATAGAAATTGCATTTTTTGCCGTACTCACTGTTCTGTCCAACTCCATTTTGGGTGATGTGCTAATTCATTCCCAGTCCTCAAGAGAGTCGTTTCCAGGCCTCTGTAAAAATTATGCAGCTCGAAAACGCGTATTCTCCGTTTCGCTGCATTTCGCCCCTTTTATATTACCAGTATTTACGGGTTGGGGAAAGTGGCAAATCCCCCTGATATCTCCGTGGTTGGCGTCTGTGATTTTACAAAATTTCTAATTCCCCCACCCCTTTCCTTCAAACTCAAAACAATGTCACGAATTTTCCCCTGCCCAGGGGCAGAGAAGCCAATTCATCCCCTTGTGTTCCCCGACATATTCCCCTGGTTGGCCCGGGGTCCTACTCCAGGGGCAAGCCGTCGATTTAGCGTCCATTTTGACTCAGTTTTTCTGAAGATAAAGCAGAGCGTCGCTAAAGGCCTGGCTACATAGCTGAAGCGGTCGCTTTGAATGATGGGTTAGTGGTGGCAAATTTTGGTTGAGCGTGCCCTAGTTCCTTTGATTTTGTAAACATGTCTCAAGCTTCCAGCTCGTTCAATCACGGCAGCGCTGGCAATTTTTATTCAGGTCCATCAACTCCGACCTTTTTGGGTGGTTCGAGGGTGAGAGCAATTCTGTTAGTAACAGATCAAATCGATCTTCAAATCCTTCCAACCAGTGTGGCGACTCTATACCAGTGTCCTCACGAGAGGGTCGGGAAACAATGCAACAGGTAATCGCTAGTCTTTCAGCCTGCCAAAAAACAGTAGAGGAACTTCTACAGTCTGTGAAAAGTTAAAGCGAGCGGGTCAAACAGCTGACAGTTTAAGTAAATGCCCTTGACGACAAAGTGAAGGTATTATCCCGCAGCGACGGAAAAGAAGCTGATCAGTCAAGCAGTGGTGATAGACGAGGAAAACAGAGAAAGAGAACTAAATCGTCTCTTGTTGTTCAAGTGAGTACAGCTTAAGTTTATTCTGTTTATTTATGGTTGGCTGGGAAATATTGATTACCATTGTTGGTCTGACGTCGACATTTGTAAAGTTATGAGCCTCATCTATTCTGAAAAAAGATCGTTCCAACTTTTAGGGAGCGTCAATGAACGTATGTATGTATGTATGTAAGGTTTAACGCTAAACTGTTATGATGGCATCGTTCAGTATAAATGAGAAATGATTGGCAAAGCTTTAGCGCGCCAATTTTTCAGAATTACGGTGTTCACAACTTGTTTCAGGTCTTAAACATTACTTTCAAATTTAAATCTATGATCTTTTGGCGTTGATACCTAGGTGAGAAATTTTTTTTGATTCAAAAAGGAGGCAACACTTTTGCCATAGTGGCAATGCCTTAAAAACCTGGCTTGCCGCCATACATGTATGATTGCGGAACCCAGATCAGTTTTGCGATGGTTTGCAATCCGATGATCGTGATAGCAAACGCCTGGAGCAAACAATCACTGTCACAGAAGATGGCACCAAATTACAGTGTATTTTGGCAGGTTCTAAGTTTTGCGGTTTTTACCTTTATTCGCACAAACAAAACATAGTTCCCGCAAAATTTTTATCCGCAACAATTTACTCCACCGACGAAAATGTAGCGGTTTTCAATTGAGCATCGATAAGTAAATTACATTTGCTTTGGTTTTGCAATGCTCCGCTCTGTGATTGACCAGCAAAGTTCGCGCCACTCTTTCCACCAATGCAAAGCAAAACCGAAAATAATCTCGAATTGCATGCATGCGTTTTCCCACACCTTTCGCTGGTTACATGTAACTGCTTCCTAAAAGTCACAATAATTAATACCCACCAAGGAAACAAGTTTCTTACGATCACAAAACTTAGTTCCCGTTAGATACAAAAGATCGCCTATACCCGCAAAATTAAACTCCCGTAAAAATTTTGTGCCACATAACATCTTCAGCCATTATCTGTGGTTGGGGGATCATACAGAATTAACGTTTTTCCAATCTGTGCTTGAAACATCCCATAATATGCCATACTCAGAGCCACGTGTCCTAGAAGGCTCGTACGTCTGCTTGACGTGGCAAAACGAGAAGACGGTAGTGTTAGTAACGAAACGTTTATGGAAGTAGTTGTCCAGTAGGAATGTCTTTACTGCCAAACAGTAAACATTTTAATAATAAAAGCAGAAATCGGAAGAAATTCAAGATATCTGCGGTTTTGACTGGATGCAGTGGCAATTCTGTAACATAAAAACAGCATGCGTGAAAATGGTACCACCTGGATTGCAGTGATATTCTGTTCATGAGATTTCATTCTATGGATCAGCTTAGGCCGCACATTGCCCACAAACTGTACTTCGATGATTTCCTCTGGCCGAAACATGTGATAAAACTTTGCTTTGCTAGCCCATCATTTGTGATTATATGGAAACAACACCCTTCGTGATCTGCAATCGTTTGTGATCATATAGAAACCCGTTTTTAAAAAATAATAGATCCCATTTGACAGTGCTTGTGTACTCTGATAATGAACGGTTGAGGCAAAAACATAGTCAGAACAAAGAATTTGCCCGGAGCCGCAGGCGAGTGGCGTCACTGTGTGTACTCACCATGTTGTGTTATCAAAGTACACAAACACACTGACAAATGGTATCTATTTGTTTCACACATGCAATGGAATCCCAACTTTCCGAACCCTCGATTTTTTGAAACTCCTTATTCTTAGAACGAAAAGTTGGTTCCCTTGGATTTGTGGAACCCAGATCAGTTTTGCGATGGTTTGCGATCTGGCGATCATGATAGTAAACGCCCGGAGCAAATGATCACTGTCACAGAAGATAGCCATGAACGTTCTTTCCATGGCACGAAATTATTTTGACGGGTTCTAAGTTTTGCGGTTTTTACCTTTATTCGCACAAACAAAACATAGTTCCCGCAAAATTTGACTTCATTTGTGCGTTTATACTTTAATAACAAATTTATCTCGACCAATCACTGAAAACGCAAGGTTTCCGTCGTTCATTGTATAATTCCATATAATCGCAAAGATAAGGATAACGCAAAGTTTGATTGCACGTTTTTTGTGCGTCAGGGTGATGGTTGCATCAAACAGATGCTCGAACCTTGTTTCTGGGAAACAAAGAACTAAACACGGCACAGTTATGGGACATTTTTCAATCAGATATCACAAAACTTTGGTTTCCATGTGATTGCACGATAGCAGAGGTGCATTTTCATATCAGACAATCACCAAACTTTTTGCGATATGATCTGCAAGCCGTGATCCGTGTCTGCGATCATATGAAAACCAGGGTTAAACAACACTCTTTGCGATCGTTTCAGGTCTGGGGTTCACCATCGCCTGCTTTTTTTTACAATCAAATGGCAACCAAGCTATAACTGAACGTACTACATGTAGTTTTCGAAGCCTAAGTAGAGTAAGCACAATACACTTTTTAATGAATTTGCTTCTTGAGTTGACAGTTTTTCCGTTTGACGGCTTGTATTTGGTTGTCTGTTTTTAGGAGGAAGTTCACAAGCTGCAGTACAGAGGAAGGGAAATGTGAGTATTCTTCAATGGGCAGGTAATATTTTAGTTGCTTGTTTAATTTATAAAGCAGCAGAAAAGATAATTACTTTTAGCGATTAGTTTCACTCATTCAATAGCCAGTGTGCAGCTGTAGCAAGCGCCACTGAAAATGAAGTGAAAATGAAAAATGTAATAAATAGAGGTGTATGAGTGGGAATAATAGGTTTCTTCTCCAAGAGCGTCTCCCTAAAAGGAAAACTAGAAATATTTATTTTATGCTTGTTGCACAGGCTACAATACAGTGAAGTATTAACCCAAAGAGTTATCTAAGTTAGAGTTCTTACTACAAACAGAGTTACAATGTACAGGTAATAAGCCTAAGTCAATTAAATAAAATATAATATATATGTGGGATTTTACAGCACAATACAAGGCGTCATGGAATAGGACTAAACAGTGATAAGAGATGAAAAAAAACATGCATACATGGAAGTGAACATGAAAATACCAATTATTACCTAGCGATACACCTGCAGGTGAATCTAACACTTTTTTCACTGTTTCAGGGCCAGCAGTCTTCACAACAGAAAGGTGACACAACTTATTGTGGAAGAACTTTGTTGCCAGCCGGGAGGAGGATTTTCCAGAGCTGTTGTTGAAAGTAGGTAGTAAGTTTGTAAACTTCAAACAGTGGCGTAAAATTCCAAAAATTATGCCTACTTAATCCTTTGACCAAGATATTTCTCGTTTCTTTGCAGAAACAGCCAAAAAGTACCACGAGCACATCTGCAGAAGTGCTCTTGGAAAAATTACGGACGAAATCAAAATGACGAAGAGAAAAAATCTTGATACAATGCAAACAATTGATACAATACACAAAATTCATACGTTTTTTTTTAACCGAATTAACTGAAATCTAAGGCTGTGTTTACACTTAGGCATTTACCGAGGTAGTCATTTACTCACTAAACCGAGGTACATTTGTACAGTGTTTATACTGGCTCGAATAGCCGAGGTAAACCTGTCATCAATCACGATTCTAAATCCATACATAAAATGCCCGCATTTATAAAAGAAGCTGTGGCTCTTGTAGTCCTCACGTTTCATTTTCTTGTTCTCGAGCTGCAAACTCAAGTTACAAGATTTCAGCGGCTTTTACTTTTGCAGCACCTCAAGAAGTCGAGGCGAAAGCGATTGATTTTGCTTAAAATTGCACTTCAAAATACAAGGCATGCTGGACGTGCGTGGTCATGGCGAGAAATCAGTTTCGGCTTGAAACCCTTTTACATTGGAATTTCGTTGAAGATTGGTGGAAAGTGAACTTCAGGATATCGAGGCGTATATTCGATTACATTGTCCTAGCGGTTGGTCCGGATTTGGCAAAGGACACTAGATTGCATGAATGTATTGCAGTGAACAAGCGAGTAGCTGTGGCACTGTGGTGGGTGGGAACTGGAGACACGTACAGATCACCAGGCCTGCAATTTGGCATCGCAAGATGTACGGCAATGCTGTTGAAGGATGATTTTTTTAAGGCCATTGCCAAAAGAGCCACTTATTTTATCAAATTTCCAGAGACCGAAGAGGAGCTTACCCGGGACATTCACTTATTTGCCCAGAAGTCTCCATTTCCACAAGTGGTAGGCGCAATTGACCGAAAACTGTACCCTTGAATGAATGAATAGAATACTTCAATCGCAAGCAGGATTATTCTATTGTGGTTCAAGTTGTTACTGATGCGTCCTTTAAATTTCTCGATGTAAGTACAGGTTTTCCTGGTAGCATACACGATGCCCACATTCTCCGATTGAGTAAACTGCATAGACAGGTTGTTCAAGGTAACTGGCTTAACAGGTCTTCGAAACAAATTGGGGCTTGAGAAGTTGGACCTTTGCTGGGAATGTCATCCATATCGTTAAAATGCCTTGGTATAAGGTCACTTTCACTCTCGGTTTCCTTGTCTAGGTCTTCATCACCGCCTTTTCCATAGCCTGTCATCCAAAGTTTGTCTTTTATGGCCTTATATTTTTTGTCAGGTTGGCCATTTTATTTTTGCACTGCTGCGTGGATTTGTTGCTCTCCACCTTCTCTCATCTGCACCTCTCATGAAGTTGCATTGCGATAGACTGCCATTCTAGGGAATTGAATGCCTTGTATCGTAGCTTATCTTCATTCTCTCCGAATAATTTGACCAGGGTCCTTTCTTCCATGTCGCTCCACCAATTTTTTTTCTCTCTTGTGCTCCACTATCTTGATTTGTTGTCGGAGGCGGATCTGAAAACTGTGAAGTCTGAGCCGCATGGGCAGGGGAAGGAGCAAACGGCAGTGCCATCATCTGCAATGAAGACCTCATAGCTGAGCCATAGTATGGATGAGGGATCTGTGGCAGAAATAGCGACGCGCACAGATTCTAAAAATAGATTAGACCCCTGCATGACTCAGACAAACATTGCATCTGGTTAGAAGGCTTTGAATGCGCGTCGACCGATTTCTCTAAGAAAAATCGCTTTGTCTTCGTTTTTATGATAGGAAATGGTAGGCACCAAGTATTGTTTGTGGGGGAAATTGTGATCGTAGTCAAACGATGGTTAAATACTGTGCAGTTGCAAAGTGTAAAAATGGGAGCCATGAAAAGCCAAATCTCTCATATTTTTGCTATCCATCCGATACAAAACTATGCAAAAAGTGGGAAACATTTTGTCGAAGGGCGGACGAAAAGTTTAAGACTCTTGCAGATCCTCGGGTATGTTCTCAACATTTCAGTAGAGAAGACCTTAAAAGGACGCGTTCCGGAAAGACTAAAGTCATTTCTTGTGGTGTACCAAATATATTTGATCCGAAACAGCCCGTGTCAAGAGAGGAAAAACAAGCGAGATCGTTGAGCACAGCACTTGGCAGATAATTCAACAGAGCTAGGGGAGACATGCAGGAAGGTAAAATCGGTACAATGCATTCATCAGCAGGGAACTCCGGTATAACTGGCAACCACGATTACATGGGCGGAATTGAAAACGTGGATGAGCAACACAGAAACGTGCTATCAAGATGGAACTTACAATGGAAGACGTCGCCAAAATGGAAAGGGGAATATATCAGTCTTCGCCTTCAATCCCAGCCTTCAGCCAAGAAGTTAAAGTTGGCGCTAATGCTCATAGAAGAAGAGAGCAAGTGGTTCAAGACATGTCGCAATGAATCTGTAAAATTTTATCCAGGCATTCCATCACTATCCTGTTTCATGCTCCTCGTCAATACCCTCCTTCAGTATGGAGGAAAAATGAAGTATTGGGACAAGAACAAGCATCAGAAATCCTACTACCAGAATGATCCTGAGAAGGAAAAACCAGGGCGAAAACGCGATGTTGGATTGAAAGAGGAGTTTATTCTTGTTCTGTTGCGGCTGAAACTAGGCCTTATGGAAAGGCACCTTGCCAACATGTTCGCAGTTTCTGTCAGTACAGTTAGTAGGATCTATATGACATGGGTTTGCTTTTTAGCTTTGACTTTTACCGGTTCACTACTTCACTGGCCATCAAAAGAGGAAATTAAGACTCAAATGCCTAATTCGTTTTCAAAATACCCAGGTACACGCGTCATTATCGATTGCAGTGAGTTCTTTATTGAGAAGCCTTCCTCCCCAAGTGCCCAAAAGACCACTTGGAGTGATTACAAACATCACAACACTGTTAAGTTACTAGTGGGAATTACACCATCTGGAGCTTTTTCTTTTATCTCTAAATTATGGTCTGGGAGCACAAGTGATTGGCGAGTTACTCAAGAAAGTGGCCTGATAGACCTTCTAGAAGAGGGAGACCAAATCATGGCAGACAGGGGTTTTACAATCACAGATCTTCTGACAAAAAAAGGAGTAATGCTCAACATGCCCCCTTTTACTAAAGGTGACCATTTATCCTGATCTTGCTATCCCTAGAATGGGGATTTTTCTCTTTTTTTTTTTCATATACATCTCCTTTCCAGCCTCCATTCACTAAAAGGTAGGCAGTCACTTCCTTTGGAGAGGGTGGGGTACTCACAATAGCTGACTATACTGTAGAGATAAATTAGATGTAGTTATCCTTCTGTAGGGATGTGAAAGTGGTAACCATTTTCTATCGAAGCTATATGAAACGGGTAACTTTTCTGTCAAAAATGGTAAATCAAAGGTGTGGACCTGGGTAAAAAAGTGAAGTAGATGCCCCCCCTCCCCTTCCCAGAACAGGCTACTTTAGAGCACTGTTTAATTTAGAGTTTATTTATTGTCAAGAAAGGCTCGCAAAGAAACAAGTTCAATCGCAAAAGTGAGGATATATGTTGAAAGAGCAATTGAGAGGTTGAAAGAATTCAAGATTTTCGATGGAAACATCCCATTAACATATTTAAAGTTAATTGACCAGGACGTCATTGTGTGTGCTTCATTATGTAATCTTCTTCCTCCTTTAGCTGAGTAGGAGCTGTTTACAGTATTGTAAATTTGTATTCAGTTTAAAGAGCCAGAATCACTTTGTTGTTGTAGGAATGTATTTTAAATTGAAATCAGTGATTGAGAACTATCAATCTTGGAGGCCTTTAAAATAATGTTGACAGATTTTAACAATTTTTACATTTATTTTTGGAGAGGGGAGGGGAAGGGGAAGGGGACTAAATAGCTGCAGCCCCCTTGACATTTGCTGAATGTAACAGAGTTAATTAATTAATTACCAGGTCACTTCCACACACAATAAAATGTGACGTACTAGTTGTAGTTTTGTATAAGATGAATTTCAGGTTAAAATGATTTTGAGCTAGGTTGATCTGTATTTAATTTGTTAACAGAAAATAGTAATATATTCTGGGCAATGAAAAATACAAATCAAACTAGTTTAAAATCATTTTAACGTGACATTCATTTCGAACTTAACTAGAACTTAGTTAAAGTGGCCTGGTTTCTATTACATTTTTTTAACAATCATGGTAGTTTTTGAAGTATTTTTTGAGTCAGTAATTCTGGAATGATGTAACCAATGTAAAATTTTTTCAGCATTGCTTTCCAAAATTCCACATTAAACTCCACTTCTATAACTAGAATTCCTTTGTCTGTGTATATAATCAAATCTGCATTCTTCAAACAAGTCGTGGCAAGCCCCCCCTGTATCTGGTAGTACCATATTGTTTCAGTCTTCATTTTGTACTTTCCGTTCACTTTAATGATGTACTCTGATGATGCAATATGCAGAGGGAGGTTTCTTTTTGAAAACAGGCCTTTGTGCTTTTTTAGAAATTTTTTGGTGTATAAATCTATTGCTGCCTGTTCTTTATCATGCCCCCACTGAAATTGCACTGGTGTTCTCTCTGGTGGCAGTGGACAGTAATTGAGAAGTTCTTTTTAATGTGTTACCTTTATTATTTGTAGTTTCTCTAAGATGACATATTTTATAGAAGTTGGAAGCAGTGAGCCTTCCAACCCTCAGTTTTACCCAGAATTCAGTCTCCCCTTGGCCCTTGGTTTTTTGTTTATCATGTCAGTTTGCTCCTGAGTAATGGAAATGCCTTTAAAAAAAAACTGTGACACTGAGTGTCAACTGATTCAGTAGCACTGACTTGAATGTTGTGTAAAGAGACAAAGTTATAACAAATGTCGGAGATAAAGAAAATTTCCAGGGCTTCTACCTGTTCAACAGATTCAATATTTTCATCCAAGGTAATGAAAGATTGTAGAATATCTTCATCAACAGTTGGAGGTGGACAGTGAGAAAGCACATGAAGTCCTGCAAACCTACTGCAAACCTTCTCTGAGTTTTCTATTCAGTGTATCAGGATCAGGTATTATTAACCTTGGATCAAAGTTGTTGATATCTGCATAATGCTTTTTCGTGTTTGCCATATTCACTCTTTGTCAGCTTCAGGTCATGTAATGAACAAGAGTTGGTGTTAGGCTTTGCTCGTCTTACCCACTGGCACTGACCTGATGTGTAGGATTTTACATCACTGATACGTGCAGTATGTTCTAGGTCAAACAACACAGCTGCAATGTGATGACATGTTCCATCTAATCTACAAGCAATTAAAACAATATAACGAAGGGATTGTTAAGATTAATTCTGGGATGAAAGGTGGTTAAAACAATACAAAATTTAGAATAAAATAATGTCTTCCTTTCCCTTCTCCCTATTCCCCCACCATTTTCCCGAGGAATACTCCAAACACCAACCACCATATTTCAACATTCTAATCTATGTAAGGTAGTCCACAGTATTGGATGAAAATGTCTGCATAAGTAAAGCATATACTTACCCTCCTTTACAAGGGCAAAATCCATCTTTAACTACACCAGAATCTTCCATGATTATAAAGCCATTGTAGGTTTGTTTATTATCGTCAGTGCTTTGTAATATTTCAAGTTTTATTGCAACAAAGATATAACAATAACTGTATGAATGCAGTTTATTTTCCAGTTGTTCAACTGATGTTGATTTTTTAATTTATCCGGTTTTTTTTTTGGGGGGGGGGGATAAAAAGAAAACAAATATTTTGGAAATTTAAGATCATATCTACTACCAGGTCAATGAAAGTGAGTGAAAGGGGGAAAATGAGGAAGAAATAGATGAGACAACAGGGTTGAGATGAAATTATTTTCTCCACGGTTACCTACACGTATTCCTTAAGAGCCAATGTCGGAATATATCGAGAATCTCAAATCAGTTCCAAAAAATCGGATTTTTGCTAATATCACCCAAACAACCCTTTGAGTGAATTATTTCAAGAAATGGTATTAAGGAATCCCCAAGCGCTTTACATTTTAAGAAATTTATAAAAGTTCGAAAATTCGCAAAAAATACAATTTTTATTCATGAAATTAGTCTAAATTTCCAACAATTTTAAGGAAACATTACGGACGTAATGAAGCTGCTATTGACTTCATCTTCCTCACATGTTTAGTAAACTTCCAAGGCTTCAAGACTGTGTAAAAAGATTCAGCAAAATGATTTTAATAATATAGTTTCTGGCCTTCGTTGCGTACCCTCTCCTTGCACGTCGTTTCGAATGTCAAAATAATGCCCAACTTTACCCTCCCAAAATCGATCCTGGTATTTTGCAAATTGAAAAAAACAATTATGCTACATAAAAGAAAGGAAATTTTTTTGTAAGATCTGACGTTTAAGCTCTGCCAATTAAAACGCTGGCGTGTAATAAAATTCTAACTGGAGCCACTTGGATGCCGTACGCAACAGAAAGTGAATGTTCACAAAGCGAAAACAAATGTACACAAAGGGAAGGAAATCGCACGAAGATCGTTTCTATCTCATAGAGTCACATGGAATTGACAATAATATCTTTTTCCAATAAGTCTCTCTAGCTGACAAGCGAATTAAGCGATGTTTTCTGTCGAATAATCGGAAAAAATCTTGAAAGAGCAATCGAAAGTAAAAGGTCACGCAATAAGCCGGGTCACAGTGACACCTGTTGGGTAACGCACGGTTCTTTTATGTATCACTGTAAAACGTAGAGAAGATCATTTCAAGTCCAACAGGCTTCAAAACGACTTTTAAAATTTCTCCAAGAAGGTATTAGAGCTTTTCTGGATAAAAGTAAAAAATGAAGGTTATTTGATGACCCTTCTACGGAATATTCTGTGTGTGCTATTTAATACACTGCAGGCTATCAACGGAACGGAAGAGATATTGTACCCTCATAAACAAGTTGTTGGTTTTAAAGATATAAATGATAATTAGCCCCAATAACTACATGCATTCCTGGATGAAAAGCTTTTAAAGTAAGAATAGTTTTCAGCTGACACTTGAAGTTTGTCCTGGATATTTACACAGTGAGTACTAAGGCGACCCAACCACAATTAGAGTCGAATCTCTCCTTAACAGCCACCTTGGGGACAGAGGAATGTTGCCGTTGTGGAGAGGTGGACGTTATTATTATTTTTAAAAATGATGATGATTGTAGCATATAGATAAGTAACACAATCGTGATACATATCTGCCGACCGGTTGGCTCAGTTGGTAGAGCGCCGGACTACCGTGCGGGAGGTCGTGGGTTCAAATCCCCGGCCGGACCAACACTCAGGGTCTTTAAATAACTGAGGAGAAAGTGCTTCCTTTGCAATGACATCTGCAAATAGTTAGACTCTCTAGTCTTCTCGGATAAGGACGATAAACCGGAGGTCCCGTCTCACAACTCTCCACAATTAATTCTGTGGGACGTTAAAGAACCACTAGGGACGTAACGAACCCTGGCTGTGACCACCCCTAGTGCTGACCTATTCTATTTCAGTGTGTTTCATGGGTTGGTGCTTCATTAAGGGCTGTATATAGCCTGTTTTGCACCTTTCCCCTGGACTGATTTGTCCTAAAATACGTAAAGTAAAGTAAAGTAAAGTATATCAGTACATAAAACACCAAAAATGTTAATAAAACAAAACAAGGGAAAAGTAAGTACATCAGTTTGCATATGCTTCGTCTTACGCAGCAGTGATGTCTTCGTCGCTTCGTCAGTTACCTCGAGTGGCTCATTTCTGACTTTGTTCCTCCAGTCAACATGAGCATTTACAATGGAAATTGGGGATTTTGTATAGTTACACTGTCCTTAATTAACTGGCCGTTGTCGAGAGGTTTACTTTGGCAGTAGCGACGCGCTTTAGTGACCGTTGCCGTTGTAGAAAGATGACCGTTGTAGAGAGGTTAAAATAAGAATGATTGTATGGACCGTTTGCCTGGACAAAAATAAATGACACTTATACTGAGGTGGCAGGCATTAGTAGAGGTTCGAATGTAGTTGGTCAGTTTATTTCAAGATAAAGGAGGACAAGTTACTGTTTGTTCTGCGCATTCCTTTCACTCTCGCAGAGTTATGTGCAAGAAGTGGCTTTGGTACCGAGTCTGTTACTTTTCCTGTTCGCCATCCGATCCAATACCATAAACTGCTGCTTATAAGCCCTGGGCTTATACATCTTCGTAAGCGGTTTTAAGTGGGCTTATAAATTAACGGAGGGGCCTATATCCGAGAGGGCTTATAATCGGAATAGAAAATACGCTTCGAAACAAGCTATAACAGTGCTGATCAAAAGTACAGCAATAGTACAGTAACGGACAGTGACAGGGACATGTGATTAAAAGCTCATGGGATGCATCCAAAGAAGAAACTACTAATCGGGAAAAACGATAGTATGGGAGTGAAGCCAGCACTACCTAAAAGTAGCTGCAAACAAATTAAACATTGTCCGTTACCTGCACGAGCAGGTAAAAGTTTCACTTTATTGTCCGTAATGATGGATCTTTACTTATATGCCACACACCTCAAGATGTCTCGTAATTTCTCGTTCGCATTTTGTGAGAGACGAACATTCAGATTGGCCAGGGCATTCCTGGCTAACACCGCAAGTTGAATTACTGATGTACATCTTTTAGCCGTTCCGAAATTCAAAAGGGAACTGGGGCGAGTTTCAAATTTTGAAGTAATCGATAAATTGACACCATCACATGAAAGATAACATTGAGATTGGTCGTTTGACCAAGTTTGATTCTTTTAGGTTGAACAGAGACCAAGTTATGGACCTTGAAACATGGCTCAAAATCCATACAAACGTCTCTAATTTTGAGGCGGCGTCCCCCAAAACCATGGTTTCTAGTAACTCGCTAAAGTCGATTTATACGAAATACAAGCCAAATTTATACAACCAAGCTACACAGCCTTACCTCACGAGAAAATCAATAAACGTTGAGTGGTCACTGTGTAAATATCCAGGACGAACGGCAAGTGTCAGCTGAAAACCATTCTTATCTCCATAGCTTTTCAGCGAGGAATGCATGCAGTTATTGGGGCTATTTTGATTATCAAGGTTAAACTCCTGTTGATTCATTTGTATGTTGATACCTTTTGGGCTTGAACACTAGCAATTGTTTTTGAGAGTACAATATCTCGTCCTTTCGGTTGATAGCCTGCAGTGTATTAAACAGCACACACAGAATATTCCGTAGAAGGGTCATCAAATAACCTTCATTTTTTAGTTTTATCCAGAAAAGCTCTACCCTGGGTGCCACAGGTTTTTTTCTCGTTAGGGGAGACAGAGTTGAACGGCGAAGCCGTGAAGGTGAGTCGCGAAGCGGCGAGAAAAAAACCTCTGGCATCAACGGATAACAACCTCACTTCCATGCCGACGCCAATTTCCTTTGATTGACATCCGCAGTCAGAGCTTATTTTAGAAACACAGCATAACCATGGTTTTGGGGGACGCTGTCACAACATTAGAGACATTTGTATGGATTTTGAGCTATGTTTCAAGGTCCATAACTTGGTCTCTGTTCAACCTAAAAGAGTCAAACTTGGTCAAACGACCAATCTCAATGTTATCTTTCATGTGATGGTGTCAATTTATTGATTACTTCAAAATTTGAAACTCGCCCCAGTTCCCTTTTGAATTTCGGAATGGCCAATAGAACCGAGATAGAAGCAGCAAACAGGCGAACCCCATTTTACGTCAGTTCTTGTATGTGGGAGTTGATCAGCGAAACCAACGGACAAATGACAACAATGATGGGCTTTTCAGGGCAGTCCAAACCACAAGCCGCCAACATAGAACAAATGCTGGAAATCACTTGAAAGATCATCTGCTTTCCAGAGCCAGTAGGCAAAACTGCGAAAACATATTTTCGCATGACAACCTGTACAATGGAAAGGACCTGTTCCAGTTTCAAGTGATCGAAGACCGGAAATTTTGAATCAACAGTTGATTTCAAAGCGCTTGCTATTTCGAAAAGCACAACGTTTACGTTGTCTTCTCGTATTACTGTGGTAAAACCAGTTTGGCCAAGATCATCTTAAACTTAACCAATGGCAGCCCTTTTAAGAAACGTTTTTCAATCGACTAATCAGATTCCCAGGATCAGATTTTGACTCTGGAGAAATAAATGGCAACGTGATTGGATCAGCACGCTCAAAAGACTTAACTGCCTGAGCCAGAGGTCTCTCGCCGACCAGCACTACTCGCTCTGACGCTCCTCGCCACTGGCGAACGAGAAGACCTCTGGCATCCAGGGTAGAACAGCTCTAATACCTTCTTGGAGAAATTTTAAAAGTCGTTTTGAAGCCTGTTGGACTTGAAATGATCTTCTCTACGTTTTACAGTGATACATAAAAGAACCGTGCGTTACCCAACAGGTGTCACTGTGACCCGGCTTATTGCGTGACCTTTTACTTTCAATTGCTCTTTCAAGATTTTTTCCGATTATTCGACAGAAAACATTGCTTAATTCGCTTGTCAGCTAGAGAGACTTATTGGAAGAAGATATTATTGTCAATTCCATGTGACTCTATGAGATAGAAATGATCTTCGTGCGATTTCCTTCCCTTTGTGTACATTTGTTTTCGCTTTGTCTACATTCCCTTGCTGTTGCGTACGGCGGCCGAGTGACTCCAGTTAAAATTTTATTACACGCCAGCGTTTTAATTGGCAGAGCTTAAACGTCAGATCTTACAAAAAAATTTCCTTTCTTTTATGTAGCATAATTGTTTTTTTCAATTTGCAAAATACCAGGATCGATTTTGGGAGGGTATAGTTGGGCATTATTTTGACATTCAAAACGACGTGCAAGGAGAGGGTACGCAACGAAGGCCAGAAACTATATTATTAAAATCATTTTGCTGAATCTTTTTACACAGTCTTGAAGCCTTGGAAGTTTACTAAACATGTGAGGAAGATGAAGTCAATAGCAGCTTCATTACGTCCGTAATGTTTCCTTAAAATTGTTGGAAATTTAGACTAATTTCATGAATAAAAATTGTATTTTTTGCGAATTTTCGAACTTTTATAAATTTCTTAAAATGTAAAGCGCTTGGGGATTCCTTAATACCATTTCTTGAAATAATTCACTCAAAGGGTTGTTTGGGTGATATTAGCAAAAATCCGATTTTTTGGAACTGATTTGAGATTCTCGATATATTCCGACATTGGCTCTTAACACTTCATTTTTAGAAGCAACAAAATCTTAGACAACGGTAAAGGAAAACTTAAAGTTAACAGTAAATAAATTTGAACAATAACAAAATCAATATATTGTCTGAGGTTTCTTTTCTAATGTGACATAATTGGATGGTAGGTACAAAGTCAGTAGATGTACCTTAATTCTTTCTATATATTGGCATACATGTTAATGATGTTCAATGGAAACCTCAACTACAACAATGATACAGTAGTGCTTTTTAGTATCATTTTTCTTTTGTGAAAAGTTAAACAGTTGGTAGTATTAGTGACATTTAAGTCATTTCAAAAATTCCTACAGATGCTTTTGAATAACACTACAACACAACTTTTTGAGGCAAATCTGAAGAGTAAAGATTGAAGATTTATCTATGTTACACTAAGCATTAATAATTGTAACACTTTTTGCTATCTTTTTGTCAAAAGTGACTTTGACATTGGGTAGGGTGAGTAGAATTTCAGTCATTTGACTTTCCGTTACTTGAGGTGGTAGTTTGAATTATGTTGTCAAAGAAAGTAAATAGAATGTTTTCATGCACAATGGTAAAAAGAACATGAGCAATTCATTTTTGCTTACAAGCTTTGGTCTTGTGATGGAAGTTGCAGTTGCTAGATTTGACAGGTTTTGATTCCGGTGTGGTTTCTACCTTTTCCAAGCATTTAAAGCAAGAGTAATAAGAAGCTATTTTTTCCACAGCTGATATTTCTCCTTCTTTGGTTGGTGTGTTACAGTTGTACTTATTGACTGGAATACCCAAAGGTACCAGAAAAGGTTCTGTTGGAGTTATAGTGGTCTTGTCGCTTTTAGCTGTATTCAAGTAAATTTCATCAGAAGTGGAATTCTTTTTCAATGTCACATTGTTAAAAATGTACCTTTTTTCTTGTTTGACTTGATTTTGAAATTCTTCCCACAGTACTATTTTAATACAGCCAGTGTGATCTATTATTTGTGCCTCTACTGATGACAACTTTCTGTTTTGAACTTCCTGAGTTGACCTTTTTGCTTCCACTTTCATTTTTATGGTACCCAATACGCTCTTTTCACGCGGTGGCCATGTTGACGCAAAAGCGAGGCTACTAATGCAATGAATCCAAGATGGTGGATAGCACGATTAATATGTCTGTAAGTTCAGCTGTAGTTTATTGGTCATCCTCCCTTGAACCGCTCCAGAAAATCGGTATGAAAGATGTTGAAGCTTTTGTGAGCGCAGAAAAAGCTCTGAAAAGTGGCCTAACAAAAGGATACAAGTTTTCGTGGAAGGATTCATTCATGAATTTCAAGGTTCGAGGAACATCGTGTACTTTTTTCTATTGTTTTTAATTTGTTCCCCTGTATTCATGTCTATTAAAGTCAGTTTGGATCTCTTCGTTTAGTCGCTACCAAGCCCGAGAACGAAAGGATAGTCTATTTGAAGTGCAAGTGTTTTAAATCTCTCAAAAAGAACGAAGATCCGCATCAACTTAAGGTCAGTAAAAATGGATGGCTTCAAGTATTGCTTTAAAATCATACCGGTGTTTACAGGTTTTCTTGTTTACTTTTCAGTTGGGCATAGAATACCAACCTGGTAACATACCAAAGATTGTGGAACATTCATGTAGCTGCAAGGCAGGCCAAGGAATCTGCAATCACAAAGTTGCATGTTTTTATCAAGCTGCCCATTACAGCATGCTGGGTCTAAAAACTGTTCCAGTAATACCCTCAAAGACTTCTCTTTCTCAGGAATGGCACAAACCAAGGACAGCCGGAGTAGCGCCAGAATGTTCACAGGATATTCACCTGAGGAAGCCTGAGTTAAAGCTAAAGAGTGGAAAAAAGCCCTCTTTTGAGGGAGTTAAAAGTAGCCTCTATAACCCAATAACAACTGATTTTCCTCAAAAACAATTTATTGAAGATTTTCAGTCAAAAATTAAGAACCAGTTTCCAGACACCCAGTTTTCAAGCCTTTTTCCTTGTTCAGTCACCTATACAGAAAGTAAGTTTGGTTTAGTTCCTAATGGCAGTGTCCTTTCATACCAGCAAAAGCTTGCCACTGACTATTCCCACACACAGAACATAAACCAGAGCAGAAATTTCCCTGACTTGCCAATACATGTTATATCCATACCAGTAAACATTACAGTCTTCCCACATAAAGAGTCAATTTACTATCAAGGATTAAAAATCACAGTAGAGGAGTCTGTGCAAATTGGAAAAGAAACACAAGATCAAGCTGACAACCCTTTTTGGCATGAGCTCAGGAAAAAACGAATCACTGCATCTAAATTTAAAAGGGTTACTGTGAGAAGAAAGGACTATGAAACTCTAGTGCAACAATTGAAAAAACCAGTCAGACAGACAGAGGCAATGAGGTATGGTTTCGCCAATGAAGGAATTGCTGCTGCGACATATGCAGAAGCCAGAGGTGTAAATGTTAGGAAGGCAGGATTTGTCATCAACCCAGGATGTCCACACCTAGGTGCAAGCCCTGATTACATTGTCTTTGATCCAAGTGAAAATGATGATCCCTTTGGCTGACTGGAGCTGAAATGCTTACAGTGTTTATCTGTACGAAATGCAAAATGCCTGATGCTTGTTAACGGTGAACTAAAGTTGAGAAAGTCCCATGAATATTACTATCAATTCAAGGCCAGTTAGGCTTAACTGGGATGCAGTGGTGTGACCTAATGGTCTTATGCAAAGATGACTGGCACATTGAAAGAATCTACTTTGATGAGGACGTTTTTAATTCAATGTGCTCTAATTTAAACAAATTTTACTTTGATTTTTTTCTGTGCTCATTACTTTAAGCATCTCGAGACAGCCAAGTGGAAAGAGCACTTTTTGTTCAAACAGATTTTATTCAGAAGAAAATAAGCACATTAACTGAATACTAACTGTTCAGTTTGATTA
Source organism: Galaxea fascicularis (assembly GCA_948470475.1). Lineage (NCBI taxonomy): Eukaryota > Metazoa > Cnidaria > Anthozoa > Scleractinia > Euphylliidae > Galaxea > Galaxea fascicularis. The sequence goes on along the minus strand of OX419336.1, from coordinate 20,162,876 downwards.
AAAGTAGTACTTTAAGTGATAATTATATTACCAAACAGTAAATTACAAATTTTCTTTAAAATACCAGTTGTGTTTGCTCTATTTACCCCTCCTTGACTTTTGTAAGGGCCCACTTTTGATAAGACAAAACCTCAAAATGTATGCACTCCCTCTAGCCTAGTTCCAATCTGAAAGTTCTGACAGTTGTTGTCTGTTTTTGCAGCCACAATCATTATCTTGTGATGCAACATGACTAATGATAACAGCTGATGTAAAGTGGAGTAGACAGGGTGACATTAATAAAGGATAATAAGCCCTTTAATTGTTCACAAAAGTACATGTAGTGCACTTGATCTTAGGGTTATGATAGCAGCATAAATAATTGAAAAGTGTTCACAAACTCTCTTATTATATTAACATCCCATTTACAAGACCTACAATATTAATAAGCTTCATAGGGTAAAAATAAAAATAAAGAAATAAAAAATTAAATTAAAATAGGGTAGTTCATCAAATCATAGCTATTTCTTAGAATTTAAAATAAAGGCCCTTTAAAGTTTGTTAGAATACAACAGACTGTCCAAAGTTTGTTAATAGAAGAAAACAAAGACAGGGGAACAATGGAGTCAAAAATGTGAAATGCCTTTGCTCGTCGTATGGCACGTTCCACGTGTATTCTCAGTTATGCTATTTCCTGAGTTTTCTTAACATCATCTTCAGAGAACTGAGGTTTTTCTCTCAGAAATGGAGGGATGTTTAACGTGCAATTCTTGGGGGTTAGGAGGTCCTCAATGGTGAATCCTTTGTCAGCCATCACTCCATCATTTGGTTCCAGTAGTTCAATTAATCCTGACCTATGGGTTATTTCTCTATCACTTATTGACCCAGTGAAAAGAGAGGAAACAAACGTTACAGCTCCAGTTGGCGAGATTCCAATCAGCCCCTTTAATGTGCTGGCACTTTTGTAGTTGGAATAAAATTCAGAATGAAGGGTTAAAGATAATGGTGTTTGCACCTTCATTTCAGTGCAGTTAATAATAACTCTAATTGTGGGAAAAGCATCTTGAAATGACTTTGGCATGGTCTTGTTTACTTGGTCTCTGCTTGGCCAAATAGGTAAGGTACCCAGTAGGAAATAAAGATAATTTGTCCAAGTGAGCAGAGTTCTGCTAACTGTGGAGATAGAGATTTGAAATCTTTCAGCTAAGTCTTTCTCAAAAAGGCCAAGTCTAACTTTGCAAAGAAATAGGAACAATTGATCTTCAATGCAAAGAGCAGCAGTAAATGCATAATTTGTATTATGGTTCTCCACAGGTGGCCTGTTATTGGGGTTTGGTCTTACTCTGGCCCTTTGTTCTTGTGTCCAGGTTTTCATTTTGTCAGCATCAGGCTTTACACAGGAAATAAACATTTCAAGCAGCTTCCATGAAGGAAAGCCAGTGTAAAAAGTTGTCATTTCATCATTGTATGAGTATCGAAACAATCCAAAACTATTCAAAGATTTGGCTTTTTCAACTTTTTTCTTTAATCTTTCAATTTCCTTTATGGCTGCCTCAAGTTGAGCATGGACATCCCCTATCTCCTTTTCAACACAAATGCAGTAATCATGATCCTCTGATGGTAGTTTGGTAATCACAGATTCTTCATTAATTGAGTCTTCCTAGTTTGGATCTGTGATAGCAGCTTCTTCATACATGTATCTCCTTTTAGATGGGAAGGGACGTGTATATGCAACTGTTGTCCAAGGAAAGACTGAAGGAACAGCAGAAGACATCAAAACCTTTCTTCCTGTTAAAGTTCTTTTAAAGTCACTGTCTTTAAAGTGTGCAGAGCAAACTTTTGTGTGAGGTCTAATCTGGTGATATAGGGTACGAATAGAACAAACACGTCATGGTCACTCACAAGTCCAGTACATTTTAATTCTGCCTTAAGCACAAATCAAGTGCATGGTACATTTGTCATACGAACTCTTGACAACACAGGGGAACCCAACGAGAGCATTTAAGCAGAGACCTTAAATTGTTGTTCCCTGTCTTCCTAGATCGTTTTATGGTCTTTTAAAGGCAAATTAAATTGTGTAACCGAAAACAGACTGATCTATTCGGATTCTTTAGCTGAAATTTTCACTTGCAGAAAGTTTTAGGGGACAGAAACTTATCCCCCTAATTTCCGAGCTGAGGCTGACTTTCTAAAAATGCTAGCTGGCCTTATTTTGCACTTTAAAAGACATAATTATTTGGCCCTTCGAAAACAAAAGGAATTACTTAGGGCCCATTTCCATTTTCATTAGATGTTTGAGCTGAAATTTTCCCATCAAAAACTCCAGTTCATCTTCACAATTTCAACTGGATTTGTTACATGTTTAAGGTCTTCCGAACAGATTTTCTACCGAATAAATCATTGGGTGACCATGACAACAGTTCAGACAAAGAAAGCTTTAAGTAACAATACCAAAGACCAACCTTGAACTTGTCTCCATGGTCTCTGCGAATCTTAACTATCCATTTGGAACACCATTTGCGCTTAGAAGGAAAGCGGTGAAATGATATTCCCTCTTCTTTCCGGGAATCATTAACACACTGTGGAACACAACAATGATAGGCCGCCATCTTGGATTTTATGCGTTAGTAGCCTCGCTTTCGCGTCAACATGGCTACCGCGTGAAAAGAGCGCATTGTCCAATTGAAACGGACTTGAGAGTTGAAATGGTGAAGTTGGCGGGTAGCTCCTTTTTTGTAAAGTCGACCTATGAAAATTCTTTAATTTGTACTTTATCGTTGAGCACTAAGTCTTCAGAATTAAACTTGGTCTCAAGACGACACTTCTTGAGTTTGACAGCTATTTCAGTTTTGGAATAGGTGTTAAGTAATTTTCTTTTCTGAGGCGAGAAGCAAACAGCTCTTACAGTTTTGTACTTAGTCTGAACTTGAAAGTCAAAGTAGCTGTTATTGTTCCTTAAGGGAGAAACATTATGTATGTATCCCCTCACTGTTCCACTTTCCAGTTGCTGGTTTAAAAACGCTTCACTACTATCGTCAACAGGGGAGCTTGAAAGCACTTCATCTGTGACCTTAATAATTGAAATAATAAAGGCAAAGGGTGAAGATATAGAAAAGATATAGTATTCTAATAATTGGATCTGTAGCTACAGCTGTAGAATGGGGTGTGTGTTCTAAAAAAATATTTTGATGGCAAGTGGTATCTGTAATTTCATTCTGACAAGTAATGCATTTTGTGTGGCTACATATGGGGGCTGCTATGAAGCTCTCAGAACGTCTCACAGGATTGGTTGAGAAAGCAATAAACACACTGTAATCAGGCAAAAAACACAATACACCCTATCCCTTAAACAGAGCTTTATGGCATGTGGGTCAAATGAAATTAGAGGTTCTAAAGAGCATTGTGACAGCAGATATATGGCAGTGAATGATTTTCATTTTACTTACTGTATGTTGAGTGTTGCTTCGAAAATCTTCATTCAGGACTCCCCCACTATTCTGATCAGCAGGGATGCTTAGACGTGCATCATCTGTTTCCTGAGAAGATGAGAAGAGCAAAGTTTCATGAAGTACACACAAGATGTAAAATTTTACTTTTTATACTTACTGTGTGAATGTCATTAAACAGGAATGCTTTCAAGCTCTTCATCTGTCCTAAAAAAGTTGAAGAAGGGAATTGTGAACTTACAAAAAAAAATTTGTCATCCCTCATGATATATGACAGTATATGAGAGATAAAGGAGATGTAAGGATGAGAAAGACACAACACACGTAACTCTATTATTCGTACCTTGAACACAAAGAGGAGAAAAATTACCGGTATGTTGAGTTAGTGGTGGTTCGAGAAGATTTTTGTTTCTTGTAATATCATTAGAAGGAGTCAAAATTAGTTTGGATGCCAGCAAATCCAGATAATGGAGGTTGTGTATTGTGTATTCTTTGTATTCTGTTCTTGGCAAATACTTGAGTGTCATTCACAATGTGATGACTTAAGATCTAGATGATCAATTTACCTCTCTAAAGAAACACTGTGAAAGCTGGATTGTTTAATCTTTAAAATGCTCTTCATCAAAGACAAAATACCTAAATTAAACACTCAATCAGGTTCTATCAAAGCAAAACTATTTGCCGGTAGTTGACAATTACCAGTATCACCTTCTGCCTGACACATTGAACTGTGCAACTAAGCATTAGCACATATTTCGTTATATAACAAACCTACATTTTTCAGTTTTATGAACTAAAAAATGACGACATGTAGTCATCAAAACCTAATTTGACATTAGTATTGCTTATTTTTATTCTTAGCAATTTATTTATTATTCTGTTTTAATTAAATGGGTGAATTAGCAGACTGATTTGTGGTCACTGAAATATGTTTCAAGGGTTTGAGTTTCAGTATCTGATATGGGCATATTAGTATAAATATGGTCTGTGCAAGTTCTGTTATCAGTTGTATAACATGATACCAACTGTTGATACTCATGATGCTATGTAAATAAGTTGTAAAGAGACATTAAATCGGTGCTGTTTTCGGTGCCATTGAAATCACCCATGAATACACTTAGTTGTGAAGTCTGTGATATCAATACATGTAGATCAGACACTGCATGGCACATTTGTGTAACTGGCACTATTGGTGGACGATAAATTCCAAAAATGTGTATGTGTGAGGCAGTAATCAGCCTTACAGCTGTTATTTCAATCCCATTAAAATTGCAAGAGTAGGGACAACTATATGGTCTTATATTGTTAGATACCATTGTGGCATCATTTCTAACCAAAGTATAACTCTGAATAGCTTACATACTATCATGTTCAGAATGACTGAATCTTGTCTCTGAAAATGTTGATATCAGCATGACAAGCCGCAAGCTCCCAAATTTTTGCATGGCATCTGGCAGCACATCAAAGAATTTGGAACGTAATGGTAAATTCCTGAGATACCTTTGCCTGATCAGCTTAACTGAAGGTGTTAAAGAACCACAGTATTCTAAGCAACACCTCAATCAAAATAGCACTCTGAACTTTCACCAGTTTTGAGAAAAGGTACCACACGGCGAAGCTTAATTAAAAAACATGTAGCATGATATAAACTTGTAACTTGGTGCTGTTTCAACCGGAAATTGTCAGTTCACAACTTCCTTTTTAAAGGCAAGCCTGTTGTATAAACATGCCGTCATTAAAGACAAAGTGTTCTACTTGTTTTCGCGAATTCGCAACACTAAGATCGTTGAGGAAACATGCTCAGAAGACAGGACGTGATTTCCAGGAGAGCGAAATTCATTTTTTTAAACAAGGTGAAACCGAGCTGTGCATTTGCCTGTGCCCAGGAAAGTGCCACAGTCTGATGAAGCCACCTACAAGCAGTTTTTAAATGGAGTTGCAGAACTTACAAACTCCTTCGTAAAACCAGATGTAAAGAGCAAGTGGGTTAAAATCGATCTCATCATGTTACCCATCGCAAATTTTTAACATCTTCTTTTTGATTTGGGACTGATGCAGCCATTTTCGGTAAGAGAGGCACGGCATCCACCACCGCTAAAACAGGAATCTTCAATTGCCGTGATATACAACGTTTTTGATGCCTCCATCCTCTCAAATATGTTTGCAACGATATCAGTGCCGCTCAAATGGACAGTGTATTTCAGAAACAACAAGGAGGTACGCCCCCCCAAATACAGTTGGAAACCTTTCTGCGAGGGAGATGGCTGCTTTAGCCCGGCAACGTGCTGGCACTCGTTGGGGAGTGGAAAGATCTTCAAATGAAAAGCCCACATCAAGACACGCTTTGAAATGTGAAGAAGGAGAATGGCCCCGTACACGTGAATTCCAGCTACAGTGGTGGCTGCAAGTCTTTTCCCATACAAACTGTGGACATCTTTGGCTAAGGTTTTTTGTGGAACACGTGGCACTTGCAAATTAAAAATAACGGCCTTTAAACATTACTGGGTGTGATAACTCTAACAACAGCCTGACAAAAACAAAATTATTCGGGGAATCCGGAGATTTTGCCGGGAATTGGGAGACTTGGGAATATTTCCTTGAAGTATGACAGAGTTTCAGCACATTGCAAGGAAAAAACTGAAGTGAAGTTTGACATTTTGACAAGAATGTGATAGAAAATATCGGGACGCTCTTTAAAATTTCCGAGACGACTCAAACGGGTTACATCATGAGTGTTGCTTAAACAACGTTGTTAGAGTTTTCACCCACTGTAAACATTGCAGAAATGTTTCAGAAATGACTCGCGTACAGAGAACATGACAGTTTTTGTTTCGTCCCTCTATTTTCAATCAGTAAAACCACCGCAAAAACAATTATCGAATACACCCGAAAACGCAAACTGAATAACATAGAGGGTGTAAGTTGCGAAAGGAATCCCTTTGAGCATGTGCTTGTCCAAAACGGATAACTTAAATGTGCTTTAATTCCAAAAAGTAGGGGAACTGGAACACATTCAGTTAGTAATACACGCTGTAAACAGTGTTCATTCTTGTTTTATAATTTCATTTATACGGATGGCTTTGTGCACCTGAAACTCTCAATTTTTAATGTATCGTAGAACTAATTAGAAAACTTACACATACATCGGTTTTATATCACAAAACTACATTAGGAGGCTATCATCTTGAATAAAATTTGAAAGAAAACAAAACTACAGCATAACGACAAATTAATGTTCTTGTTGCTTTGCTGTGAAAAAACTGAACTATAAAGCCAATTTTCTGTTAGAGTGTCCATCATCCGACAAATACCAGATGGCACACTGCTAGTAATCAACTGAATTAATTTTCTGAGTCTGTGACAGCTTGAAAAAGTTGCTTTCCGGGTTAAGGGTTCCTCATTGACAGTTGTCACTCTGTTAAAGACTCTTTCAGTATTTCAATAGAGGGTCGACTCTCTGGAGGCTGGGTTAGAGCATTTCTCACAATTGGAGGTAAATCAAACTTCAAAAGCCCATACACTGACTTAATCAAGAAACAAAGGGCGAAAATATCAGTTTTAGCAGATGGTTTGCTTGTGCCGTCGATTAACTCTGGTGCTATGTGGCTGTTCTTATATTGCTCTCGCACATACAGTGGTTCAGCGTTAGGCTTTTTCGCATTCACTGCAAAAACACTTTTTCCAAAGTCAATGATTACAGGTTTCGGGCGACTACTGCCATTTGTCTCAAGGACTACATTGTTGCTTTTGAGGTCATTGTGTATGTACCCACAACGATGAATATGTTGAAGGGCATCCGCAACACCACAAAAAATCTTCTTCCAATCCTTTTTTGCTATTTTTCTTCGCTTTGCTGCTTTGTAGAGGGTAAGGCTTTCAATTCCATTCCCTTGAAATTTCAGCACGATACTGACAGCCTGTTGTTGCGATATCACCCCAAACAAAAGGGGTATTCCAGGATGATCACCAAGCTGTTGGATCACCCGAGCCTCGTGGGCAGCCTCTTTCCTTCGCCTTTCGAAGCTGTCGCCTTTGATCGAACATTCTCCTCTCTTGTATTCTTTAACTACCACTGTAATTTCACGATGGGCTTTGCTCCCAACTCTTGCCTCAAATTAGCGGGATCGATTTCTTTGAGGGCAGTGTAACTTGACTGTGCTGTGTATACCTTTGATGCTTTGGTTGCCTGCGTTGTTTTTTTGAATCGTTTCTTGTCTCTTCCTTCTTCCATCTTCTTTATCACTGCAGCAGAAACCATTTGTCTACCTCTTGACAAATCTTGCTGATGGGCATCCCTACGCTCCTTCCTGTTGTTATGCAATCTCTGTGGTTCTATTAAGTCCGGTTTAACAACCATGGTTTCATCTTCTTTCCGTCCATTATCTCCAGCAGCCTCAATCTTCTTTCTTTCCTTTCGCCTTTTCTTTTGAGCTTTTCTTAAGTTTTTGTAATAAGTATTACGCCTTCTTTTTATCTGTTCCCTGTCTTCGCTAGCCTCCGATTCTCGTTCCCGACGTTTTCGCTTTAGCTCTTTCTTGGAAATATGTTCCATTGCAGCTTTTGGTTCAGGTTCTGCATTCGAGTAATGTGGGTACTATGTTTTACCTGAGTACTTTCATGACATCAGTAAATAAACGTTTATATGATTGGTTTGACGGCTTGTTTCACTGATTGGTCGTTACCGCATGCTCTCTGTTAATTGAGCCTTTGTGCTAATGAGTGGATGCGCATCTGCATCTGAGTTTTACTTATTGGCTTTCCTTGTGTATGTTTTGATTCGCTTATCTTCGAGCTAAACTGTAGACCCAGCCCACGGAATTAAGGTAGAGTGCACAAGTTAAGTTGTCCGCAAGTAATGGGTGGCAAGGCGCTAAAAGCCATTTGTTCGCTGCACTTTCGATCTTCAAACTGTTTGCGACTACGATGAACAAAGGTTGAAATACATGCCCTCTAACCATCTAGATTTTGTTAGGATTACCTCGATTTTGATTGAAAATCCAGAATCCCGATCAACATGCATATGCAATCGGTATACAGAGGAAAAATCCCAATTTTGATAGCTTAAATAGACTGTATTTAATTTGAGTTGGTCATAACTTTCTTAAACTTGGTGGCTCTTAAAAGAGCCATTGGTTTTGTTATACCTGCAGAGTGCAATATGGAACCTGTCATGTCCGAGACTACAGGATTTCTCTGCAGGAGTGCAATGCAAGGCTACTCTTGAGCATTGGGACCACAGGGATATGAAACTAGCTTCGGACTCTTTGTTTCTGTATTCATTCCACACCAAAGGTAGAAAATCTTCGTATACAAAGTGGGTGACAGAATGGTAATTTGCGCCACCTTCTGGGAACTCGAGGAGATCTACAAACAATAATAAAACAAAAACTATTATAGCACGTGACTTCCGCTTTGGGCAGAGAAACTGGAGACTGAGACTGGGTAATAATACTTTCAAAGCGACTGCTGTCCTGTGAGTGTTTACTTTGAGTGCAAGTGATTGTAGGTTACCCGTAGCTGATCGAGGTGGAAGTTACCAAGTCAATACTAAGTTAGGGACACCCAGGCAGGGATAATACAAGCCGGTAAGGTTACAAAGCCAAGGCTATTTCATCTCGAATAATAATACAATGTAATTACATGTATATAAATAAAGCTTGTTGGTGTGTGACAAGTTATTTGGAAAGATTGCTTTACTGGTTCATGTGCGAAAATAATAGTAGCTTTCTGTAATGCATTTTCTCACTGATTTTTGCGGTGCAAATAGCAGTGAGAGTATTAAGCTTAATTCCATGCAAGAGTTTTTTCGTTCCAAGTCTGTTTGCAGGCTACAAATATTTTCCTGAAATCACCCAGCTCCCTTTTCCCCAAAACTCAAATGGACTGCCCCTTATATGTTAATAATGTTGTTCTAATTTCAGCATAATTTACATTATTAATTTGGTATCTAAAAACGGTCAATTCCATCTTCGCATTCACTCCAAGGTTGCTAAGTATTCAACTGTACTACAGTATAAAAACTCCTTTTCATGTTCCGTGGGATGGTAAAACACTGGAAATGGTGAAGGTATCAGTATTAAACTACTCTTTTGGCACAACAATATACCTTACAAATTGTTAATGACATGATTATTAGATGATATTGTAACCATCAGGTATGTGCTACCCACAACGTTACAAATAGTTAATGACATGATTATTGGGTGATAATGTAACCATCAGGTATGTGCTACCCATGTATTATGAATGCTAGTTTTCTGAGAATCAAGTGAGTGTACTCAGCATCAGTTTCTTCCAGTAGAAGTTGGATTCTTCAAAGGTCCACATGATTTGACGAGGAGGCACCCTCTCTTCAAGAATGATATCTTGAGCCAATAATATGACACCCATCCCACAACTTCCGCCACCAGCTGTCTTACCATTTATTCTCTGCTGTGGCATGCACATCTGCCTATACTGTTGTGTGGACACCATGCTGTCAAACTTATTAATAATTATTGATGGGAACATATCACTCAGAAGCGTGACTAGTGTACCAATGGAGTTACAGAGATTGCCTGGTGGTGCAATTTTAAGACCGTCATCATACCATATGGTCATCCTTTCAAGGTCAACACAGACAAGTCCCCAGTGATGTTTGTCTGCCATATGTAGTGGCATTAGGATAAGTTTAAGTTCAGTTGGATGGCGGAGGTCCTTCTGAATGATGGTTTTGATGGGATCCAAATCTTGATTGTTCAACCATGACAAGGCTTCAGCTGGTAAACACAGAAGTGAACAACTCTTTGTTCTTTTCTGCTTATCAATTAGTGACTTCTTCAAGCAATAATTGATGATGAAGTTATCAATGTAGCGCTCTCCCACCAGTGTAGAAAGTGATTTAAAATCTACTCGAATATCCTCAAGAGAGGCAACAACACGCAGTGGGTCATGGGGGCTGTTTTCAAAAAAGCTGCAGAGGAATTTGATTTCAGTTTCTCTGAAGGTATACTTGACAGGGTTGAAATGAAGCTTCTTTAAAGTTGCGTTGCATTTTTGCAAGGGAGCAATATTTCAAAGGGACGTCAATGCCACTGGAATTGAAATTTCCCAATGTACCAATTGTGACTCCACTTGGATCATCACTATCATCTAAGTGGATGGTGTTTGTATCTATCACCTGGGAAGAGCATGTGCTAATGATCTTGTGTGCTGCCATCATTATGTGTTCTGAGAGGCAGCTGTTGAGTAAGTAAGGATTATCCTCTTGAAATTTACCAAAAATAGGGACAACTTCTGTCTCATGGATTTGATTTGCAACTGGAGGAAGCTTTATTTGTGATAACTCCTGCCTTGTTGCAGTTTGTGACATGCATAACTTGAGTGGTTCTTGAACAGATCGTAGTGATTCTGTTATGCTTGCAGGGCATGGAATTTTTTGGGTAGGTTGAGAGTGGTTTTTTACCCTCACTTCAGATGGCAGTGAACAAGAATTTAATTTGGGAGCAGGAAAAAGGCATCTCTTAGCAAGTTTTGACTTCTGCTCTGTACAGTGTATGTGACTTGTCAGCTTTCCTGCCTTTTTTCCCTGAGGGTGATGGAGGAGACAGTGGAGTACAATTCAGGGTTTGGTAGTATCCATCTTCCCATTCATCGTGGTTGTACTCAAAATTGGGTAAGTCCTCTTCATTAACAAAGCAAACCTTGCTTTTGTCATAGTGATA
>OX419336.1:20136748-20146748 GCA_948470475.1 Galaxea fascicularis | reverse complement strand
TATATTCTAATGTAACAATGTGTATTTACAGGTTAGTAAATGTAGGTGAAAAGGAATGCCATAAAGAAAGCTTGATAGTTCATGATACCAGCAGCTTATAAGGGGTTGAAACGTAGAAGTTGTATTCACAATTTTTTTAATACTCTGTAAGGAAGTGAAGGTGTCTAAAAGCACTAAATTAAACTAGATCTGAAGAATTGAACCTATTGCATGTAAATTTACTTTTGAAAAAAGACTAAACCTAAAAAGCCGAATATTCAAAGCATTGTAAGTGGAATAGTACTTTGTTACAATTGTTTTATTTGCTGTTGGCACAAGTGTTTTTTTCATGCTGCAGTGAAGGCTTTTTTATAACACGGGAGCAACTCAGGTGTGAATTGGGACAGGTCCAATTTTCTAGTGACAGTGCTTCATTGGTGGGGATTTCCTAATTAATACAGGGTAGATAAAATGTAACCAATAATTTCTTTGTTTGCAGATAATGGTCCCCATTATCACAACACTGGCGCTCTTGTGTACCTGGCTGGAGTTTCTGCTTCTTTTAATTTGCAGTTGATTGAGTATAACAACTTTAAGGCTGGGAAAGGCAAATCAGCACTGGATACTCATTTCGCCCATGTGAGCCATAAAATCACTAGATGGGTACGTGTGGGAAATGATCTGGAGACTGGAGAACATCTACTGTTCCATGTGTCACAACAGCAACTACCACCACTCAAGGTTCACTCACTATTCCCACAGCCATGTGTACATCTACTGTTCCATGTGTCACAACAGCAACCACCACCACTCAAGGTTCACTCACTATTCCCACAGCCATGTGTACATCAACTGTTTCACGTGTTACAACAGCAGCCAGCACCACTCAAGGGTTCACTCACTGTTCCCACAGCTATGTGTACATCGACTGTTCCATGTGGTTCTACAGCAGCAGCTGCCACTCGAGGTTCCCTTGGTGTTCTCGTGGATTTGTCTAGTGACCCATCTACTGCAGTAACATCTGCTCGACCAGCGCCGACTTTCAGGACCTTAAATGGTGTTCTTGAATGCTCTTTCCCACCTGAATTTAGTCAATCCAGTATCAACGGACGCAATGGAAGTAACGCATGCACATTCATTGCTTTGTGCTTGGGCAAATTATTCACTGAGCAGAAACTACGTTTGTCTATGAACTCACATTTGAACAGCTGGATTGCTGCACTCCATTACGCTATAGTTAAAGGCAATGACACTCATGATGCATTGTTTGACAATGATGCGATTAATCTCTCTGTGCAAGAGGTTGTGGAAATGGCAGGAGGTGAGTTCTGTGTCAAAGACCTTGGGCAGCAATTGGACTTTTTAGGGGCAAGCTTACCTAAAGATTTGACAGAGTATATTCAGGGACTTGCTCTGAAAAAAAAGATGAAGTGCATTGGAATTGTTACTCCTGGAAGGACAATGCTATTTGTAATAGATTAGCATCAGGCAGTTGGACTTGTTGACAGTCATCAACACAGAGGCAGCGCTGGAGCAATCATTGCCACTGTGCCACAAAGTGAAGAGAGACAATTAATTGCATGGTTTATTTCCATGATGAAAGGATTCTGGAACTGGAACTTAAACAGATGCTCACTTACAGTGATTCATTATTAGTTTGTTGAGGCAACTGTTGAGCTCTTTGTGTCAGAAAGAAAGCAATTTTAGTAGTTTTTAGATTTGCTATTTACATCTACTTATGTGCCCTGATCTCCAGTTTTACTGATCATGGTGTAATGTGATTATCAAAATACAACATTTTTGCGCTTCCTAGTTTGACAGCATAACAGCTGTAGCTTTTAGTTTCTTTGTACTGAATTAGTGAAGACACTTTTACCCTTTGACTCCCAGGAGTGATCAGTTTATAAATTTGCCTTAAATGTACAGTACAGGGGTAGACTGGTGATGATAATTTATAAATTATCAATTAAGATTATTATGACCTTTAGATCTTGGGATGGAAAGGGTTAATGAAACTACATTGCGGTAGCTATGTTATTTGAGGACCCCCCCTCCCTTCATTAACTTTTGGAGACTTATTTTATTGAATGTGCTTAGTTTGGGAAATTGCTGGATTTGAGGAAATGTAGTACCCCTCCCTGGTGAAAATCTTTTCGGATCTTTAAAGATCTTTATAAAGATCTTTGAGGATCCTTATGAAGATCTTCACAAGGATCCTCAAAACGTCTTGCCAAGATCCTTAAGGATCCTCAATTTTCTTGCCAAGATCTTTGAGGATAATTTGCAGATCTTACCAAGATCTTTAAGGATCCTTTGCAGATCTTACCAAGATCTTTGAGGATCCTTTGCAGATCTTACCAAGATCTTTGAGGATCTTCAAAGATCTTCAACGATCCTTTGTAGATGTTACCAAGATCTTTGAGGATCTTCAAAGATCTTTAAAAATCCTAATTGCAGATCTTATCAAGAACTTTGAGGATCTTCAGGATCCTTTGCTGTCAATTCAGATGTCAAGATCTTTAGGATCCTCAATTTTCTTGTGAAGATCTTTGGGATTGTCAAAGACCTTAAAGGATCCTTTGTGGATCTTGTGAAATAGCCGAATCTTGTCAAGATCTTTGATGGATCTTGAATGAACCTTTACCTATAATTAGTTACGTTTTTGGCATTTTGGGAAGTACAAAGTAAATTATTTACTTGGTGCTTCCCAAAATCCCAAAAATGTGGTAACTACAATTTAGGGTGATTATGAATTTGTTACTTCCCAGAATAAGAGTGTACCTGAAAAATGTAAATGCTAGGTATTATGGAAAAAACCACGAGCTTGCCAAAAATAAGCAACTTAGTATTTAGTTAAGCTACAAAACATTATTTGTATATGAAGTCAGCACTTGCTGGACGTCTACATGCAATACTTGGTCATAACAGGAAGTAATTTGTATCAATAAATATAGATAAAACATTAAATCTGTATTGCTGATAATATCCAGCAGACAGACATTCTGCTTCTAGTGTGATGGACCCAATTTTGACAATGTGACAACAACACGAAACCTTGGCACCACACAATCCTAGATGTTGATTTACAAGAAACTCTATAATTCCTGTCTAAAAACTTTGTATTGTAAAACTTGCTTTGATAATTTCCAATGAAAAAGTCAGTGCAAGAAAATCAGATTACAAAAATATGCGACCACACAGCTGTTATCCAACTTTTAAGTTTAAAGGTAGATTTAGACAGAACAACAGGTGTTTGATGATGCAAGTCATTCTGTGTAAAACCAACCTACCTATTGCTTATGATTATTGAAAAGACTCAAAATGTAGGAACTTAAAACTCGTGACAAACGAAAGTACACATCTACGTAGTTTGCACTGAGGCTAAGCAATTGCAACAAATTAAAAACAAATTACAGACGTAATCAGACGTAACCAGACGAAATTACAGACGTAATCTTTATTCTTGCCCAGAAAGTGTTAAAAGTCAGGCCTACCTCACCCTCGTTCGCCCTTGTCTGGAGTACGCCTGCAGTGTATGGGACCAGCATACTCAAAAGCATTGTCACGATATTGAAGGAGTTCAGCGGCGAGCCGCCAGATTTGTGAAAAACTGTTACATACGGGAATCCGGTACAGTCACAAACCTCCTGAACGATTTGAACTGGCATTCTTTAGAACTGAGACGCAAAATCACGCGACTTACTACCATGTACAAAATAGTGAACGGCAAAATCGCGGTCAATATCCCGGAATATATTGTACGCCCCACTCGTGTTACACACTCTTATCATAGCAGCAAGTTCATTAACATTGGTAGTAACAGTAACACCTATAAGTATAATTTCTTTACCAGACTTTTAAAAGAATGGAACACTTTACCATCCTTTTTATTAGATCAGCCTTCTGTGGACGCTTTTAAATCTGCTGTTACGAACTATTTTAGTCTCTCTCACTGATATTACTTATCATTATCATCAATTACTTATTTAATTTTTGTAACATTTAAGAGCAAATGCACAGGAAAATCGAGCAAAATGCAAAAATCGCGGCCACGGTCAAAAATGAAACTTATGTTTTTTTTTAATTTGTCACGAGGTATTAACGAATTTTCAAAGGTTCCGGGGTTTCTTTGTCAAGATACGGCCGGATTTTCAAATTATTTGAGAAAATCGATTTTTGCGCTTTCGCTGGCGAAAAATAGCAGAGTAATTAGCATAAATTGGCATTGGGGTTTAAGTCTTTGCGTAAGTAGTAAAGCCTATATCATCGGGAAGAAAGAAATTAATTCAATAGGAGGAGTATTTGGCACTTTATTTATACCTACTTTTTGGTTCTAGAAGATGTTTCTTGCTATGAGAAAACACATTCTTTAATAAGGTTTCACCACAGTCTTAACAAGTCGAGTTTTACCTCATAATTACAAACCGACTATTCGATATGTGGCCATTGTTCAATCGGGCTCGTTTTTTGGTTATAACATGTCTCAATGCTCTCCTTACACATCATATAAAAATTGGTCTGGGTTTTTGAGCGAACGCTTTAGAAAATGCCTTCGAAAATTGAGTAGTTTCACTAAAATTTGAACTAATTAGCATATTGCCGACTCCGGGTTGCCGACACTTCTAAGCTCAATCACGCAGATTTTGAATGAAATTATGGCGCTAAACTCTGCTTCACAGCTTAAAAAGGATGGCTTACTTTTACATGCGCTCCAGCTATTCTCCATTTTACGCTGCGGTCCACATCTTGTCAAGGAAAGTGTAACTGAGTTCATTCGGTCAAGGGTCACAGTCACGGTAACGTCAGTGCGTGACGCTCCTTCATAAACTTAAACGGCTATAACGTACGCCGATGGAAGTGAAATTTTCGAGATCAGGATATGAATTCTAGTACCGCAACAAATTTATTTCATCTATCCTTAGAATTTGTGGCCACTCAGGAAACTCAGGTTAAAACAGTTGGATCTTGATGTGTGTGTGTTTTTTTTTTATCTCGATTACAGCTAAGCAAATGAACCATTTCTACTGACTCCAACAGTGATCGATGTCCGCAGTGGTCGGCAAGAAATGAACACGCCTTGCTCTCCATGACGCTTCTTCAACTTTGCCAAAGATAGATCCTTTGATCAAGATTTGCCGATTTCACTCATCTTTTTCCATGCTAGGAACCACGCATTTTAATCACAGTGCGCGACTAATTGCGTCTAGATTAGAAACTCCGGAAATATCATTCCTTTTAGAGTCAGGAAGTGAGTACTAGTCTAATACTTAGGAAACTATTCAGCACACAACAATTATGATCTGTTTCGATCCTTTCTGAGCAAGAACGCTATTTAACACTAAGGCGAACGTGGAACGTGGAAAATTCCCCACCCCTCCCTCCTAAACATCTGTTCCTTTTAAAACATCAGAAATTGAATTGATCATCACGCAGAGGCCAAATTCAATTCTGCCACTTTGCTCCGTTTTGAACATTTTTTTTTATATTTTTCGTGAAAATTAACGCCGGCTAATTCGATTTCATAATTCAATTTGAATGTTCACCGCAGCCTGTAATGGCGCACTGATTTTCTGAGACGAAAGTCTTTTCTTGCCTTATGCTTTTTTCAAAGTTCAGCAATCGGCTAGTTTTATATTACTTAACGTTTTAATGCATTAGTACACCCATGTCTGTATAGTGCAAACGGGCTCATCTATGGACACATTTCAGGAAAACCCGTTCACTAACTAAGGCCATCGCCACTGAAATGTTTCGCTCCCCATCCCCCAATTGAGGCAGGCGTTTTTTTGCATAAATTAAAAAAAGAATTAGGCTCATTCCCTTCTTCCATTCTACGTTTCGTGCCTTTCATAAAAATCTTTAAGTGACTCAAACATCTAATCCTCATAACGACGTCTTCGAACACCTGTAGGGGTGAGGGCCTTTCATATGACCCCGGTAACCGCCGGGCTGGCTTGGTTACAGGGACGAATTTTGTGATCTGTTCACATGGTAAATTTCAGCCCGGTCGAGCGGGATGACATCCACGAAACACAAGCAAAATGGTGGAACATAAACTTGTATCGTTCGCGGCTGCCGTTGCTTTGTGGACTCTTGCAACTTTACAAATAAAGATAATTCGCAAACTCCTAAAGTGGAAATACATACAAGACAGAAATTATGCTATTTTTGTCGCTATGTTGCACTGAGCGAAGCTATTTTGTCAAAAAGTTTCGTCC
Organism: Galaxea fascicularis; assembly: GCA_948470475.1. Taxonomy (NCBI): domain Eukaryota; kingdom Metazoa; phylum Cnidaria; class Anthozoa; order Scleractinia; family Euphylliidae; genus Galaxea; species Galaxea fascicularis. Next base: position 20,140,551 of record OX419336.1, on the reverse strand, counting down.
CGGTTACCCGGGCTGTAATGTTCATATGGGAAAATTTTCATCTCGGTTACCGAGATCTCGGTCGCAAAAACCGAGATCTCGGTAACCGGGCCAGCCCGGCTTCTCATATGAACACATCGAAATTTTTACGAAGGAAAGAGCGACGAGGCGAGATCTCCGAAACCGAGCCAGGCCGGTTGACCGGGGTCATATGAAGAGGCCCAGAGAGTGGGAAAAAAGAACAAATGGCCGTGATATAATCAAGACTCGCTTGGAATTATTTAGTTGTTAATTATTCAACTATTTGTCTTACCGTGCATCAGCTAAAAACACTTAACACGTTGAAAAACGATGATAGTACATGTATAACAATGAACCCGACATGCGTCGTGATACTGGTCGTATAGTTATTTCTGAGAGGTTTACGGATATATTCAGGAACCTTATACAATCAAGGGTCTCATAGAAGCATTCATTTCAGGTTCAAGGGATGATTTATTTTAGTTTATTAAATATTCTCTACAGTGATAAAATGCACACTGTGACCTAATGACCTTTGCAGAGTCTTAGTGATGAACTTAAATTTGTCTTATAATTTTATATGAATATACTCCTCTATTACCACATCCATCGCAACATCATACTGATTAACCGAATTAAAAACCTTCAAAAATAATTTGCTATTGGAAGCAGATTTTTGAAGTAACAGTTTATTAAACCGCTTTTCCCTCACGTGTCAGTGTTTCGTTACCATGACAATATGCAAATTAGGTGGAATTCAGAGAAAAATTCTCAGATTTTGGTGGCGTTTTTCAAACCGCCCGCTGAAAAACCCAAGCAAATTTTTATATCTCGTGAAAGAAGAATATTTCAACACCTTACAGCCATAAAACGGGCTCGATTCAACTCCGGCCACATAACGAAAAATCTTTTTGCAATTATAGACTAAAACTTGCTATTGTCAAATCTCCATCAAAGGATATGTTTTTCGCAGTGACAGCTATCATCTGCAACCGAAAAACAGACTAATATAGAGTGCCAAAGGCTTCTTCTTTTAATATTAGTATTTCATTTCCGAAGATATAGTCTTAACTATTAACCGGGACACGTTCTTGCAATGCTATTTTTTGCTAATTTATTCGGCCATTTTTTAGCTAGAGAGATCGCGAAACTCATTTTCTCAAATATTCCTGAAAGAAGGCCGTATTTAGAAAATGGACCCCAAAACCTTTGAAAACTCATAAATACCTCTCTATGAACTCGAAACGAAGGAGAGTTAAATTTTGGCCGTGGCCACCCTTTGCTCGATATTTCTGTGCATTTGCTCTTAATAGCACCGCCTTTTTCTTGTATGTCTGTTTTTAATCTTTCACATGCACATTCACAGTGATGGGAAACCTTTGTGAATTATACTATATAAAAAATAATAATAATAATAATAATAACAATTCCAAGTTAAAATCCTTGTCTAAATACAGCCTTGCTTGCCTGCACAACTTTGACATGTTTATGGCTGTTCAGAAATTAACTGTATTCTTCCCTGTGTAACGACTCACAAAACGTGGAAAAACTGTATTCTAGAATTTAAAAATGTGACAACACAGTGCAAACATGACAGCAGCAAATGTGTGCCCAAGAGAAAAAAAAGGTCAGTGTAAAAACTGTGCAAATAAAGTACCAAAACAACAACAAAAAAACCATGTAGCATGAGAATTTTGAGGGAGTTATAGTTTGCAGATTAGCTAAAGTTTTACAGTTCAAGATGACTGAAAAATTCTGCTGCAAATTAATTTTCACAATTTCTGTTCAAGCAGCAAAACAGTAACAAGGATCAAGGGACATTCTTTAACTTATTTGTCTTCAAAAACAATGTTTTTTTTACTTTTTTCTCTTTTTTTATTGATAATAATTATTCAATCTAATACAGTGCAGTGCTACCACACACACAAAAGAAGGGAACTATCAACACTTGTGCTGATTACAGGACTAAATTAATAAAATGTTTTTGACTTGTTAAGACTTAATTACCACTACAATCCTTAAGATTATTGTCCAAGGTAATTGACAAATCCAGTTATTCCTTTTCACACTCTTCCTTTGAACCTAATAACAACAGTCAAAAAGCACTGGTACATGATTGGAGAAAAGAATAAGTGAAAAGGGGTATTGTTTGAGAGAAGATCATTAGAGAAAAAAACAAAGGTAAAGAAACTTTATTTATACACGGTTTACAATTGAAAGCTGTAAGCTTGTGGGGCTGTGTGGGAGAAATGTTGATTTTTGACCCTGAGAAATACATCTCGGAGCAGGAAAGAGAACCAACCAACCCAGCCCACATGAGTCGTCGGATTGGAGAATCAAACCCGAGCCACATTGCTGGCAGGCGAGTGCTCTCACCACTACGTAATCCCTGCCCTCCTTCATGAGAACAACCACCTTTAACCACACTCTTTGCACTCACCTTATCTCAGTGACATGAAGCAATTCATATCCAAACAATTGGTCTTGACTTCGATGTTGACCAGATACATATTTGTGCACCTCAGTGACACAAAATCTGACCGACGTGGCAACAAATATGAATTATGGTGCAATTTACATTTTACAAAGGCTTCCCGCACATAAGCAACTTCGCCTTCAATAACTGGCTTAAGTTCCTTTGCCCCACAGTACATTTACTCATTGGTTGTAGGCATAATGAGCCTCGTTGATTCGGTGGACTTCCACCATGGAATACCGTCCTTCCTCCTCGAACAAAACCAAAGCGAACTGCTCGTCATTTGCTACGAAAAAAAACCGATATTATTAGACATACACAGCAATTGGGAGTTTGAAATAAGCTTACTTGTGCCAAAACGCGCACCTGCACATCTTGCTTTTCCTTGGTTTTACACCCCCGTAAATAAATCGGGGAATCTTCAGAGAATGATCTATATTTGATCCCAAATTGGGCAAATCACTAGCCAACTTTTTGGACTCCTTTTCACACTTTCCGATTCTATTTCGCGGGCTGGCCAGCACTTACTGTCCGTGAAAAAACATAGCAAAGGCAGAGGGACACGAATACGTTGAGTGTATTTTCGCCGTTAATCTGAATGGATGAATAAACAAACAAAATTTTTGGTGGAACAGGAACGTTTTCGTTTGATTCTGAAACCGTCAACTACAATCGGTCTGCACCCTTTGCGCAATACGTTCATGGAACACAGACTTAAGCTTACTGCAGTCATGTTATAACCTGGTTATAACAGAACTACATCTACTGGCCTCTGTAGTCTTTAGTAGCTTCTTGACCTCTAATTTTAGAAGACTATAGAGTTCACAACCAGAACAGATTCGTCTGAGATGGGCGTAACACTCTTGCTATTATCCAAACATTGGCATATTTTGAAACCTACTCACCAGATTCTTCTCTAAGTTTTTTGCATTTGTAGCCGTTCACTTGTCGCCATTTTCTTATCACTTCAGTGAGATAAAAAGCTGAGGTTCCTAAGAGACTGAATTATTCGCTCACAGCACATGCGAGGTCATTCGGATGGTCTGGATCATGTCTCTGATCCACTTCTGTTTAACCTAACAGCTGTTCTTCAAAAAGGGAAAAGAAACGTAACGTGATTGGTTATTATTCAATGGGCACATGCTCAATGTTAACCGCGAAAAGGATAATTTTTCCCTGCCATTTTTTGACGTTGAAAGGCCTTATCACGGAATTGAGTGTAGAAAACTTTATGAATTGGGAAATGAAGTTAATTGCCAAAGGATTTTAATGTGAAAATCTGAGGTTCCTAACTGCTCTAAAATTTGCCCGGGGGGATTTTGAATTT
>OX419336.1:20131748-20134248 GCA_948470475.1 Galaxea fascicularis | reverse complement strand
GCATTGACCTAGGATGAAAACAAACTCGCATGTATAAAACATTTCGTCGAGCAAAAATGTGTTTATGGTGTTGACCTTTGCTGTAAAATTAGGTGTCCTTACATCAATTGATCTGCTCTGTTTTTGGATCTGTTCGTCTCGATCTTGTTCCTCTCCAGCTGCTCTCTTCCTAGATCTTGAGGAATCGAAGCAAAATTATTAGCGAACCCACAAAAAGAGACTTGACAGGCAGCAGCAAACGAAGCAAGATAGCGAAAAACAGCGGCATGAGCGAGGGGTAATAGAAAAAGATTCTGTTAACATAAAAGAAATATACTTACTGCTGTTCCATCATCCCTTAACTCCGGCTAAAATAATGCAACACATACTGTCTCTCTCACAAAAAACCAGTATTTAGTTGTTTGGATTCAAAGATGTGATAAAATACTGAAGCTTCATACGTCCCTTCGTTATCTTTTGACATATTACGAAGGTGAGATAAAAAGGTGAGAAATCAGAAATGAAAAAAACGAATAGAACCCCTATCCATAAGTCAATGAACCCCGCTCCAATTAGGAAGTGCGACAAAGCAGCTCGATAGAAATCGGTGAGAGAAAAGTACTGAAGATATGAGCAGTTTGTTCTTGCCAGAAAGCCGTGAATATGGAAGTTCCAGTCGTGGTTTTGTGTCATGTTTTTAGCTTTCTTGAGACCAAAGATCTACTTAGTACCTCCAGAGTCTGCTTGAAGTGGTGGGAATTGATATTCAAAGGACGATTTCTCAGGAATGCCGAATTATTGGAAATTGATCTTGCTGGAACAGGAGACCTGTACAGTTTTGTCCCTCTGAAGTTGAGGATATCATCAACGGCAGTAACCAATCGTCATTTTCAGCAAATCATCTATAAGGCCAGTGATTTGGAGTACTTAGACATCTCCGATTGCCCTTTGCTTGACCAGAGTTCCATTTTTCACGGAAAAAATGCCCTGAGTCGACTGGAATACGTAAACATTTCGGGTAATTGCGGTAAGTTTACGATTTTGGCAGTGGCATGTCTGTGTTCATGTGAAAATATTACAACTGTTGTTGCACATGGATATAACTTTTCCCCAGATGAGTTGTTGTTTCTTACAAAAGCGTTTGACTCTGTGGGAAGAGGTACTCTGGAGCTGGAGACAGAAGATGGATTCAACGCCTTGTCCGTGTTTTGGTTATTTGAAGAGGACTTGTATGAAGATCTTTTTTAATCAGTTTTGCCTATATGTTAGATATTGGAGAGAAATGTTTTTTCGAATTGTTTCCTTGATTGTTGCGAGTTCATTGTGACTGCTTGCGTTGGCCTTATTGTGGTCCAAGCGTCTTACAAACTTGACGGAGATGCAAAATCTCGAGGAGTTGAAGGTGGTATATTGTATCGACATGAAATATGAAATGCTTTGTTTGAGTTGCAATTTATAACAATAGGTAACACAGGAAAATCAGCCAGAATAAACTGGTGATGTTATGCATCATTCTAAACTTGTAATGTTTCTGTCCTTGTGATGTTTTTGTTGCGTTGGTGAGCGCAAATAAACAGAGGATTGCATGACTTTCCTGTAACAAATTTATAAACCTGTCAAAATTTTGACGAAACAAAGGTAAAATAGCACTGTTAAGACCGTCATCAAGGAAAAAGTGCATTTCCCACCTACGATTTTTTATCGTTTTCGCATGCATGATAGTTGTTAAAACATACATACAATTTGAGAATTTCAGCTGATTTGCTCCAGTCTTAACATCGAAAATTTCATCCAAACCAGTTGAATTTTGCGCCAAATAGCGTTTCAACCAATAAAAATACTCCATTGGAGCTTATTAACACCTTGGCGCACCACAGGGAAATAACGGCTCTCATTGCCGTGGCCCATTGTTCTTTACTATAGGTCCTACACGAACCATTACTTAAGTTGTTTTCTGACCCATGCTTTTATTACATGTATTCTTCTGAGGGGAAAAAAGACTTTTCAATATTGGAATAACAATGTCTGTAACAGTAAACTTTCTTTATTATTTTCATTCTCGTCTGTCTATTTCTAAACAGATTATAATATAAACGGTACCTTCTTAACAGATCATTTCAGTAGAACATCAGCTTTAATGCAGTTAACTCAATCCGAGAAGTTTTATACTTTCAATTGCTTTCACAGCAGAAAAAGAATTCGGTGGATGAAAAGTTCCAAAAATCGTTTTCATCGCCTTTCATTTCAAGATAATAAAAATATTAACAAGGTGCCAAACTTAACAACTGAAATCATTTCAGTAGAACAACAACTTTGGCTTTTAAATCACAGCCACTAATTTAATACGAATGAAAATTACTCAAGACAACACATCGGGTTTTTACGGATTTTCTTTGTCTCTGCAAATAAAGAATCCTTTTATCTTTTCATATCACTGTTGAATGTCAGGGCGGGGTTGATCGAAAGCAGGTTAGTGCTCAGGGTTAAACGGAAAGAAACAGTTGGAAACTCAACCCTGGGC
>OX419336.1:20124248-20126748 GCA_948470475.1 Galaxea fascicularis | reverse complement strand
TACAGCAAAGGAATACCCGTCTTCTCTGTCTACATTAATTGCCGTTTGTCAATCTTGAAGGAATGCTAATTAGGCACTGAAGGTTGGGAATAGTAAGGATACCAGGATATTTACCATTTTCTCGCATTGTGGGGGATAAGGTTCTGGAAATGTTGTATACCAACAAAGGGAAAAGTATAATTCTATGCCATGCCAATGTAATCTCCAAGAATTCGAGGGGATCATACCACAAGTAGAACAGCAATAACACTCCAGAAAGGTACAAACAGACAAATACCATCACCGCTTAGTTTTGCAATGAAACAAACTTTTCCATTTTTTTTTAAATTTTAGCTTGTTCCCACTCAATCATTTTAATCTATTAATGTGATACTATTCTATAAATACAAGGTAAAAACAATGGCTCATTAAAATATGAACAGTAGCATATTAATGTAAATGTGTGTCCGACTGTTTTTTTGTCGCATTTGAGGAGATCATGGTGCGGGGTATCAAAACAAATGTTACGATTTTAACGGTTTGTTGTAAAAACCAAAAACAAGAAACGAAGAAGAAAGATTTGATAATAACGACAGATGTTTTGATCAGTTTTCTTTTTTTTCATCTTCATCAATGACCCACCACTCCTCTCCTCTCAAAAAAAAAAGCAATCGTACTCGATAACTATTTTGGCCTGATTTTCAACCCCTTGGAAATGTTAATCAAGCCTGAATAAAGCTTGAGGCTTGCGGAACAAGTTCGAGTGCGGTTTTAGGCAAACCGTTTTTTGAGTCCCAAAATTTATTGACTGTCAATTTTCAATTTCGAACTCGAAAATAAGAGTGGACTCCCAGATCACTTTTTGTTTCTGTGGAATCGAGGCTGACTTAGATAAATCAGACTTGAATAATAAACTGTGTCTGAGGTTAATATAGAATAGCGCACAATCAAAATGGTGCTTGTTTTCAGAAGGAGCTCAGTTTCTTTGAGCCTTGTCGTTATCCGTGTCTGCTTGAATTCGAGAGCAACCTGGTCCGATTTATTAATTGAGCACAGGTCGTAATCTAGCTCTATTAATTTTTGGGCTCGAAATGTCAAAACACCAAGCTTCGATCCAATCGAGCCCGATGGAAATTTATCGGGCCCGGTGTACAATCAGGCACTACCCAAACTACACTGCAATTGAGCACGAGCTTTGAGATGACATTTATTCTCCAGGGGGAACACAATTCGCCCAAAGAACACTTTTCAGGCCCGATAAAATCAATTTCGAGTTGCATACTGGTAAATGAATTAGCTGTGTTTCTACTGAAATGATACTGAATAACAACTTTCGTGTTTTTCGCCTCCTTGGTAGAGGAACATGATCATAGTACTGGAGTATCAGTCGGGTATTGCAAAGGAATAATCACGAGAAAATTTCTCATCGTTTCATTATGATTTCCTCCTCGCCATTGACGCCACATCCTCTCGTCAAGGTATGCCTGTTGGTCTTCTCTGCGTATACCTTTACGCCTGTGCGAGGTTTAGTTGATTCCAGCTTGATTCAGCTTCCTGTGTGTGTACTCCAGTGTGTGGATCAACAAAGTTGTGTGCATGCACAACGACACGGAGTATGCCGACATTGGGAAGACCACCTAGCCTTCTGTAAGCTCCCCAGTCGTCAGTGTGGACTTCTGTACCCAGCAAAATGCACCTTTGAATAATCGGCAGTAGAGTGGCCGCATCTCTCCTTTCTACTACCTGGAAATAACCCCTTGCTGGAGAATAGTGGGTTGTGACGATCCCAAAAACCCACTTGTCATGAACAGCTCTCCTTCCTCTGTTGTACTGTGAAGATATGACAATACGAAAAGATGGTTTTTCAAAGGGACTATCCCTTGTTTCAGTTTCTACTAGTTCATGTAATAGGCATATTAGCTCGGACATGGGAACCACACTGGGCAAATATCTCCTGTCAAAAAATTAAAACAAAAACAATTTACAGGCTAGCAATCATGTTAAAGATGTGAGTGGAACAAAGGATGTATTCACCTTTGGCTTGTGGTCAAATTTACTTTCATCCACCTTGACTACGGCACTGGGGCCTCCAAATGGTGTGACTGATGTATTTTGCAGATCTATGGAACATATATCCTGCAATCTTCTGCAAATTCGCGATACCATACCGGCGCTCATGTTTAGACTTCTTGCAATTCTTTGCTGGGGGTCATCTTGGGTGAAGTAGGAAAAGACGAACAGAAGGGTAGACAGCCACCTTTGGAAATTCTGCAAAGATGCTGTTTGTTCTGAGGCTTCGTCTTTTCCTACATCCTTCGCATCTCCTATTAGAGATCAATAAAATTATTATGCCACATAAGGTAATTCATGAGTGCACTCAGCAAGTAAAACATTTCTGCTAAAGGCTGCAACAAACAGTTTTTAAACCTTGCTTGAAAAAGTAAAACGTAACATCGAAACACTGTGAATGACTGACTGACTGACTGGTATTGGTATCTTTACAATGAAGTCTCTTTGCAAT
>OX419336.1:20114248-20119248 GCA_948470475.1 Galaxea fascicularis | reverse complement strand
AAGGATAGAACTCGAGTCTATCTCGGATGACTGATCATTTGTCACAAGGATCGCCCTGAGCGATCGCTAGAGCATTTCCTTATGATCGTCCCTGTCGCTTCCAAAAATCTGAAGCGACAGAGATGACTATTTGGAAACTGGGCTTAACAGCCTTCACGTAACAACGGGTTATTTGTTTCATTATTCAGGGATGAAAGGATTTCACTTTTCTTAAAAATTTGGTTGTGAATCTATCGAAACCAAATTTTACTTCGACCAAACAAACAAACAAGCAAACTAAAAATAGCCTTTCACAAAAGTTGAATAAAATGATAACACTGACAAAAGCAAGGCAGTAAGGAAAGAAAATTGAACCAAGAATAACAGCTAAAAGCTTGTTACCAGGCAATGGTAGATCAATATATAGCAGACATTATTTTGAAGTGAAGGTTAATAATGACAGAAATGATATGTGAGGAAAAGAAAAGCTTTGACCAGCCGTGGACGTAGCACATTTACCAAAAGTAATAAGATTTTAATCTCTCCATGTTGAGCTGCGGGGGTGACAAATGGTTTCAACACATTATCAACCACTTAATGACTGGTCCCAAGGGGAACAGTGAGTTTTAACATGCATGATGAGAAACGAATTGTTGAATGGATGTCAGAGGAAAGTTTGGACGCTTTTAAACTCATTCGGCACTGATTCAACATATTTCAACACTGTTGAGAGGGGTTGGCATACGGTTTTAAATTTATTGTTGAACAAAATCTAACACTCATAGGAAAAATCAAACTGATTTTGAAGCAAACGTTTAAGCCATTTGAGCGAGCCCTAAGCAACTACTTTTTTTTAAATAAATGATGTAGTTGCAGATGTTTCCAACAGTGTAGCTGACTATGTTTCTCGTTTTCTCGCTTTGCATCAGTGTGTTTTTGTCTCCCACTTTGCTACCATTATCATTAGAAAGAGAGCCTGGGGCGGCCGTTGTTGGTGTCGCTATTTCAGAATAGTAATAAACTCGGAGAAACAAGAGGATCTTATGGGCTCCATGGAATTAGAGAAATTAGGGGATAAAATGTCTTGTTAAATGCTATTGTGTGGATTTCGAGAAATTGGTGAAAGGAAAATTTACGATTTGTTTTTATTCTCTTGTGCCTCGACTCCTGTGACTTTTCCAAGGATGCAGACCTGTGTTTTCTTTGCTGCACAAAAGGTCCCAACCAAACAATTAGATCAGTTATAAATCTGTGCTATCAGCCTGATATTACTCGATCATTAAATGCAAACACACAGTTTGTTCGAGAGGATCATAGCAGTTTCCTTTTTAAATGAAAACTCGAACTACCTAATTAGAGTAAGTCTCCACTATGCTTACTCCTATGCTTACTCCGTATGCCTGTGTTGTTTACAAAGCAAATAAAGTGGTAACGGAAAAAGAGAAGCATCATCTACCAGATAAACCATCTACATGGTTACCGTTCCTCACTGTAACTTTCATGACTCCATTATACTGGGCACAGTGAAGAGGGTCCACAAGTAAATAGCGCCTTTGAAGCCAATAGATCAATGAGTTCGTTTAAATTCATTTCTTCTTAAAGACACTACACAGTTTTCCAATGTTTGTCTGATATGGCAGGGAATCGTCAAGTGTGAGAATTTAGACAATAGTCCAACCTTTTACGTGGATGTCAATTGAGATACATGTAGTATGCATTTCAATAGACGAATAACAAATGAAGATACATATTCAAGCTCAATTCCCCAAGGGGAAGTTGCCCCCAGGTTGCAGTTATGCGCTTACAAAACAAAACTGAAATATTGCGCCACAATTCTACTGAAAGCAGAAAACCCCATTCGTCTTTGTCAAACAGAAACATTTCTAGGGCAACGAAGTCAGATTTTTCCCCTCGAGCAACAAAAATGCTTCGAAAACAGTTAAAGCAAATTTATTTGCATAATTTGCCAAGTGCATTAAAAGCAAACAAACAAAAGATTCAATGAAAACGTTTAGAAAATAGACGGCAAGTTGAGTCATGTCGCGGGTTCATGTGCATAGGGTATACGATAAACTGATGTCTAATGCCAACGTGTTTATGCCACTTTTTCCCTGTTTCAATAATTGACAGGTGAATTTAAGTATCTTAGTGATCTATCACACACAAAGGATGGAGAATATAATGCCCTCCTTTACCTACATCGATTTTCTCGATCAATTACTAATTGCTGCGAATACAGTTTAATGAACACATCACCCTGCATTCTGTCCAACGCGAGAGTATCTAATTTGCACGAGGCGCGGGTACAGGGCTGCTGGATGGTAGCCAATTTTAATATTATTGTCTACGCTCATCAATGCAACTTCTTTTCTCAGTTCCTTAAGTCAACTTCTCCTTCCTTGGGGGTCGCACCTTCGCTCATGTGTTGCTTGTTTTATGAACTCAATCCTGGAGGCCGTTTCTCTAAGCTCCCGGTAATTACGGGCCCATTAAGCAGTTTTGTTTTCCATTCCAGATGGGAGTTTCAAAAGTTTCGAACATTATGTAGTTAAGTTATCAGCTAAAGAAACAAAATGGACTTCATTAGAGGTCAGAGCACACCCTACTTTTATTGAGATTTGATTCAAAATAAGGTTTGGGGGGACTTTCGAGAAAGGGACCCTTGGTATGCTGTTGAGGCTGTTGCAGATTGTTATTACCGGGGTAAATTCCGTCTAAAAGAGAAGAGCTTGCATTCAGTTTCATTTCTTACATGTGAGCCCATGCAGTTCTCTGTGTCTTGGATGTGCATACTTTGTTGACGCTTGTGTCGCTCGTTAATTAATTACCACTGTAAACTGTACACCGTTAATTAACGAATGACGCAAAATAAAAAAATAAGCTTTTTATTTTGCGTTTTTTTCTTCCTTGCTACTATGTCTTGTCAGCAATGTGTTCGCACTGTGAGTGGCTCTTCCTAAAGTTTTCTGCAATCGGTATAGGATTTAAGAGCGCCGACACCTACTGTGGAATTGCACAGATTTTGGCATAATGGATTCAGAGATTTTTAGAAGCAACAATCTGGACTGTGCAGCCGCAATATTAACGAACCCTTTTTATTACACTTGTTGTTATGATAGTAAGCAAAATCTCTTCAAGCAACGTAATAAAATTTAAAGTAAAGAAAGAGATAAAAAATGTAACAATGAATGGTACTTTATTCCAAGTAATAAACTAAGTACAAACAGGTGCACAACAAAGGACGATTTTCTGGGCATTTCTGTGTTTCGGGGATGAGCATTTTATTTGTTTTGCATATTACCTCAGTTAAGTCTCAGAAGCCCCATTTACACTACAGAAAAATATGGGTCCGGACCCAAAAAAAGTTGGTACGGGCCAGATATTTTTGCCGTGTAAACCTTCCGTACCATGTTTGCATGAAATGGATCCGGACTCGCTTTTTTCTGGTTTTGGGGCCATAGGCGCCTATGGCCCCAAAACCGAAAAAAAAGGAGTCCGGACCCTTTTTGCTGGTCGAAAGTGCTGTGTAAACGCATCTTCGTTCCGTACCGTCTTCTTTATATGAGCCTGCTGTTCTTTACGGTGGTTTTGCGCATGTCTACTATTCCATTATAGTTTCTTTACGATGGAGTCGATGGCGTCAAAAACGCAGAAAAAGAAAATGATTGTGTGGACTGATGAAGACGTTGGCCTGCTATTAGACGTTTTTGCGGAAGAGACCATTCAAATAGGGCTAGAGCAAGCAAAATGCCCAAAAGACAGAAATGCAGTGTACCTGGAAGTTCAGAAGAAGTTAGAACAGCACGGTAAGTATTTATCCTAAAATCCTACTTTTTGACAGTTTTTATCAGGTCACTTTCATTTCGCTCTTATGCTATTTTGTTTTTCTGTTGTTTCACAAAGGAATAATGAAAACTGTCGCGGCAATTACAGACAAATTGAAAAAACTACGTGCAAAATACAAAGATGTGAAGGATAGTGCCAAGAAGAGCGGAAATTCGAGGAAGCCCTGGAAGTTCATGGAAAAAATGGAGATAATTTTTAAAGATAACCCAACTATTGACCCACCCCATCTGTGGGATAGCAGCTCCAGTGATCACCGTAGTGAAGTCGACAATGAGAGCTCTATAGAAAATGGTAGGGTGTTTGCTGTTGTGTTTTAGATTAACACAATCAGAATAAGTTCTTGTTAATTCTATTTAATCTCTGTCATTTTTCAAATCATGCACAAAATGAATATATTCCGTGTATATTTACTAGATCACCTGTCAGTTTTAAAAAATAATCAGGAAGGGAATGAGAGTAAACTAGAAGTTTTCAAACTGTGTGGTGTATGTACATGTTGCAGTTAATTAGTTGTTTCAGTTAAATGTTATTGTAACTTTGTTTTTGGGTATGTGATGTATGATAATGAGTTTTAAACAAGGAGAAATTACAATTAACAAAAACAAAAATTAACTGCAACAAACTCATTTACTGTTATAATTATCTTTTCGGCTAGGAACAGAAACTTCCGAAAATAGCTCAGAACTGAATTCTGAGAAAGGAAGTGATGTAGTCTCTGATGACAGTAGTTCTGAAAGGAAGAGATCTAAGTACATCACAGGTGCCACACCAAAACGTTCCAAGAAAACAAAAATGGAGAAGTCAGTTGAAACAATGTGTTTAAGTCTCCGTGAATCCTCAGAAGCTGAGATGAAGAGGTAAATACAGCTTTGTAGTTTCAATGTTTACAAAATGTTTTTAGCAAGAATTAATTTGGAGACTGTATGTGCTAATTAATGATGTATAGACAGAATACAAAACCCTAGTATTTTAGGAAGATTGAAAAGAAAATGTTGTGACTGTTAAAACAATCACAATGACAGTAATTATGATCATGATGATGTTGATGATGATGAAAAAAAATGAAAACAATGATCATTGTTGTCATTTTTTAGACTCTTGCTGTATCAAGTTAGTATTACTATTTTCTGGCACCCTTCACAGATTTGAAGAAATGGAAGAGAAGAGGCATGAGA
>OX419336.1:20099248-20111748 GCA_948470475.1 Galaxea fascicularis | reverse complement strand
TGGAAGGTTGAGAACTGTATAACTGAATTGTATAATTAACAAATGCCTTGGATTGCCCCCCCTCCCCTTTAAAGCCTAAAGCATAAGTGTCAGGTTGACGTGATGAATTTGTTGGAAAAAGCCTAATTTAAACCAACAAGTTCATTTTGGCTTTATGTTCTTTCACACTTCACTCACTCAAATATTTTTGTCACTTAATCTTAATTAATTATGTATGTTTTGCCTAGTTATAAAGTCCAACGGTTTTTCAAATATTGTGCAACTGATGATGATGTTGGCAACATCGAAACATGTCTTTAAAATTAAAACATGTTGTAATCTTAAAAATCACGATTTGCTTTCTGCTGTCTCGACCTTTTAATACAGCTATACCATTTAGACAGTTTCAAAAGGGAGGTATAATTAACAAATGCCTTGGACCCTCTGTGAACTATTCTAAAGCCTAAAAACAAGGGCGTTGTACTTTGCTAACTGAACAATGTTTTCGTTTTAAAAAATGGGATTTCTGAGGCTACTTATTCAATTAATTGTATCTAAAAGTTGTCATTATAAATTGCACCGTGATGTTCGCATTCAACCCCACGTTTCCAATGGCTTCTCCTCTAGAGGCTTCCAACATTTCCCCATCACTTATGCCAGTCTTTGGCAGAGAAATACCCTCCTCCTTGCCTGGCTTCCAAATAACTCAATGGGAAGGAATTATTGCTGTGTGAGTAAGTGTTTGTAACATAGCTTTCCATGCTGTGTTTTATTCTATTGAAATCGAACCTTTTATTTTCTTTTTGGTCTGACACCTTGTGACCATTACTCTTACCCAATAAGTACAGCTGTAGCACTCAAAGACAGAAGTTCAAAATTCATACTAAAAATTTCAGGAACTTCAGGAAACAAAATCATTGTATGTTGGCTTTAAATTTCTGGCCTCCCCTCAAAAACAAAAACTGAAAGCGTTACACATTCAGATTAGTGTTGCAAAGCCGTTGGGGGTACCAGTTTACCAAAGAAAAATAGGACCTATACAGATGCCTTGTTAGCAAAAAGGAGACATAATGAGGCGTTAAAGATAATGCGGTCTATTTGACTGTTTTTCTTTTACAGTTACCAGGTTCTTACCTGACCATTGCAGTGACCGGATTGACTGCTGACTGCAGTTGGAGAAACAGCACCTTTTTCCAGATGCCTCTCCATCTGTGTCTCTTTACTGAGAGAAAATAGGGACTCGCAGCCACAGAGTCAACGTAGTTGTTGAAATTTTGGATTTCCCATTTGAAGGAAATTGTTGTTTTCTCTGTCAGTGTTATAACGGGACTCATGTTGTGGGCCTGCAGAAAGAACGAAAAACAGTTTGACAATAGTTACAACGTGGTTTAACGATTTAGATGAATATTTGTCTTTTACCCGTATTTACCCGTGTATAAGTCGACCTCTTACAACTTAAAAAATGCTTCAACAATTCGTCCTCAACTTATACATGGGTAAAAAATATTGAGAATCAAGCGCCAGCTAAATAAGTTCCTTACAGTCACCATAACTGTCTTTACATGCCAACACAAACCTAAGAAAACAATAGTAGAAATTGCCCTTTCATTTAGCAACATGACTCTTCAAATGCAACCAGTTCCAGCTGAAGTGAACAGAAATTTACTCAAACCTAAATATTGTGGATTGTCACTGACACAATTCTGAAATAAAGACCTGAATTTTCCTATTATTAAAGCCGTAAATCTAGCTGAAGAAGGTCGAAGAACTCTCCACGCCTCGCTGCGTAGTAACCTCTCATGGCAGGTGTGGTTGTTAGTCCCAAGTTTTCAAGGCACACGCTCACTTCATAGTAGTCATTTTTCAGAGATTCTCAAGCTTCATTGACGTTTTTATGGTCTTTCAAAACCCTTTCTACCCCAGAACAATAAGAAAGGTTGGTTTGAAATTAGTATGTTTGATTTTATAAGCCAATTTTAAGAACTAAGGACAAAATGCTTGCATATATACGTTCTGCAAAAGCCTGCTAAGATGCTCAACAAAAAACTTCTTGTTGTGATCTTTCATGTATCTCAAATACCTTAAATAAAATTCTAAGATATACAAGCTTAGTTTTCCAATATAGATTTTTACTCCAAAATTAGGAAAACTCAGTTTCTGCCCTCAAAAATAGGGGGTCGACTTATACATGGGTTTGACTTATACACGGGTAAATACAGTAAACATGATTTGCAGTGAACCAGTTAATGTTAATTGAATGGAAGTTTAACCTGTCTTTTAGTGTTTTCTGTGATTGCCCTTTTACGTTTATGGTTAAGTTTGTATCAGTTGAAGGATCTAAAAATGGATGAACGCGTGCCCAGAAGAGTGAGAAATTTTAAACTGGATACCTGTTGGTAAATATTTTTTTCAATCTTTGGATCTCTCCATCAGTTTCAACGGCGTGGCTTAAAGCATATCTGCGTATGTGTTCTTCCCAGTGCTTTCGTTTGGAGATCTGTTTGCACCAACTAACGGGACAACCTATTGCCTTCTTATTGGCCAAGATGTAAGGTGACTTCACACCTAAAATGAAATGGAACAAGAACATCAGTTAAAATACGAAAAGTGAAGACCCTCACCTATCATTTATTTATCGGTGTTGGTTAACGAAGGGATCGGTCTCATCAACGACATGCCATTGTGGATTGCTGGACATCAGAAGTTTTGGTTCATAAAAAGACTCCAATTATTTCATTTGAATCTATTCAAATAAACGATTGACAAGAATAGCTTTCCAGAAACGATAATGTTAGTGGCATTCATTTAAAACCCCACCAACAAACTAAAAAATACCACAAACGACAGCTGGTACAAGTCTGAAACATATACTACATCAATCAGTTACCACAGCAAATTCAGTCCACAACCCAGTGGACAAGACATCTTTGCATATATGCACCTGCGTTGAGTGTGACTGGACATTTCGTCCCTCTCAACCAATTTCCGGCAGTCCGGGCAGCTGCTTTGCACATAACATCAACTGCGCATCAATGTTCTCGCTTCATTATCAGCTGGCAATTGTTGTTTGGGCATTTTACTAGACGATAGATGCACTCGTTGTGGTGTTTTTCAGCTTGATGGAACTTTCCTTTCCATGAACAGTCCTGGTTAGCACACGTTACATCTAACTGGCTAGTCACGCTGTCCAAAGCGAAATTCACCGTCAGGGAATCCCTGCGAAAAGCATGACTACGGCATATGTGGCAAGGGGCCTTAGAATTGCCTTTTTGCTCATGGTATTGAAGCAAGTTGTCGAAAGAGTCAAAGCATCCCGAGTGTCCACATCGTAACGTGACTGGTTTTGACATCACTGTTTTGCTTAACAAAAACATGGAAGGCACTTTGTTAGACATGTGTATTTAAACTTTCGCGAAGTCATAAAGGGAGTCTCTAAGGGGAATGAACAGTTTACCCCAGGCTTGAACTGCGATAACTGAGAAAGTTTTTCAGCAAGGGCGGGAACGTTGGATAAAGAGCACACGATTCCTAATTGGGTGACTTCCAACCTGTCTATGTGCTAAAATTTTCGTTAATCGCAGCCTCAATGTTTGTATAAAAAGGATGATTATACATAAACAAACAGAGAACGCAAAGTTGATACACGTGAAAACATGGCAAAACTAGCTATAACTAACCAGATGCCGCATTCCAAGTCTGCATTAGCAGAAGTTAAAAACTCTCAATTGACAGTTATTCCCTTGTCGGCCATCACCTGTCTTTTTGGATACAAGTAACTACTTGTATCTAACTAACTGTAGTAACTAACTGTATGTAAATAGCGCCGAGACTGGCTGCTTCGTTTCGAGCTCCGTATTTTATCCGTATTTGTGACCTCTCACGCGAAAACGTTCCGAACGGTAGCCGTTCAAACGCTGAACGGAACGGCAAGCGAATCGGTGATGAATGGCTAGGCAAGCCGTTCAAAACAGATACCGTGAACGGATGAACGGCTAATTGAAATTTTCGAACGGATGAGGTCGAACGGATAAACGGCTAATGAAAATTTTCGCACGGATGAGGTCGAACGGATAAGGTCGAACGGATTAAACAGTAAAATTAATTTTTTGAACGGCAGAGGTGGTACGACTAATCGCCTTTGCAAATTCTATGAACGGATGGGTTTGCCAACAACGAACACCAACAACGGCTGAAGAACTGGAGAAAATTAACCGATGAGTGGCAACATTTATATTATTATTGATCAACCGACTGAATAAACTTTCTTACCAAATAATTCAATGGTTCATTTGTAATGAGAAAATAAACATCGAATCCTCAAATAAACTAGTACTGCATTGAAAATCAGTCTTTGAGAGTAAAGCGAATTTCTTTTTCTGAGAATAACATCCCTGATCAAGCGTCTGCCACGTTCATTTGCTTAATCATATCACGCAAACATTTCGAGAATGAGTTAAAGCAATGATTTTATACATTTCACTCGTCAGAATGCTGTCATTGAGTGGGCGACGCTTCTCTCTATCTTATCTTTCCTCTTGGATACTTTAGTGCGAACGAAATCAAAAGTAAACAAACAAGCGCGTGCCAATTTGTCGGCCGCGTTGATTTGCATAATTTTGACACAGCAACAACAAGTCCTAACTTCAATTCTAAAACACGTATTGACACAATCTGTGAAAAGATCACTTGAAACGATCACAACTAGCAACTAACAAGATCACAGTGAAAATTGTTTGCTTCTTCGAGTCCTTTAATAGTGCCTGAAGATTGAAAATCTTAAGGTTTAATTGGACAGTTGGAAAACAATTGTTTCCAACTTGTGTTCGCATTGTAATGAGTGGTAAATTTCAAAAAAATTTCGGAAGATGCCGACCTTTCGGAACACTATGAAATTTTGTTATTGGCAGATTACGATCCAAAATTTTCTGCAAAAACACAAGCTAAATGGAGCGCATGGTGAAACGAAGAACCTGCAGTGAATGTTTATCTGCAAGCAATGTTTATCTTGAAATTAATCTCTCTCACAAGGAAGAAGCGCGTGGCTTCTAAAGCTGTCACAAACACGTAAGGACCGTAAGGCTTTCGATTTAAAAGGACGAAGCGTAGAAAATCGTTTTGAAGTTGGAACGGCGGCCAAAATACATGTAACTTAATATTGTTTCTTTCTTGGACGGATAGCTCGAGCCGTTCGACACGCCGGGCCAGGAGGAACCAAAATCGGGCCATTTCAGGATGTGACGCCCGTGGCATGTTTAATCAGCGGTAATGCAAGTGAGGCGTTACAAAAATTGCAAAATAAAAAAATGGCGGACTTTGTTGTTCAAATTCACGAAGTTGTGATGGGCATTATTAGTACGTCGCGAGGTTCCAAAAAAGAGCTCAACGGAAACATCGGCAGAGAATTGTTAGAACTTACCAGAGCTGTAGTGAAAAAGCACACGTTACCAGCAGAAAAACGCTACAAATACCACCTTGCTCAGCCCGCGCGCATGTTGTCACGATCAGTTGTGTTGTGGAACAAATCCATCGTACGAAAACTGAGAAGAAAGCCAAATGGCTCGGCTCCATGGACAGTAAAGGTCACTAAGGAGATGCCTTGCGAGGTTTACGAATGCTTTAAGGCTGCATCGCTGGCAGAGCAAGCCGGAGGATTTGCGTAAAAAAGTAAAAAATGCAACTAGAAACAAAGCCCACATAGCTGTATGCAGCGGAAGTGAGAGATTGAAATGGTCAAATGCGGCGTGCAAAATAGAAGGCGTAATAGCATATTTTCGAGCGACAGCCTGGCCTAAGAAACGTTTAGTGCCCCTCAGCAAAAGTTGAAAATGATAATTAGAACTCCAGGTGAGCTCATATCTGGCGATTTGATGAGCATGTTTGAGGCTGCTAAGATGATTAAGAATAGTACCATAAGCGCGTTTTTGCGTGACTAAATAGGCGATATACAAACTGATAGATTTAACACTAATTGGAAAGGACTGGAGAGCCCTCTGTGCACAAAAAATCTGGTAACTACGGATGTAAACGTGAATGTTTTTCTGTGTTGACGTGGCGTGAGCCATTGTGATAAGGCGCGACGCAAAAGACTCCAAGGTGACAAGCGAAACGGCTGGAGGGAAATGTGAACCTTATCCCCTGTTGAAGTCTACAAAAGAAAAAAGAAAATATTGTCACGCAACGTCGAAAGAAAAACAAGCAGAGTCAATATCTTGAAAATGAAAAATCTGATCAAAGTCACTGCACAGACGATAATAAGTATCGCGAGCTGAAGCATCTGAATGCCAACGGCTGAGACAGTCCGCGAATTGATTGTGTTTTCCAGGAACATGTAATGCTCGAACTTCAAAATCGAAAAGAGCAGCGGTGAACCAAAGTTGTCGCAGACAGCGCTGCATGAAAGGATCCTTGGATCTTGTAGAATTGATAACGGTCACCGCAGCGGAGTTATCACAGGCAATGATGAATTTGCGTCCGCGTAACTGAGGAGCCCAGTGCTTGAGTGAAACAATGATCGTGAAAAGTTCCAGCGCGTTGATATGAAGATTGTCAGGAGAAATACAATCAGGAAAAACAAAGCTAATGCACACCGTTAGACAAGTAGCGCCACCTCCAGAAAGGCAGGCGTCAGTCGAGAAGTTAAGGCTCTCAAAGTCCCAGGAGGAAGGCTTGATGAGCGATACGCGATTAAACCGGGGAAGAAAATCGAGCCACCACTGAATATCTGAGAGCATAGAAGCAGAAATGGGGTATCGGTGACGGGCTGGCTGTGTGCCCTCACGAAGACTATTTAGGAGTCGAGCCATGAAGATTCTACCGGGCTTAACGCAAGCGGTAACAAAAGAGAGCTTCCCTAGAAGGGACTGAAGTTGTTTCTTTGTAAAACAGGTATAGGATTGCCAAAGTTTGAGTTCGGCCTGTAAATCGTCAAGACGTGAAGGAGGAACCTCGAGGGTGAACGCTGCAGTGTCAACAAGAATACCGAGACAAATCATGGACGTTGAAGGAGGCGAGTCCTCCTCAGTAGAAGAATCTAAGCCGAGATGTTGGAATAGCTGACCGAGACAGGAAAAGGCCTGGGCTGCAAGAGATGGATATTCCGCGCCGTAAAAGTCGTCAAGATAAACGTCCGCTAAAAACCCCTGCTCAGTGAAGATATGGACGACCGCCTTTGTCGTGCGTTGGCAAATCATAGCTGACGAACGCAAACCGAAAGGACAACGAGTGTCAAAATAAAATTTACCCTTATAACAAAAGCCCAGTAAATTATAGTCCTTGGGGTCTATAGGAAACTGTCGATAAGCCCGACGCAAGTCCTTCTTGAAAATGAGACAGTTACGACCTTTCTCGAGAATGAATTCAACGAGGCGATCGATGCCAGGCAAACGTAGCTTAAAATGCTCGCCCAAATAGGTGTCTTGAGAAATGCCATCGTTGACTGAGGAGCCGTGAGGGAAACTCAAGTCCATAACTACGCACCGCGTCGAGGTACCACGTTTGGGCACTGTTTGAAGAGGCGAGGATACGAAATCGTCTGCAAATGGAGGATGATCAAAGGGTCCGGCTATAGCATTCCAAGATAATTCAGTGTCAAGATAGGTTTGCACGTGCGAATCAAAGTTCGTAGCAGATGGATGATTATGCAATGATGAAACAGGAGGAGTGTGTGCTGTATAATTAACAGGCCAACCGTACGAAAGAAAATCGGTCACAATGTTATCATGATAATTGGAAAGCAGTGTTCTCCAGTTCGAAAGCAAGAGCGAAGTAGGAACCAAAACCTTGGCACCGAATGCATTTGGCTGCTGGAGACGAGAAGCAATGAAATGTCGAACCACAGCTGAATTTTTAAAATTTTCATGTCCGTTTCCGTTCCGGGTCAAAGAGGTCGCTGAGGAAATTTCGTCTGGAATTACTCGGCCTAGTTGTCATTGGGGTGGGATTGGTGTGCGACGTTTTGAGCAATGAAGCATCGGGTGATCCGCCTTGCACACTCGACAGCGGTGATGTTCTTTGTAATTAACTTCATCTTGCGGATCGCAATCACAAGAGCCAGTGTAATTCCAGGTTTTACAAGCTTTTTTAACTGTCGGTGGGACCGCCTGTTGACGATCACCCGAGGATGCGTTGTTAGTGGGTTGACGCGGGTTGTCAATTCGCTGTCGTGTATTTCGTAAATCTGAATGGCGAAAAAAGGTTGTGGCTTGATCTTGGATAGACTTAAAATCCTGCCATTCCAAACGGCGCTGTTCGACCTGTTTGGCGATAAATTTATGAAAACCACGAACGCTAATCCACGAATAACTAATTGCTTTAGTGAGAAGCAACTCGAGATGAGCTAACATGGCATCCTTTAGCGAAGAATCATAGGTTTTGATCATAATCAAGAAACCCGAAACAAACTCGGGCAGTTCTAACTTATCATATTCACCTTGAATGGACGGAACAAAATCCTGTGGCCAGTCGATGTTGCGCTTGGTGCGTCTTGGCGCAATAGCGTCTCTGGCGTCTTGCGTGGAAAGATCTGTGAACGAATTTTCGAGGGGGCGTTCCTGGCGGCTCATGGCAAGTACTTTCACCTCCAGCTCCAACTTTTCCTTTTGTAGTTTGATCAACTGAAGCTGTTGGTCGAATGAAAGAGAAGGATTGGTATCGGCGTCAGGAACGAATGGCGGTGAAGAAGCTCCAGGTACTGTAACTGGTCTGATTTTTGATTTAGACGATCTAGCTTCTGACTTGGTAGACTGTTCGAAGAGAACGGGGTCAACGGGATTGCCCTGTTCCGGAATGAGAGCGTCATGAAACAGCGAGTCCGTTGGAAAATCGTACACGAAGTCTGGATCAGACACCTTCTTGGAGCGGCGTTTTGGACGTGCGCCTGCGGAGAGTGCCATTAGGAACGAAAGAGTTTGGAGAAAAGAACGTGAAGGAATAAGAGATTATGCCTCGTCTCCGGATCTGACAAAAGATGAGACGCTAGGCCACGCACTAGATTATAAAGGAAATTCGATATCTCTATCACTAGTTAATTAACCATCATTGATCAATGATTACTCTATCAACAATCCTCCGGCTTGCTCTGCCAGCGATGCAGCCTTAAAGCATTCGTAAACCTCGCAAGGCATCTCCTTAGTGACCTTTACTGTCCATCAAAACGTACCAAGCATGTAGAAGAAATTGAATTCAACAACGTTTCTGATTTAAGGAACATTTTCTTGGAATTTGCTAACAACCATGGCAAGTGTCTCGAAGAAGAAAATGTCATGTTTAGAAAGGAGAAGGATGATTCCCACAGCATTGTAATTGTTAACCCAAACCATCCTGCAATATTTCATTACTCCAGAAGATTGGAGGTGATGTGTTTCAGGTGTAGGTATGGACACTATAATCGTTTCGGTGTTCCACAGTTCAGTTTGTAATTAAATAATACGGACAAAGGCATGTTCTGTTTGGAGTACGCTTTCCCATTCGACTCATCAGTTTCTGTGTGACCCCTTTGTTATTGTTCGTTCAATGCACACTAAATAGTACACTTGTTGTTGAATAAATCTATAAGCTTAAGTCATAAAATTGTAATGACTTATTTCTCAGCTATAAATCTGGGAAAACAAACACAAAAATCTGGTACCAAAATCAATTGAAGGTATATATTCACCCACTGGCAATTGAGTTGGTGGGGGTGGGAAGAGGGCAGGAAATAGGAGAGGAATGAGAAAAGAGGGCAGGATCCTCTACAAGGTGAGTCTAATGAGAAAAGGGGGATATTTTAGCAACATTGTGTTGAACTTAATTCAGTACATGCCCAATCTAGTGTCAATGTAGGCATTTTTACCATGAAATAAATATACAAATGTTGAGAAGACTGATTTGAACGGTGAAACAATACTACAACTAGGGGAAGCAAAAGACACCAATATATCTTTCTTTTTGAAAACCGTTTATTGTATTTTGAAAAAAAATACACTCTTTAAATGTGTAAATCTACAACAGAATAATTATGTAATCATCACGTACAACATTGACATCAACAAATGCTTTAATAACTATACTCTTTAAATGAGTAAAATATAAAAATATTATAATTATATAAATTTAATACACCCAGTGGTACAAGTGGGGGCTTGTAAGAGGAATAACAAAACATCTCGAAACAGAGACTAAAACAAGCTGATAACTACACAGTTAATTTTGCTCCAAGGAAAAATTAATCACAACTCATTTTATTATTGTAACCAACAAAAAAACAAGATATATATGCATAGCCACCTATGCCTGTACTGCTGTTCAGTTACTGGCACTAAGAAAACTGCATAGATATGCGTCAAGCTTCCCAGCTGCACTACTCGCAGCAATACTTTGATACAATTGTGATGAACAAAAATTACACGTTGCCAAAGAGACTGGCTTCTCCAAGCCACAATAGCAAAATTGTGGAAGTTCAATTGACTTTGGTGTATAAAAATCCTTACACTTGTGGTAAGTTGATTTGAATGGCTCAAGCTTGCGCAACCAGACTGCAGTGATATAGTCGTGTCGCATGACAAGCCTCCACCTTGTGCTCAGGGTGGCATGTTTGGAATACTGGGATATACGAACATGCTTTGCTTCCCTCCCCTGCATACTGTTGATTCCTAGACCCACACCAAACTTTCTGTAAAGCAACCCTGTGTGGTATGGCACAGCATACCCAATGGTCCACACAGTTGGGGTGACATTACCCAGAAAAAGGGCACAGCCATTAAAATATTTTCTGCAAGACTCACTGAGTTCACCCATAACAGTTTCATCTACTGTTACACGACTAAATCTGCTGATACAATCCCTCAGTTGCAATCCTACAAATGCAAAAGCACAAAGTTGTAATCTGTTTATGGGGTCATCCTCATCACAGCTGATAGCTTTGATTAAAGTCATGAATTTTTGGCAAAATATCTTGGTTTCTTTGCCAGTGAATCGATATGATAGGGACCCATTTCTTCCCTTAGCAAACCATTTCTTCACTTTCTTATACAACCTAGTTGCCCCCATTTCCTTAAGTGTTGCAAGATGAGATGAAAATGGACACTCAGGCAATTTGGAAGGATCATTACATGAAGCTGGGATGTTACTCTTAGAACTGGAATGACTCAACATTGCTTCATGCAATTGCTGCCATGCATTGTTTCCATTGTGTAATGGCTCAGCATACAATTTGTCCACAAGTTGTCCCAAAATGGGTTCATACTCCTGTCTAGAACTGTTACTTTTAATAAAATTCAACAGTTTGTTTCTTTTAGTTGATTCAGCATAACTGCTTTTTTGTAATTCTTCTT
The DNA here is from genome assembly GCA_948470475.1 of Galaxea fascicularis. Classification (NCBI taxonomy): domain Eukaryota; kingdom Metazoa; phylum Cnidaria; class Anthozoa; order Scleractinia; family Euphylliidae; genus Galaxea; species Galaxea fascicularis. The sequence goes on along the minus strand of OX419336.1, from coordinate 20,100,460 downwards.
TCTTGGCTTTTACCCTTTTTGCAACATCAAGCCTGCTTTGATAATCCCATGGTTTCCAGGTGCAGTTTGTGTCATCCCCAAGGGAACCACCCACTGTGGACTTGTTATCATCATTCACATTACCAAAAGTGGAAAAATAGAATGCTGCATTTGAAAGTTCACCACTAAATGTAGCTCCCCATTTCATATCTGCAGGAACTAATTCAAAAGTGAACTTCAAAACATACTCACTGTTGGGCAAAGAGTAATTCTGTTTCTCAACATATGCAATATCAGATACCAGTTTACGCGCATACCTGATCATAGCAACATGACTCTCGGAGCAGTTTGCACCAGCGATGAGAAAATTCTCACTTTCAGATGCAATGTGCTCACCTGCATTCAAGAAGGATATGAGCCATGCCGTCGCTTCATCATCCTTACCAAAAGGGGCACCGTCTGCCCCAACAGCAACTCTAAAATGATAAGGTTCACTATTAAAGTGTAATAGGAATGACTCTTCTTCCAGCTGTTGATCAATGTGAATGTACGTTTTGGCAAGTTCTAGTAAATACTGCTCCAGCTCCCTGTGTACACCATTAACTTTCTCATCCTCATCTAAATCACTACAGAAATCTTCCTCTATGTCTCTCACATTACCTATGTCAACTGATTTTACAAACTGAATCAGCTTGTCATAAGGAAGCAACTTTGGTAGAGATACCCCAGACATAAACTTCAAGGACACATTTCTGTGTGATTTTTTGGGTGTCATTGTTAGGTTTAGACGTATAGCTTTGTATTGCTCTTTGCTAAGCAGACCTTTGCCATACAAAACCTTACGCGCATACCTGATCATAGCAACATGACTCTCGGAGCAGTTTGCACCAGCGATGAGAAAATTCTCACTTTCAGATGCAATGTGCTCACCTGCATTCAAGAAGGATATGAGCCATGCCGTCGCTTCATCATCCTTACCAAAAGGGGCACCGTCTGCCCCAACAGCAACTCTAAAATGATAAGGTTCACTATTAAAGTGTAATAGGAATGACTCTTCTTCCAGCTGTTGATCAATGTGAATGTACGTTTTGGCAAGTTCTAGTAAATACTGCTCCAGCTCCCTGTGTACACCATTAACTTTCTCATCCTCATCTAAATCACTACAGAAATCTTCCTCTATGTCTCTCACATTACCTATGTCAACTGATTTTACAAACTGAATCAGCTTGTCAT
>OX419336.1:20084248-20091748 GCA_948470475.1 Galaxea fascicularis | reverse complement strand
CATTAAAAGGGTCGCCTTCATCGTCTACTTCTGCAACGTCAGCTGATATTCCACCAGCAGCAAAGCACTTGCTTATTGTTGAAGCCTCGACTTTGGACCATGCAGTTGCCATCCAGTTCATGGCTTGCAGAACATCGAGGGTTTTAGCGATGTCACTTGCGCTGTTTTCCTCCGAAGCCAGGGTGATAACATGCCTTAACAGTAACCTCTTGTAGTGTACCTTAAAGTTCTGGATTACGCCTAAGTCTAGGGGTTGAAGTTTTGACGTGCAATTTACAGGAAAAAACACCAGTTTGACATTGGAGTAACGGCCTTTAAGGTCATACGGGTGGCAACCAGCAGAGTCCAGAAAAAGCAATATTGACCTGTTTTTGCTTTTGAAGAAGCTGTTCAATTGACTTAGAATCTTGTGGAGGAGATGTGACGTCATCCATGCCTTGGCTTGATTGAAATATTCGCAAGGCAGATCATTTCTATTGACATTTTTTAGGCACCTTGGATTTGCGTACTTTCCAATGACAATGGGCTTTCTCCTTTCCCCTGTTGCAGAAACCAGCAAGACGGCAGTTAAGCGTTCCTTTGATTTCTTGCCACCCTTGCATTTTTTGGCTTTCTCTGAAAGGCTCTTGTCGGGTAAGGCGCGAAACAGAAAGCCGGTTTCATCCAGGTTCCAAATGTCTGTCGGGTCATAACCAGAAATAATGGATCCCAGACGCTCTTTCCACGAAGCTACTGTATCTTCTGAGACGTCCGCTGATTCTCCACAAACTTTGTGCTGGGAAAGATTATGTCGCTCTTTAAACCTTGTGAGCCAACCACTTGATGCCTTGAAATCAGAGTAACCAAGATGCTCTGCTGCCTTTTGGGCAAACTCTTGGATCATGGGGCCGTCAACTGGTACATGCTGGTCGTTTTTCTTCTTAAACCATTCCCAAACAGAATCGTTTAGGTCCGAGTACTGGGAAGTACGATTTCGCTTTCTTGCTATAGGCAGCCCTCTTTCATACTCTTCTCTTATTTTTTCTTTATTCTTAAGAATGTTGCTTACTTGGGTTTTTCCACACGCATACTTTTCAGCAAGTTGACGTACGGAGCTATTTCCTCCCTCGTGTTCTTCTACTATTTTGAAACGCTGATCCAAAGACAGCTCATTCCTCGGTTTTTTTGATTTCTTACTGGAATTCCGCTCTGACATGACAAAAGGTACATGAAAATCCTGAAAACTCGTTCAACTGCAGTCAACTCGATGAAATGACCAAAGCACATGGCACATGGCTTGTGAAATAGTTTTCTGAAACCGGAAATTACGTTTCGCAATGCGAACACACGCTGTTAACGCAGTGAAAGTACATTTTGTAACACGCATTCATCATAACTCGCAAGACTTGCAATTCGTGAACAGCACATTATTAATACATCATGGCAGAACAACGTACTAATGAGGAATGCAAGCGATAGTTTTCTTGGATGAGAGGTCATCACGCCTACAAAGATGTATTTGAGCCTGAAATTAACAAGCAATTGACACTTCAGCGAGAACCAGAAAATGCAAAAGATAGATTTGCTGTGGCCGTAACAGAAGAAAATGGACGCATTGTAGGACACATTCCTCTGGGGCTGTCGAAAATTGTGTCGTGCTTTCTGAAAAGGGACAACCACAGAGGGTTGTCTATAATCTGCGGGAAGAGGATTAACAGAGGTGGCGGTCTAGGGCTTGAGATTCCAGTCATTTATGAATTGTATGGTGACCAAGCATATCTTGAAAGACTGGACGTGTTGATCAACAGCAGCGAGAGTGCCAGAAAGTCGTTGAGAAAGGAGGACGAGGGCTTAGCGACTGAAGAGCCTAAAAGGAAAAGGCGCAAGCTGAAGTAAAGAAACCAAAAAGTCTACATGACAAAAGTCTGACCGGCCGAACGAGAAAATAAACTTTCCAGACTATTTTGAAGTGTGCGTTGACAAATGAAGAAGAACAGACTGCCATTTTACGTAATGATGTTACATGAGAACTTTTTAGTGTCCGCTTCATCGAGAGTGAAAACAATAAAATTGTTATGTTGGTACCACAAAAGTGTCCGTAATTCCGTAATAGCGAGAGTCCGTAATAGCGGGAGTTGTTTTCAGTCAAACCTCTATAGCTTTCGCCGGGGATCTGAAATTTGTCCGTAATAGCGAGCGTCCGTAATAGCGGGGTGTCCGCAAGGCGAGAGTTGACTGTATAGGGACTTCCAAGAACACATGTACCAACACAGACTTGTGGCTGTGGGACCAACACTGTCCAGGAAAAAGTACAGGAAATCATGACATGGACAGGCATGCAACATCTTGCCCTTAGTTCTCTCCGGGGCGGGTGCTGTCGTTATAATACATGTAGCGACATCCTGTACTTGCAGTTTAATGTTTTGGAGCCGGTCCTATCCACTATTACACCAAGAGTACCAGAGAACACGATTTCCTTGATCAGTACTTCCTCACACACCCAATCTCAGCAGGACCAGCTACATTTGTAAAGTAAAAATTTATAATCCTTATAAATTTAAGTTAATGTGACAACTAAGACATATTGCACCTCTATCCCGGAGGATTATTACCTCCTGTAGGGGATTAAAACCTCTTCCCCAGCCAAGGGATTATCACCCTTGAGAGAGAATTATCATCTCTCTTTGTTGCATAATAAGGATAAGGACCTCTTTCATTGGGGATCTTGACCCCTTTGGAGAGGGTTGGGGATTATGACCCCCTGGCTCGAGTGGATTGTGACCTCTCCTTCAGCTCCCTAACTCGGACAGGTTAGGGACCTCTCTAGTGGGGATTATGACCCCCTGGCTAGAAAGGATTGTGACCGCTTTGCCATGTAATGTTATTTTGTAGTCTTGCCCTGTGCAGACATCCACAAACTTGATGCTGTGTATTTTTTGCTGTTCTTGGGTCAGGAACATTAACACATGGACATCATTGTTTTTTCTTTGTAGTCTGACCAATTTCAAACTGTATTTATCACAACTTTTCCAGTTTCTGTAGGTAACAGTCTATTATGGCCCTTTCCTCAGTGTCTAGTGCTGCTGCATTAGCTGAGGAATACGTTTCCACATATTTTTACCACATATCACGAGTGGGTTTTTGTTGTTTTTTTGTATCTGGCACAGCACACTAGTATATAATTTTCAGTTACCCAGTATCCAGTTTGTAAGAATCATTTCTAATACTATAGATGTTCTTTGATGAGGCAACCTTTTCTCAGATCCCATTGCTCAGCATGACTGACTGGCGTTCTCCCAGAGAACTACAGTAGCTTTTCACATTGAATCTTGAGTTTGTGGAGTCAGAATCAATCTGAGTCCCTACCACTTATCAAACACTTGAGTACTTATTATTGAGTACTTTTTCGGGTCAAAGTGATAATGATTATTCAAATTCTAGGAGTGGTACGAAAACCAGTGCGAGGATTTTTTCCCTCCTTGGTTGTTTCCCAACTTTAATTTTGTTTTTATTTGTCCTGGGAAAATACACTTTGCATCCCTGTCGGGATGAAAAGGGTTACCATCTCTCTCTCGCTTATATCTTGTTGTAAGTATCCTGTTACATCCTAATATCTTGGTTAGTTTGTGGTTGGTTTGTCAATGGGGAATACACTTCATGTACCCTTTCTGGGCTCTCATGCCAGTTTTTAGGTGACATGTCCAATTAAACAAGTTTTTGAGACACTCAAAATCCCACAGTGAAGGCTTGATAATGGAAATGGGATGATAGAGGGGAAGAAACTCGAACCACCATTGAATGTCCGAGAGCATAGTAGTGGAAATGGGATACCGATAACTAGCCGCGTGCTGCTAGCACTCGCAAAGACAGTTCAGAAGTCTGGCCTTAAATATCCTTCCAGGCTTGACACATGCCATGACAAACGAGAGCTTCCCGAGAAGAGATTGGAGCTGTTTCTTAGTAAAAAATGAAGTTTTTGCCAAAGGATAAGTTCGGCTCGTAAATCCTCCAAATGTGAAGCAGGAACTTCGAGAGTAAAGGCCTCCGTGTCAACTAAAATTCCAAGACAGATCATGCGGGTCGAGGGGGGTGTATCCTTTTCGGGGGAAGAATCTAAAGAGAGTTGTTGAAATAACTGTCCAAGTTGTGAAAAATCCCGAAAAGCAAGGGACGGATATTCGTCTCCGAAAAGTCATCCAAATAAACATCCGCTGAAAATCCCTGCCTGTTGAAGATGTGTACGACAGCTTTTGTTGTGTGTTGACAAATCATCGCCAATGAATGCAAGCCAAAAGGACAATGCGTATCAAAGTAAAACTGTCCTTGAAAACAAAAACCAAGCAAGCTGTAGTCCCTTGGATCAACAGGAAACTGTCTATAAGCGTTATGACAGTTACGGCCTTAGGCAAGGATAAATTCAACCAGCCGATCTATTCCGGGTGAACGTAACTTAAACTGGTCGCCCAAATAAGTGTCAGGCAGGATGCTGTCGTTTACGGAAGATCGTAGCGGAAACCTAAGATTCATAACCACTCGACGAGTCGAAGAACCTCGTTTAGGAACAGTTTGAAGAGGAGAGCGGTGAAAGGAGGATGGTGAAAAGGACCAGCAATAGCATTGTAGGACAACTCGGTGTCAAGATAGGCTTGCATGTGAGAGTCAAAGCTCAAGGCTGACGGATGATTATGAGAGGATGAGACAGGATGAGTAGAGACAGTGTAGTTGATCGGCCAACCATATGTAAGAAAATCAACCACAATGTTATTGTGATAATCGGAAAGCAATGTTCTCTAGTACAAGAGTAAAAGCGAAGAGGTAACTAGAACCTTAGCGCCAAAGGCAAGTAAATATCGCACCACTGCTGCAATATTGGAAGAGTCATGTCCTTGTCTGTTCCAAGTCGAAGAGGAGAATGTATCAGATTCCTGTGAAGCTGATAGTCACTGTGTCGGGATTGGAGTGTGGCGTTTTGGACATTGTAACAGGATGATCCGTAATGGAAACCCGGCAATGGTGATGTTCGCTATAGGCCGTGCTGTCCTGTTTGTTGCAATCACAGGCGCCTGTGTAGTTCCACGCCTTGCATGCCTTGGGACCTGTATTGGTCTTAAACACCGACTGGGTTGGAGATGTAGTACTGCTAGAAGACCGGGAATTAGTGTGCAAAGCTTGAAGCGGGACCTTGGTGTGCGAAGCAGAGCGAAGACCTGAATGGCGAAAAAAGGTGGCTGGCTGATCGTTAATTGCTTTAGAATCTTGCCATTCCAAGCATTGCTGCTCTACTTGTTTCGCTACGAACTTGTGAAAGGCCTGCACACTGGACCAGGAGTAACTGATGGCTCATTAAGAGTTTGAGGTGGGCCAAGAATGCCTCTTTCAACCGCGTGTCGTGTGTTTTGATCATAACTAAAAAACCTGCGACAAACTCAGAAAGATTTGATTTGTCATACTCGGCTTGAATACTTGGTACGAAGTCGTGAGGCCAGTCGATTGGTCTTTTAGGACGTCGTTGCATAGTGGATTCAGTAACTAGAACATCTTTAGTGAAACCTTTGCAGATGTTTTCTTGAGGACTTTTTCGGCGGCTTAAAGTAAGGACTTGTAATTCTAATTGTAGCTTTTCTTTTTGGAGCTGAACGTTTTGAATTTGTTGATCGTACGTGAGCTTGGCTCCTGAATCCACTGAAGAGATTTGCGGCGGCGAAGAGACAGGAACCGTGGTAGATTTCGATTTGGAGTGCTTAGGCTGCTTTGGCTGCTTTGGCTGCTTGGTTGTAACGTGGCTAATGTGGTTGATTGTATCATCTTGACCGGCTTCTTCCTCCTTTAGATTCAAATTCTCAGGAAACAATAAATGTGAAGGGAGGTTGTAAAGGTAATCAGGTTCAGATACTTTTTTAGAAAGCCGTTTCGAGAGTGCACCTGCCGAAAGTGACATTGTATGAAAAGAGCTTGGAGAGCAAATGACAAACGTGAATACAGTAAGAGCTTACGCGTCGTCTCTGGATCTTACACAAAAGATGACGCTGTAGCATGTGCAATCGATTTTAAGAGACATTCGATACCTCCAGATCTGTAACTAGTCAATTAACTATCATTAATAAATGATTACTCAACATGGAGGAAATTGACAGCCGGTGTCGATTTCCGTTTTGGCGTTACCCCATGGGACCCATAATTACAGTGCATGTGCGTGATTTACACAATTTGTGCTGTTAAGTAGATATGTTGGTCCAAACGGGGTGCTGAAATTGTAATTTATAACTCTCGAAGTCAAAACATTGTTAGCCTGAGTATCAGGCGTCTCTAGGGTGGGGAAGGCAAAAAGAGCGAGAAGGAAGAAATGCCTGACACAAACAGCTTCTCAGAAGCCTTCCACCCCCACACAGCGCGTGCTATAATTAGCCAATCTAAATCACTTCTGATAACTGTCATGTGTCATGACAGTAAACTTCCTGGTTCAATATGGCATCTGTAACCCCTGCGCTGTAAGCTTGACTTCCTGTTGACTCATGTGACGTTTTTTAGTGTCTTTTGACCAATTAGCGTAACATCCAGAATCTGGATGTTGGACACAAGCGAATCAATGGGTTTGTGTCAGGGCCTTCTCCCCTTACGTCCCCTCGTCCCCGCTTCCCCGACAGGGCCTGATACTCAGGCTAAAACATTGTATGATGAACTGTAATCTTTCACATTTTAATACGAAAAGTGTGGGTTATGCTGTTGTCTATTGTGTGAGCTATTTTTAAAACTTAACTACTGGTTTAAAGTCGCCTGGTTTAAAGGCTTCAAAGTCATCTTATCGTGTCATGTTTGCATCCTCAAACTGCACTACGGATTGAGCTATTTGAAGTCATGGACTCGCAGCAATTGCAAAACGTCATGCACAGTTAACGTGCATTTAAAAGAACGTTTATTTTCTTAGATAAATACGAACCAAAAGTCCTGTCTGGGAAGAAGCTCGAAGCGCTTCAGAAAGGAAATCGAGTGGCGGAAATGACCTTCACTCCTAACCACTCTGCATCAGCAATCGGCAGATTGCTGTTGGCAACTTTTCCCTCTCTACTTGGGGTTGATTTAAAAAGGTGAGTCGTAAAAACAGATAAAATCTCCATCTCCTCAAAAACAAACGATTTAATCCCAAATGATTTTTATTTAGGGATTGAAGAGAAAAAAGTTAAATTTTGAGGTCTTCAATCAAAGACATTATACAAAAGTTTGGTTTCTAAGATATCTACTACACCAACAGCGCAGAGGAAATACAACGAATTTTTCAACATAGACACATCCTAGTTGGACTGGGAAAAGATATATTTGCTGCCTTTCAAAACAACATTGGATACTAAATTAAGAGAATTCGAATATAAAATTTTAAACAGGATGTTGTACACAAACAAGATGCTGTTTATGTTTTAAAAAGTCGATTCTCCTTTATGCGATTTTTGTGGAAAGGAGGTGGAGACCATAGAACATCTCTTCTTTTATTGTACAAATGTGCATATTTTTTGGGACGACTTGAAG
>OX419336.1:20061748-20076748 GCA_948470475.1 Galaxea fascicularis | reverse complement strand
CTAGCCACAATGTTAAAGTTGCACAAAAACCTTCTCAGATGTTGAGTCATATTTTTGCCAAACCTAAAGATCCTGTGTTGAAAGAACAACGAACTGACGCTGTTTATTCTATTCCATGGAATGACTGTGATCATAAGTACATTGGACAGACCAAGCGTCAGCTTGGCACGCGTTTAAGAGAGCATCAAAAAGCAGTTTTTCTTTGCAAAAAGGAAAACTCCACTTTCTCGGAGCATGCTTGCCAAACCAACCATACAATAGCGTGGGATAATTCCAAAATTATCACCACTAACCGGCGGTACCATCAACGGCTTTGTTTGGAAGCTTGGCACATCAACTCCGCCCACGTTCCTTTAAACCGTGACGATGGCAGCCTTTTACCTGACACCTATTTACACCTCATCAAAACAAAAGGTCGTTAATTAGTAAGCGTATAAAAGGGTCCTTTTTGCAACACTAGATCACCCCTGATAAAGACACTAGACAGGAGTGTCGAAACGTTGGGTCGTGAATTGTAACTTTTTAGTTACATTCATCAATTTTCAAACCAGAGTAGCATCATCATTATTTTAAAATATAATTTAGTATAGTATTGTTCTATCTTATATTATTATTGTATTTATTGTGTATTCCAATATTTTTTCATTGTAACTTAGGATATGTATTTTTATCCTTTGATTGAATAGACTATTATTATTATTATTATTATTATTATTATTATTAATAGCTTAGTGCGAAACTTCAAAAACTTCCAAATCGTGCTATCCGAGTTATCACCAAATCTAGCTATGATACTAGTTCCAGATTTCTTCTTAACTCGCTTGGTTGGGACAATTTGTCAGTTAGAAGGGCAAAACAAAAGGCTAATTTAATGTACAAGTGCATTAATAATGTCGCCCCAGCTTATCTCTGTAATTTGTTTGCCCCAAGAACACTGAATTACTATTATTGCAATGCGAAGCAAAAATTAATGCTCCCAAAACCAAGAACTGATTACCTACAGCGTAGCTTCAGTTACAGTGGCGCTCTTCTATGGAACAATCTTCCTTAGGAAAAACGTACATCAAATTCCTTAAGTGTCTTTAAGAGGAGTTCCCATAGATGGTTTTCTGATCAGTACTCCCACACGGCAAATATGTAAAACAGTTTTTGAGAATTTTTAATTAATTTTCTTTGTTAGACTGATGTTTTTAACCGTGTTTAAATAAAGTTAAGTAGAAGTAGAAGTCTTTGATTACAAAACCCGGGAAATCTCTTTTGTATACTACTAGCATGTATTTCCACGATGCTGTTCAGTTTGCATATTAATCTGGGGGACACTAAGGAGCTCATAGAGAAAGCTAAAGGGGCACGTAAAATCAGCTAGCTACAGTGTAGGCCACAGTTATTCTTGATAGCGTAAATGATGGGATAAAATGGGGATATGTGATGCTGTAAATAGGCAGGTACCCCTAAGATTTCTTCTCTGAGAAGCTCCAGCAGTAAGTTTTAAAAGTCAGTTTAACACAAGTTGTTCGTTCGTTTTTTTTTTTTGCATTTTATTTACAGGTTGAAACAAGCAATGAAGAAGAGAGGGCTAGAGGAGAGACAGACAGTTGCAACTCGGAAAAGGAAGAGCCACATGTAGAGGTATGCACTCAAAGCACAAGTAGATTTAAAATAAACTTGACCACAGGTACAGAAAACTAGCCTGAGATACTAATTCTTTTTAATGTGTTTGTAACAGGTTGAAATCAGCCAAGAGGCCAAGATTACTGTTACTGCTGATCATCTGGAAAAGACAGAGGTATGCAGAGCTGGAGCTAACAAAGTAAATTTTTTTAGTAGGGGATACCACTGAAACAGGTCTCTGTTATTCTTGGCTTACTGTACTTTGCGAAACGAAACGAAACGAAACGAACTGGTACTTTGCGAAACAGTACTTTGCGAATAATAACTTCTACTAACCTGTTGGCTCGTTCTCTCATCCTTCACTCTTGTTGTCACCGGCAGCATGGCTTCGATCGATCGTCATGGTGCTCTCTCCTTCAGAATTCGATCGCAAAGGCCTCGGTCATTTCCGCGAAATTTGACCTCTCAGCGGTGGCCCGCTTCTCATAGGTAGGCTTATTCACCAGAAGCGACACTCTGCTCTCTGTTACCCTACGTTCAGAATGGGAGTGCGTTGGCCGCCATCTTGTTTTGCGTGGCCACTGGAAAAATAGAACAGGCCTTCGGACAGGACTTCAGACACTATGGACAATACGGATGAGACCCCAGATAAGACAACTGGTGTGCATATGATCCAATTGGCTCTCCAGGCCAGAGCTTATTCTGGCATCCTTAACAACAAGCAGATGGGATTGGATTCTTGTCCATTGCACACATTGTACGGTACTTTGCAAAACGAAATGAAATGAAATGGTACTTTTCACAAATAAACAGTGCAGAAGATCTTTTATAACACCCGAAAGATTTCTAGTACTTCTATTTGCAAATGATTGCAGTCTGTCAGAGCGGCGAAATTAGCAGTGTTACCCTGGTGTTAATCAGTATCGGAAATACACATGGCTGCGTAACCACGTAGCAACGTCATACTTTACAGTTTCGAAACGGAGTTCACACTGCGTTTTGCTTTGCGTGGGTCGGATATCAAAACTGCCTCTTTGTAGTTTTCGGCGGAGCTCAAAAATTGAGCCATGGTTTCAGGAAATGATCACAAGTTATAAGAAAAGATGTAATATGAAAGAATTTGCAGTATTTCTTATCATTTCGTTAGAACTGTAAAGATAGCCTCGCGCGTTAAAACTGAAAAAGAAATTCCAAAAAGAACAACAACTATTTATTGGTATTCGCATTATGTTCTAAATAAAATAAATTAACGTGAAACAAGAGCGTTTCAGAGTGTTTTTCTTGTAAATTTGATGTTAATTACTATAAGTAACAAATATGAATTACAATTTAAGTGGCTGAGTCCGCTCAAACAAAAACATTAACAGTAACAACGTGTTTTTCTTGTAGATTTGATGTTAATTACCATAAGTAAGTAAGTACTTTGACAAACCTGTTGGCAACAGCATACACAATGATCCAAAAACAGATTCTGTGCCAATACTAAATATTTTCAACAAATAAAGTTGGACAACCCATGCACTATTATGTACTTATAACAAGAAAGTAAATATGCCAAATACAAAATGCTGTTTTCCCAAGAGAAACCACTGCGGCCGCTAGATTCAAACAATAAAATGGAACATATCTTTTAGGTGTTTTACATGCCCCTCTTTAAATTTGGTAGTAGTATCACTACCAATTTTGAGCATTCCCTTCCAAAAGTAGGGGTGGCGCTGAATAATGCACTTCTTGTTGGCACAGTAGAATCTTGCTGTTTCTTTTTTCCATGTTGATTCCATGCAAAGCAACTTTCCATTTGCATCCTTTATGGGGTATAGATACCTTTCCATGTGGAGAATCGCGATGTCATGTGGTATGCATATCACCCCTCCCCTTACATGATTTGCATCGTTTTGCGTTGATGTAATCCGTGGTAAAAACGACAACGAAATCGTTTTTGTTATGCCAGATGTCGGTAAATGCTAGTGGCTCTTGAAAGCCCACATCCTCGTCTGTAGGAAAGACTTCTTTATTGATTGGCTTTTGTGACATGTTATTTTTCCCTTTTCTCTTTTTTTTCTCCTTTGGCTTCTCTTCAGCTCTTTGAGGAATGTTGGCGAATGCGGTTTTATTAACTTGTCCTTGGACGAGTTGAATTTTGTTAGATGTTCCGCGAGGTTACCTTTTGTTTCAGCAATGGCAAGCGCATGGGGACAAAGACCTGCTGTGCTGGTAAATTTTCCGCATTGGCATGAAATCATCCCTCTACTGATGGAAACATTGGTGCCACTCCCATGTTCTGTTACATAGTACACGCCAGCATTAACATCGATGACAAGAGTGATGGGAGAGTACGATCTCTGCCTCGTTCCAAATTTGGTTGAGTAACCCTGGTGGTACAGTTGTGATGGCAGAATCAGCGATGGATATGGACAACTTCTTGTCCGCGACAGAATCCCGTTTGCACAAGATATTGGCACCCTTAAGCACCTTTTCAATGTGTTGTCATTTCTGCTCGTCTGTTTTAGCTGACCATTCGAGCGGACTTACCGCAAGGTGTCGGTATGGTGGCAACAGGCGATATTCTCCCGTGTTGTAAATTGCTTTGACATACTCGCTTTCCTGTTGTTTTATAACACGCGCCTCGAGGATTTCATGAATGGCTGCCTGGTCACTGAACTGATGGTCTGCCTCTTCTTTTATAACGTTATCAATTGACTCTGTCCTCTGGTTGTCCCACTTGTTTGGGGGGTCTCCAAGACCAGCAGCAATACACACTGGTCTTAACATGCATTCTTTGAGAGTTTCTTTAAGCGAGTGAACCCGCCCTTTCTCTGTTAACATCCACTTTTTGAAATCCTCAGGCCAGTCGTTTTCTTTTTCCACATACATCTTTTCAAATTCTTTGGCCGTGTCACAGTCGACCAAACCCTTTTTCCATTGCATTCCCTTGCAAGTATTTCCGTTGTAATCTTCTTCCTTTGCTCACTGTTAACTTTCATGGATTTTAATTGGCGAGATATATCATCCTGGGCATGATCAAAGCATCGCAAATGGATGTTCTCGCCAGAAAACCCATCTTTTATGGGGAAAACGCTCTCGAAGCCACGCTCCAGTGCACATTCACCATCTGTTCCAAAAGTCAAGGAATCGATTCTTCCCGCCTTGAGATACCTGGCCATGTATTCGTAGTCTCGTTTTTCCTTTGTAACTGAGGTCTAAATGGCTGCCAGTGTGGTTGGATGTCGTCCTTCCTTGTTTTTATATACGAACATTGGGTTTGGGAAGGTGAGGGTGGTCAGGTAAAACGGCCCAAGCTTGTACGTCATGTCAAGTCCAGCAACTGCTTGGGCTCCGACGCCTTTGCAGAAGCGCTTTATCCACCCAAGGCAGGTGTTTGATGCTGCAAATGTATTTGGCGCAGTACGATTGTTGCCTTTCTTATCTGGCCTTTTTGAAAGACTGACGTTTTTTAAAAACATGTCAGATTGCTGTAGTGTCATCAACTTGGTGAGGCTCGGGGTTTTGCTCGGCCCAGTACTCCTAGTTTTGGTTCTCCCATCCACCCTCTTGAGTTGGTTATATACCTGTTGTCGATCTCGTTGGAGATAAGATGGCAAGGGAATGGTTGTAATAGAGAGATTTAGCATCGCGTTTACGGCCAACGGCAAACGGCAGGCTGCTGCTTGTCATAAAACCAAGAAAACTCTCTTATTCTAGCTTATTTCTCTGTTTTTAGTAGTTGCTCTATAGCTGTGGCTAACAGGCAAAATATAAGCTAAAACGAAATAAATTTCACGAGCTTTTGGTAAACGGCAAATTTTAGCCTGAAGTTTGCCGTTTGCCATAAACGCGATGCTAAATCTCTCTAATGTCACCACTGTCACTCTCGATCTGGCTAATGATGCGCTTTGTGCTACCGGTAGAGCCTATTTTCCGTATTTTGGCTAGTACACTGGGCTTGGTTCTTTGGTGTGGTTCAGCGGAGTCCTGGTTGCCGTATGGTCAATTAAAAATGGCAGAAGTGTCACTGGTATTAACAATGTACTGAACCACCGCAAGGCGAAGAAACGTTTCGTCGCGTTCAACCTTCACTATCAGCCGCCGATACTCGTCAGTTACACTATGCCTGCTATACTGCCTTCTGACAATATATGGGTTCTGTGTGCAATTACTCGTTGTCTGCTTCCCTTTGCAAACTTTCTCGAAGCCCAGAACATTGTTGTCCTTGTTAAGTTGTACATGAACAGCCTCTGACGGGCTGGAGTGGCGCAACCATAAACTCCACAGTCATCAGTGGCGAAGTCTTTGTAATCAACTGCACACAAATCCACTACAAAGACAGCACTCTGGTCCACCATTGAAGGTACCCTTGCTCAAATCTTATTTTGAGGGACTTTTTGACCAACGCAAATGTGTAAAATTTGTTTCATTGACAATCTAGTGGACTTTGTCTTGTAAACAAGTCCATTTATATTTCCTTAAAGGGATAAAACATGGGAAATTACAAGTTTGAAAACCAAGTAAAATAGTAGTTAGAAAGGGGAAGGAATTGGGATCAATGTATGTTTCCGGGAAACTGCCCTCCTACCCCTCCCCAAACCTATACCATTAACCCTTACTTCTCACTTTGGGCAAAATGTTAGGTCAGGGGAGGGATAGGTGGGCAGTTTCCCAGAAACTTACATTGATAGTACAATTACACATAACAAAGGGAATTAAACAATGATGACAGAAAATTGGGCCTTAAATAAACCAAAAACCAAAAACAAAGCAAGCAAAAAATTATTAATGATTTTTATTTGACCTTCTATTTTTATAAGAGAAAGGTCTAACTTACTGTCACTTGCAAATGGGCTGATTTCTAACATGTGGTCATCAGAATCATCACTCTCATCGAATGTGTCACTGGTGCGATTCCTTTTGCTTTTTGCATAAAAAAATAAAAACGCGTGAAAAAGTACAACACTGTGTGTATTTCAGTGGAGTTTGAATTAAAGTAAGTTTTAAAGTCGCATAGTGCAGAGAAACCGGTCAGTGGCCTCTGTTAATGTTACTCACCTCTTCTGAGATAAACATTGGTTAATGACACTCTAGGTTAGATGAAAAAAGCGTAAAGCCTATGACCAAAAAAGCGTCCTACCTTTTCAACCTCTTCAACTTGGGATAGTGATCCACAAAATGGTAACGAACCATTACTGTCGCTTCCACCCCCACTACTCACTTCCACAATTTCCCCCATCTCTTCGTTCTGAACAAAAATGAACAAACAAAATTTGGGATTTTGACAAATAATTACTGGCAAGCGTCAGCGAGGCAGCACACTATTTTAGTCAATAGGGGAAAAATTGTGGCATGTAAGATTGATAGCCTACATAGTAGACTATTATCCGGGACGATTGGAACGACAATCACGCGCTCTCATTTCATCCGGGGTCCATGTGTGAAATCACTTTGCACGTGAGAATCTTACAGATGCTGTCACAGCAAGAACAGAGATATCGATCAAGTTATCTTCCATGGAAAAGTCTGTGTCGGGAATCATTTGATCCGTCAACAAACAAACTGGAGTCACAGTGATAATTTTTAAAAACTTAAGTCTATGACCAAAAACGGAAACAGCATCCTACCTCTTCAATTTGGGACGGCAATTCACGGAATGGTAACGAACCATTACTTTCGCTTCCAATGTCACTACTCACTTCCACAATTTCTCTCGTTTCACTGAGGACAATTGGCGAGAGCTTCCCCTCTTCATTCTGAGGAAAAAAAATAACAAACTGAACTTGGGATTTTGATGGGTAATAAAAATTAAATTTTCCCTTTTCACTTTGAGCCAAACAGTCAGATAACTACTGATGGTATCGTGTGCAATGACATCAGCTGGTCCGGTTAATGTATGGACTTAAAGATGGCCTATGCGTGATATCAGTAATAGTAACAAATAAACGACACTGTAGTCCTTCCATGAGTCGCAGAGAATTACAAATTGGATGGTAAGTCTTTCATGATGACCATTAACAATAATAAATCATCCCACAAACAAGTGTACAGTACAGTAGTCGTTTAAGAAAATAAATAAATAAATAAATAAACTGAAATAAAAAATACATAAATAAAAAATAAATAAATAACCTGTGTGAAAGGACGCAGTATTTACAGAAGTTTTGATGCATGATGTGGCGTGACAAATCCGCAATGAAAGGTGGTACAACGCGTTGCATTCTGGGTAGATCGACATGTCGGCTCCACATTTATTGAGTTTGTAGGTAAAAGATTCTATTGACTAAATTTTAGGGATGCAACTGTGCTAGAAAACGTTTTTTTGCATTTTAATTTTCCATACCTTTGTCTCTCTCCAATTTTTTCCACCAATTCCTTCTCAAAAATTACGGAAGCGCAATTCATCACAGTTTAATCAAATAACAATCCGGTACGTCTTGGAAGTGAAAGGGAATTAAGAAATTGGGATTTTTAATGGATAAATTTGAGGTGTACATTCATATCAGTCGGGGCGTTGAGCGACATACCTTGGCATCGTAAAGTATTAAAAGTTACTAAGTCGTGAAGAATGAGTTTCTGGAATAGACCTGGTACCATTTCCGGCCAGTCGTCGTTCATCCCGCCTTTCTGTGAAGCACTGAAGAGCTTCTGTGCAATTACCAGACAAAGAAATGTACAGGCATTTGTACCATCATTGGCTGGTGCGATGGCCGCTAATTCAGTCATCTCAATGGAGATACACTGCTCGATTGCTTCTGCTAATTTTCTATCGGCTTCTTTGACAGGTGTGGATTGGCTTACTTTGAGAGGTATACATTTGCCAGGATTCCCGTTAGCGGTACTGGAGAACGTCTCGGGTGCTTGGTCGTTAAGATGCATCGTAGTTAATGCACATCTCAAACATTTTCTGGATGTTAATCCACAGTGAGGCTTGAAGGCGATGATATTTGCGTGAACAAATAGGTTTCAGTTTACCCTCCATTTTGTCTTGCAGAAGTGTTTGAAATTGAGCAGGCCCACTAGCGGTAGTGGGAAAGGTTGATTTCAATTCAATTTCAAACGGAAAACTGGTGTCAGGATTTAAGATACCGAACAAAGTCATCCCAAGAGCCCAAACATCGATTGCTTTCATGTCCTCCAGGGTTGCTGAGGCTAATTTCCGGCTCTCCAAGACTATTTCAGGAGCCATACAGTATTGTGCAAAAGTAATGCAAACGAATTTCGACGAAATTCCTGGCTTTTCGGGGTTTTTCGAAGAAATTTCGCTCGATACGATATTTCGACGAAATTTCCCCGCATTTTCGTGACACCTATTGTTTGGATCCGCGCGATTTTTCGAACGATAATTCGCTTTGCGCGATGAATCACCGCGAATTTTCGAGCGATAATTCGCTTCTGCCGAAAAGTCGCTGCGATTTTTCGAACGATAATTCGCTTCTCCCGAAAATTCGATCTATTGTTATTCAATAGGCCAAGAGCGTTTTCGAAGCAAAGTTCACCGAGTGAAATATATAATAACCTTTCCAATTATTGCACACGAAAGAAGCCATTAATCTGCCGAAATAATGCACCAGTCAATTGAAACCCCCACCCCCCAGGTCCCGGGGAAGGGTGGGGGATTTGACATAGGCTCTGGTCAAAAGGCATCAATATCCCTACCCCCTGAGGCTGGAGTTCAGATCAAACGCCACTACCCCTGGGGCAAGAAAGCTGATACTACTAGGAAATCAAAGAAGAGAACAGCTCATGACCTGACCTTTCCGCATCATTACCCATGCATACCATTTGAATTTCAATGGAAATTAAATGTAAATAATACATCCAAACAATAGAAAACAAATTACTTGATTCAGATTGAATATCAATTGCAGTGGATGGTAAAGTAAAAGCATGATATGCGTGGATTCAAACCACTGTTACGTACCTTTCTTTCGCCTTCCGCCATCTTGGAAGTTCCATGTGAAGTACTAGTGCCCAGTTCCACTCTTGCCCGAGGTGGGGACGGGAACCGCGGTCGAAAACAGTCAAATGCACCACCCCCAGGGGACAGCTTGTTGTTCAAAAGTGATTCGATGCCCCTATTTTCCCCCACCCTTCCCCGGGACCTGGGGGGTGGGGGTTTCAATTGACTGGTGCATAATAGCATCACAGCTTGACGAAATGTTAGCTTTGAAACTAACCTAGTTGTTTCAGAAGGAGCGCTACAATGTTGACTTGATCCAAAACCCCAAAACAAATAATTCATTACCGTATCGGTAACAATGAAACATGAATTCTGCTATCTTCCTATGATAAGAATCTTTCCCAATTGGATCAGACCGGTAAACTGTGTGTATTTACATTTCTAAACACTTCTCGCTAATGCGCGAAAATGTAAACAAACAGCCTGACTGTGAAACTGAAACAAAAATCCTGTAGTCCAGTAAAAAAAAATCATAATCCTCGTTCTAGGAAAGATATTTGGATGCTTCTGGTGTCTATTTAAAGCTAAAAATGAGCTCCGTTCAAAAAACGTATTTGTTATAACGCGCAGAGAACTTTAGAGGACGTAAACTGTGGAAAACAACTCTTGCGGTAGCGCGCCCAACGTGTGAAAATTATCCCGACACTGTAAACAAAATGTAAACAAACAGCCTGACTGTGAAACTGAAACAAAAATCCTGTACTCCAGTATAAAAAAACTCATAATTCTCGTTCTAGGAAAGATATTTGGATGCTTCTGGTGTCTATTTAAAGCTAAAAAAGAGCTCCGTTCAAAAAACATATTTGTTATAGCGCGCAGAGAACTTCAGAGGTAGAAAACTGTGGAAAAAAAACTCTTGCGGTAGCGCGCCTAACGTGTGAAAATTATCCCGACACTGTGGAACGAACTGAGCTCATTGTCTTCCAAATGCAGTTCAGTGTGTTCTAATTCTCTGCGTACGAAACTGGGCCCGAGCTGAACTTGAACAAGCGAAGCTGGTTGAAAGCCTTTCACCAACTTTAGGTGAGTAAGATTTTAGTAACGTATTTGTCATAGATAAAAATGTTAGCCCCTTAATCGGTGATTGATGACTGCAAACCGGCTCGTATTTACAAACAGCTTAACGGCACGTATTTACAAATTTATCTCTTGTGAGTTGCACGACAGTTTGTTCGTATCAGCTGCTGAAAGAAAATTGCTTGAACGCTCCCGAACTGCCGTTCAATGGCATGTACTAAAACCCGAAACAACGAAACGAAACGAACGAAACGAAGCCACGAGCCAGCAAAAGACATAATTATCTTACATTTAGGACTTCAAGAAAGAAAATGGTTTCGCATTTTTTATGTATTTTTAGGGCGGAGCACCGACCAAAGCAGATGGGAAAAGAAAAGAAAGGAAAAGAATTGAAAAGTTAGGGAAAGAATCGAAGTATTCACTGATATAGTACATGCCCCGTTCAATGCGTTGCGAAATTTCGTGAACTGCCTGCGAATTATCGTTTTTGCTCACGAATTTTCTTTAGCTTAACGAAACTTCGAAGAAAAATCGTCCTTTGTTTAAGCGAATTATCGCTCGATACGCCGTGAAATTTCACTCGAACTTTCGTGCGAACTTTCGTCGAAAAGTCGCGGGAACAAAGAACGAAATTCGCGCATTTCGCTTGCATTACTTTTGCACAATACTGTATATGGTTTTGTCTCGCGCTCAGTGTTGGACGTCTGCGCATGAATTATTGCAGAAGTTTGAAGTAACTGTGAGCGACTTTCACCAAAATCCGTTAGTTTGCAGACCACAGGCTCGTTAATAAATAAATCTTCGAATTGATGTTTTGTGGCTTCCGGTCGTGTGTAGTGCTTGTTGCTGACAAGGACATTGCCTGGTTTTAAGTCACGGTGTATGACGTTTCTGGAATGTAAGAATTCAATTCCTTCAGCGATATCGATCGCTGCCTTTGGAAAAACTGGCAAAAAATGTTCGAAAGCAGCGACTGCTTGAAGTCGATCGAGGCAGTGTAGCAAGTCACATAAATCGGACACCTGAACATCCAGGCCGAATGGCAAGAAATCAAAACATTCATACTCCATCATAATAGCGACCGGTTTTGGGCAAACAGCAACAAACTCTGCCACTTTGGGATGTCGTAGATCTTGTAACATCTTTGCCTCTTTCGCTATTACCTTTAAATTTGATTCTCCCTTGCCGAAAAATCTCTTTACGACGACGGTTTTCTTATCAGGAACGTAGTTTCCTTTCATGACGGATCCAAAGCTCCCCTTGTCTATTTCTTCCTTTTCCGTGACTTTGGCCCATCTAAAATTAGGTATATCTTGAAAGTAACCTTTTGTAAACGATTTGACGTCGATAAAAGGGATTTTGAAAGCCATGATGGGCTTCAAAAGATCATAAGAAAGCACCGAAGACCAATGTTGTAACTAGCACATGGCTCTGTAGACGCTAGCGCCCGTTGTCTCACATGACCCCAAAGTGCGGGAAAATTCGTCACACAATGCCTTGCATACGCTCGGTAATATATTTTATCACATGCGGGGCAAAAGTACTGAATGCTGATTGGCTGAGACAGAGGGCATTTTTTCTTAATCACGAGGGCACTTTTGGTAATCAAGAGGGCATGATTACTTGACGCTGATTGGTTATAAGTTTCTTGGCAACGAAGCGTTATTGCCGATAAATTTTTTTGCAACGATGGCTTCCCGTTTCGTGGAAGCCGACGCAACTGAATGAAGCCGTAATTAACTGAAATGTAATTCACTGTATTTTGACAATAAAATCTTCATTGAATCTATTGGTCAGTTACGCTTGTTTTGACATGTGTGGCGGCATTGAAAGTTCTTCATCACGCGGACATCATGCGCGAATGCGATTCCCTCAAAAGTTTTGCCCTTTATGTGATAAACAAGTAATCGCAAGTGCCCTCGGGCAATTAAGGATTAATTTCACTTGTATTTTCAAAGTTTTGCCCAAATTACCCTCATCGCTTCGCGACTTGGGCAATTTTGGGAAAACTTTGAAAATACGCGTGAAATCAATCCTTAATTGCGCGAAATGCCCGAGGCCTTTGCGATCGAAATCGGAAGGAGAGAGCACCATGACGATCGATCGAAGCGATGCTCCCGGTGACAACACGAGTGAAGGATTAGAGAACGCGCCAACGGGTTAGCAAAGTACCGTTTCGTTTCGTTTCGTAAGCCGTTATTCTTTCAAATTTTCTGAGTGTTAATACTTTATGTGATGAATCTCGTATTGTATTTTTCAAGACTGCTCCAGCATCTCCCCCAGAGGAACTCCAACAGGGTACTGAAAAGGTTAGTATGAAGGGGCATGTAAAAAAGTAGAAGCTAGCTAGGCCACAGTTATTATTGAGAGCATAAATGAGGCATATACCCTAAGATTTCTTTTGTTGTGCTGATACCAAAAATGTGGGTCCTGGTGCAAGGATCCTAGCTTCTAATAAAAACCCCCTTTGGTAAATGTGCACAATGAAGGGAGGTAGTGACTATTGCCATCAGTGCTGTTGTTAACTGATATTGTATTTGGTCAGTACTACTAAACATTCTAGAACAATGACAAGGCCCTTCCCTGAGAAGCTCCTGCAGTAAGGTGGAAAAGCCAGGTTAACACAAGTTGTTCATTCATTTATTTTTCATGCGCTTACAACAGGTTGAAATTCAACCTCATTCTCAGGGTCTCTCCTCTTCCCGTCCCTTGGAGCGAGAGAGAAGAGACCCTGGTTGGGTCTGGTCACGTGTCTCCAAGAAAAAATTATTCCGAGGGAGGGGTCGTTTCATTTCTGATTTTTTTGTCAATTTCTAGTTGAGGCCTATTCAATCTGCTCGCTGAGAAAGTCAGACGCCATGTTTTTAAGCTGTCTTCAGTTTGCTATTTGCAAGAGCAGCTACTCGAACGTTAATTTAAAAGTGAAACAAGTCAAATGTTTCGAGGCAATTTACTTTGGAAGAGATGTTGTTGCTGTCTTACCCACCGGATACGGCAAATCGCTGATTTTTCAGTTCCTTCCTTCGTTGTTGTGCGCCAAGATCGGCCAAACACTAGCTGCTGTTTGCCCGATTATAATTGTTGTGTCTCCTTTAAATGCACTTAAAAGACCAGATGAGAAGAAGCACTGAAGGAAACGTCAGTGCAACCTTTCTCAATGTGAGAAAGAAAAAGAACTCAAGCGATTTGGAGTTGGATGTGGACGATGCCAGTTACTAGTTGCTAAAAGATGCCAAGTACGAAATTATTTTTATCCATCCCGAAGCCTTTGTTTCCTCTAAGGATGGAATGCAGCTGTTGCAAAGCCCACCATACCAGCGCTCTGTTAAAGCAGTAGTGGTAGATGAAGCGCATTGTATTCTAGAATGGTGAATGGCGTTTAAAATGCAAACAGTTCTTTCATGCATTGTGATATGAATTACCGTGTCTCAAAAGT
This sequence comes from Galaxea fascicularis, assembly GCA_948470475.1. Taxonomy (NCBI): domain Eukaryota; kingdom Metazoa; phylum Cnidaria; class Anthozoa; order Scleractinia; family Euphylliidae; genus Galaxea; species Galaxea fascicularis. The sequence continues at coordinate 20,062,736 of OX419336.1, read as the reverse complement.
GGCTTTGAAGACTGTTGTTGCCTTATTCATATACTTCAAAGTATGAAATGGAAAAGATAATAGAGAGTATTTAAAGGTAATCTAAATTCTTTATGATTCCACACCGCAGTAGGCTGAACTACAGAATACATGTACATGAAAATTTATCTGCGGAGTATACATTTGGTAAATGTTGCTTTCATTAAAGCCACCTGCATTTCTTGAGTGAATATATTTTATTCATAATAATAACTCAGTCCAAACTGTGATATTATGTCCTAATATTTAATTTGATATGCTCATGCTATATACAATTTATGATGCACGGTTTTACTTTATCCTGGACTATTGTTCTCCCTTTGCTATAAATCATACTCAATATGTCAAATTCGAACCACATAATAGTAATATATTTTTATTTGTCTTAGGGGAGATGATTTCCGGACAGACTATTCAAGATTAGCAATGTTGGGTGCCACTTTCCCGGGCATCCCTGTTGTTGCCGTGACTGCTACAGCAAGTAAAAAAGATATTTTGGCTATAAAAGAATCTCTCAATTTGAAGAACCCCCTGGAGATGATAGCACATCCAAACAGGCCAAACATTTTTTATGAAAAATTCTTTGAGCAACTCCTGGAGCCCATTGCTGCCATGCTGAAAGAAAGTACAGTGGAATACCCACTGACAATATTGTATTTACCACTAAGATGGTGTGGATTTGCATTTAAATATTTTGAAAGACAGTTAGGAAATCAACAGTATCATCCTTCAAATGCTGAAGCACTGCCAGAAAATAGTTTGTTTGCATAATTTCACTCACCTCAGACAAATGCAATGAAGGACCAAATACTGAAGGAACTGGCCTCACCGATATGCAAAGTGAGGGTGATTTTTGCAACTGTCGCCATGGGAATGGGAGTGGGTATTCCATCGAGAAGACACATCATTCATGAGGGTCCCCCGCCGTTCTATCAGAGAGTACTTCCAAGAAACTGGGCGAGCAGGTCGT
>OX419336.1:20024248-20056748 GCA_948470475.1 Galaxea fascicularis | reverse complement strand
TTTGGAGCGTAAATATTCAGAAAAACAAATTTTTCGCCCTCTACCAATACTTCAGCAAGGATATACATGTATCTACCATTTTTGTCCGATATAATTTGCTTCGTGTTGACATCAAGTTTTGACTTGAATAAAATCATTACTTCTCGACTGTGATTAGTGCCATGACTTCCAATCATTTTACCACCCCATTCTGCTTCCCACGATTTTAAATTTTGCGCAGGAGAATATGTCTCCTCTAAAAATACTACATCCGATTTTTGCTGACTAGTCATCGAAATACTTGACGTCACTTGATCGTCTTGTTTAACCCTTGAACATTCAGAGATAAAACACTGAAAGCCATATGTATGTATAAAGTAAAATGAAACGCAATTTCCGGTCAGCAGATTTCATAATAGACAATTGAAGCGATCAGCATTCAAATTTAGAGCTAGCAAGAGAAAACTTAAAGCAATCGAAAACTTGACAAAAACAAACTGATACAACACAACACAAAACGTAAATACCTGCAGCAATTAGGGCGAATTCTCCTGTCTGAGATTCACGAAAGCCTTCCTACTGCGCTACGGAGGCACAAAATGATAAACAGAATTAAATATTGTCCATGATTCGACCGTAGAGTAAAATTTTTTGTTTCGGGTCCTCGGTAGACAGCTTCGTCAATAATTAGTTTTTTCGACGTTGAAGAAAGCCGTTTTGTGGTCCCTCTTTGCTTGTTTCAGCACTTGGTAAAGCTCCTTTCTTATTTCATCTACTTCTTTTGGGAAGTCATCAGTCACACCAAACCTTTTCCCCCTTGGCAAGTCCTTGATGTGCGATTTGATTTGTTGCTTATCTTTGAAGAAAGAAACCTTGGCAATTATCGGTTTTGGATGCTGATTTATTTTTTCCTCACATACACGGGTTGGGATTCTGTGAACTCTCTCGAATTCAATATCATCAAGAAGCTGCTTTGAAAGTTTCATTTCTTTATGAAGAAAGTTTCTCAGGGCTGCTTCTGTATCTTCTGAGGATTCCTGCTCGTTATCGCTAATGCCGAAGAATTTGATGTTATTTCTTCTGTTGAAACATTCTTGTTTCACAACCCTGCGCTGGAGCTCCTCTAGTCTGACTGCCTTGCCAGTTGTTATTTTCAGCGTCGCTGTGGTCACGCTAGTTTACTCCTTCAAACCTTCAACTTCTGCTTGTGTTAACTCGAGACTCTCCCTAAGTTCTTCCTTTTTCTTTTCGAGCTTTGCTACTTGGATCTTCAAGTCTTGTATTTCGGGTAACACAGATAGTAGTTTATCGAGCTTGCCTTGTATATAATTCAGCTTCGTGTTGCACATCTAGCAGCCATTCTCGTGTTGCTCGCCATCAAGGGTTTCGTCGTCAGTCTGAGAACCTTGTGCTCGCATTCGTTTTTTTCTTCGGGATTCTCATTTCTTTGCGGTCTTATCGTTTCGATTGATCAGCCTCTTCATGGTGTATTGCCTTATTCGCCTCGGTAGGCATCTTGATTTTTATTGAGGATGCAGAGCTTCAAAGAACACGTCCACCATCTTTCGCCTCCGAACGAAGTGCCAGAATTCTTGTATAGTTTCTTGAAAATAAGCTGAGAATAACAAACTGTTAATCGACAATTAATGTTTATGGGGTGTTCTGGAGTTCTGTTTGCAAGAACTTCTGACTAAAATTTATTGTATCAGTCTCTATATCTTAAAGGTGCAATAGATTAGTGGTCTCTATTAGAGGAGAGACAGTTACAAACAACTATTTTTAAGGTGCCTATAACCCCCAAAACAATTTTTCACTAAAATAAATCTTTGCACTTGTTTGTGGTAAGTCTTTGTGAACATCCATGCCAATCCATGTCAATCCAGTAATAGATCCAGCCGTGGAACAGATGATGGCTAGATTTCGTAACTTTTGCAGCCTATTAAAAGTCAAGATTTGGTTGAAAAAGTGCAAAAAGGTCCAATACGTGTCAAACAGGTGCAAAGATTTATTTTAGCAAAAAATATTTTGGAGTTATAGGCACTTTAATCTCTGTGTAGCAGTGATCCCCATATTCAATTTTATAATTCTACACAAAGCATTTTTTACCTTAAGGAAGCTCCTTTTAGCATGCCAGTCAACTATACTAAATGGATACAGATGATCCAACCTGTCCCGTGCTGTATGGCTACCTGCTCTAAGATCTTTGGCATCAGCCAACCGCACTCTAGTGAGCTGGTCACCAAAACAAGGGATTTTCGCTTTGGCCAGAGGATCGTCAACACTAGGAACAGGTGGTACATGAGAAGCTGGCTGGTCTGGCTTAGAAGGGGTAGCTACAGGTGGTCCAGGCGGAACATGGTCTTCATCTGGGGGGGGGGGGGCACATCGTCCAGCTTTGGCATAAATTTCCGTCACCCACACTTCTAACTGGTCCAATACATCAACCAAATCAGAGTACGTTTTTTCATCCTTCATTAGCACCGGAAGTGGAACAACCACTGATTGTGTTCCCATTTCTTCTTGATACTGACAAGGTGTACGAGTAGGTACAACTTCTAGAAGGAACTCAAATGCAGGGAACTCTTCACACAAGATCTTTCCAAGAAAAATCTTGTATCGCTCCCTTGTTCATCTTTTCTCCTCATCTGTGAAAGTTAGGAGCTCTCTTAAATTGACATTTGCCAGATTGTTCTTTGGGCCATCATGTACAAGTGATTGGAGCTGACACGGTCAAAAACTATACTGGTTGCTATAGCATGGACGCTTTTATTCTGACTTTCAGATCGCATATAATGGACTCTCACATCCCAGTCAATACTGTCCAGGACAAACACAAATGTTTTAACTTCCTGTACAAGCTTTACGGCACAGTCCAAAAAATGTTTGCCAATCTCTTCTTGAATGGTGTATTTCATGGTCTTTTCCAGGCACAACCCATATTTATGGAGCCTATCTACAAGCTTAAAGCAAAACGAAAACAAATTGAATATTTAGATATGGTTGCTATTAGGAATTTTGTCAAGCATATCAGACAGTTCAGTTGCAAAAATCCTGAAGGGGCTGAACAACTGAGCAAACTTTATAAACAATATAATACTGGATGCACTTCTTGTGATATGCAGAATAATCAGAATTGTTGGTAAAAAGTTGGTTGTGTCTAGAACCCACCAGCTGACTGGCAGCTTTGTTGAAACGCTGAATAAACCAAGTGTTCTTTTTTTTTTTTTTAAGATTTCACTTTATATTTTATTCCATTATTGCCATTGCTATTAGGTTCTCGGCAACAGAGCGAGAGAAAGGGAGAGCATTCCAGGGGACGAGTTGGAGAGGACCCTGGGAACAAGGTTGCTTGCAGCTTTGTGCCACCAAGAGTGGACATTATATATGCAAAAAAAGTCAATAATTATTAAGCGCATTATCCTTATTACTAAACAATGTACCTCCTGACTTGGATCGCCCTCTGTCAACAACACTGTATTCACCCTCTGGACACGGCTCAGCTCCTTGCATGGTGTAAACATTATGATGGCATAGATAAGGGTCACAGGAGCTAACTTTTTATCAGTGTCGACATCAAGTTGCATCAACCAAGACAAGAAGTTATACACAGTAGGGCAGGAAGTCTGAACCTCATTAATTAAGGGTGCTCATTCCAGTATACCCTCTTTCCCGAAGAGCAGATTTATTGCTCCTTCGTGCCACCTCCAATAATTCCTTGTCTGCATCTGCGAGGAGTTTTTCTAACGGGTGAGTTGGTTCAGGGCTTGAAAACTATCACATAAGTACATAAATTATTGAGCTGTGCAAAAAAGGGAATTGAAATGTGGCATTTCAAGTTAATGAAGTAAGCATTTATAAACCTGGATTTGTGTCTGACATCCCTGCATAATTCCTGTAATTAGGGGTACAGCCTCGGCGGCTGTAGGTAGCAAATCATTCTGCTAAGGTGAAAAATGGTCAGGGTTAGAGAATAATTACCATTTTTCATGGGATTGTACATGAACGCGCAGAGTGGGATTAAGTAAATGGACAACCGACATGTCGTTTGAAATAAAGAATAAAAACGCATCATTATCTTTCCCTGGGAATTGTGGACAAAACTGTCCTCGGGTTTTGGCAAAACAAACTCTGTAAAGAGGTGCGAATATTTACTGAGGTTGTGCGTTTTCATAAAATTATGAACTTAAGCTAAAAAAAAAGGAACGAACGGTGGTAGAGTCGCGAAAACGGAAACTGGGATATAACATAAGCTAAACATATCATGTTTGCACAATAAATTTCCTTGTGAATATCAACGATTGTGTGTCACACATCCTAACGAAGAGGTGAGATATCACAGTGAAAACGCCCGCAAGAAGAAGCACAGCCCCCACTATTTTTTACAAAACCAAAACAAAAAAAAACCAAGATGGCAACAACTAAGTACCTGAGTGGTGAGTGTTGCAGTTGGCAGCATATTCTGAGAGAAATTGTAAAAGGCTAATGTTTATTCTCGCATATCAAACATATCATGTCAAAAGACAGCTGCGGTGTTTACAAAAGTGACATAATAACGAGCGAAAACCAAAAGGCTACATGATTACATGATGACTTGGATTTAACTCAATGTTTTCCTTACCTCTTTTCCAATCGAAGAATTCAACCTAACTTGTTGATCGAAACTGAGTCCACGGCGACTGCTTTGCTCGTCTCGCACCTTCGAGCTCTTCAAAGTTCGAGGCGCGGACGGGGAAACCTCGATACATCTTTTGATACGTTCCCTAGTGTGGAATGACTTCTCGGTCTCGATGATCGTGGACTTGAAAACAATAAAATTGTTTAATCTCCTTTCGCATGGCCTGCACAATAGATGTGGCAAGGATTCGCTGCGTAACAGAGGATTTCCGCAGCAGCAAGCAGTGCATGATTACCCTTACCAAATATGTTTTTCCAATGGGAAACATCACCAAACGATTTGCACAACCTACAGGAATTTAAAACTTTCGAACCAACGGACTTATATACTTTTTTCGGTGTTTTCGGTGGACCGCCACTTGACATTTCACCCTGACCTAACCTGACCCGCGTGAGTCTTTTTGATAACAACACTTTCCTTTCACCCCTGTACTCGGTGGCGACAAATTTCCTACTTATCTGCCCCTCCCTCGAATTGTTTATTTGTTATCTCCCAGATTCTGGGAGACATGTGACCAGACCCAACCAGGGTCTCTTCTCTCTCGCCCCAGAAGACGGGAAGAGGAGAGACCCTGGGAACGAGGTTGGTTGAAATTAGCAATGACGATGAAGAAAAGGGGGCTAGAGGAGAATCAGATGGTTGCAACTTGGAGAAGGAAGAGCCACCTGTAGCGGTATGCACTCAAAGCAAAAAAAAGATTGAAAATATAGTTGACCAGATACAGAAAACTGACGTGAGATAGTAATTTGTTTGTAATGGGTTGAAATCAGCCAAGTGGCTGAGGTTTCTGAGACCATCAATCATCAGGCAATTTTTTCAGTAGGGGGATACAGGTCCAAATGTAAATGCTTTATGTGATGAATCTGTTATTGTATTTTTCAAGACTGTTCAAGCATCAGAAAAAAGGTCTTCCCAATACCAACTCCCACAGGGTACTGGAGAGGTCAGTATGTGCACTTTCCAAAAAAAAAAGTAATAAATAAGTATTCATTATTTTGTTTTACCATTTTTGCTATAGGCTGAAATCAGAAATGATGATGGTCCAAAGGATACAGAGGTATGCACAGCAAACAAACAAAAATCAGCATTATTGATTCAGTCAATTGGTTGGACTGAGTTAGTCTGGACTGGCTGGATTGGATTGGTCTGGACTGGTTGGATTGGATTGGTCTGGACTGGCTGGACTGGATTGGTCTGGCCTGACTGGACTGGATTGGTCTGGCCTGGCTGGATTGGATTGGTCTGGACTGGCTGGACTGGATTGGTCTGAACTGGCTGGACTGGATTGGTCTTGGACTAGATGTTAAATATAGATATCAAAACAACTACCGAGTTAAAGGTAATTAGAGTTGAGATAAACATAAGTTTGTTCTACGTTTGTTATGTATGCAGTGGGAGTATGACAACTAGTCAAAACACCCTGGTGTGTCTTGCTTGTTGTCGTACTTCCACCGTGGTTTTCTTTTTCTTTAGGTGACATTTGGGCCAGTATCTCCATCGCAAGATGACAACCTGTATAAGACAGTCGAGGATAAAGTGGACGAAGGTAGCCTTTGTTCCCTTAATTCTTGTCCTCAACAACTTAAAACAAAAAATTGAATGATTGGAACAAAATGTTACCACTGCCTGAAAGAGCATCTCAAAAATGGTCACCAAAACTAACTTTGATGCTGTTCAGAAAGAAATGCATTTGAGAATTGTGAAAATTTCTTGAGACTTATGTATGGTTTGGAGGGACACACTTTTTGAAATAGAAACATTTGTACGATATTTTTTTTTAAGTTTTAAAGGCATGTTATCTGGCGGCGTTTCAACCAAACATAATCAAATTTGCTGAAACTGGTTATTTTGTGATACTCTTTCATGTGATGAGAATCGATTTAGTTCAATTACATTGATTTTCAGTGAAGTTTGGATTTGTTCCCAGGCCCTTACTCATTTATAAAATGGTCCATTGACTTCCTGAAGCTAGTTTACACTAATATATATATTTAGGCAAGCCTAAAAGCGGAGCTCCACAGTTCTTTCGTTATTGTATGGCATTTACCGATAAAATAAAATCAATGCCAGGACTTGAGCCAGGACTCTAGTAAGGACTTCTGTATTGTGATTTTGGTTTTTTTGTGATAATGGTTTTTACCATTCAAACATGTGCTAACGTACATTTTCGATTTATTATCGCCCTTTGCCACGTTGGATCAAGGAACTACATGACTATGAGCATAAACGATTTTGCTTCATCACAGTTTAATTACATCCGATTACATTTCAATACAAATGGTGTAAATCTCTAAATTATAGATGAGCAGTCCCAGTGACTCACTTTTAAATCCAACATCACAACCGGTTATGTGCTTTGGCTAAGTCACAAATTTTCTAACATGTATCGTTGACATTTTAACCTCAAGAAACCGAATATTCCACAACAAAACAAAATGGTAAAACCTCAAAGTGGGTACTCTTCGACATCACCCAAAAAAGAAGAAAAGTACTTTGTTCGCCTTGTTTTGACTGTTTTATGGAGTCATTTTTGTGATCTATAAGAGTAAAGACGACAGAAAACTGCCGTCCGTGTCCTTTGTACAACAGCACCGAAAAACATTAAGCGAAAATGACTTTAACTTTTCGTTATGAAAAGTGACTGCGGCACGATAAGCCATGAATCAACTCAGGTGATCAACTGCAAATGGTTGAGAATGGCTTTATTCTTGACTTCGATCAACTACAAATATTGCAAACTACAAACCTTGACTACAAGCCCGGCGTTGTCAATCAATGGTTTCCGATCGATTGATTGCAATCAATACAATCAATAATAATCAATAACAATCCATTGATTGTTATTGATTGGTGCAACCAATCAATAAAAATCGATAATCACACTCGGAGTCTTAATTGCTATTGATTACCATTGATTTCTATAGAAAATCATTGATTAATAATTCATTATGCAACTTTCTGGCGCGTGTTAGCGTGGGCGTGCTTCATTAGTCCCGGGCATATTTGCACGTCCAGGGTAATTGGGTAATTCGATTGCGCACTTTTATCCTTGCACTTCAACCGGGATTCCCAGAACACACTTGTTACGGAGTTTGCTTGTTCCAGAGATGGCGAAGCAAGTTGAATTGTCAGTGCGCTGTGTAGTCAAGGGCTATCACGAATGCCCTTTTGAAGTGAATGTCGGAGAAATATTCTACGCCTTCAAGAAGAGAGGAGAACGTGGGAGTGCGTTCAGAGTTACGAATGATCGGGGGCAGCTCGGCCATCTTCAAGTCGAGCTTGTTGGTCCTCTTTGGCCCTTACACAAAGAGATTACTGTGTAAGTTTAAAAACGCCACAATACATTACAAGGGAAGCGCATTTTCCTTTTAACAATTATTCTGCTATCTTCCCTTTTGGTTGCACGGGTGAATGTTCAAGATATATGTTCTTGGCCTGCATGCATATATTCAGGCAGCATGACAGTGAGCGGAGACAAAAACAATTTCCTCAACTTATCACATCCGGGGCAAAATTACTGAATGCTGATTGGCTGAGACAGAGGGCATTCTTTTCTTAATCACGAGGGCACTTTTGGTAATCAACAGGGCATGATTACTTGATGCTGATTGGTTATAAGTTGCTTGGCAACGAAGCGTTATTACTGATGAATTTGGTCAGTGACGCTTGTTTTGACATTTGTGGCGGCATTGAAAGGGCTTCATCGCGCGGGCATCGAGCGCGAATGCAATTCCCTCAAAATTTTGCCCTTTATGTGATAAACAAGTAATCGCAAGTGCCCTCAGGCAATTAAGGATTAATTTCGCTTGTATTTTCAAAGTTTTCCCAAAATTACCCTCGTCGCTTCGTGACTCGGGCAATTTTGAGAAAAGTTGAAAATACGCGTGAAATTAATCCTTAATTGCCCTCGGGCCCATGCGATTACATATACTAATTAACAAGCTGGAAGAGAGTGACACTGAAGAGACTTAAAGAACAAACCATTCAGTTTGGGATATACCGCCCTTTGCAGATTATATTATTAGAATTTAAGGTGGTTCGAAATAGTTTTCATTTTGTTGAGACAAGTTCTACAAATTCTTTTCTAAGTTATGTTTGGTTCATCGTATCACTATGAAATTTGGCACACAAATAAAAGAAACATCATAGATTCATTACATGGCATTTATTTCAGAAAACCTGTCACCATGGCAACCATATGACGCATTCAGTTGAGCCCCTAAAATCGAAATCTTTTATCTTATTTAAAAAACAGGTCGGTGAAATCTTCTCAAACTTCTATATTATATGTTACCAGGAATGATCCTCAAAATGTTTCAATTTAAAAAAATTCTGTAGGGAAGATTAAGAATAAAACTACTTTTTGATTATTGCTTTCTTAATTTTTCCCTACCTACAGAATTTTTTAAAAGTCGGACTATAAACGCAGTCAATTGATCTTAGTTGTTACCGAAAAAATCGAAAAAATCTACCGAGCGAAAGCGGAAATATAAGCGAGTAAAGTTACGAAACTTCAAAAATTTCGAGTCGACAAGATTAGCATTTGAGCATGCGCGACACACGCGTGCTCTTACTTTTTATAGGTATGGCATGTGTTGTTTTGTTCTTGTTTCGAGACGATCAGAGTCTAGTAATTTAAGTGAGCTTTTAATAGTAATAAGGGGTAAAAATGCTACAGATTCAACATAAAACACAACAAATAAAGATAACTGAATGGTCTGTTCATTCATATGGTGCGTTTTATTTAAGAAAACGACAAATTTCATGATCAATAAAAATCAATAATAATCAATAACAATCGATGAAAATCAATAGAAATCGATAGTCACACAACTTTTAGGTATTGATTTTTATCGATTTCCAATACCAATCGATTAATTGTTATTGATTATTATTGATTTTATCGATTATCGGAAACCATTGATTGACAACGCCGGGCTACAAGTCGTGGGCGGTATTATTTTTTACATCACTGTTAATGATAACATCTGGTTGGCAATGACAACAGATCGACAAAGAAATCGGTTTCAGAAAAACATTTGTCAATAAACATTGAATTAAAGACGAAGTTTTTACTGCAATTAGCCTTTTAAGTCTGCGATTTTTTAACTGACAACGAGAATTGCTGTGAGGGACAACATATTGCTGCCATTTCAAATGCTGGAGCTGTTAAAAATCGTGTTTACTTTTGTTGCTCTTAGCGAGAGTTTTCGAAATGTCAATCCGGCGCTTGTTCCTAACAAAACGGAGCTGAGGATTTCAGTAAACCGTCCGAACTTCGCTTGGCTTTTCTTCAACCACTTTTGTGCCCTAAAATGAGCAACAGCAGGGAAAACGAAGAGTTTTAGGATCCAAAATGAAATATTGGATAGAAAACATTTGGAAAAAACACGAGCAAACCAATTTGAGGTAAAAGCGTGAAAACAACAAAACGTAAGAAAACAAAAAACCATACGAATGTTTCCTCGGCGTTTCTCGTAGAAATTGGAAAAATAAGACAAATAACAAACATAACTCGTGAGTAACCTAGGCAAATCGCGGCAAGATTTCCGCAGAGGTCCCTACATTAATTATGCATGCATTTTGTGACTCAAACTCAATTCGTTTTTGGAACAGGGTTAGTATGAGAGTGATGCATGTATAATTAATGTAGGGACCTCTGCGGAAATCTTTCCCAAATCGCTACTGCGAGTGTTCTTGACATAAGTATCCGTGTAAAAGACAAAACAGGAATACTAACCTGCGGATGCGTACAGTTCAGGTCAGTCAATAATCACTCCGGACGCAGAGCTGACATAATAGCCGTCATTTCACACAAAATCATTGCTTTGCTAAGAATTGCTGCGAGGGACAACATATTGCTGGCATTTCCAATGCTGCAGCTGTTAAAAATCGCGTTTACTTTTGGCATGGAGTTGTTGTTCTTTCGGCGAGAGTTTTCCAAATGTCAAACTTACCAAGCGGAGCCGAGGTTATAAACCGTCCGGACTTCGCTTGGCTTTTCTTCAACAAATTTTGTGCCCTAAAATGAGCGACAGCAGGAAAAAACGAAACGTTTTATGATCCAAGGTGAAATATTGGATAGAAAACATTTGGAAAAAACAAGAGTCCAAACCAATTTGAGATGGAAGCGTGAAAACAACAAAACGTAAGAAAAGAAACCGATGCGAGTGTCTCTTCGACGTTTCTCGTAGAAATCGGAAAAAATAAGACAAGTAACAAACTGAGACAAATCGCTATTCAATTTTCTTGGCATAAATGTCCATATAAAAGACAAAACAGGAGTACTAACCTGCGCACAGTTTAAGTCAGTCAACAATCACTCTGAACGCAGAGCTTAAGCAGAAGCGGTCATTTCACACAAAAGTAAGTCTTATTACGTCTCATGCTTATCAAGGAAGCTTGTTCAATTAAGGATTTTAGCGGCAAAACCGTCCAGTTTGATACACAGCAAGGTCCGAAGACAGCGTATAATTACTGAAACCTTGCCAGACCAAACGATCTTTTCTCTTCATGCAAGCTTCTGCAGGCAAACACGAGGAAAAGCTGAAACTTCCTGACACTTAGTAATGTTTTTACAGCTTGACAAGAGACGCTCTCTTTTTCGCTGTTCCTCACTATAATTTCGTCTCTTTTCTCGAGCTTTTTGTTGTTTTTTCTCCCGTTGCTCGTCAGTACGATTCAGCCTGTTTACTCGAGCCCTTTCTTGTTCTCTCTCTCGTTGCTCGACAATACAATCCAGCCAGTTTGCTCGTGCTTTTTCTCCCGCTGTTTGTCACTGATATTCCGCCAACGAATAGACAAAACTGACTTTGTTTTAAAACTGTCTTCAAAATTTGGCCATGCTATCTCCCGCCACAAAAACGCGGGTTGAGAACTGCGTGTATGGCCAAATAATCTTTCCAAAAACAGTCCATATGGAAGCGTGCCTACATGAGAGCTTGCACACGAAAGGGTTAACTGGAGTATCACATTTGACTTTGGCTTACATGATGGGGTGGACGTACGTACGGTCGGACGGTCGGTCGGACGATCGGTCGGTCGGTCGTACGATGATGTCATAACCAAAATTTCTTGGATGGATAGGTTACCATATTTTCTTACCAATCTCCGCTATAATGTCAGACTATGCACGAACAAACTCCGTCAGCTGGGTACTCACTGCTTAATTGTTGTTGTTGTTGTTGTTGTTTTACTTTAAAATAGGACTTGGAAAGAACGGAAAAAACAAAAAGAACAAGAAAAAGAACAAGAAAAACAAAAAAAAGGAAAGCACAACAAGAACAAAACATTGATTTGGGTGAACCAGAAGCAGAAGAGAAGAAACAAAAAGTTCAGTAATTGAATGAAAAAGGGAAGAGAGGAAAAAATAAATAACTGTATGAATGAACGAATGCTTGAATGAATTAATGATTTCATGAATGAACAAAGGATTGAAGGAATGAGCAAGCGATTGAATGAATGTTGAATGATTAATTTATTGATTTGATTGATTAAATGCATGAGTGAAGGAATAAATGAATGAAATGAGTGAAAGAGTAAGAAAACTATCCCAAAACCCATAGTAAATGTTTGACCGATTTACATTACCGGTACAATATTTTTTGTGTTAAGTCAGAACAAATATGTTACAATTAAGTCCTTGACATTTGTTAGTGTTGAGATATCGAATGCTTGAGAACAAAGATCAACGCTGAATATTCAGCGAACAATTGAATGAATAATTAATGAATGAAAGAGAAAAAGATTGAATGAATGAATGAATGATTGAATGAAATGAGTGAGTGAGTAATTGAATGAATGAATAAAGCAGTTTGCAACATTGTAGTAAGGAAAATGACTTGTTTAGTAAAATTGGTTTGTCCATTAAACTACAGTAAAGGAATACACATATTCTCTGTATATATTACTGTCTGTTACACTGACGGTTGGGAAGAAGAAGGGGCTTAGCTTGTTATTAACAGAATATTAACCATTTTCATGCATGGGGGGGGGGGGGGATATTGTTCTGGAACAACACAGGGAAAATAGTCATGGAACAATATTTAAGACTATGTTAAGGGGGAACTAACTTGATTAGACTTGAAGTTGTTGCCAAGGGATTTTTACGGTGTTTTTGTTCAAAGACCCGGTGTGTGGTATCCAGAAAAGGCGCTGTGCTTGTAGTCGAAAAAGGACGTCGGCGAAGTTGCCTATTATGAATTTTTAGTCGTACCCATCTACTTGCTACGTACTGCCTTGTTCATGCATAACTCAATATGTCCTGTTTACTTTGGTAATAATCGTTTTCGGTGCCTTAGGCCCGGTTCAAACGTCGAACTATACGTGTGCCGAATCTAATGCAAATGAGGAAAATCTATTGTTTTCCCTCATTTGCATTATAGATTCGGCACAGGTAGAGTTCTACGTTGGCACCGGGCCTAAGGGACAGTTTGTCAGGTCGGGACGAAGGGAATAATCGAAAATGCCTCTAGGTCTTGGAGAATAGATAGTAATAATTCAATTGAAAAAGTAAAGAGAAAATTGTACCTTGTTAATAAACGCCGGACCCCAATTAAACGCGGGCTTCAGACAAACGTCAGGTCTATCAGACCAAGTTAAAAATAAAACGCCGGGAGCGTTAAATTGAGAAAATACAGTCGCTCTCACAGTAACGCGAATATAAAAAAATCGATGCTTATAGTTTTGCATCTTGGCGATCGTTAACCATTGGCACGATTTTCGACATCCAGAAGTGTACACCACTCGTGCTTTCGGTTCTCTCCTGTTCTGGTCACGTGACTTACCAAATATGCTTTTGACTCGAAAATATTGAAAGGCAGTGGCTATTCATACGGGAGCAAGCTGTGTAGCGGTCTGAGTTAAAACATGGTTCTGGGGGGTGGGTCTCATTCCCGCAGGCTCACAATTCCATGTAAACCTTGTATAGCTGTGCCCGTATGAATACCCGTATGAACGATATTGAAAACCTTTTTGATTATAAGAACATAGCTTAGCTTAGCGTTTATCTTCTAGTTCAAGGAAAACTGTAATTACAACTTTAAGCAGATAATTAAAATGAAGTGGTAAATTTGTGGTTAACAGCAGAAAACCTTAAGCTTACCTTTGTTAATGCTTGTTCTTGTTCAAAGAAATAGTTTAACTTGCGCGCCAAAAACTTCCCGCCTTTCTTAAGGGGGTACTAACTTAACACCGTTGTTTCCAAGGGGTTTTTACGGATTGTATTTGTAAAATTGTACTTGTCAATGGCGAGGGGGAAATCATAATGAAACGTTGAGAATTTTTTCCGCTATTATTCCTCAGCAATATCCAACTGATATTCCAGTATTATGATCATGGACAGCCTTTCCATATGCATACTTGGTGTCATGAAAAAATGGGAGAGTGAAAAATTGCTATACTGTAGTCTATTGATTGCGTTTTGAAAATCATGAAAGCCTTAGTAACTCCGATGTAGCGTTTGTGTTTTGAATTTTATTAGTTCTGAGATTGATAACGTCAACGAGTATCATGCATATTTATTACATAGTTTCTTTACAAAAGGCAATAAAACAGTGTCATAAAAATCCAACGACAGTTATAAATAGGTGTCATTAGGTATTCACTCGAAAGTCTTGTACAGTTATAAATAGGTGTCATTAGGTATTCACTCGAAAGTCTTGTACAGTGCAAATCACCCCTCCCCCCTCCCCCCTCCCCCGGACTCCGATCGTGCTGGAACTTGATCGGGCCCCATTTTAACACGATTTTTCGAGCGCAGTGGAGAACGATCCGAACCCATAAATAAAATGAAGCTCGGTTTTGAAAATCGTGTACATCTTGCTGTTCGAGCTCAGAAAGGAGGGTCTGGAATGGGGGTGCCTCGAAAACACTAAACACTAAAATTTTTCCTTCTGTAACATCAAGCAGTTAAATTTTAGGCTGTTTAACATCTAACACTAAATTTGATACAAATGTAAGCGGAAATGGCTTAAAAAAGCGAAAGATACTAATCAAGACAAACGTGGACATTCGATATGGAATAATATCTACAATTAATTTACAGACTGTCATTTCGATTACAATTTTGTGTTCATTGTTTATGTTTCTATCATGGAAAATCATGGGATACTATTTCTCAACAAAAGGGTACATTATGCTCGACAATGACAATTTTCCCCTGTCGTAATAACACTTTTGCAATCTTTCATTTCAAAAATTTGTTTAATTGATCATCATCATGCTCCTTTAACCTACCGGGAAATAGGCTGTTGCGTCCTCACTAGCCAATCCTCCCTCAAAATGGATGAGGGAACCTATTCTTTGAGTTAGGAATTTGGGCTACAGCCTAGTCTTGTAGGGCAAAAATGTTGGAATGCTCAATCTACTGATTGAGGAGACTAAAATCTTAAAATAGTTCATTGATGTGTTTCACTGCCCTCCCTTGAGCACTCAAAATTTTTAAGTCTTTTAGGTTCCCTGAGGATGTAATATAACTAATTTAAATGCCAGGTACTAACTTGCGGTAGTGACTTGATTTTTAACTTGTAACTGATCCAACCTAAATTCCGGACTCAAAGGGAAGGATTCCTGATCTTTTCTTGTAAGACCATACTGATTAAATGTATTTATCATTTTTATTTTTATTTTTCTTCTCAGTTTACGTAGAAAATCACTGGTAAGCCATGGCCTACACAATAGCCTGGGCCATGTGGCCAACTTCATGTTTTGTCCCCACTAGAAACAAGGGTTAATAAGAATCAAACTGGTTTTAATAAAATTTGAACCACAACAAATATTCCAAAGATGAAATTATACTCTTCACAATCTTGATTTTCCTTTGCTTGCTTAAGGACTTTTAACATAAGGGGTGGACCATTTGATTTTTGATGGGGGGGGGGGGTTACAGGATTTTTAGACTGCTAGATTATTTTTTTGCTCCAGCCCTGCAGGATCTCCCTGTCCTTTCATGATATTTTTTTAATGGAAATTTAAAACACACCATCACCAGCCACTCAAAATTCACCCTTTAGGCTATTAAAAACCACCTTTACACGCAGTGCATTTTGAAGTTTAATCTTTATTCAGTGTACATGACGTAATGCTACTAAGAAAAGCTTTCAAACTTGCGTTCCAACTTGTCCAAAGGGCGAGCTGGAAATTTCATCTTATTTCAATCCTGTTTTTTGCTTTCAAAGCAAGAGAGAGGGGCTTCAAAGAAGGAGAAATTGCACAGTAATCTGGCTTCTCAATATACGCATTTAGTATTTGGAGTTATCTAGAGTTTAAAAAAAAAAGAGGGTTCAAGAAATGGGGACCTTACTGTAGATTTTACCAGTTTAGACGAATTTTGAGTGGACGTAGAATTAGCTGGAGGGGATATAACCTGCAGGTGTTGTCAATGGTTCTTTTTGAAGGCCGGTACCAGGACAGTTCCATCCCCACAGGCCATCATAGGATTACCAGACTTGATCATCCCTCTTCACTGCTCCACGATAATGCTGGCCATTATAAAACGTCATTCCCTTGAGAAAAAGAAAAGAGAAAATCATTGCTGATATTTTTAAAAATATGATGTACTACATACATCTGCAACTTAAGATAAAAGCAGAAAGGGAGTGTTATCCCATTGAATATGCTTAATATATTAAAGTATTCCATCAGAATATGCATACCTTTCTCCTTTCATCAGCACAAAGAGAGGAATCTGAGAGGCATCTGTGATGCCCCTCTGAGCGAAGTATTCAATTGAAATTGGTAGAAAAAGAGGGACGCCAACCACAACCTATCTCTTTGTGAAGGACCTCTTCCCCCCACAATAATAGTGATACTGCTGCCTGCAGTGAAGATAGGAAAACAGGAATAAATATCACGTGATACAATATATTTAATAATATATAAATTATAAATATAGTAATAGTAATAGTAATAAAATATTTATATAGCGCTCAGTTCACTATTTGTGGATGGCGCTTTACATTAAAAAGATGTTTAAAAAGCAAAAAATCCTACAATATTACATCAATAAGTTAGAGATCATCAAAAAATTAAAAATTTAAAATTTTTTTATAAATAATAAATAAATCGTAATAAAGCAAATAAAACCCATAGTTTAATAGCTTAGTCTAGTTCAGTTAAGCACTCTGCCTTACATGACTTGACTTGTTATTGGGTGAATGTAGTTCACCACACCCAAATAATGTGGGGCTCCAGGGACAATTTGTCCCAATGACAAGCTGCATGTGGACTGCCTGGTGTCTGTGGCGATCCAGTCATCTATTGCAGACTGCAGAAATACAGGTGGAGGTATTGCTACATCACTATATCAGCAAAAAAGGGGACAGTGATTGGCGTTAGCCTACATACATAAACATCTGGTATTTTCTTCATGTGTGAGAAAGAAATAAAGGAATTTTTTTATATGTAAAGGACATACTCAATATAAAAATAAAAACAAAGATATATTCATGAAGACATAAATGAGTTTAATGTAACAATGAAATTGGCTGTTAATATGTTAAATAGTCAAGGTGATCAGATTTGATTTAACAACAACAACAACAACTTTATTCGTACCCATACATCATACAATGGAAATAAACAAAATATATATCAATAAAAATATAAAGGAGTACTAGCTGCCCCAAATAACCATAAAAGGCAAAAGGCATACTGTCAAAGTAGATAGTGGGTTCTCAAGATTTGTATTTCACAGTACAAGACATAGGCAACACAACAATACAATCAAACATGTGCTTAGGACTAATCGACTGCGCATGCTCAACACTATTGCGCAAGCTTAGATTATGTGACATCTCCACCCTGAAATGGGCTTAACGAAAACTAAACTGACCAACGGGAACAAACAGTAAAATGAAAATAAAAGGAAATAAAAAGTTAAATGATAATAAAGAAATCCAAGATTGTCTATGTGTCCATTGTTCTTTCTAACATGCTAGAACACCCCTCTACAAAAGGGAAAGTTTATAAGTCTAGTCTGGGTGGCATCTTGATAATGCGGCCGCTCCTGGTAGTCACTGGCAGGTTTGCACCACTTTGGTAGGAAGGTACAGGTGATTGGACGGGCACTTTCGGTAACTCTGGTGGTGAAAACTGTGGGGCTGAAGGCTTAGGCATATCTCCGTCTGCCGGAAGACTGTCGTGGTTATTGGCTTCACAAGGTGGTGGTGTTTTGTCTACAGGTTTCAGCTGTACTCTGTTGCGCCTCAACTCAGACCCATCAGGTGTCTTGATTATGTAGGACCTTGGCTCGCCTGTCTCTTCTTTTACCTCTACTGGGGTCCAAGTCTTTGTTCGAGGCTGGAACATGGTTACTTGCTCGCCTTGGTTTAATTTTCTAAGTCTGCGTGTTGATTTGCTATCATACTGTTTTCTTTGCATGTCCTGCCGATTCTGTAGCTGCTCTCTGTGGCTATCAAAGGCTTGTGCGCGTTGCAGCCGTCCATTGCATGGCAATTGTGTGCGGTAATCCCTGTGGTTTAGGAGCTGGGCAGGTGACGGTAAGTTGCTGTCTACAGGTGTGGTGCGGTATGTCAACAGTGCCAGATATGGATCCTGCCCTGAGGCTTCCGCTTTTCGTAGCAGGTTCTTGACTGTCTGAACTGACCGTTCTATGAACCCATTGCTTTGTGGATACAATGGTGAGCTTGTCATGTGGTCAATGCCCCACTGCTTGCAAAAGGCTGCAAATTCTTGACTACTGTATTGGGGGCCGTTGTCCGACACTAAGGTTTCTGGTATTCCGTGCTCTGCAAATACCGACTTGAGGTGGTTTATCACTGCGGCAGACGTGGTTGAGTTAAGCTTTCTTACGATGGGGTACTTGCTGTAGTAGTCTGTTACCAACAGGTATTGGGCTCCTTGGTAATCGAACAGATCGGTGCCAAGTTTTTGCCAAGGAAAGCTTGGCACATCGTGAGGGTGCAGTGGTTCCTTTGGCTGGCGTTTGGAGAACTGCATACAGGTGGGACAGTTGGCGGTCATTTCGTTAATGTCTTTTGTGATACCCGGCCAAAAGACACAGTCTCTAGCTTTCAGGTTACACTTCTCAGCACCCAAGTGGCCTTGGTGGATAATTTGTAGAATCTGAGGACGCAGGTTGCTCGGAACGAGAAGACGATGCCCCTTTAGGATAAGGCCATTTTCAACACTCAAGTCCTCTCTGAAATTCCAGAATTCTTTAAGGTCTGGAGGACACTCGTTCGGATACTCAGGCCACCCTTGATGAATGACATCCTTCAAGTGGTTAAGTACAATATCCTGGCTTGTGTACTCTCGTATTTCATCTAGTTTGGCGGGGCTAGCAGGCAAGGTGCTGGTAATTGCATCAACTTCGACTAGTGGTACACCTTGGTATTTGTCAGAGGTTTCCATCCAGCAGACTCTGGAAAGGGCATCAGCAATAACATTTGTCTTGCCTTGGATGTATTTCATTTCCACGTTGTATTTGGCCATTTTCAGGAGGAGCCGTTGTAGACGTGGCGATGCACTGGGGATGTTTTTTTTCCATATGCTTTCCAGTGGTTTGTGGTCCGTTTCAATGAGTACTTGTTTGCCAAAGACGTAGTGGTTGAACCTCTCTAGAGACCAGCAGGCGGCGAGAAGCTCTCTCTCAATGTTGCTGTATCGGGATTCTGTATCACTGAGTGATCTGCTTGCGTAGCACACTGGCTTGCCGTCCTGCATTAGTACACAACCAATCTCCTTTTGGCTTGCGTCTGACTGGATCACATTGTCCTTTTCTGGGTCATAATAGGCCAGGACGGGTGCTTCAGTGATTATTTGTTTGAGACTCTGAAACGCTTTGGTATGTTCTGGTTGCCATACAAAGGGTGTGTCTTTCTTCATTAGTTGTCATAGGGGCTCTGAGGTCTGGGCTATAACGGGGGAGAATCTGTTCAGGTAGTTGACCATTCCCATGAAGGTCTGCAACTCGGCTAGACTCTGTGGGGGAGGCATGTCTCTGATAGCTTTGATTTTAAGATCATCGGGTCTTAATCCGCCCGGGGTCCACGTAAACCCGAAAAATGATGTTTGGTCCACTTTAAACTGGAACTTGTCTGGGTTGAAGCGTATGTTGTTATCCCGTGCTGTGTCAAGGACGTTGAGTATATGCTGATCATGCTCAACTTCACTCTTGCCATAGACAAAAGTATCGTCAGCAATTCCACTCAGGCCATCAAGTTTTCCGAATACAGTGTCTATTTTCTCTTGGAACACATCTCCACTGCAGGTAAGTCCAAATGGCAACCTTTTCCATCTGTATTTGCCCCATGGGGTACTGAAGGTGCACAGTTTGCTGCTTTCGTCATCGAGTTCTACTTGCCAGAATCCACTGCGGGCGTCCAGGATACTGAAGTGGGAGGCTCCACTGACTTTGGGTATCACATCATCTATGGTTCTAACATAGTATGGGGTGCGCTGGATGGCTTTATTGAGATCACGGGGGTCCAGGCACAGGCAAATTGTTCCATTAGGCTTTCTTGTAACAACAGTGGAGTTGACCCATGGCGTGTATTCATCGTGTATTGGCAACAGAATGCCTGCTTGTATTAGTCGTTCCAGTTCTTCTTGGTAGGCACCTTGTAGCTGGATTGGGACTTGCCTTGGGGGGTGTTGTACTGGGGGCACGTCCTGGTTGGTTTCTATATGGTATGGGGCCCCTGGGAAACAGCCAATGCCAGTAAAGACATCTTCATATTCTTTCAGGAGATATTCTTTTGTCAGTGGGAAAGGGTGTGGCTTACCCCGTACATCAAATAGCTTGGAGGGCTGAGCAGGGTGTTTGCTGTTGCTCTCAATCGTGACCGCCCAATTGAGCTTTAGAAGGTTTAAACTTTGCGCTGACATGTTGCCTATTATGGCTGGGCCATCAACATCAACTACTTCTGCTTGGATTGCTTTGGGGTTTGGGTTGTTCGGGCCCTGAATGTAAACTTGGCAAGATCCCAGGTTTGGGATTTCAGACCCACCATATGCTGTCAACTTCATAGTAGGTTTGCGTAGATTCATAATTCTAGGACTAAGCTGATTGTACAGGGACTTAGGTATGATGTTTGTTTCAGCACCAGAGTCTATCTTACACAGGGCACGTGTTTGTTTCTCGTCTGGGCTCAGTGCAAAGCAAACCTCTAAAAGGGCTTTTTCTTTACAGGCGATGGCATGGACGTCGCTAGTCAACGGTGTTGCACTAATTGGGCCCAGAAACATGTGGTCACTGGGTATCTGACTTGGGTCTGGCACCGATTCGCTTACACCATCACTGGTAGCTTTAATGTCATGCACATCTTTCTTTTTAAACTTTGACAGACATACCTTAGCCAGGTGTCCTACTTTGTGGCAATAGTGGCATGTGGAATTCTTTGCTGGGCATTGCTCTCGGGGATGGGGACCCCAACCACAGTTCCTGCAAGCCTGTGGTTTACCTGCACCAGTGTTAGGATTTTGTCGCTGATTTTTTTGGCCTTGGTACCCTCTAGAGGTATTGAGAGAATGTACTTCAGTATTCATTAGCTGGAGTTGTTTGTCTGCTGACTCTTCTGACTTCGCCATCTCACGAGCTTCCTTAAATGTGAGGGCATTTCCTACTTTGAAGCAGTCCTTTCGCACACGGTCAGAGTTCATACCCAGTACTAAGAAGTCTCTAAGGAATCGATCGTTGTGCTCAGCCGGATAGTTGGCTTCCTTCACAAGGATTCTTAACCTTGCAATGAATTCTTCGAGAGAGAGAGTACCTTGTCGAAGGTTGTAAAGCTCCCATGCTGCGATCAACTCGTTTGAGTGCGGCTTCACGAAATTTTCAAATCTTTCCCAGTAGTTGTCCAGCTTTTTCTGTTCCTCTGCGGAGAGATCCCAGCTGTTGAACAGTTCAATGCCTCGCTCTCCCGACCAGTACAACAAATGTTTACATTTGACTTCTTCGTCAATCTTCCCCATTGGCCCAGTAAACAACAGTTCACATCTCTGTTTCCACATTTTAAACCGGCTGTATAAGTTCTCGTCTGTGCTCCAGTCGATTGAAGGACCTTTGTCGATGAAGGAAGGAGTCGCCATATTGTTTGTGACACTCGATCGCTAAGGCTTTGTAGATTTACACCAGTCTTCTCGGTTAAATTGCTGTCTCCTTGAACGGTAAGTGTTTTTTTGTTTTTTCAATCGCACTCCTGGCACCATGTAAAAGTATATAGTGGGTTCTCAAGATTTGTATTTCACAGTACAAGACATAGGCAACACAACAATACAATCAAACATGTGCTTAGGACTAATCGACTGCGCATGCTCAACACTATTGCGCAAGCTTAGATTATGTGACACATACCTTAATGAAATTGAATAGGATTTGAAATCCTTTGTTGGGCCTGGGCAGGCAGGTGAACTGCATGTTCCAGGGTACTTGGAACTAGCCGTAGGTTGTAGGCGAGAAAGGAACATGTCTTCTTCATTGCCCCACAAATCAAGAATTGGAGAAGTTAAAGGAAATCGTCCATGAAAAAGGGAGACCCAAGAAAGTCTTCCATCAGCATGGCGCCCTTGTTCAAACAGTTTTTCAATTCTGACGAGCTCTGTAGCATAAATGTCGACTGAAGCATTCAGTTCAGAGAAAAAGGCTCTGTAATCACTCATTAAAACAAAGAAAATCGTCAGGTAGTTATCAATAGGGCAAGTGTTCGTCAATAATCTTACTGAAGAGTTACTATTGTAGATGGCTCCTCCCCATGGTGGAACTCTCAAGGACTGACATGATGACTGTGTTCCAACAGTGTGAGGAAGGGAAATGAATGTAGAAAAAGATTTTGACTAAGAAGACGTAGTCTTGGACTTTGGTTGTTCCTTGGTAGAAGATGTGTAGAAATGCTTCTTGATATCCTCAATCTTCTTTGCTTTGGTGTCCCATCTGATGCATCATATACAGGTGAAGTTGCGAGACATACAGTTTATGTAATGTATTTGATGCAATATGATTTGGCCAGTTAATTTCATCATACGTTTTGGCCTTCTCAAGTGCCCTAGTGTTGGCGGTTGTTTTCTTTGAAACTGCTACTTTTACTTTTAAGTCATATCGCCTTTTTATTTCATTCTCTGTCGCCCTGCGGAGATCTTCACCAACATATTGTTTAACAAAAGAGTCTACATTACTTTGGTACTTCTGTAGAGTCTTGTTTGAGTCAACCACAGATAATGAGACAGAGCCATCACTGTGGACCTCCTCTGTTACCTCAAGCATTGGTTCCCCACATTGTGCCATCATTTTTTCAAGTTGCTTTCGAGGAGAATAACCATCTAGTTATCTTAAACAAGCATCCTTGACATCACCTTCCAACAATTGTCTCATAGTGCAGTAGTGATAGTCAGGAACAGAAGGAGGCACTCGAGCTAACGGTTTGCCTTTCCAGCCATTTTCTAAAATCTCTGCATTTTCTGTTATCTAATGGAAAGAACACATATCTCTCTTCCCTTCCATGCACCCATTTCGTATCC
Source organism: Galaxea fascicularis (assembly GCA_948470475.1). Classification (NCBI taxonomy): domain Eukaryota; kingdom Metazoa; phylum Cnidaria; class Anthozoa; order Scleractinia; family Euphylliidae; genus Galaxea; species Galaxea fascicularis. The sequence goes on along the minus strand of OX419336.1, from coordinate 20,033,617 downwards.
CCTCGCATCCATTGTCATATACGTAATAATGTTCTTGGAAGAACGTCTGTACGTATTTGAAATATTCTCTTCCAGCACATATAGAAAGCATTCCTGGAGAGTTTGCATTCAAACACTTTGACATGAAGTCGTCATCGAAAAAAAACTGATGATGAAGATCGTAGGTAGGAGTCCTACAGTGAATTGAAGTACCCATACATGGCTTACCATCATAGCGACTGCTTACATCCTGTGCACATTTTTTGGCAGCCTTCTCAGACCTCTCGGACATTACTCTATTTACTTCCTCCCTACTTATATCGTGGAGAGTGGCTTTGCCAGCTTCCGTGAGAATGGAGTCCTGTCCATACTGTATCGGAATTGAGCGTCCAACTCCTCTAAACATTCACTCAAAGAGCGCACCATTTTCTCTGCCACATGACTTGCGGAGTCTCCTGAGATTGAAAAAAAAAAAAACAAAACAAAACAAAAGAGTGAGTCATAATCCTTCTAGACTGAAATTTCCTTTTTGAAAGGAATTTGCATTTAGTCTTACCCACCAGTGCAAAACTGACACTAAGTACTGAGCTATGCAAAAACACCAAGAACTGACTGTGATGTTTTCACAAACTGTTAGCAAAAAACTAGAAAAATCTATTTCTTTAAATTACTTTTAACCTCAATTCCAGATGAAAAGACAAAATGTTACCTGGTGCATAGTGAAATCGACTTTGTAGGTCTAGCCTATTAATCATGAAGCTCTCAGCAAGGCGAAGCTGTGTGATTCTTTCATGGCTCGAAACACCAGGCACAGCATCAGAGGTCTGAATGTCGATAAGTCTAGCAAATAATTTAGAGATTATTAATCTGACTATAAAGATACATTTAATGAATGATATAAGTCAAACTCTAAGTGAAAGCCTTGAGCTCTTGATGAGACAATGCAACTGGACAGTTATGAAAGAGTGTTAATTTTTTTATAACACAAAACGGCAGCCTTGTTGTTGCAACAAGTTTTGCTAAACTTACAATAGTAAAACTGAAGGGACTAAAGTGCCACGAAATACTTGCTTTTAGATATATCCTCAATAGGAAAGATATCAAAGCATGCACAGAGATTATGCATATGATTCAACAACATTAATAGATCTATTTAAAAAAAGGTAAACCATATATACATGTACCTGTACATGGGGAGGCCATTGGCCGAACGAAATGCCAAAGAATTCCGATAACAAACGAACGATATATTACAACTTGCCTAGAGCCTCTTGCTTATTATTTGTTGCTTACCTTTAATGATAAATCCGCAATGGAAGCCGAACGAAGACCCAAAAAATGAACACAGAAAGCTATTTATATATGCACTACTAGAAAGGTGAAAATTACACGCCTGTAACAAACATTACGTAACGGAACAAAGAAAATCGTGAGATAAGGTACAAAGGAACAAGCAAAATTAATGAGAATATAACAAAGCGCAAAAATCCGAAATTGTGTCTTTTGTTCAGCCATTGTTTTCAAGATAAAGACGCAATGCTTTGCAAGAAGCAACAGCTGTACTGTTCTTCTGGACAATTTCATTGTTGTCATATGTCTTGGAATCCTCAAGGAATACAACTGTGAAAAAACACAACCATACAATATGCATTTTTGGAGGAAATACATCTTTAAGGTATCTGGCTAGGACAACTGTCTGGATTATAGCTTAACCTCCTTGCTATCTAGTATTAAAAACCTCCCCCTAGCACTTCAATTCTGTGTCAAAAAAGTCCACCCCTCAGCTTCTATCAAAAACTCATTTTAACCCAAGACATAGGCTAACATCTAGGTAACAGTGAATATCAGTTCTGTTAAATGTTAACTTATAGTAATAAGAATTCACACTTACGAATTTCTTTGTCTTTGACTTAATTTCTTTAGCCAGTGGATGAGATGAAACATCACTGACATCCAAGGAAGCTGAGCATTCTTGCAGTCGTTTACTGAGCACAGTGTTCCTTCTGACCTCTCTTTCCAAATGATCACCTCCATCTACAATTCTAAGATAGTCCTCCGGAAAGCTGATCAACTCATATTGCAGAAGTGAATCTCTCAGCCATATAAGGTATGATACAACGTGATCAGGCATTTCATCAGTTATTATACCGTCCCTCTTGATTTCATGTTCATCTTTGTACAAATACCTAATGGCAAACAAGTCATTTTGCCAGTTGGTTGCAGTACTTGGATAAATGTACTTTAGCTTGCATGTGACAGTAACTGTTTGATCTGTAGCTTTGTATTTATCTCTACCTTGATGCCCAATTTCCTGCATGTCTTTGACGATTAGAATCACACCCGGGGATACATATCCAACACTGTCCGGATAGTCAGAGGATGGTAGATCAAATGGTGTATCACTGTTTTGAAGAGGGCAGTGCACAGGCCTTGAAAACCCTTCAGATGTTCGACATCTTACATATGCTTTATCATCTATTGCCCGACGAACAACTGAATCACAACAATTTATGTGATCTCCAAAGGCAAGGCGTGTATAGTTTTTGATGTGAGCACGATTGAAATGAATGTTTACATGCCTTTGCTTAAACGTTTTCTGTGATCTTACGTGTGACCAAAAGTTTCGACCACGATGTTGCTTTGCTTGTCTACTGCGTTTGTTGTGACATCTTCCCCAGGACCTTACTGTTTCACTGCTCTTTATGAGCCTTTTACCATGCGCAGCTAAATATTTGTTAGCAATTCCTCTCATGTCTCTTTTATGCAGTCTTTTCCCATCACTTTCCAAATATCCAGTGCCTTCGTCACCCCGCCTTCTACGATGTGCTTTTAACTGTTCCTCTAAAACATCTGCAATGGCTTTCTCAGCTCTCCTGTCTATTCTGTAATTTCCTCTTTGTGACTTTAATGATTGTTTCCATAAGTAAAAATGTCTTTGAGCAATTCTTCTTTTTAGCCCAATCGGTTTCTTGTTCAGTTTCATTACACGCTGGTTTTTGAGCGGTAAATCATAGTTCCAGTCCTCTTCTTCTTCGTCGGCAAGACGCTTTCTTTTTCTTTCTAAGAGAGCTTCGTTTTTCTCAATAATTTCTTCTAATCTTGATATGGTGCTTTCAATCTCTTCTTCTGCTTGTTGCTGAGATTGTGTTTCACATAACTTTGCTTGGATTAGGAAACTGTTTACTTGACTTTTTATCCTGTTTAAGTGTGATGAGTTATATCCTAACATCTGATGTAACTTAGTATTAGAGAAGATGTAGCAGAGCAAAAACTGAAGAGTTACTCTATCTTTTGATGAAGACATCAACTTCAATAAAGTTGGGATGTTTTCAGCTAGAACCTCAGGAACAACTGGCCTGCTTTCATCATCTAAAGCCCGTAAGAGGTGGATGTACTCCTTTTGCTTTTCTAATAGGCACAGAAACCTAAAGAAACAGACAGCTTCTTTAAAATGTTTTCATTTTTTTGGGAGTTGAGCACTCAAAGAAATGGTGCTGCATTCAGAACTTCATCGGCTTCAACAGTTGTATTCCTTCCAAAATCATTCAAGAATTTCTTTCAAACACGGGATGGACATTGAAGCACTAAAGAAAAAGTTCAAAAATCTGTGGTACGAGAATCCTATTAATCCGACTCAGGTGTTTTCTAACTCTTCCATCCTACAAATTGCGGAACAGAGAATGCAGTTCGAAAAGACGCATCGGGGCTGTGAACTTTGGTGTAGGAATCAGCGCTCCAAGCGGATTTATTTTTTACTAGCGGCGGCGAAACGGCCTGTGATCAACACTTGGAATCATTACTACAGGAGTCAAAACATCATGGGGAAGTGCGAAATTGTAGACGATCAATTCCATGCAGTGGTATCATTTCTTGAGGCCAACAGGGACTCCTCTGAAGTGCCGCCCAAGCAAATGTACGAGATGATCTGCCAGTATGTGGGTTGCTAACTGGAAGAGGTTAACACATTCCCCACCACAGTATTACAAAAGTGTGATGCTGAGGTGGCTGAATATATGGCTGACAATGGACCAAAAAGAGGTAAGCTTTTTAACAATTTAAGTTATATCATAGTATCTACACCTTAGATATGAAATATTTATTAAAGAGCACAGACAAATGTGGGTGCGTGTTTGTAGTGTACTGCTGGGAACTGGGACGAGTACATCCGGGCATAAGGAGGAGGCGTAGAGACGTGGAAGCCATGATGGCCTACTTAGTGTAACGTAGTGAACTTAGTGTTGATTGTGTGTGCCAAAACACTACATTGGCGACGAGGACCGGATAAAATGTCAGAGAGAGCTTTACCGCCGCTTGATCTAACGGGATCATCATCTCAAGTTGCCCAGAAATGGCGAAAGTGGAAAAGGGCATTCGAATATTATGCTGAAGGGAAGGGTTTGGAAAACACGCGAAAGAAAACTTCACAGCTTCTGCACTTTGCAGGCATGGAAGTCCAGGATATTTTTGAAGATATCGCAGACCCCAATCCGGGAGCCGACCAAGATCCGTATGCTGTGTGTATTAGGAAACTAGATCATCATTTCCGTGCTGAAGAAAATGTACCGTTCGAGCGACATGTATTTCGACAACTGGCGCCAAACGAGGGAGAAGCAGTGGATAAATTTCTGGTGCGTCTTCGCCAGCAGGCGAGACATTGCAATTTCGGTACTTCGTTAGACGATAATTTGAGGGACCAGTTGATCGAAAAGTTAACCGATATGGAGCTGAAAAGAAAATTTCTGGAAACGAGAAATATCACTTTGGCTGAGGTCTTGGAGAAAGCGAGAGCATCGGAAGCAGCTCGTCAGCAAATGCAATTTATGATCAGTGGAGCGAGCATCAACGCCGTGGGCAAGAAGGAAGACAGGACAGGAGACCAAGTTGAGAATTTGTGTTACAGTTGTGGAAAGAAGGGACATTTTTCCCGTGATCTGTGTTGCCCGGCAAAAGGTAGGAAATGCGCCAAGTGTTCGAGATATGGTCATTTCGCGGTTTGTTGCAGAGGAAGTAATCGTCCCTTACCGAGAGCCGGTGACAATAGAAGAAGTGTTGGCAGGCAGACGAATCATGTGGGAGTTGGTTTGGAGGAAGAGAGTTTTGTTAGGTGTGATGAGAGCAACCCAGCCTTTTCATTTGCTGTGACAGAAGAAACGACGGAGGAGGTATACATGGTGTCAATTTCAAGTGAACCAACTATGGATGTGAGTATTAATGGCATTGTTAAAGAAGTATTGATTGATTCGGGGTCGGTGAGCAATTTAATTGGTGAAGAAGATTTTCAAAAGTTGAGAGGGTCAGGTTTTAAGGGGAAGGTGGAACATTGTTCAAAGAAACTGTTTGCTTATGGGGGGAATAAGGTTGACGTGATCGGTCAATTTGAGGCTGATGTTTCTGCGGGACATTCTACAGTGTCCACGAATTTTATCCTTGTTAAGCATGGGCGGTGCATTCTGGGAAATGCAACAGCAAGAGCACTAGGAGTCCTTCATGTTGGACCAAATACAAGCCCTGTTACAGATTGTAATGCTCTCCAAGATGACATTGTGGGTGAACTCAAAGCAAAGTATCCTAAAGTGTTTGAGGGAGTTGGAAAGTTAAAAGATTTCAAGTTGAAGTTGCATGTAGACCCAAATGTACCTCCTGTAGCACAAAAGTTGAGGCGAGTCCCATTTGCACTTCGTGACAAAGTAACTGCCAAGATAGAAGAACTCCTAAGGGAGGACATCATAGAACGAGTTGAAGGCCCTACCACGTGGGCAAGTCCTGTTGTTGTGGCACCAAAGCCCTCTGGTGAGATAAGACTTTGTGTGGACATGCGCTGTGCTAATGAGGCTATTGTCCGTGAAAGGCTGCCCATCCCCACAGTTGACGAAGTGCTTGAAGAGTTAAATGGCAGCACGGTGTTTTCTAAACTAGATCTTCGCTGGGGTTTCCATCAAATAGAGTTGCATGAGGATTCGAGGGACATAACTACCTTCATTACCCATGAGGGCCTGTTCAGGTACAAGAGGTTGAGTTTTGGGGTGAATGCGGCACCCGAGAAATACCAGCACGTTATCCGTCAAGCAGTTGCAGGCGTAGAAGGAGTTGTTAACATTGCGGACGATTTGATTGTACATGGGAAAAACACCTCAGAACATGACGAGAATTTACACAAGCTGTTAGCCAAGTTACAAGAGAAGAATCTGACCTTGAGATGCGATAAGTGCACGTTCAGAATGAATAAAGTGGTTTTTATGGGAATTATCCTTTCCCAGCACGGCATTGGGCCTACCGAGGAGAAAGTGTGGGCAGTGAAAGAGGCAAGTCGTCCAACATCAGCGACAGAGGTGAGAAGCTTTCTGGGCCTGGTTGGTTTCAGCTCCAGGTTTATTCAAGATTTTGCAACTATCGCTGAACCCCTGAGGGCACTGACTAGAAATGGGGCCACATTTGAGTGGAAAGAGACACAAGAAAAAGCATTTCAGAAGCTGAAGGAGGAACTGGTAGGAGCGACCATGCTAGCCTACTTTGACAAGACTGCACACACCAAGGTCATAGCAGATGCCAGCCCAGTAGGACTCGGTGCGGTCCTGGTGCAGGAAGTAGGGGAACAGAGCCGTGCTGTGTGTTATGCCAGTAGAAGTCTCAGTGACACTGAGCGTCGGTACAGTCAAACAGAAAAAGAAGCTTTAGCACTTGTTTGGGCTTGTGAAAGGTTCAATTTGTACTTAAATGGCTTACCTGAATTTGATTTAGTGACTGACCACCAGGCACTCAAAACCATCTACGGTCCAAGATCCAAGCCATCGGCTCGCATTGAACGATGGGTGTTGCGGATGCAACCCTACAAGTACAAAGTGTGTGTAAAGTGTGTTATGTTCCCTCTAGAGAAAACATTGCTGATGCACTGTCTCGGCTGACGAAGATACCAGCATCGCAAGGGTATGTTCACGATGAGGAGTACATTCGCGAAGTAACACTTCAAGCAGTACCTGTGGCCTTAAGGATCGAGGAAATAGAAGAAGCCTCCTCGCAAGACAAGGAATTGAAGGTTGTTCGTGAGTGTCTGCAGAAGGATGACTGGAGTGAGGCACCTAAAGCCTTTGTGATGGTGCGAAATGAGTTGACCTCTGTTGGCCAGGTCGTGCTACGTGGAACTAGAATTGTCATTCCAGTAAACCTGCGGAAGAGAGTCCTTGATCTGGCTCATGAAGGCCATCAGGGAATTGTCAAAACTAAAGAGCGTTTGAGGTCTAAGGTTTGGTGGCCCGGTATCGACCAGCAGGCAGAAAGGAGATGTAGAGAATGTTTTGGGTGTCAGATGGTTACCAAACATGTTCCGCCCCCACCAGTCAAACCCACAAGACTACCCGACACAGCGTGGCAGGAAGTAGCCCTGGATCTGCTTGGACCAATGCCTGGAGGAGAATATCTATTAGTGGTGGTGGATTATTTCTCTAGATGGATGGAAGTTGATGTTATTCGTTCTACAACAAGTGCCACAATTATTAAGTGTCTAGACAACCATTTTGCTCGGTACGGGACACCAGTTGGTCTGAGAACTGACAATGGCCCCAACCTTGTGTCTGATGAGATGGAGAAGTACCTAGAGGAAATGGGCATTGTTCATCACCACACTACGCCTTTGTGGCCAAGAGCTAATGGTGAAGTAGAGAGAGAAAATAGATCTCTTTTGAAGGCCATGCGAGTTTTCCAAGCTGAAGGGAAAAATTGGCGTTCTGAGCTTAACAAGTTCTTACTGGCCTACCGATCTACTAATCACACTACCACTGGAGTAAGCCCTGCAGAATTGTTTTTCAAGAGGAAGTTGACAACCAAGTTACCAGAGCTCCAGGAAGGTGATGGAAAACAGAGCGCCGTGGTGTACCAACAAGTCAGAGACCGAGACGCAGAGAGGAAACAGCTGGCCAAAGATTATGCCGATAGAAGAAATCATGCTAAAGACAGAGATGTCAATGTAGGGGATGAAGTATTGCTAGAGAGAAAGAAGGAAAACAAGCTATCCCCGTCTTATGAAAGCGAGCCTTACAAAGTTACAGGTCGTCATGGTGACCAGGTTGTCTTGCAGTCCCCTCAGGGAGTGGAGTACAAAAGGAACCTACAACATGTTAAGCCACTGGTAATTCCTGACATTAATGGCAGTGCAGAAGTAGAACCAAGACCCCCTGATGAAGTTGCACCACCGGAACATGTGGACCGCCCGATTCAGGAACATGCGCCTCCGGAAGTGACGCCTGAAAATACGCCACGTCGTTCCGGAAGAGTTACACGAGCCCCTAGAGCACTGGCTGACTATATATTGTATTGAACTTTCAGGGAACTGCTTTGGATTGGCAACTTCGATAGCCAGCATCATGACTTTAGTTGATATTGAAAATTTAAGAGAACAGTGAAGACATTGCTTTTATCTTCATAGTTTTTAGACGTTGAACTTGCGAGACATTGGCTGAGTAAGATCGCTTCTTTTGTTCATGTTATATATATATAAAAAAAAAAGTTGTCATGTAAGAGTTTATTGCCGGAGAAAGGGAAGGATTGTAGTGTACTGCTGGGAACTGGGACGAGTACATCCGGGCATAAGGAGGAGGCGTAGAGACGTGGAAGCCATGATGGCCTACTTAGTGTAACGTAGTGAACTTAGTGTTGATTGTGTGTGCCAAAACACTACAGTGTTCTTGAACTATTGTCTTGGCATATTCATTCCTTGTCATCTAGTTAATATTAGACATCGTTTCCCTGGGCAGGGCATTCAGTGACCTGGAGATGGAGCATTTTTTAAGATAGAAAGCAGCACTACTATACTTTAATCATGCACAGTGGTTAAAAATTTAAAGTGGTCATTTCCCGATATTTAAGTCCATAATTTTTTGATATAATACTTGCAATGAACTGATCCACTATGAGCAATTATTTGCAAAATCCCTGATTAACCCGGCAAGACAACGCAGAACCTGAACAAACTGTACATCTTGATGTGAGACTTTAATGTTCAGTTTGGTCAGAGAATATTTTAGAACTTTATTTTATTTTGCATTGCTATAGGTTACAAGGATGAAGTGGCCTTCCTGTCAGAAGAGGCAAGACCTCAAATGCAAGAAATCGACAAAGATGTTAAAACCAAGTTATAAGAGGCTAGAGATTGTATGCATGTAGCTAGGGAAAAATATGGATACTCCACTTCTTTCAAAAGTGCCAATCGCAAAAGGCAAAAGGGCAAAACGTCTGCTTGCGAGCCATCAACATCACAGACTCCTGACTGTGTCACAGTTGTTGATTCACAGTCAGAGTGTGAGAACGACAGTTAAGAGTTGACTCACTTTTTATAAACCAAGGGCAGATCCATTAAAGGGAAGTTGAAAAACTGTAGAGCTATTAAAAGGATTTTCC
>OX419336.1:20001748-20016748 GCA_948470475.1 Galaxea fascicularis | reverse complement strand
CCGCCACGTTCGACGCAAGCATCCTTAATGCCCCAAGCCTGATTGCTTCGAATGTAAAAAATGTGGAGAAAGATTCAACTACAAAGAAGTACTCCAACGACACTTGGATCTTTGCAAAGTGCAGAAACAAAAGTTCACATGTACTTGGCCTGGTTGCACCATTACCTTCACCAGGAAGCAGGCTATGGAAGAGCATATCTGCACTGATCACCAGCGACAGCAGCAACAGCAGCATGGAGCAGGGGTGAAAAGAATAGCATTAGAAACAGAAATGACTGAGCCGCCCGTGAAGGCATCGAGAACGATGATGCCTGACGAAGAACAAGTGGCTCTTGATGGAGCGAGCGTCACAGCCACCTTCCTCCCTCAAACGATACAAGAGCGAAAGGATCTTAAGTTCTTCATGCGGGATTCACTAGACCGGCTAAAGCAGAGACTGGTCTATGCCCTTCGAGAAAAACAAGGCATCAAGTGGAATCTCTACCTGAAAGTGAAGGCTAAAATAGATGCGGGATACGATGAGGAACCCCGTCGAGCCAGCCCTACTTTTCGCGATGGTCCCTTCACCTCCACCTACCCAGAGCAATTGGAGGAACAACTGAGAATGGCCAGTGACACCTTAAGCATGCTGTTCGCTAACTTCCAAAGCGGTGGCTCGGGTTGGACCTTGGAGCGAAACGATCATCTACAGTTGAATATAGCGGAATATCAGCCATTTAAAGGCTCCACCTACATACCTCTTCCTCTCGACATCCAGAATAAGAAGGCAGTCATTAATGTGAAGAATGAAGATCCCTATTGCTTCATGTGGGCGGTGCTGGCAGCTCTCCATCCTGTCTCTATTCATCCTGAACGTGTGAGTCATTATGAGCGGTACCGAGAGGAATTGAACTGGCAGGGAATCCAATTCCCAGTCAGCCAGGAAGGTATCAAGAAATTTGAACGGCAGAATCCCACCATCAGCGTGTCGGTGATTGGATATGAGCGGGAAAAACAAGGCAAAGAAGGCGATATCTCCCCCTATTACATCCCTGACAAGAAAAGGCAGAAACACATTACCCTCCTCTTGTGGTCTGAGGGAAACAAGAACCACTACGCCTGGATCAAGAACATCAATCGATTTCTTTCCAGTCAAACCAAGCATAATGGAGAAATGTATTATTGCGAACGCTGCTTCCACGGCTTCAAGCGTGAAAAGTTGCTGACACAACATCTTCAACTCTGTCAGACGTTTCCCGTGCAAAGAACTGAGATGACGGAGGAAGGGGTGTATTTCCGAAATCACTACAAATCAGAACCTGCGCCCTTTATGGTGGTTTTCGATTTTGAGGCCATCACCTCCAAAGTGACCCATGCTGCCACCTCTAAGACAGAAATCTTGCAAGAGCATCTTGCTTGCGGGTATGCTTGGGCCTTGATCTCCAGAGACCCAGAGATCCGCTCAAGAGTTTGGCATCATCGTGGGGAAGATGCAGTGGAGCAGTTTTTACAGGATATGATAGAGTTGGAAGAGGAGTTGGCACCCCAATTGACAGCCAATAAGCCTATGGTGTTAACGGCTAATGAAAAAGCGCGATATTTTCAAGCCACCTGTTGCTACATCTGCCAGAAACCCTTCACCGACAAGGATCACAGAGTCCGTGATCATGATCATGCAACCGGTGAATATCGCGGCCCGGCCCACCGGTCTTGCAACCTTCAAAAGCAGAGAAAACAAGTGATCCCAGTGGCTGCTCACAATCTCCGTGGCTATGACTCACATCTTATCATGCAAAAGATCCACCAAGTAGCTGTCGACAAAACGTTGGAGGTCATCCCCAACAACATGGAACGCTACATCTCTTTCTCCATTGGCAAGCTCCGATTCATCGACTCCTTTCAGTTTATGTCCAGTAGCCTGGATGCGCTAGTCAAGAACTTGAGTGAGTTTCCCCATCTACATGAGCTGTTTGGAGACGTTTGGTCCATTGAAGAAAGCAGTTTGCCTCTCCTCATCCAAAAAGGCCACTATCCCTATTCCTATATGGATAGTTTTGAGAAATTCAAGGAAACAGCCCTACCACCCAAGGAAGCGTTCTTCAACGACTTGACCCAAGAGAGTATCTCTGATGAAGCCTATGCTCACGCACAGCAAGTCTGGGAAAAGATGGGATGTGAAACCATGGGTGATTACCACGACGTGTACCTCCTCACGGATACACTCCTGTTGGCTGATGTGTTTGAGAATTTCCGTTCCATCTGTTTGGAGACCTATAATCTCGATCCTGCTCACTATTACACCGCCCCTGGGTTAGCCTGGGATGCCGCTCTCAAATACACCCAAGTCAAGCTGGATACCCTGACAGACATCGATCACCATCTATTCGTCGAGAAGGGAACGCGTGGGGGAATTGCTATGATTACGCACCGGTATGCCAAAGCCAACCATCCACAGCTGGAGGACTATGATCCTGAGAAACCCAACACCTACCCCTTGTACCTGGATGCGAACAACCTCTATGGATGGGCCATGTCTCAGCCTCTTCCAGTGAGTGATTTCCAATGGATGGAAAAGGTGGAGGGATTCAAGGTGGAAGAGGTGCCGGACGATCATCCCACTGGATACATCTTAGAAGTCGATTTGGAGTATCCTGAGCACCTTCACGACCTGCACAATGATTACCCTCTGGCTCCGGAAACTATGAAGATCACCCCTGACATGCTGAGTCCCTACTCCCAACAACTGGCCAAAGACCTCCACTATCACCCTGGTGCAGTGAAAAAACTAGTCCCCAACCTGTACAACAAGAGCAAGTATATTCTCCACTACAGGAATTTAAAGTTGTACTTGGAATTAGGGATGAAGCTGACTAAAATCCATCGCATCCTCCAGTTCAAGCAGGCTCCATGGTTGAAACCCTACATTGATCTCAATACCCAGAAACGAGCTCAAGCCAGAAACGCCTTTGAAAAAAACTTTTTCAAACTGATGAATAACAGCGTCTTTGGTAAGACCATGGAGAACATTCGTAAACATGTCAATGTGGAGTTGGTCACGAACCCCTCCAAGATGAAAAAGCTGGTCGCCCAACCCACCTTTAAGAGTGCTAAACCGTTCAGTGAGCATCTGGTAGCTGTGGAGAGGTTACGCTCAAAGTTGGTGCTGTGCAAGCCTGTCTACACTGGGTTCACGGTGCTGGAGCTGTCCAAAGTCCTCATGTACGATTTTCATTACCACTACATCAAGGTCAAGTATGGGCCTCGAGCTAAGCTGCTTTTCACCGACACCGATAGCCTCTGCTACAGCATTCAGACAGAGGATGTCTACCGAGACATGCAGTCGGACCTGGAGAAGTTTGATACCTCGGATTACCCCTTGGATCATTTTCTTCACTCCAACGCCAACAAGAAGGTCATCGGTAAATTCAAAGATGAGACCAATGGCCACCCGATGCGGGAATTTGCAGGTCTTCGAGCGAAAATGTACAGTTTCGTCCTGAAGAAAGATGGAGTGGAGCAAGAAAAGAAGACTGCCAAAGGCATCAAAAAGAGTGTGGTTGAGAGGGAAATACGGCATGCAGACTACGTCCACTGCTTATTCAACAAAGCCCCGCAGGAGCACACCATGACTCAAATTAGAAGCGCTAATCATCAGCTCCAAACGGTGAAGCTCACTAAGACCAGTCTCTCTCCTTATGATGATAAACGGTACATCTTGGAGGATGGGATTTCCACCCTCGCTCATGGACATTGCAAGACCCGAGTTTGAAGGATGTATGAAGGACGAGGGCGAGCGGTTACTAGAATCCTCATACGTCCCACTTGTAATATAGGCTTTCTTTTTCTTTTTTGTCTTAACACTCATGGAGGCCTTACTCCTGAATGATTCTGGGCGTAGTCCTACTAGGGGAGCTGCATACGTCCTACTTGTATATAGGTTGATGGGATTTGTACACGACAGTTGCTTCCGGGCAAGGGCTCACTGGGATCCCTCACATGTCCCACATGTACGTAAGTTGATTGACTCCTCTTCTAAAATAAAGCATGTGAAACTGTTTGAATTTAGTGTGAGATTCAGTCGTTTGATGTGGGGTCAGTGTCAGTGTCAGTTCGATGTGGGGTCGATTGCTACCCGAAACCATGACGCTGCTTTGCCATGTACAACTATGAATTCAGGTTGTCACTCCATTGAATTCAGTCTGTGACTTCCTTGGAGTATGGAAAAAGTGTGAGAAAGCATGGTGCTTCGTGTTGGAAAGCAAACACTGACGGTCGCAAAACACGGTACTAAACAGAGCCCCCTTTGAAGGCCACGACGGGTCTGTCCGTAGTGTTGTGTCGGACGTAGAGGTGCGCCAGATCGGTTTTGAGCCGACTTTGAGGTCGGGCCTCTTTGTCCAGCGAAGGGTAAAAGGGGAGGCCCGTGCTGGATGCTGCATCGTAGCCAGTTATCGCGAACAATGGCAAATAGTTTTTGAAAGACAAAAAAAACACGTTGTAGATGGTTTGAAAAAAGAACCTTTTATTTTAACCTTTCAACCTGGTTTTTTAAAAAACACAGTGTTTTAAACATTCAACTTGACTTTGGTTTGCATGATTTTCTTGACGATCCTTTCCGTGAGGGTCCGCTTGCCCGGCAATCCCTCGATGGCCTTGATCATGCGACGATCGGCGGCATGCTTGTCCCTCAAAGTCTTGGCCTTGTCGTAGTCGATGTCGTGTTGTTTGGCAATCTTGTCCAACCGGTTGATGCCCGGGTCCCCGCGTTTCAAACGTTTCTTCAAATGCGTGCCGGGGCCCATGTACTGATAGCCCGGCCAATGAAATTCCAGGCCCGTTTTGCCCAACCATTTTTGCACGTCCACCCCGCGGCCGCCCTGAGAAGCAGAGGGCTTCTTGCATCGTCGCTTACTCTTCATCGTAGTCCTCTTGATCGAGTCGGCGTCGCGTGCGTTTTCCTTGCTCCCAATCTTCCCACCCTGGTTGGGTTCTCAACCGTCTCACTGCCAAGGGTGTTTTCGACGTTTCTTCCATGGCCTGTCGCCTTTTATCCATGGCCCTGGCGACAGCCCCCCATAAATCGTCCTCACCCGTGGCGCTTGGACGCTCGATCTGGGGCGTCTTTTTCAATCGGCGTTTACCCTGTTCGAGGTCCCACGCATCAAAGGGAGTCTTCCGTGTAGGCTCTTCCTCCTCCCCCTCCTCCTTTTTCACTTTCACTTCCTGAGGGGGTGGGAAGGACCAGTCGTCTTCCTCTTCCTTTTTGACTTCCACCCAAGGAGGGGGTGGGAGGGGCCAGTCCTCGTCCTCTTCTTTTGCCTTTTTGAACAACCGTTTGGGTTTTCTTGGCACTTTGGGTTTCACGTCCGTCCCTATGGCCTTGCTCACCGTTGTCTTGGCAGGGGTCCTACCTATAGGGGTTCCCCCCTCCGTTTTTTGGGCCACTCTCACCATACGTCGCATCCATTTGTCGAACGCACTGCTCACCAAGTCCGTTTCCGGGGCGTCGTCATCGTCGGCTGTCCCCGCCGTGCCTGCTGCGGGAACGTCCAAGGTTCGAAGTTTTTTCGTGGCTCGATGCAGGGCCCGCGATACGGGCTTCAACTTCATGCGTTTGGCTGCAGGTGACAGGTGGGGATCCTTCAACAACCGTTCCTCTTTAGCCGCCAAGGTGGCCGCATGGGTTAACAGATGGTTCTGCAACAAACCGGCCTTGTGCTTAGCCACCCAAGGGGCGAATTCGCGTTTGGGTACGATCAACATTTCTTCCATGACGAGACGGTGATGCGACCGGTCACGCGTGCTTCACCGACAGGGGTCGCACAGTAGGCGTCGTCTGAGTTCACAACACTCATGTTGCCACTTCTTATAGGTTCTTGTCGGTCGGACCTTCGAAGGTTCGACTGTTTTTTTTTCTTCCTTGGCCGCTTGCAACAAGGCCACAGGAGCTCTCATCGTTGGAGACATCGACACACCGCTTGCAGTCCCCGCCATAAGCCACTGCCCGTCTGTCGGAGCAGGAGAGCGCGTCGTCGGGTCACCGAATTTTTCCGCTTGGCTAACTCGCGCAAGACCTTTTTATGCCTTTTCAACCGGGCCACGACGTCCGGGGTGACCCTGGCATGCCCTTTCAACGTGTTCAACACCAATTCGCTGATGGCATTGATCTGATCGGCGTTGGCGTGCCGTAGGAGGTCGTGACGGTACTGCCCGCGGGCATCTCGAAACAGACTTTCCAAAAACGGCAACTGACGTCTGAGACGTTTCATCTCGAGGGGAACCGTGTGGGTCGACCCGGGTCCACGTTGTCTTTTATACCCTCTTTTCTTGTGGCCACTTCCAGGGCTTTTTTTGGTCACATGAGGCAACAAGGGCTGGCTTTCTTGGCGATGAAACCTTGCGATCGAGCGTATTGGAGCCACGATTGTTTGCCCCCTCTTGCTTTGTGAGCCTGCCAGGCCGCTCTCATGCTGTCGTATTGCCGTTTGGCCTTCGTCATGTCCGTGGTTTTGACGGCGCGAATCATGTCGCGCGTGACATCATAGGCTTTTTTGGGATCCACCACCCAAGGCATCTTGCCTCCTTGCTGAGTGGAGGGTCGTCTCCGCCGACGTGTCGAGGAGGTTTTCTTCTTCTTTGTCGTCGCACGTTTGGCCATGGTCTGAGGTTGCGAGGACAGCGTTCCTTCCCTTTTATCGCGTCCAGGCAAAGGTGGAACCATCGGGATGACGCACCAACCCAGACCTCCGTCGTTTCATGGCAGCACGTTCAACACTGCTTGCATTGTACCGCTTTTTGGTGGCGGCCTCCAGGGCTTTTTTGGCGCCGTACCCCGCGGCACCACTGACGGCTCCTACAGCAGCCGCTTTGCCCGCCGCGATGGCTGCCGGCAGAAGGGCTAAGAGAGGAAACAGGCCCCCCTTGTGATGTCGCCGTCAAGTTGTCCGTCGTCGCGACACTCTTTGCTTGGGCATGCTCGCTTGTTGAGTGACCTCTCGTAGGCAGTGCGTTCCCTTTTTATGTCGAACGGTTGGGCTTGGCAAAGGCACGGGTGTACCCTTCGTCCTCCAAGAGGTCCGAAAAGACCCGGTACGTATCGTCGGAGGCTGGATGCAGATCCAAGAAGACGTACCCAAAAGGTCGGGCTGTGACGGTTTCGTAGACGTCTAACACGTCGGGCCAATGTTTGGGAAAGGCTTGCCTGATGAGGTTGGTGAACCCCAACTGATCGCGAGGACTCTTGAAGGCCACGATGTAATGCGCATTACGCGAAATGGTCTTGGCGTACTTGCCAGGGGGAAACATGTCTTGACAGAGATACAGCACGGTGATGTTGCGATGGTGCGAGTCTTTGGTGAACAGATCCAACACGCGTTTGTCGTTGCCCCCTTCCTCCATCAGATCGTCGAGGACCAAGACTCCTCCTTTCGTGCGACCGAACCAATGTTGTAATTGATCGCTCTCGGGTATACCTTTGTGCATGTGTACCCCCAGTCGAGCCAACGGGTGAAAGCCCTCTTGCCACACCCCGTAACAATAGTGGACGTTGGGCACCACGTTGCAAAAGTACCGGTGAGGCGCTTTCAAGAGTTTGGTGACAAATACCGTCTTGCCACACCCCGAGGGACCCACCACCAACAGGCTACTCGGTGTCCGAATCATCTTTTTTTGGTTCAACTCCACAGCAAGGCGTCGATTTTTATACTGCCCGCTTTCAGACGTCTGAGCATGGAATTCAACGTCAGACGCCCCGTGAGAGGCACCTTTTGCGTCTTCAAGGTCTTGGGGAGTTTACGAAAGACCTCGGCCAACGTCACGGTGTCTTTGACCATCTTGATCTTTTTCTTTTTGCTCTGCACGCGTTTAGGTGGGTCGGGACCGTATTGTTCCTGCAACCGTTGCATCATACCCATCCATGTGGCTTGACTGGGTAAGGGAACCGCCGAGGTAAGTCGCGGAGGTACGAGCCCCGTCACAGGTTGCAAGTCGAGGCGTCGTTGGGCCATACTGATACGGTTTCCCTAAGAGTGCGCCCCCCTTTTATATAGACAAAGGACCACACAGGCACCGCTTTTTTTAAAAAATGTTTTTATTAAGAACGACCTCGTTGTTGTTGTTAATACACGGTATCGTAGTTTTGGCCTTCCGGGCTTCCCGTCATCGTCATGAGCATGTCCATGAGACGCACGGGCACGTGGTTACTCTGGCGAATGGGGCCCGTTAAACGATGCCACGTCAAATCGCGTCGCACCAACCGCTTGAACCAGGCAGCCGCGCGAGCGTCGTTCTTCACGAAATCGTAACGACTAAAATACTGTTGAAACGTCTGTAACGTGCCTCCCAGACTGCAATGCACCAAAAACAGGAGGGCATAGGCACCGCACGTGTTGCTGTCGATGGCTTGCAAACTGCGCTTGTTGAAACGAAGGGTGGACCAATGCTTTTCCAACCAGTCTTCCAGGGCAGGCGCCCCGTAACGCCACAACGGTAACCCAAAACTGTCCATCACCATGCAGGTCTCCTCCTCTTCGTCGTCGTCAGGGCCTGGCGTCCAAAGGGCCATCCAATGACTGCCGGGACGATCGTGAGGGTCCACGTTGACGATATACCCTTGCGCACTGTCTCGGATGGGTCGAGTGGGCAGTCGGTCGCTGGGAAAGACCCCGGCAAAATGAGGACCAAGGTGGGGGTCGTCTTCGGCCAAATGCCGCAACTGTTCGTCCGTGGTGGGCACCAACTCCATGGTGGGACTGACTTACGCCTGCGTTCTGACGGCTCTTTTATGTGCCATAGGCATTGTACAACACGCCTCCGTCGTGGGTGATTTGCATGACGTTCTCAAATTCGCCGTAAATGACCACCGTGGCTACGTGAGCCAACCCGGCATTCAAGTGAAATTGCATGCGCACGTTGCCCTCTTTTTGCGGGTTGAGAATTTTGCCGTCGGCATCCCCACTGGCCACGTTGTCGAAGACGTACAAGGTGCAATTCTTGCCGTACCCCCACTCTTGGGGCCGTACCAGGTTGGGTCGCCTTTCTTTCCAAGCCGAGGTGGCCTGCACGAAGCGGAAATATCCCACGAGATCTTTGTTGCCATTGCCCGCATTCAATTCGAGGGTCGTGCCGTAGGGATACTCTTCCCCGTCCACAAACTGTTTGATCCACTGTAACCCAAACTGTTGAAAGGCAAACGGCGAGTACGTGTAGTCGCCATTGTAACTGCTCTGGTGCAACAACCCCACGATCATCCGATCGGGCACGCGGTGGAGAAAGATGCGATCTTCGTCAAAATCCGTCTGACCCGCAGGGAGGGCATACGCGCGAATCTCCGAACGCACCAAGGGGTACTTGGCATAAAACCCCTCATTTCTTTGTAATTGTAAGGTATTGGCGAGGGGGTCGGACAATTGCACTTGACACACGTGAAACTTGATTTTGATGTCGGCGTCCGTCAAACGGCCCTGCTCTGCCACCCCATTAAGGAAGAAGGCCGGTTCGTGAAAGAAGAAACGTACCACCACTTCTACAAAGGGTACCAAGGGTTTGCCCATGTAAAAGGCTTCCGAGTGCGGCTTGAAGTACAGCGTGCGTCGTTTGCCATCCGTGTAGTGCCCTTGTTCTCTCTTCATGGCCTTCACGGCAGCTTTTTGCGTGGCACTGAGAGCCGTGTAGTCGGCGTGGGGGGTCGCGTCGTCCAAGTTGTTGGCCGTCAAGGGGGTGGCCACATCCAATCCATCTTGTTGGAAACCCTGCAAGGGCAAGAGGGTCTCTCCATCCAGGCGGTCGTTGTTGATGAGGGTCTCAAAGTAAGCTTTGTACGGGTAGGTGTCCGTCTGGGAACTGATCAACGTGCCATTGAAGGTGACGCTGCATTGTTTGATCATGGTGTGGCACAAATTCTGTGCGGGGAAAAGATTGTCCGCGGCTGCCACGTTGTTGCCATCGTGTTGTTTCATTTGAAATTCCATTTCGAAGTAACTCCGATTCAAGTCCATGTACTCGTTGATGCCCGACATGACAAATTGCATGGGTTGAATGCCCCCACTGTCCGCTTTCACCAACACCATGCGATACTTCTCGTAGGAAGTATCCGTCGGGGGTACGTCGAAGATTTGCATGGTGGGATGCCAGGTGGTGGCGCCAGGTGTCCTTCCCTCACTCATCGTGCTCACCGGCGTCCTCGTCGCCTTTGCCGTGTACGCTTGTGCATCTCTTTTATATACGCGCGTGTCCAGGAAGGTACCATGTCAGGAGCTCCCGGCCAAATCCGTCCCCCGACTTGAGGCGCCACGCCTTTCAGACCGTGCCGTTGAAGCCCCCTCGAGGGTATGGGTGTCATGACGATGCGCGGCTTCACCATCTTCAGGGTCCCAAGATATCGTGCACACTGTGCTTGACGCGTTTACTCACTCTGTCGAGAACTTCGTCAGCTTTGCGTTTCAAGGCCCTCTTCACGTGCTTTTGTACTTTTCTGGCGACGACCTGACCCCCCCTTTCGAGCACGGGTCCGACAAACCGACTGAAAAGCCCCGACCCGTCTTGCGACGTGGGGGTGTACCGTGTCAGACTGCCTCCTCGCATGACTCACAAATGCTTTGGGTGTTGGGGAGTGTCCTTTTATACACGTCGACGGGATTGTCTGCACTGACCACGACAGGGTTGTCTTCTCTTTATAAACGCTGGCGAAAATGCAAAGTCAAGTTGGAGGGTCCCTCCCCCAGATGCGCCAAGGCACCGGCCATCTCGGCGATTTGCACTTCCATCACCTCGAACGAGGGTTGACGCACCGGCAGGTATTGCACGTGGGTGGGTTCGAAGTAAGCGTACCCATTTCGGTCCGTGGTGGAAAGGTGGACTTCTCTTAGGAGATCCGTGATGCGTTCGCCCACGATGGTGCTCTGACCCGCATTGCAGTAGACACGCAGACTGCGCGAGGGGGTGAAGAAAGTCTTTTCGAACCAACCCCAATTCAAGTTGGTAAACTCCCAGGTCTGTTGTTGCGTGAAAAGGACCCACTCTCCCTGGATGGTGGCCGCATCGATGGGTTGAGTGTTGATCTTGTCGCTGGCGGGAGGGGACTTGTAATGAATCTGACGGATCTGGGGTCCGGGAAAACTGTGGCTCGGGCCAATGCCTCCTAACAACACCATCAAGTCGTACGCAAAGCCCACTGTGATGTTCTCGGAAGCGCGCTCGCATCCGCTTCCAGGTCGTCCACGGTGACCACAGCCCTCACGTTGTTGTTGGCCACACTGCGTGTCCCGCGCGCATCCACCTTGGTCGTGTACCCCCGTTGATAGGCAAGTTGGGTGCCCGAAGGAAACGTTTGCAACAGGGCGGACCGAAATTCGTTCCGAAGGGGTAGCGACAGGCTCGCCAACCCCACTTGCCAGTCTTTGCCTCCGAACTGCAAGGGGGTGGGCAATTGCACCTTGTAACTGTTGTTGCGATTGGCCCTCGCGAATTGAGCTCCTCCGCCATCGCTGGGCAACGTCACGTAGAGCTCTTCCATGCCTTGAGGTCCGAGGTGGGGATCCAACTATCGTATTTGGCCGACCACCCTTTCCATCTCACCAACGCTCGCTTGCCACGCCGTTTAAGTACTTTTTCGATGCGCCACAAGGTGTCGTCGTCCACGGTGACTTTTTGTAGATCCTCTTCGTAAAACGTCCCCTCCACGGGTGTGCCATCCATTTCTTCGATTTTGTAGGTGATGGGAACCCCCGGCACCACGCGTTGCACGACAAACACTTCCTCCGTCCATTGGGGCAAATACCCTTTCTTGAAGAGCCTCGTGCGTTTGCTCAAGCGCACGCGATCCCCCTGACGCAAATGACTTCGGCGAGGGGCGGGGCGCTTCAATCGTCGACCGTACAGTCGGTACCACACCCGACCTTCATTAGCCACCGTCACGTCTCGAGGGGCCATGCCGATGCTGCGATGACGGTCGGCATTGTACCCGGCCACCAAGTCGGGGAGGATGTCGATGTACTTCAAGGTGTTGGCCGCGGTGAAATAGCGGTACATGCGGCCCTTGAGCGTGCGATTGAACCGTTCCACCACGGCGGCTTTGGCATCCCCTTTCGTGGAAAAATGATGAATGCCTTCTCGCTTCAACCAGGCCTGCACGGTAGCGTTGTAAAATTCTTTGCCTTTGTCCGTCTGCAAGGTTTGTGGCTGGCGTCCACCGTCCTTGAGAATGCTTCGAAAGGCTCGCACGACCTCGGCGCCCGTCTTGTTTTTTAACGGACGCACCCAGGCGTATTTCGACAAGACGTCCACCACGGTCAGGAGGTAACGTATGCCGCGGTTGTGGCGGGCCACGCGCTGCATTTCCACCAGATCAGCCACCCATTGCTGGTCGCGCTGAAACACCAAGACAGGCAGTGTCAAAAACCGCCGACGCGGGGGTTTGTGCAACGTGTAGGCCAAATTCTTTTGCAACAAAGTGCGTGCCTTCTTGAGGGACCACCCGTGAGCGCGTGCAAACCGGGCCACCCCGCCCAAGGCACCGGGCGCTGCAGGGTCCTCGTAGGATGCTGCCGTTGTGGGCTTCTTTTTCTTCATGGTCGTCGAAGTCTGTCCGTCACCCACAGGCAAACTCGACGCCACACCAACTCTCGAATGGTGGGCAGGCATAGCCCGTACGTTTTATGTATCTTGCGGTACCATTGCCAACTTTCTGGCCAAGGGTACCCCTCGTCCAACCACACCACAAAGGCCGCGAACGTCCCCCAGTGCAACTCGTCGAGAAGGTATTCGAAGACGTCGAGGGGCGTGCCCTCGGCGGCCGCGTCCATGGCGAACACATCCTGACTGGGTGCCCCTATGACGGCCACGAGCGATCGACATACCGTGCGAAACATGACCCAACGGCATCGACTCCACACGTCTGCGCACGTCGTCATGGTTTTCGCACACTGACGAGTCAAGGTGGCGGACGGCCCGGTTTTATGACTTCCTGCGTCTGAAATGCAAGGTGACCGTCGTGTGCGTGCGACCCACTTGTGCTGTGGGCAACGCATGCCCCAACCCATCCCTCAAACTCACGCTGGCCACCTCCAGTCCGTAATAGCGCACAGACCGAAATCGTTCTGGCGAGGGTTCGTAATACACACTACCCTCCCCTCGCTGCAAGTGCGGCACCTCTTGCAAGAGATCGGTCGTCCGATCCCCCACCATGACGGCACGTCCCACGTTGGAATAGATGTGCAGACCCTGCGTGTGGTGCGTCTTGCCCACCACGCTGTCGAAGGCGTCATTCAGACACACGAAGCGCCATTTCACTTTAGACGAAAACATGACCGTGTCACGCGTGGAATCGTATTTCAACAGCACGTCACCGTGAGCAATGATGGAGTCCACCGTGTGACCCCACCTTGGGGCCGGGCCCGTGACCACTTGACGCAATTCGGGAATGGCATTGTGGCCTAGGAGAAATGACAAATTTTGCGATGGGTCGGGCATCAACCAACCCATCTTGAAACACAAACTCTTGTTCAATTCAAAGGTCGTTTCATCGAGTCCATCGACAATCATCTCTGTGGCGCCATTGGAGGTGTCCCAACTCACGCGGGGGCGGATCTGCAGGGTTCCGTCTTCGTAGTCAAACAGATTGACTTTCAACAACCATTGTTCGATCAAGGCTTTCATGAACGCTTCGCCCGATGGCAAGGGATGTCGAGCATTCGAGGCCACCATGTCACTGACAAGGACTTGGTTCTTGATCGTCCAGGGAAAGTCCGAATCCCCCTCTTTCAGTAATCGGGTGGTCGTGACCAACAAGGCCTTGCTAGGTTGGTCGTGCAAGAGGGTGACGTCCATCCCACGATCGCGCATGACCAGACTGCTCAAGGCCACTTCCCACCCAGGTTCTCCAAACGTCAGGGGAGTGGCTAATCGCACTTGAAAGGACGCCGCCGTGTTGTGGGGAAATTCGGGCGTCGTGTCGCTCGACAGGGTCACGTACATGTCCCTGAGTCCCCTCATCTCGACTGACCCCCGTGCCACGGCGTCCCGTCTTTTTATGCTATTTGTCTAGGGTCGTGGGTGAGGGGAAGGTCCACATGCATACACTACAACAACCACACATCTCGGAATGAGGTCTTTCATGGTTTAATCTTGACCGCACGCGATTACAAGGCCAACTACAATGACAGGGCACAACACTTCTTCGGGGGTCCCACGTTGGTACACCCGGTTTTTCTCGTCCTCACAGGTCTAACAGGTCGTCACATCGTGCACGCCACAGATCGCGTTCTCGCAAGGCCTTTTTGTAAAGGGGCTCGAATGACCGAGGCGGGGGTGGCCACACCCTCCTCCACCTCTGCTTTGGGTTCGGGTTTCGGGGTGTAGTCCTCACCCATCGTTCCCCTAGCCCTTCGTGTCACGTCTCGTGGAACATGAGTGAACAAAACTCTTTTTCAATACAAAAAAAAAAACTCTTTTTCAATACAACGATTTTTCAAGCGCAATTCGCGTACAAAGACCTTTTGTTCTTCCTCTGTAGCGGTCGGAATCCTAAGCCATTGGCATTGAATTCCACTGTAAACAAGCTTTAAAATAATGGCGTGTTACCTATAGAATTTGATTGTTTCATAAATATTCTGAACCTTTTCAACAAAGCGCACTCGATTTCAGTCGAATTCTGGCCGTCATTCACATCTCCCATGTTCCGTCGCCATCTTGTCTTCTGGCGGATACTGTAATGAGCCGCCATTTTTAATGAGGTCGATTCCTCTTTCTTAATGTGACAAAATTAGAAGGGTTTGTATGGAATAAATTATGCATTGGCGGATACTTGTGCATAATGTGTCCCAGAACTCTCACTTTCTACCTACTGACTCTTGATGTCTGAAAAGTAGATCGTAGAGCCCACGGCCGCCAGGCCGTGCGGGGTGGAAAGTGGACTGTTATGGAGCATTTTAGAGTGCTGCGCAGTCTCAAGATCTAAAAAAAACAGCTTTGAGTTCACCAAACAAAGGCTCCCAGGGACATAATGCTCTCCATTTGGGAATGGTA
>OX419336.1:19984248-19994248 GCA_948470475.1 Galaxea fascicularis | reverse complement strand
TATTTTGGACTGTTTTCGGAACTGCGAGTATTTTTCTTACACATGCAATGTGTAGAACTGTACTGTCTCTCTCTGTGAATATCTGCATTTTAGTTACTGCAAACAGAAGCTTACTAACTTTTTTGACAGCGGCAGTCCTGTACAGAAATAGCCTTTTTTCAAAATATAGAAATTAGTTCCATAAAATTTGTTGCAATGCAACTAAAATTCCAAAACAAGCAAAAACCTAGGGACCAATGAATAAAGGGGGTAGTTTCTAAAGAAACTGTGGTGCTGCGTCGGTGGGGAAGTAGTACACAAAGATTTTGGTATTATCAACAGAGTTGATAAATGTAAATTGACCACCGTACAGGGATTCTAAAAGCTGACGTTTCGAGCGCTAGCCCTTCGTCAGAGCGAATCCTTTTTTTTTTTTTTTTTTTTTTTTAAATAAAAGTGTTTCAAAAACATCTTTGTCCGAAGTGTCAGAATCATTCTCTTTGTCATGGAAAAAGGCTTTTAACTGAACGCGGCGATTCGCTCTGACGAAGGGCTAGCGCTCGTAACGTCATCTTTTAGAATCCCTGTACGGTGGTCAATTTACATTTATCAACTCTGTTGATAATACCAAAATCTTAGGGACCAAACTACAGCTTGTTTAAGAAATAGCAATAGTATCAATTTTTAAAAATAGTTTGCTACTAAGAACAATGGAAAATAAACATGTTTTCACTTCAAAATCTATTTATTCCTGATATAATTTATAATTTACATCTTTCAATATTAGTACTGGCTGAATTATTACACTTGATTGTTACATAGGGGAAATAGTTCTAGAGAAATAAAAATATAGTTTTAATTGTTTTCAGTCATCTAACAAAAATTGACACCTGGACTTCTATATGCTTGTGTAATTGAAAATATTAGTAAAAGGGAGTTTTTGACTGAAAAGAAAGGCATTATATTATTTTTTTTGGCTATAACAACATTTTCTCACTCTCACTATCGAGAAATGGAAAATAACATTTCCTTTGTTGATCAACGCGTGGCTGGTCACTTTGCTCCAGCAAGGTCTCTGACTGTCATATGATAAACCTTGGGATAAAAAAATAAGCATAATAAAAAAAAAATGATTGGTTTACAAGAGCAAAATGGTGTCATTCTTGAAATGGATAATGCCCACCCACATTTGGATGATGTCAAAAAACACATCCTCACTAAAGTTTCATCCTTTTTAGAAGCCTATCCCTCCAGACTGAAGTAGGGCAGATGTTTCCTCTGAGTGGTTGGAATCACTGCCCAAAGTTCTGCTTCCCAACCCATGTCCTACACAAAAATATTTCAAGTCTAGTTATCACTGTGAGTTCGCTTTGGATAACTGTGTATTCTACCACTTTATAACTATAAAGAGGAGTGGTGGGGATAATTTTTTAAACTTGGGATATGAATATGAGATGGCCCTGAAAAACTTGCCTCTATCACTTTATTATAACCCAACCAGTTACAAGATAAATTACACCCACCATTTGTCCCTGCGGATCTTGGTAATCCCGTACATTATCTTCAAGAATCTCCTGGATTACAGTCTTTATACATTCAGGGGAGATTTTTCCCTGGAAACCTACCCCTCCCCACGTGGTTCCCAAACTGTTGAGATAAAAATGGACAAATCGCCATCCTGATTACTTCAAATTTGTGATAGAAAAATGAAGTTTCTATTTCCGAATACAGTTTGAGGGTTTCAATTATGTCACAAGAGTTTCTTTTTCTACTCCCATTTACATACATACTTTATTACCACTTCCCCAACGAGGATTTTCAGAGGGAATACAGTTAAGGTAAAAAGTTAATTATACAATTAAGCTAAAATTATATATCAAACCTAAAATAGAGCAATGAAGTTACTTAAGAGGTGAGACCTAAGGCGGCGTTTAAACACCTTAACCGATTCACAGAGTATAAGATCGCGGTTAGATAAGGAATTCCATAGAGTAACTGCTCTATAGAAAAAAGTCCTTTGGCCACTTGCTGTTTTAAAGCGAGGTATGTTAAACATTTGAGAACTTCTCGTTCTGCGATTTGTGACATCACCTCGTCTAATGAATTGTGTGGATAAATATCCAGGAGCACATCCTGTTAAACACTTAAATGACATTACGGCATCACGGTAGTAAAGATGCTCCTTCACTGGCAGCCAGCGCAGTTCCTTTAAAGCTGGAGACACGTGATCATATTTCCTTCTTCCACTTACTATGCGGCAGGCAAAATTCTGGACTGTCTGTAACATTTTAAAATTTGTTTGGGAACTGTTACTCCAAACGCATGAGCAATAAAATAGTTTGCTGAAAACAAGTGAGTTTATAATTATGATTAAGGACTGTTTGTCAAAAGAGTACTTAACTCTAATTGATCTGAGCTTAATGTGACATGCACGATGAAACTGTTTCTATAACATGATTACTAAAAGTTAAGCTTGGATCCATAATTACACCGAGGTTTTTAGCGGTTGTTGCAGGTACAAGATCCTTCCCGAAAAGGGACAGATTAAAATCATCATTCACTTTTGCAATGTTTTGTCTACTTCCAAAGATCATTAATTTCGTCTTGTCTGGGTTCAAACGTTGTTGGTTGTTAAAGCACCAGTTCCGTATTTTAAGCAGATCCTGATTTATTTTATCTCTGACTCCTCTCTCTTCGTGGAGTGCAAAGGATAACAGAAGTTTGGTGTCATCAACATAGCATTGTGGTGAGCAGTACTGTGGGATTAACGTAAATGCTGATCAAGAGTGGGTCGAGTATACTTCCTTGAGGTACGCCATTTGTTACTTGCATGCGATCTGACAGAGTAGAGTTGATGCGTGCAACTTGGTGACGTGATGACAAATAACTCCGGAACCACTGTAGAGCAGTTGTAGATGCACCAATATCCTGGGGTTTAGCCAGTAGAGTGCCGTGGTGTAAGCTATCAAAGGCCTTGCTCATATCAAGGAGGACTGTTGCAGTTAATTGCTTGTTGTCAATAGTACTCAGTATTTGATCGGTGGTGTAAATCAGTGTAGTCTCAGTTGAGTGGTGTTGTTTATTCCCACTTTGCTTTGATGTTAAACACTCCTTTGAGACTAAATAGGTTGTGAATTGATTAAAGGCTGCTCTTTCACAAACGTTTGATAATACTGACAGAAGAGAAATGGGCCTATTGTCATTCGGCACCTCATGATCTCCTTTTTTCAGAACTGGTGTCACCTCGGCTAACTTCCACGCATCCGGGAATGTATTGGTGGTAAACGAGGCGTCAATGATGGACGTGAGAGAAGGCAGAATTGCGGGGAGGGAGTCTTTGATAACTCTTACCGGAATTTTGTCGATACCAGGCGCCTTATTTGTTGCCATCGAGTTAACAATGGCTTGTACTCCTTGTGCTTGAGTGAAACTCCACTCTTCTGCAGCGCATTTTTGAGAAAGGGACAATAGAAATCGACTATCGGCCTTGTGTTGAGAGACCTACAAGACTCTGAACTTTTCTTCGAAGAAGCAACAGTGGTAGCTCAGGACCGCAAGGAGTGGCGTTCGTTTGTGCTGGCGCTAAGTGGGCTCGGCCCACGGCAGCAGTAAATGTAAAAAAAAAAAAAAAAATCGGCCTTGTGCCGCTAAACATCATGCCACGTGCTTGTGAGGGATCTCGCAAACACGCTTGGGATGGGCTGGAACGATGAATAAAAGGGCAGCACTGAAGTTTGTCTATCGAAATAAACAAACAAAAAGATATTCTTACCCAAAGAATTCCAAATAAGCGTCTGTAGAGGCGCTTTCGAGCACTTTCCGCGTTTTCTCCAGGATTTTTCCCAAATCGCCGAAGCAGGCTTTTCTGTCCGGGAGGCGTACAGTGGAAACTACAAGGTAAAAAAGCATGGTGTTATGCACGGCCATCCTTTTCAAAGCAATGTAAAATAGAATTCAGCTGAAAAAAATTACTTATTTACCCGTGTTCTTCGAAAGCGGCGTCAGGCGCATCAAGCGCACTTTCACGAAGAGAGTCCATGGTGAAGATGGTTTCCTGTTTCTCCGTCCAGACATTTTGCTTGATGGATCTGTCAAGAAGGTATATGTGCGGCAATCTCTACAATGACCACAAACACCTTAAATGCGGTATCATGTCTCGATTTTGCCGCGAAATTGTTCCTTCGAAACGAACTTCTTTTGCTTTTATTTCCCAAACGGAAAGTCGTGCATTCACAAAACTTGGCAGGGAGATTTCTTTAACTATAATCTTTAAGATATGGAAATGGCAGCGCGATTGCAAAAAGTCACCGCATCCTTCAGGAATACCTTTAAAAAAAAGGCCAAATAACACTTAGCACTAAACCCCATCCAGACCCTCGGAAAGTAATTGACTTCGTGCTCAAATAGATTCGCGTTCCGAATTCAATGGCAAATCGTACCCGATAAATCAAGGTCGATTACATATCGAGTCCGAGTAAAATGTCGAGCCCGAAGAACTTAAATAAATAGACCTCGTTTCACCCAAACTTTTAATATCGAGCCCATAAATAAAATGAGGCTTGGTTTTGAAAATCGTGTACACCTTGTTGTTCGGGCTCGGAAAGTTAAATTGTTGACTTCGTGCTCGAATAGATTCTAGAAGTATCTCATAATCGGTAGAAAAAACTCTGTTGCCCAAGGGCTTACCCTCGTGGCCAGCTGTGATTAAACTTGTGCTACGGATGCTATACTATGAGGAAGCTATAATCAACTGCTATAACTATGGTGAAGCTATAACCTTTGACCTTGCAATATCCGGCCGAAGAGAAGAAAGAGGCGATAGCAGAAAAGGGAAGAATATAAAGAGTTCAGATTTTATTATGAAGTCCTCCGTACGAGTTTGTGAGCACAGAAAAGTCAATGAGTGGAAGGGATCCAGTAAGTCAAGATCAGTGACAGTAAGCCTGCTATACGAACTGCTTAACTTATTTTTTTAACCTGACTAATTAATTGTAACAGTGTATAACTAAATAAACAATAGTTAAAAGGGTAACTGCTCGTTGTCACACTTTTGTTGCGTGCCTTATATCGTGCTCGGGAGCTCTTTTCACTTATGTCTTGCTTGCGGACATCTCTTGGTTATTCCGGCACGTAACAAAATGGCTTTTCAGGCACGAAAAGTTTACGGGACTTTCGAGAAACGGGCCCCTGCTCGCGCTGATGCATACGGCCCTCATACGGGGATTTTTTGAATAGTTTTAGAATGAAAGCGCAAGCGGGGCCGGTCCAGTCATATGATAAAATGCCGTATTGCTGTTGTCACAACACCCTTGTTGAAGCGAAAGTGTTTTTCGACCGCTTCTTTAAAAGCAACTCCTCACTGTTCAAACTCACCACCTAAAATCCTCTTAGCGCTACACTCGTGTTCGGTTCTCTGTACCGCACCGGGCAAAATATCAATTTATGGTAATTCCGATCACCCCAAATTCCATTGTTCATTAGCTGAGGGATTCGGATATTGGTTTTAGTCAAAACAACCAATTGCGTGTGGTCTCCATGGCGACATCCCAATTTAATGATTGCATAGCAGTGTGAAGGCGGAAATTTAATCTGTTTGCAAAGGAAAATATAAAACACCACAAAGTATGTAGCTACAATGCGAAGCTGCAGTCAAATCTCTGCTTTCGACTGCCCAGTTTTCCGTTTTCGTAACTGCATTAGTTGGCCCAGCTTTGTTCATCGTTTGGCCGTGTGCCTGGCGGCTGTGCGGGCGGCTGTGTGACGTTATCAACCCCCGCAGTCACGCATCAATAAAATTGCGTTGTAGTTTGAATTCTTCAGCGCATCACGAGAGCAAGTAAGCACAGCCAAGGGTGGTTCATCATGAAGTTCTCTACACTGATTCTTCTCCTTTTCATCACAGTTCTACTGGTTGTTCTATCTGAAGCGAGAGGCAGGGGTGGGAGTAGATCTGGTGGTCGCCGTTCGTCTTCCAGCCGGCGCTCAGGCGGGTCAAGCTCCAAGCCTAAAATCACAAAAAACACGCCGATCACAGCCACTACAGTCCGCTCTCCTGTTATCGTCCGCCAAACGACTTTAGGCTCGCGGCCAAGCTCGTTCAAAAGGATTGTTGCCGGATACATCTTGTACCGCTATGCTCTTAGCACTGCTCCCGTGTATCGAAGCGGGTATCCAATGGATCGCAGTTACGTACAGATTCCAAACAAGCGAGCAGTCAGGGTTAATGTAGAAGAAGAGCAGTTGCTGGATAGTAACGGAGGCCTGTGTCTCGGACAGTCATCTCAAAATTATACACTGCGAGTTGGCATCGACGACAACTTGGTTGAACTGAAAACTACGGTGACGTACATGCGAACCGGCGTCACAAAAACGTATTACAACGACACCGTGTCTCTGGAAGACATCAACGAGCAGAACTTTAAGGTGATAAGTCGAGCTCGCTACAATACAACGATTGTGGTAGGAACATCTTGTACGCAAGTTGAGAAGAGTGTTGAAGGTACAATGGTTACTTTGTACGAAACAAACCCTAACAAAGGAAGTTTCCTTGACGTCACCAAGACTTTGCTTGCAACTGCAATTGTCTTGCTGGGAATTGTTCATGTGTTTCCCTTTATTTGTTAATAAGGTCTTTGTAACAGTTTTTGTTATTTTGTCAGGGATTGTCAGTAGCCGGGATCTGCGAATTTTGTGGATAGTATGCTACCAATGCGTATACTAGTTATTCATGTACAAAAATCAAGTTTAGCAGGTCGATCGACGTTTTTAACGTTGCATAGTCTTAGCCTTACTTTGAGGGATTCTGATCATTTATCACTGTTAACAGTACGTTAAGATTAAAAACGTGTTTTAAACCAACGACTAATGTGCGTGAAACTTGGCATACGAGAAGTTGTATTTTTCATATCATGTGGTAGAAAGTTGGGTCGCCGTCCGAAAAAATCCTGAAGGATTGACCCCAGAGCAAGTTGTTTTTAATTTCCCCCGCAGAGTCGGGTGTGTGGGTAAAACGCTGACTCAGGGTCGGAGTCGGAGTCGGAGTCGGAGTCGGAGTCGGGGTCGGGGTCGGGGCCGGGGCCGGGGTGTTGCGTTTTATGAAAAAAACAAAAAACAAAACAAAACAAAACAAAAAAACATTAAAAAAGTTATATTGAAAATTTAAAGATATAAAAAGTAAAATAAAGAAATAATCAAACAACTTAATTACTTTTTCAATATTCTTGGGACGTATGATTATTTCTTTATTTACTTTTTATATCTTTAAATTTTCAATATAACTTTTTTAATGTTATTTTTTTTATAAAACGCAACACCCCGGCCCCGGCCCCAGCCCCGACCCCGACCCCGACCCGGACCGCGAGTCGGCGTTTTACCGACACCCGAAGACGCTGGATTTTTTTCCTGTTGTGGGTGGATTGTCTGATCGAAAAGCAGCGTCAACGATGCTGTTGCGTGCTGATTTACAACAGTCGTCAGTGAGTTATTGTGATTCATATGCGTGGCTTTCACGAGGAATTATACATGGAGGAATACGGATCTGTGTACTTTCTTACCTGTTTTACGTGGATTGTCTCATCGAA
Source organism: Galaxea fascicularis (assembly GCA_948470475.1). Classification (NCBI taxonomy): domain Eukaryota; kingdom Metazoa; phylum Cnidaria; class Anthozoa; order Scleractinia; family Euphylliidae; genus Galaxea; species Galaxea fascicularis. The sequence goes on along the minus strand of OX419336.1, from coordinate 19,986,689 downwards.
AAGCAGCGTCAACATTGTTGTTGCGAGCTGATTCACAACAGTTGACAGTGAAATATAATAGTGATTCATACGCTTGGCTTTCAAGCGGAATTACGTACGGAGAAAGACGTCTGGGTACTTTTTTTTCCTCTTTTAGGTGGATTATCTCATCGAATAGCAGCGCCAACATTTCTGTTGTGAGCTGATTTACAACAGTGGTCAGTGAATATTTACAACAGTGGTCATGTAATATTTATGCGCCATGATGGCTGCCGGTTTGTTCCACGTGTGCTGCAAATTTCGTTGGATTCTACTATTTTGGGTGCATATAGTTTTTTAAAAGGTAAAAGACGTTCGCTGGCTAAAATATTTAAAAATAACATGAGCTTTCGACTGTCAATCTACAGCCTTCGACGGATAAAATTGAAATGCGAAATGGTGAAATATATACAAAAAAGGCGAGATAAAATAATAAGGAAAAACAAAAGAAAAATATAAAACGTGTAAATTGGTGACTATTGTTTAAAAAGAATACAATACTGGTCTGGAATCGGCTTAGAGTTATTGTCGGCATGCTTGGTGGCAGAGGTATGCCAAGCCTCCAGGGTTTTTCTAACGCGAAAAGAGCCTTTGTCAATGACACAAGAGTTGTCAAAATCTATGCGATGGTCGAATGACCAAGCATGTTTCGCAATATTTGAACCATTAGCAAATGTTTTTACATTCCTGATATGTTCTTTCTTCCGAGTATCAAAACAACGGCCGGTTTCACCAATATAACACCAATCACAGTCAGCACAGGGTATTTTATAAATCACGTTCGGTTGAAATTCAATGGATGGCCTAAACTTGGGGGAAGGAAATTCTTGTTGTAAAGTTTTTAAGGGCTTGTTTACCACTTGAATATCGTGCTTCCGAAGAATTCTTGTTAATGGTTGCGTGACACCATTGATAAAGGGAAGGGCAGCAAAACTGTTGGGATTCTCAAGAGGTGCGGCCCATTTAAAAAACATACAGACCAATTCTTCAGGTGTAGGGATGAAGTGTGCGGGTGGTTTGGAGAATTTCCGCTTTAAGATGCTGGAAATAACATCGGAGGGATAGTTATTAACTCGTAGAGCATCAGTAACATGGTTGATTTCTTTTCTCCAAACCACCCGCACACTTCATCCCTACACCTGAAGAATTGGTCTGTATGTTTTTTAAATGGGCCGCACCTCTTGAGAATCCCAACAGTTTTGCTGCCCTTCCCTTTATCAATGGTGTCACGCAACCATTAACAAGAATTCTTCGGAAGCACGATATTCAAGTGGTAAACAAGCCCTTAAAAACTTTACAACAAGAATTTCCTTCCCCCAAGTTTAGGCCATCCATTGAATTTCAACCGAACGTGATTTATAAAATACCCTGTGCTGACTGTGATTGGTGTTATATTGGTGAAACCGGCCGTTGTTTTGATACTCGGAAGAAAGAACATATCAGGAATGTAAAAACATTTGCTAATGGTTCAAATATTGCGAAACATGCTTGGTCATTCGACCATCGCATAGATTTTGACAACTCTTGTGTCATTGACAAAGGCTCTTTTCGCGTTAGAAAAACCCTGGAGGCTTGGCATACCTCTGCCACCAAGCATGCCGACAATAACTCTAAGCCGATTCCAGACCAGTATTGTATTCTTTTTAAACAATAGTCACCAATTTACACGTTTTATATTTTTCTTTTGTTTTTCCTTATTATTTTATCTCGCCTTTTTTGTATATATTTCACCATTTCGCATTTCAATTTTATCCGTCGAAGGCTGTAGATTGACAGTCGAAAGCTCATGTTATTTTTAAATATTTTAGCCAGCGAACGTCTTTTACCTTTTAATATGTCTTATCCTGGCTACGCTTCAATTTTTAATCATATAGTTTTTTGTTTATTCAATGTGTGTGTCGGTAAAGACTCTGTCCACCATTATGCACTGGTTTTTCGTGGCGTTCCTTCCTCTAGGAGTGATTTTGGAAGCTTTGCGTATTTGAATTTCCATCTTCGATTCAAGCTTGTCATTGCCAAATCGGATTGCCACGTCTCTAAGCCCATCATTTTGTCTACGAAACGAGGTTCTACCTCGTTGGCTCTACCGGGGAAACTTTTCTGGATGGATCTTACGGTTCATATGGACGTTCAAAAAAATCCTGGTCCTCCATTTGATGAATTTAGTTCTGGCTATGCTTCACTTGTGACACCTAATTTAGATTCAAGAAGTGCTTGTTCTGGTCGAATTAATTATTCAAGATGGGAACTGCTTCGCTTGAAATCGAAATGTCACCTTTCTCCTGATGTTTATTCGACTCTCAAATGTTTGAGAATTCTCAAAACTCGCCGCTCGCGAGGTGGACGCCGTGTTACATCGAATTTGAAGTACATTTCTACGGTGATTTCCTCTCGCAGTGACTCCCAACACCATCGAATTCATC
>OX419336.1:19881748-19979248 GCA_948470475.1 Galaxea fascicularis | reverse complement strand
TTGAGGATTAGCCTCAAAATGTCTCTTCGACGTTTCTCGTAGAAATTGGAGAAATAAGACAAGTAACAAACTGAGACAAATCGCTATTCAATTTTCTTGGCACAAATGTCCATATCAAAGACAAAACAGGAACACCAACCTGCGCACAGTTTGAGTCCATCAATAATCACTCCGAACGCAGAGCTTAAGGAGAAGCCGTCATTTCACACAAATGTGAGTCTTATTACTTCTCATGCCTATCAAGGAAGCTTCTTCAATTAAGGATTTTTAGCGGGAAAACCGTCCAGTTTAAGACACAGTAACGTCCGAAGACAGCGCATAATTACTGAAACCTTGCCAAACCACACGATCTTTTCTCTTCATGCAAGCTTCTGCAGGCAAACACGAGGAAAAGCTGAAACTCCGAGACACTTGCTAATGTTTTTACAGCTTGCCAAGAGACGCTCTCTTTTTCGCTGTTCCTCACCATAATTTCGTCTTTTTTCTCGAGCCCTTTCTTGTTCTTTCTCCCGTTGCCCGACAGTACAATCCAGCTTGTTTGCTCGTGCTCTTTCTCCCGCTGTTTACCACTGATACTCTGCCTGTTTACTCTGCCCCTTCTCGTTCTTTCCCCCGCTGTTTGTCACAGATACTCCGCCAACAAATAGACAAAACTGACTTTGTAACAAAACTGTCTTCAAAATTTGGCCATGCAATTTCCCGCCACAAGAATGCGGGTTGAGAACTGCGTGTATGGGCAAACGGTCTGTCCAAAAACGGCCCATAAGGAAGCGCGCTTATATGTGAGCTTGCACACGAAAGGGTTAACTGGAGTGCCACATTTGACTTTAGCTAATAGGGACTTCAAGATGCCTGGAGGGCTTACCTCGAGGACGGTAATATTAGGCGCGGAGGACTGGGCCGAAACCGACATTCTTGGCGGGAAACTTTCTACGTTAAGGAGTATGGAGTTCCATCCCCGCCAAAAATCAAAGTTGATCACAACATTCAACTTGACAGTTTAACCATTAACTTGGCAAACCTCAACATCATATTTCACTCTTCAACTTTGTACTTTGTATCACAAACATTGAAACTTTTGACATCAACTTTCAAAGGACGTTCAACATTTAACTTTATCCATCAACATTCATGTTTACATATCAACAATGGTCTTGGCACATGGGCTGTCAGCGAAAGATGACGTTTGAATCTCCAAGTCGAATGTTGAGTTACCAAAGGCGCTCCAATCCCGCCAAAATTGGACTTCAGAATTCAACTGTCAAGTTGATAATTCAACATCAAATGTTATGTATCAATATCCGTGTTTAACAATGAACATTGCTATTGCTGATGACGCAAATATGCTAGTTCACCATAACGTAATGTTCGATCTCTAAAAGTTGGTTGTTTAGTTATCAGAACATACCAATCCCGCCAAAAATCCCATTGAAGCACTAGAGGAATTCTTCGATCTTGCAATTTTTATCGGACTGCCGGTCATTTAGTGTTTTAAACACCTTGGCCGGCAGTCGAAGTGTCACGAAATACGGTTCGTCCAATAAGCCCAGCATAAAGCAAGCGCTAGACTTGAGATTTAAAAATCGTTTCAGGGTCGCTCCTCTTTTCCTATTCGACATACGATGGTTTGGATTAGCCAGGATTCTTTGATTCGACAATTTTTAGAAAAATCTCGCGCTGCCGGCCATTTATTAGTGTTTTTAAAGGCACTTTAGTTAGAAAGTTTTCGATTCGAACAAATCGCGAATTTTCAATGATCAGAATGATGAGAACAAGACTAAAATCCGGCACGTGTTCCTGAACATACGTCACAACTCCTGATAAACCGAAAAGAACCGAGAGGAGACTAATGCGAATGATGGACCATTCGCATTAGTTTCATATCCTCTCTGCCTCTGATGTCTCGCGCACGATTCTTAAATTTGTGGTGAACGACGGTATTGGCGATTGTCGTCGTGGTTGCAAGTGAATCATTTGCTGATTAATAACACAAAAACGCAAGCACTACCAATTGGACCCTGGAAGTACAACTACGACCTGGCCATAAATAGCTCTCTCATTGATTCATTGCCAACCATTAAAATTCTTGGAGTTAAACTCGATAGCAAGCTGTCTTTCAAAGAACACATTTCTAATCAGCTACATAAGGTATTACGTCAAAAGTAGCGCTCTCAGGGTAACAAGGCCTTTTGTGCCTAGCAATCATGTTAAAGTGCCTATAACCCCATTCCATAAGTATTGGACATTCTGATTGGTCGAAAAGCTCGTCATATGACGCTTTATAATCCATCAAATATTTTCGCTCGCACGCGATATCGATTGGTTTAAACACATCATGTGACTGAATATACCCCAGCTTAAACTGGGGAATATCCAGTGATATTTCCCAATTTTCAAACCTTCAAGGTTTTAGGTCTTCAGTAAAAATCAATGTCATTATGGAAGAATGGTTTGCCAGAAAACACTGAAAAAATCTACTTTGTACGCTGTAAATGGTTTTGACGGTAAGCTGTTTGTAAAATTTATACATGAGCTCGTTACGAGATTTTTGCTTGGTTTCAACCAAGTTTCCCTCCGTTCAAAAGTCCTTGGATAAAAAATATGACGAAAAGTTACTAGCCCGTCTCAGTCTAGAGTAGTTATAATTTGCCTTCATCAAATGAAGACTGATCCTCACAGTTGTGTACGAAATTATATGCATTTGCGAAAGAAGTCTGAAAAAAATTCAGGGCTTCAACGTCGAAGCTCAAACTGTTCGCTTCTCGGAACAGATAATGTCCCGCAGACAAATATCCGAGCATATTTTCGCGCCATATGGAGGCTATTGTTTATATATTCACCCCACTAGAGCTTGGTTACTAAGCTGGTAACCTTTGCCCATCTCGGCAAGTAAACACACAGGCGGCCCAACCGTGGTGTGAGTCATCAAAAGTTGATATAGGAAAACTGACCATTAAAACCTAGGATTCCATCAAACCGAGTAGCGGTGGAAATATTAATATTCTAGCCAAATAAAGCCTTCCTACCTTCACTCTACAGTTTCATATCACTTTCTGGGACGTCTAAATGCAATACCATGGTTTTTTTTAAAAATCCCCTGGGGAAGTGCGATGCGTTAGATTTGACAGGAAATAAACAAAAAAGGACGAGAAATAGCCAGTGTTTGAATTCAGCAGATTCAACGGATTTCGGTGCCTTTAGCACTCCCCCGAGCAGTGATGTGCATGTAGACAAAATGACCATCCCTCCCTCATGAAATTGCCGTGTGTAAGCATCCGCGGTCACTAAGGTAGGGCATTTGAATCTTGTCCACGGCCCATACGGAACACGCATAATGCGTCGCCAAGTGGGTCAAATTTGAGCGGTGAAGCGAACGATTCCCCGTTCGTGTTGGTCGAATTTTCAAGCAAGTTGGCGAGGAAAGAAAAGAAATTTATCTACGCGGCTGCTGCTGGCGATTTGAAGCGGATACTCCGCTGTTTTGGGAATTTATTGGCCTTCGAACGGCGACTGGTTCGATCTCGAGTCACCGGCCTTCCCTTTATTTAGAATGGTTAGTGACCTGGGATTTAAAAAAAAACAAACGATGGTATTGCATATAGACGTCCCAGAAAGGGACATGAAACGGTAGAGTGAAGGTAGGAAGGCGTTATTTGGCTAGAATATTAATATTTCCACCGCTACTCGGTTTGATGGAATGCTAGGTTTTAACGGTCAATTTTCCTTTATCAACTTTTGATGACACACACCACGTTTGGGCTGCCTGTGGTAAACATGGCGGACAGTTGCTGAATCAAATTTCCACTTGTTTGAAAGACATCACGCCAAGTCCAGGATGTTTGAAAGGCTGGAGAATTTTCAAATTGACTGCTGTCGTTCTTGGACCAACATTATTTTCAAGACCTCGTGGTTACGTGGATCGTTACGTGAATATTCATCACTGCTCACTTCCCCATCGGCGAATAATTGTTAAATGTTTTTTCGCTAAAATGAATCTTTGCACCCGTTCGAAACGCATTGCGGCCTTTTTTCCCCTTTTTTCACCAAATCTTGACTTTTTTTTATGGGTTTTAAAAACGAGCATCGTTGTTTCACGGTCAGAAAAACGTAATGTAATCTTACGTTAAAGGCTCTGGCGTTAATTTATGTGCACCTAAATTTAACCTTAATTTTATGAAGTCATTTACTTACAGCTGTTTGCAGCTCTGGAACAGTCTGCCTTCTGGAGTGAAACTGGTCAGCAATGCTGCCCATTTCAAGAGTGAACGGAGAAAATTAGACTTACCTTTTTGCGCACTTTACCCCACCAGTATATTTTTATTTTATTAAAAATTTGCCGAAGCGGTCTCGTTTCAGTATCGCACGAAACCCCAACGAAACTGCCAGTGACACAGGCTACCCTAACCGTGAGGAACTTACAGTCTGTTGATGCCTTCAGAGGTGCTATAATTAGGAAAGTGGATCTTAATCAATGAAATAGTAATGCCTGTAACTGCATAATATAGCTCAGTCTTAATATCTATTTAGTACTGTAAATGCAATGAATTTATCAACATTGTGAACTCGATAATATCTAAGAAAACTATTTTATGAATTGTACATTAATTATATAGTTTATTTATTTGTGACCCTGAATTAGTGATTCCGTATTGCTATATGATCTTTGACACATCTTTTACACAATATAGTTTCGGTTCAATTCAAAAGTTTTTTTTCCCAACTGAGCACCTAAAATCCCAAACAGACCCAGCCAAGCAAAAAATTCCCAATAGGACACGGCCTTTATGTTTCTTAAGAGCCAATGTCGGAATATATCGAGAATCTCAAATCAGTTCCAAAAAATCGGATTTTTGCTAATATCACCCAAACAACCCTTTGAGTGAATTATTTCAAGAAATGGTATTAAGGAATCCCCAAGCGCTTTACATTTTAAGAAATTTATAAAAGTTCGAAAATTCGCAAAAAATACAATTTTTATTCATGAAATTAGTCTAAATTTCCAACAATTTTAAGGAAACATTACGGACGTAATGAAGCTCCTATTGACTTCATCTTCCTCACATGTTTAGTAAACGTCCAAGGCTTCAAGACTGTGTAAAAAGATTCAGCAAAATGATTTTAATAATATAGTTTCTGGCCTTCGTTGCGTACCCTCTCCTTGCACGTCGTTTCGAATGTCAAAATAATGCCCAACTTTACCCGCCCAAAATCGATCCTGGTATTTTGCAAATTGAAAAAAACCATTATGCTACATAAAAGAAAGGAATTTTTTTTTGTAAGATCTGACGTTTAAGCTCTGCCAATTAAAACGCTGGCGTGTAATAAAATTTAAACTGGAGCCACTCGGACGCCGTACGCAACAGAAAGTGAATGTAGACAAAGCGAAAACAAATGTACACAAAGGGAAGAAAATCGCACGAAGATCATTTCTATCTCATAGAGTCACATGGAATTGACAATAATATCTTTTTCCAATAAGTCTCTCTAGCTGACAAGCGAATTAAGCGACGTTTTCTGTCGAATAATCGGAAAAAATCTTGAAAGAGCAATCGAAAGTAAAAGGTCACGCAATAAGCCGGGTCACAGTGACACCTGTTGGGTAACGCACGGTTCTTTTATGTATCACTGTAAAACGTAGAGAAGATCATTTCAAGTCCAACAGGCTTCAAAACGACTTTTAAAATTTCTCCAAGAAGGTATTAGAGCTTTTCTACCCTGGATGCCAGAGGTCTTCTCGTTCGCCAGTGGCGAGGAGCGTCAGAGCGAGTAGTGCTGGTCGGCGAGAGACCTCTGGCTCAGGCAGTTAAGTCTTTTGAGCGTGCCGATCCAATCACGTTGCCATTTATTTCTCCAGAGTCAAAATCTGATCCTGGGAATCTGATTGGTCGATTGAAAAACGTTTCTTAAAAGGGCTGCCATTGGTTAAGTTCAAGATGATCTTGGCCAAACTGGTTTTACCGCAGTAATACGAGAAGACGACGTAAACGTTGTGCTTTTCGAAATAGCAAGCGCTTTGAAATCAACTGTTGATTCAAAATTTCCGGTCTTCGATCATTTGAAACTGGAGCAGGTCCTTTCCATTGTACAGGTTGTCATGCGAAAATATGTTTTCGCAGTTTTGCCTACTGGCTCTGGAAAGCAGATGATCTTTCAAGTGATTTCCAGCATTTGTTCTATGTTGGCGGCTCTTGGTTTGGACTGCTCTGAAAAGCCCATCATTGTTGTCATTTGTCCGTTGGTTTCGCTGATCAACTCCCACATACAAGAACTGACGTAAAATGGGGTTCGCCTGTTTGCCGCTTCTATCTCGGTTCTATTGGCCATTCCGAAATTCAAAAGGGAACTGGGGCGAGTTTCAAATTTTGAAGTTATCGATAAATTGACACCATCACATGAAAGATAACATTGAGATTGGTCGTTTGACCAAGTTTGACTCTTTTAGGTTGAACAGAGACCAAGTTATGGACCTTGAAACATAGCTCAAAATCCATACAAATGTCTCTACTGTTGTGACAGCGTCCCCCAAAACCATGGTTTTGCTGTGTTTCTAAAATAAGCTCTGACTGCGGATGTCAATCAAAGGAAATTGGCGTCGGCATGGAAGTGAGGTTGTTATCCGTTGGTGCCAGAGGTTTTTTTCTCGCCGCTTCGCGACTCGCCTTCGCGGCTTCGCCGTTCAATTCTGTCGCCCCTAAGGAGAAAAAAAACTCTGGCTCCCAGGGTAGAGCTTTTCTGGATAAAACTAAAAAATGAAGGTTATTTGATGACCCTTCTACGGAATATTCTGTGTGTGCTGTTTAATACACTGCAGGCTATCAACCGAAAGGACGAGATATTGTACTCTCAAAAACAATTGCTAGTGTTCAAGTCCAAAAGGTATCAACATACAAATGAATCAACAGGAGTTTAACCTTGATAATCAAAATAGCCCCAATAACTACATGCATTCCTCGCTGAAAAGCTATGGAGATAAGAATGGTTTTCAGCTGACACTTGCCGTTCGTCCTGGATATTTACACAGTGACCACTCAACGTTTATTGATTTTCTCGTGAGGTAAGGCTGTGTAGCTTGGTTGTATAAATTTGGCTTGTATTTCGTATAAATCGACTTTAGCGAGTTACTAGAAACCATGGTTTTGGGGGACGCCGCCTCAAAATTAGAGACGTTTGTATGGATTTTGAGCCATGTTTCAAGGTCCATAACTTGGTCTCTGTTCAACCTAAAAGAATCAAACTTGGTCAAACGACCAATCTCAATGTTATCTTTCATGTGATGGTGTCAATTTATCGATTACTTCAAAACTTGAAACTCACCCCAGTTCCCTTTTGAATTTCGGAACGGCTAAAAGATGTACATCGGTAATTCAACTTGCGGTGTTAGCCAGGAATGCCCTGGCCAATCTGAATGTTCGTCTCTCACAAAATGCGAGCGAGAAATTACGAGACATCTTGAGGTGTGTGGCATATAAGTAAAGATCCATCATTACGGACAATAAAGTGAAACTTTTACCTGCTCGTGCAGGTAACGGACGATGTTTAATTTGTTTGCGGGTACTTTTAGGTAGTGCTGGCTTCACTCCCATACTATCGTTTTTCCCGATTAGTAGTTTCTTCTTTGGATGCATCCCATGAGCTTTTAATCACATGTCCCTGTCAGTGTCCCTTACTGTACTATTGCTGTACTTTTGATCAGCACTGTTATAGCTTGTTTCGAAGCGTATTTTCTATTCCGATTATAAGCCCTCTCGGATATAGGCCCCTCCGTTAATTTATAAGCCCTCTTAAAACCCCTTACGAAGATGTATAAGCCCAGGGCTTATAAGCGGCAGTTTATGGTATTGGATCGGATGGCGAACAGGAAAAGTAACAGGCTCGGTACCAAAGCCACTTCTTGCACATAACTCTGCGAGAGTGAAAGGAACGCGCAGAACAAACAGTAACTTGTCCTCCTTTATCTTGAAATAAACTGACCAACTACATTCGAACCTCTACTAATGCCTGCCACCTCAGTATAAGTGTCATTTATTTTTGTCCAGGCAAACGGTCCATACAATCATTCTTATTTTAACCTCTCTACAACGGTCATCTTTCTACAACGGCAACGGTCACTAAAGCGCGTCGCTACTGCCAAAGTAAACCTCTCGACAACGGCCAGTTAATTAAGGACAGTGTAACAAAACAAAACCTCCAATTTCCATTGTAAATGCTCATGTTGACTGGAGGAACAAAGTCAGAAATGAACCACTCGAGGTAACTGACGAAGCGACGAAGACATCACTGCTGCGTAAGACGAAGCATATGCAAACTGATGTACTTACTTTTCCCTTGTTTTGTTTTATTAACATTTTTGGTGTTTTATGTACTGATATGTATCACGATTGTGTTACTTATCTATATGCTACAATCATCATCATTTTTAAAAATAATAATAACGTCCACCTCTCCACAACGGCAACTTTCCTCTGTCCCCAAGGTGGCTGTTAAGGAGAGATTCGACTCTAATTGTGGTTGGGTCGCCTTAGTACTCACTGTGTAAATATCCAGGACAAACTTCAAGTGTCAGCTGAAAACTATTCTTACTTTAAAAGCTTTTCATCCAGAAATGCATGTAGTTATTGGGGCTAATTATCATTTATATCTTTAAAACCAACAACTTGTTTATGAGGGTACAATATCTCTTCCGTTCCGTTGATAGCCTGCAGTGTATTAAATAGCACACACAGAATATTCCGTAGAAGGGTCATCAAATAACCTTCATTTTTTAGTTTTATCCAGAAAAGCTCTAATACCTTCTTGGAGAAATTTTAAAAGTCGTTTTGAAGCCTGTTGGACTTGAAATGATCTTCTCTACGTTTTACAGTGATACATAAAAGAACCGTGCGTTACCCAACAGGTGTCACTGTGACCCGGCTTATTGCGTGACCTTTTACTTTCGATTGCTCTTTCAAGATTTTTTCCGATTATTCGACAGAAAACGTCGCTTAATTCGCTTGTCAGCTAGAGAGACTTATTGGAAAAAGATATTATTGTCAATTCCATGTGACTCTATGAGATAGAAATGATCTTCGTGCGATTTTCTTCCCTTTGTGTACATTTGTTTTCGCTTTGTCTACATTCACTTTCTGTTGCGTACGGCGTCCGAGTGGCTCCAGTTTAAATTTTATTACACGCCAGCGTTTTAATTGGCAGAGCTTAAACGTCAGATCTTACAAAAAAAAATTCCTTTCTTTTATGTAGCATAATGGTTTTTTTCAATTTGCAAAATACCAGGATCGATTTTGGGCGGGTAAAGTTGGGCATTATTTTGACATTCGAAACGACGTGCAAGGAGAGGGTACGCAACGAAGGCCAGAAACTATATTATTAAAATCATTTTGCTGAATCTTTTTACACAGTCTTGAAGCCTTGGACGTTTACTAAACATGTGAGGAAGATGAAGTCAATAGGAGCTTCATTACGTCCGTAATGTTTCCTTAAAATTGTTGGAAATTTAGACTAATTTCATGAATAAAAATTGTATTTTTTGCGAATTTTCGAACTTTTATAAATTTCTTAAAATGTAAAGCGCTTAGGGATTCCTTAATACCATTTCTTGAAATAATTCACTCAAAGGGTTGTTTGGGTGATATTAGCAAAAATCCGATTTTTTGGAACTGATTTGAGATTCTCGATATATTCCGACATTGGCTCTTAATCATTGAAATTGAAACAGTCGAAAAATTAAAAGAGAAACTTAGCCGAAGCCCTCCTACGCAAACGCCACCAAGCTATGGAATTCTCTGTCAAAGTGGGTAACTCAACGGCTGTCTTGTGCCCATGTCTGTTAAACTGTATTAAATCACTAGGAAAGCCTTTTCTAGTCTACTTTCTTGCAATGGGTGTTTCGTAATCTTGTAAACGTCCTCAAGGGATCAAACAGTTGTTTCATAAAGAACATCAAAGTAGTGCATTTCGTTAGAGGTTCTTGTGTAGGACTGTCGAGTGACTCGAATGGCCTTTTCTCTCCCAATCTTTCCGCCTTCCACGCTACCTGTTGTATGAACACCCGGTTGATACAGCCAAGAGGCTGAACCTCTATTGCCGAACACCGGACAGCAACGCGAAACAAAACGAGAGATAGATTCGCCGCGCACACTTCTAAAAATAAACGGATTTAGCGCACTATTAAAGTACATGAAAATGTTGGCAAAGATTAAGGTATCTTCGAAGTATTCGTGGTTACGGCCCTGTGCAAAATCGTGCCAAATCCACGCCAAATGTGTCGGAAGCATACAGACAAAAAAAGCCGCTACAGCTGTAATAAATACCCTCGTCACTTTTAACTTTTGTTGTGTCCGCTTTTTGATGTAAGCTGATCTGGAGCGTTCAGTTCCTTCAAGAATCTTGTCCAGCTTTTTTAACTCATCTTGAAGTTTTTTCCCTGCCATTATATAAGACGTAGCAATCACAGACAGTGGAATTACAAAAAATATGGTGAAATTTGTGAGCGTAAAGACTTTAACGTGCCATTTCTCAAGCCATTTCTCCAGGCAGTTTTCACCGTCAAGGCGCAGTACCAGCGCATATGGTATAATGACCAATACAGGTACAATCCAAGATACGCAAATCGTAATTTTTGCCTTTTTGGGCAGAAGTTTTGGGCGCAACGCTTTCATGACAATACGACGGCGTTCAAGGCTCATAGAGAGCAACGTGATAACGGACACCGCCATGAGAACAGTCTGCAACGGGTACACTATGGCGCAAAGGATTGAGCCAAATGGAAAACCGCCAACAAGACGCTCGGCTAAATCAAATGGGACGCTAATGGCACATGTCGCCATGTCTGTGATGGCCAAATTGAGGATGAAATATTCACCTACCCTCAAGGCGTTGCGGCTCAATAGCGTATAAAATAATATGCCGTTTGCTGTTATACCAGTGATAGAAATGAAGAAGTACAGGATGAGCTCGATGATACGAATGGCAGGATACTGCGATGTGCTTTCAGTCGCGATTGTCTCATTACCATTTTCCATCGTCCAGTCTTCTTCTCCGATTTGGCAGCTTTTTTCTGAATTCAATAATTCTTGTTGATTATCTGAAAACGCATACAAATTAATCGCAGAGTTTTGTAAGTGGGACTCTAGGACAGTGAGCAGGATAAACTATATGATTGGTGGATACATATGTACAGTTATTAAGGGTCAAAGTCGTCGGGTACAGCAGGCATTACTTAACGATCTATTTCACTACGCCGATCAGTGGTCGTCTACCTAACCCATGTAAATTCAAAGCCGTTACCTAGACCTTTCTGAAATAAACATTCGTTAATCTATGTTAATTGCAAGAACACTAAATTTTTAAATATTAATTCATTGCTATTTCATTTCTTGGTACCACTTTTCACAAATTTAGCTCTAAAAATGGCGGCTTTACAGCTTTGTGGCATCAACTGTGAAACCTTTCGAGTGAGGAGAATGAGTATTTTACGGGAGTAGAAAAACAATTAAGCTGCCTTTTGCTATCGACATTTATTTAACTATCTTATTTTTGTTTGCGAGATAAAATTGTGGAACATCTGGCCCCGGTTGTTCAAAGGCTGGACAGCGCTATCCACCGGATAAATATCTATCGAGTGGATAGTGCAATTAGCTTTTCCATTACTTATCCACTGGATAGTAATTTATCCGGTGGATGGCGCTATCCAACGTTTGAACAACCGGAGCCTGGCCAATAGGCATTATTCAGTATACCCAGATATTGCTTGTAGAATCTCATTTAGCTGGTTGTTCAGCTTCGAACGTAAAGCTGACTCTTCAGTCGCATGTGTGATCTAAAAACATGCCGTTCTGTGACAAACAATTTCTCCAGAGATCTGAAACAGTTAACAACCCTCACCTGTTTTGTTTTGTAAATTAAACAATCCTTGTCTTAGTGCATAGGTTTCGGTACTGTGCTCTAAAAGGAAAACAACAGGCCGATTAACATTGTGATTTAATTTGCGCACAAGCATGTTACTTTGGAGACCACAAGCAGTTTTCGGTATTTCTTTTTATCACATGCCAATCTCCGAATATAAAAATGGTGATCCATTATTGGTCCTTATTGGTTGCTTAAACAAACCTCTGTTGGTTTGTTGAAACAAAACTAGAAGCTCATATCTCACGATAAATAAGACAATAAAGTAACTTGATAAATGAGCACCTCTGCATGTAGTTTGTTTGGTTTGTAATAACGTTCTGACCAGACGGCAGGGGTTGTCTTCAGAGAAATAAGAGAGAACAGAAATTTCTCTGAGGTTTTTAATTTCGTTCCTTTTCCATGATTAATAAATTCACGACGAGCTGACATTTGATAGGAAGTTTTCAGTGACTCTTCAAGCACTGCGCTTTGTAGATGATTGGCCGGCTACGAAATAAATTAATAAATTGTATAAGTTGATGAGGCTCTTAGAACTCAGCAACAAATTGCTATTTTGCAAGGAATTAGTACGGCATTTGCACCCCCCAAATTGACTGCATTTTTTGTTTTATGTCAAATTTTTCTACTTTCAATAATTCTTGTTGATCACTCTCAAAACGCATTAAAAAATATAATCAATGATTACAGGTGACATTAGAACAGCGAACGACTGAGGTCAACTATATGACTGGCGGATAGATATGTACAATTGTTAATAGTCGAAGTGTCTAACTTAACAGCTTTCACCTATTTACTTCTGCAGAACGGTGCCGAATGTCATCCACTCAGAGAAGAACAATGTACAGATCGATCTTATTGGCTTGCTGTACACTCTTTTTTTTTTTTAAGAACGTCTAATTTTGGAGCTGAGGCTTGATGTTCTTATTTTTTTCGCTATTTAAGCCTGAAAACGTTCTTAAGGTGTTCATAAGTTACATGGTATACACACGATGTTGCGCCAACCAACTGTTAGTAAATTTAGCTTTACAAAAAGCATTGAACACAGAGCTTCACAACGCGACATAAAGTCACTAAAGTTTGCGACGAAAACACAGAAAAAGTTCATGTGTATACATAGAATGCTACTCATTTATAAAAAAATAAATGAGCAACATAAAGATGTTCTTAACTGACTCTCAGTCTTGGTTGTGTTCTAAGCATGTTCTTAAAATTTGGGTTAATCTCGGCCTCAACGTCCTTATAAAAGGTTGAAGAGTCTATGTTGCAAAGAAAATGCCAGATTACTTATCACTAGAGTTGTCAGTTACAACAGGTTAGCTTTTCGGAAGCAACGTCTCTACACAGATCTCAGTTTGTGGCTTCTAGCTCTCCGACGTTTTCGACTTTCATGAAGATTCTGGTGCTTATTCCTAAACTGGGATGCCGGGCCATCTTGAAATCAACACTCTCGTTTATGATTAAACCACAGCACCAAGTGTCGTCGCGCAGAAGTGAAGGAACCGGCTCGTAGGCAACACATCCTGTCGAACGCTTTTCAACACACAACGCACAGTTCCTCTTATTTGTAACTCACACAGCAACCAACCTGAGTTAAGTACTGGTCCAAACGAAAATCCGTCGCGCAACCAGGAAAAGGCGATCAAATAGCAGCACTTCTTAATCTCAGGCGCTCCCTTATCAACGTGCTGTTTCTTATTGAAAACTGTTAAGCCCGACAGAGCCAGACTTAACTGCTTTTAAGTTCTTGATTAAAACTTCTTCGGAAATGAACAAATGCTGTTTGTACCGATATCAAGATTGAGTGCAACACTGAGACTGGCACTTCATTGTCGGTGAGTTTAATATCAACTATTTCGAACCAGTCTAACAAAAGACGTCATTTGGTCAAAGCTATATCAAATGCATGGCTTTTAGTGAAATTATTAACTCTCAGTGTCACAAGATTTAAAAAGGTGCAGTATACATGCCTAGATCGCTGTTCATGGAGCTTAGTAGGGTACTTGGTGAGCGCACTGAGCGTCAAGGCGAAAAACGTAATAATTTTAATAACAATTAATAATAGATAGTCCGAAGGCTGAATTGCGTATTTACGAATAAATCGATAAAAGGTATGTATCGAACTACACAATAGATAAAAGTATAAAAAATATGATAAAAAGGGAAACTGAAAATCTATATCTATCTATATATATATGTATATAAAACGTTAAAAAGGAAGCGAGGATGGACAACTTCTGACGTTAAAAAAAGATGATAAAAACTATAATAAAACGTTTCAGTCAAAGACCTTCTTCAGTTATTACAACTTTAGAATAAAAACGGACCTTAAATAGGATAAAAGTGCTAAAGATTACGTAATTACCTGAGGGGGGTGAATAGGCTAACGGATCGGCGGATTCTGAAAATTATTTTGCCCGGATTTCGGATTCAGGGCGAAATTGTAACGGATTTGCGGATCCTGAAATTGCAGCGGTTTGCGGTTTCATCGATTGTTTGGGTCCGGATTTTGGATTTTGCTTGTGAGGAGGTTCGGGTCGTGGATCTGAACGATCGTCAAAAATGCGTTGTTTCTGGGTATGTGCATTTTTTGTCACGGACGAGGTCAGAACTCATTGCATGTCACGCATCAGGGAAAAAGTAACGCACTAAGACGAATAGGACGCTGTAACATGTTGCCAGCGGGACGCCAGTTATTTTTCGCGCTCTTTTCCGTGACACTGTGTCGTACTGGTTGCGATCGGCTCGATTGGAAAGCTATGGTCTTTGGCGCTGTTATTGTCCAGTTTGCCCGGGAGTTTTTCACAGAGTAAATTTGGTAAGTGATCTGAAGGATGACCTCTGACTTAAACTTTGACTTGGACACATTTTTTAAAAGAACATTTCTGAAGCACGTTGTTTGCCGACCTATGACCTAACCTTGTCTCAATGGACGTTACTAGCCTTTACCCTAACATCCCGCAAGAGGAAGGAATCGCAATTGTATGGAGAACATACGAAACATTCTATGGAAACAAACGTCCGATTCCAACTCACTTCCTCAGAGAAATGTTAAGACTCATCTTGAAAGAAAATTCTTTCCATTTCAACGGGAAAAACTATCTCCAAACGCACGGAACGGCAATGGGAATAAAAATGGCAGTATCTTTTGCTAACATCTTTACGGCGGAAGTTGAGACTAATATCATCAACCAAAGCCCTTACAAACCACTCATTTGGAAAAGATACATTGACGACATATTTTCTCTATGGAATATAACCAAAGAAGCAATAAACAACTTTACAGAGCTAGCGAATAGCTTCCATCCTACAATAAAATTCACGGCTGAGATTTCAGATACTGAAATAACATTCTTGGATACATGTGTATACAAGGGCGACCGATTCAAAAAGCACTCTATTCTTGACGTGCGCACGCACTTTAAACCGACAGAGACTTTCCAATGTACGCACTTTGACTCCTGCCACCCTCCAGGCGTCAGGAAAGGCTTCATCAAAGGCGAAGCCCTAAGGCTTCTTAGGACCAACTCTTCAAAGGCGAAATTTGACGAACACATCGCATTATTCAAACAAAGATTACGCCACAGGGGTTATCCAGATAACCTTTTGAGCATGACTCTATCTGAAGTCAATTTCAGCCAAAGAATGTCGGCTCTACAATATAAACAAAAAACGCGCAAAAGAATTTTGCCGTTTGTTAGAGAATACCGCCCATCAATGCCTAATCTCAAACATATTCTTATGGACAAATGGCATCTTATGCAAAACCAGCCCTTACAACGAAAAATATTCAAAAACCCTCCCCTTATTTCATATAGAAAAGGGAGGTCTTTGAATTTCCTGTCCTGACCAATAGGTGTCATGTTTGGCCTGTCTACACCTTGAAACATCATTGCGACAAGTCAGGATCAACACCAGATTTCTAATGTAAAGGTAGATCTTTTAGTTATTAGCACTTAAAGATCCTATAAAAAGTGTCAGAACGTTTTTAAAAAACTGTGTAGCTTACAGACAACAGCTCAAGGTGCAATTTTCACCTTTTCACGTGACAAGTAGCGAACGGATTCGGATTTAACAATTTTTTTTAACGGATTGACGGATTTGGTTATCAAATTATAGCGGATCGGCGGATTTGCATACCCCTATTCACCCCCTTCTTACCTGTGACAACTAACTGACTAACGAATAAGGTACGAGATTACAAAAAAGAACAACAAGTAGTGGTAACCTACGGACAGCCATTTGTACCCTCTAGCTGCCATCCTAAGCATGTTTTCAAGGCTATTCCTTTTGGAGTAGCCACAAGACTCAAAAGAAATTGCTCTGATGAAACTTTCCTTGCCGAGAGAACAGCTGAGTACAAAGGGTACCTTCTAAACCAAGGATATCCTTCCACATTAGTTCATGACCAATTCTCCAAAGCCTCTGCTATTTCTAGGAATGATTTACTTAGGACCCGCGGAAAAGAAAAGAAGAAATTATTTCCTTTTGTTACTACTTTTAATCCTAATTTACCCGATGTGGGTAACATAATTAGAAAGCATTTGTTTATTTTACAATCTAACCCTAAATTAAAAGAACTTTTCCCTCGAGGCTCTGTCATACCCGCCTTTCGTCGGACAAAAAAATCTTAAAGAGCTGCTGGCACCATCCCGTTTCAAAACCGCCGAAGAGGGACAGTCAACTCACCACATAAATGGTTGTTTTAAATGTGATAGGAATAGATGCGACCTCTGCCGTAATTTCTTTGTGGAATCTAAATCATTTCCTAGTTTTCAGACGGGCAAAGAATACATTATCCATTCCAGACTTTCCTGTGATTCTAAAAACGTTATCTATTTGGCTTCTTGCAAGAAATGTCGCTTGCAATATGTGGGATCTACCACCACTGATTTCAGAATTAGGTTTCGTAACCATAAGTCCGCTATGCTCACAAACAAAACAACTTGTGAGGTAGCGGTGCATTTCAACAAAATCCCACACACTCTAGGTGATTTTTCTTTTCTGTGCATCGATCAGGTGCGGGCTTTAAACAACCTTGAAGAGGTCGATAGGCTTTTAATCACAAAAGAGGCTTATTGGAGTGCCCAGCTGTTCTCTCTGGCACCTCACGGCTTAAATAAAAGGGAGGAATTTCATTCTAAAAATAGAATCTGTTATAATTAATTTCCCCCCTTTCAGCTTACGTTCTTGCGTGATCAATCGTTCAAAGGCCCTTTTCTTGGATTTTGTCAGCCTTTTGGGTGTCGATTGCACTCAAAGGCCCTGTTTGGGGAACTTATTACAATATTGTTTAAGGGCCCCCCCAGGGATTTTGTTGTTTGTCGGCCCTTTCGGGCTCCAAAGGCCTCGTTTTGGGATTTTGTTACGCTGTTACGCTTGATTTCTACGTCGGGGTGGGTTACCTTTCTAATCCTTAGACATTCGCTTCTAATACTTGCATTGCTTCTCCAGTTGCTGTGTTAGTCGTAGCCAGATTTTTATTAATTAATTTTTACCCCTCTTTTGTTAGTTGTTCATAATGGCGTTTATTCAGTATTTTTTCGCCCCGCTGATTCTGCTTTTTTTGTCGTCTATTAATTACCACTACTTGTTGTTCTTTTTTGTAATCTCGTACCTTATTCGTTAGTCAGTTAGTTGTCACATGTAATTACGTAATCTTTAGCACTTTTATCCTGTTTAAGGTCCGGTTTTATTCTAAAGTTGTAATAACTGAAGAAGGTCTTTGACCGAAACGTTTTATTATTAGCTCTTATTAACCGAGCGGGAGGTCTGTATGGGAGAATCTTGACCGAGGTCGCCAGTACAGACCGAACACAGTGAGGTCTGTACCAGCGACCGAGGTCAAGATTCTCCCATACAGACCGACCTAGCTCGGTTAATAAGATGTTTATTATATGGCCAAACAAGAAAGCAAAGGAACAAAAACTTAAATAATTTTATTTGCGTCCCTGCGCGGGCTCAAGCATTTAGCTGGCTTTCTTCTGTCACTGGTTTCCAGTCCAAACGGGACAAAAATAACTTTGTACAAACTTCGTCAATGAATGAAGACAAAATTTTTCATAAAGGCTCAATGAAAAAGCTTGTGGTTGAAAGAACAATTTATGGAAAGTGACCAAAAGTGCAACTGCAATGTATGTAATGCTTGTTTGTGCCTCGATCGTTCAGCGATCAGTTGTCATTCAGCCTTGCGATCTTCGACCGATCACCACAGAAAACGTTTGTGGCATTTGAACAGTTTCCTTTTCCTTGCCGAACCGACCAGGTTCTTTCGTTTGGCAATTTCGACTTCATCTTTGCTCGTAGCTTCCTCGGCAGGACTCAAATTTGCCACTGTTTGCTCGTTTTCTTTACCTGCTTCCTCGTGAAGGTCCACTGATTCTTCCATGTAGCATTATTAACAGGAAAAAGCCAATTTTTTAATGTTCTTTGTTTGTAACTTTTTGAGGACAACAGTTACGACAAGATCGGTCTAGATGGGAAAATCTAGACCGCGGTCAAGATCGATTTTAGCCAATCAAATTCTTGAATTTGTTTGTTTCCAGTCCTTTTGAGACATGGCCATATAATTAATCTCGTACCCAGATCTCTTAGAGACGAAGCAAGGCGAGATCTGGTCAAGTAAGAAAATACAATTTTTTTGATTGGCTGTTAAACTGTCTCGTTCCAGTCCCTTCTTTGAACATTTGCGCGGCAAGTTTACAAACTTGGCAGAGCGGATACAGGACTTAAAGCGACGCGTGAACTTAAATACTCAACAATATCGGAACCTTGTGTTGTCTTTGTGAAAACACTACAGATCCCAATAAGAGATTCTCAATTTTTTTCGGATTCTGGAAAGAGTTTAACTGTTGCAACGTTTTATAAGTGATTTCCCAAAAGTGACGATTGTTTTCCTCAGCTTCTTTACCGAAACTGCCGCAGAACACTTCTCAATTTGTGGGACAAGGTTGTTGGGCTTCAAGCCAAATATGCCACAACAAAAGTAAATCTTTCCAAAGGAAAAGACGGATTGCGCTGGTGAGCGAGAAGACCTCTGGCATCCAGGGTAAATTTATATCAGACGTTCCGAGCGAAACCTTCACGGCTTTATTAAATTCGTCGTTCGACATGGCTTACAAAGCCGTCATTTGGAAAATTATTTCAGGCATGCGCTCTTACATCGCCTGTCACATTTCTGACAAGCGATCACGTGGACAAATCGGATTTGACCAGATCTCGCCTTCGGCTTCGCCCAAAAGAGATCTGGGCACGAGATTACCATATAATAATAGTTTTTATCATCTTTTTTTTAACGTCAGAAGTTGTCCATCCTCGCTTCCTTTTTAACGTTTTACATTCATTCATGCTGTGAGGTTTGGACTGAGAATCCTACTGATCCTCCTGACGCAGTGACACCTTTGTTGGCTTGAGAGACTTACTAACAGTTGTATATATATATATATATATTATCAATACAGGATCTAATAATAAAACTATTTCTAAAACGATCTGTCTTGCATTTACGTACGGTAAAACGCCTGTTGGACCTTAGAGTATGACGTGACGGTCCACTAAATGGTATTAAACTCAGGCAGTTCAGACGGTGTTCTGGGTCCTTAGTAATGGTGTCGAAGGTATTAGTGCAAAGCCCAAAGATGAAATCTAAAATGGGGACAATGTTCACTCGTTCGATGCCCTCCTGGTAGGGCAGTCCTGAACATATTATAGACATGGCCCGCTTTTCAAGTCGCACCAACTCATCTTTTAGGTACTTTGGCAGGGCTGACAGGTGCTGCGTACGTTAGAACAGAGCGTATACAAGCAGTGTAAAAGGTGGACATATCTTGCTGAGGAACTCTTGATCTTTTTAACTGCACTAAGAAATACAAACGCTTTGACGCTTTCTTGATGACGTCACTAATATGTTTGTTCCATGCAAGATTGCTCGATATGGTCAAACCTGGTAGTTTGGCACTTGTCACCCTCTCTAGTTCTTTACCATCCACTACAACAGATGCCAACTGGGGCTCATCTTTTGAAAAAGATATCCTGAGCTCCTTACACTTGTCGCTATTGAGTTTGACTCTGTTCTGCGTAGACCACTCCGCAACCTTGTCCGCGATCTCCTGGGCACGACTTCGGTTGCCCTTGGCAACGACTTCTGATGCGGTCGTATCGTCAACATATTTCCATACATTAGCTAAATTATTAACATCTAAATCATTTATGAGTACAAGGAATAGCCATGGGCCTCGTTTTGTTCCCTAAGGAACCCCGGAGGGCACTGAACCCCACTCGGAGTAACAGCCCTCAGATAGATTGATCCTTTGGGAACGATTAGAAAGAAAATCTATGATCCAATTGATAATTCTTGTGGGCAGATTTAGTCTGCACAATTCCTCTACAAGTATTCTATGGTCAATAAAGTCAAATGATTTTTGATAATCAAAAAGAATAGTTCTAACTGTAGCGCCGTTGCCATCGCTTTCTTTGGACCAGTATCAGGCCCTATCGGGGAAGCGGGGACGAAGGGAAGGAAGAGGAGAAGGGCCTGACACAAAGCCATTGATTCGCTTGTGTCCAACATCCAGATTCTGGATGTTACGCTAATTGGTCAAAAGACAATAAGAAACGTCACGTTAGTCAACCGGAAGTAAGGCTTCCAGCGCAGGGGTTACAGACGCCATATTGAAGTTTACTCTCATGATACATGACAGTTACCGGAAGTGATTTTGATTGGCTAATTATAACACGCGCTGTGTGGGGGTGGAAGGCTTCTGAGAAGCTGTTTATGTCAGGCGTTTCTTCCTTCGCTTTCTCGCTCTTTTTGCCTTCCCCACCGTAGAAACGCCTGATACTCAGGCTAGTTGTGAAGCATATGTATCAGCGCCTGAGTGGTTGAGGAATTGGGAACAGCTCCATATTGGCTTGGGTCGAGCACATCAAGAACTGCAGGTTTTACGTAGTCGCGAACCACGCACTCTTCTGCGACCTTCGATAGACATGGAGTAAGGGAGATAGGTCTGAGCTGTTTCTTCAAGTCTTCAACCGGCTTCACCTTTGGTAGAGGGGATACGTCCGCGAACTTCCAGATCTTCGGGAGAGATTGCTCTTTCAAAGAGAGATTGATAATTCTGCTGATTGGGAAGGACAGAAGTTCAGCATACTCCTTGAGCATCCAGTTTGGTATCTTGTCTGGACCACAGGCCTTAGAAGGGTTTAACGCAGCCAATAACTTAAAAATACGGGTTTCCGGAACCTCCGGAAGCTCAGGCGAGTCCTCGTCGATGCGAAGTTTGGTCAGCGGTTGGGGAAAGAGGTTCAAGAAATGCCTCGTTGATTGCGTTTGCAAGATCCTGATCACTAAGATTTTCAATTCCGTCAATATGGATGTAACTAGAAACGTTCCCCGGTTTTGAGTTGAAGCCGCACAAACGTTTGACCTCCTTCCACCAAACCTTAGGATTCTCCTCCTTCATGTGCTCAACGTTAGACTTGTAAAATGATGCCTTGCACGATTTCCTTTCACGATTAACAGCATTCCTATAAAACTTATACAGCATTGATTCCGTGCCGCCATCGTGAAAGGCTTTTTGTCGTTTGAGAATGAGTGATTTAAGGTGATCGTTCATCTACGGGGCAACAGATGTGTTGACGCGAACTCTCCTGGTGGGCATTAGAAGGTCGAGCCCTGTGTGAAGTACTCTATTGAATATGTCAAGCATATCCTGACAACAACTTGAAGAGGAGAATAACATTGACCAATCAATTGCACGCAGGTATCTACCAAGCTCAGCTTTCCTACTTTCCCGCTTGCCACGCTTGAAAACAAATCTCGATTGTTGAAGGCAATAGTCTCTTACTTTGGCTTATATAAGTGGTTTTCACGTTACGTCATCGCCGCCATGCTGGTGGACGGTAAACTATAGATCTCTCATCAGCTCGTTTTGTTCGTCCACCAACGTTTGTCCATTTCACCTTTGTTATCTGTGTCTTCAGAGATTGGCTGCAAACCATCTATAGGACATTTGCACGATGACGCCATTTGACTTCAACTACAAAAATTCAGTTTGTTTTTCCTTTCTAATTCAAATTTTGTACTCCCAACGGGGTAAAAATAACAATAGCTCTGATTAGCACGAGAAAAGCAAAACCTGAAGGATTCTGGTAGTTCAGTGTAGTCAAATGGCGTCATCATGCAAATGTGCTACCGCCGAGTAGAACACACTGGAAATCTTTGTCACCGAGCGTTCTTCCTGCGCCCAATACGCAATAAGGAGCATGTTCACAAAAGTTAATTAATCAGCAATAAACACTGGGGGACTTGTGTTTTTGATAGAGGGCTTGCGGGTCATCCAATTTTCATTCCGTGTAAATATACTATGATAGTGAATCGGACAATGTCACAACGAAATACCAGGAGACAAAGAATCTGAACCCGAGATTAGCTTCTACGATCGCTTGAATGTATCCCTTGGACACGACACTTCTGTTTGACGACTTGAATGACTGTTTAGTGTAGGGTCTGGAAACACTATGCTGAAGGCGATGCCAGTCTTGACTAACATAAGCCATGGAAAAGCAAGGCAACAAGAGGCCGAGTAATTGTATTGGATTTACCGTATTTTAATGGCGGTTAAGACATAAGGGACTTAAGTAAGCTTTGACAGATTGAGGAGGTCTGTGCTGACGCTAGGGCGATTACGTCTTCCTGTCTTTCCTCAGCCGATCCAACTTCACATGAACTTCATGACTGAGTTTAGCTCGGCTCATGTGAAGTACAGCGTTTGACTTGGGCCCAAGTATCGAAATTTAAAACTTTCTCTTCAATTTTAAACGATTAAATTCGCTTTGATTAATGTCAGTCAATTTTCGTGGATGGTATGTTTCAAACTATCAGTTGTACATAGATGGTGTTTATGGTATTTCGCATTCATGAGGATATCAGTTTAACCCTTTGACAACTGGAAATTGTGCAGATTAATGCTGTTTGAAGGTAGTCGAGCCATTTTCTGGTCATTGTGTAGCCAAAAAGGACTCACTCATTCCAAAATGTCGTTTGCAAGTCGATAGAAAGCCCAGCTTTAGTTTCTGGTGTCAAATTCCAGTTTTAGAAGCTCGGGCATGCGCAGAAGGCAACGTTTTGAGCTTTGGATTGTAAAGTTTCTCTGCTCCCTCGATTTTTACCTTTCGCTTTCTCTTCTTCCGCTTCTTTTACTCTTCATTATCCATTTCTTTCTTTTGTTGGGCATTCACTTGGCTTCATTTGAGGGGGAAATACTTTTGCGAGAAGCCTTGGACTGTTAAAAACGATGATGTCAGAAGTGGTACAAAGTGATTGGTTTCACATGAGCGCCTATGTACATGTGCAGCAGGGGCCCGTTTCTCGAAAGTCCCGTAAACTTTTCGCGCCCAAAAAGCCATTTCAAAACTGTGATCCACTTATTTTAAAAAGCTGGTCGTTTTCTATGATTACAAGATACGAAAGGGAAAACCTGTTGCAAAATTTTGCGCGCAATCTACACACTAATGTGTACGCGTCAGCTGAATGAATCAAAATCAAGCACACTGGAAGTTAAATACTGCGTGAAATCACTCGAACCGGAAACAAAATCCGCGGAAAACATTTGTTTTCAGCTCGAAATTTTGCTCGGTGACCTATCTTGATTTTTTGCATGCACGTATCATTCGCGATGGCACTTCAAATATAAAATTTTGGGGGAAAATTATCTAGTAGAATTTTCTGTAAGGCATAAAACGCGTTTTTTGAAAATATATTAAATTCTACAGGGTAAATTTTTTCATACTGCCTGAAAGGTTAAAGCATATACGGAGCTATCCAACAAAGAAATAAAAACGGTAGATCACCGAATTAGTTTTTCAGATAATTTACAAAAACTGGTATTTTGAGGACCTTTTTGTGGACCCGGGGCGTTGCCATGGTAACTGATATGACGTCTCAAGCACCCTTAAAATATAACCCAACAATACAGTTCCAAGGAGACATATATAGTTTGCCTATACCATCAAGTAACCTTTTATTGTTTCGCAAACACTACATCAACGAAAAACCCTTTCCAGCCTCCTTAAGAGAGGGGGAGTTACAGAATAGGGAGGAGGGAGAAATGGCCCAAAAAAAGTTGGGAGGAGGGAAAAATAGGGGGAAAAAGTAGGGATGAGGGAGAAAAAGAAAAGTTGGGAGTAGGGAGAATTGAACTGGATGGACCTGGATGAGTAGGGAGGAGGGAGAAATTGGCTCAGAAAGTAGGGAGAAGGGAGATTTACTCCCCTGTTCCTCCCCCCTCTTAAGATACGAAAGAAATTATGACGCCCGAGAAGTTTCGGGAGTTTTGAGAAACGTGCGCCAGGAGTCAACGGGTTAAATTACTGTTAAATGTCACCATAAATTCTGAAAACAGTTTAGTGTGGTATTTCTTTTGGCTTGCATAGACATTCTTCGAATATAAGCAACTCTGATCTCTTATTGTATCCTATTAGCACTTTAATCTACACTCCAGAGTTAATTCTCTGTTCCATCTCTTATTGTATGGTTGCTGAAAACGGCACTATACGCTCATATCTCACAATGAATAAGACAATCATGAAACTTGTTTTAAGAATACCTTTGTGCTAAAAATAGTTTTTATTTGTTAGGTAATAAGCTTTAGCATAGGGGTTTTCTGCAGATGAAAACTGAGGGCAGAAATCATAGAGATTTTACTGAAAAGGGTCATTTTGAAAGCCGACGGCTGGTCCATTGCTGGTACAAGACAAAGGGAGTGATCGTTTATGACCATAAAGACCATCTTTTACGCAATTGGAGGAAGGTGCTTATTATGCCAGACGAAACGTTGAAAATGAAGGAGATCCAAGAACTGAATAAAAACATCGACAAAATATTGTACGAAATTGAACTGGAATTTGTTCATGAAAAAGAACAGTTTTATTAAGATTATTCAGCAACACGAGAAACTTATTAATTGGTGAATGGAAATCATAACTTGAAACTTGGAATATATGTTAGTCGCCGTCAAAGAACAACTTTCGTGCTATTCATTAGCCTGCAAACTGGTTGTCGCCTAGCATGTTCCCGCAGCTGCTAAGGAAACGAAACCACTCCAACTGAAATATGTATTTCATGCAAATCAGGTCATTGGACGTATGTTTTTATCTTTAGGTTAAATGTATGTTTCTCCATGGTTCTAAAGGCCAACTTGGTTGGGTCTAACATGTTTTGTCCGTTTTAACACCGTGCTGCAACTTGTTGGCAGTTGTTAAACGTAATTGCTCAATTGCCAATAGCTGCTAACAACCAACTCTGTGTTAAAACGCTCAGAAGATGTTTGGCACAATTGGATGCGTTTCCACGTGCTTTAAGAATAAATAAAAAAAAAAACTTGCATAAAATCTGTTAAAGTATTATAAAAACTGCTTTCCTCCAGTACGAGTTTGGATGCATGAATTCAGAGAGGTTGTCATCATACTCTGAAATTGGTGGATGAAACTCTTAAGTGTGAACATTCAAACGCAGGTTAAAGATCAGTTGTTCTGTGCAGAGCATGGTGTTTGGTTTTTCGTACAGATCTTAACAGGCGGCCTCCAAATTGAAAATGTAAAGCTTGTGGGATGTTGCTTCGAGTACACAGAATACCACACAAGTTAATGTATTCGGGTAAGCTGAAAGCTACTCATTGGGCACTATAGCCTCGTAGTAGCGGATATTACCCCTTAAATCTACCAAAGAAAGTTTGAGCCTGAGCATTAGCAGCCATGGACAGCTGTTTCGGCCTTATTAAGCCTCGTCAGCACGGCATAGCTAACACCCTCACTTCAAGAACCAAAATGCAGTGAATAAAACAAGCGATGAAAATGAGAGGGTTGTGGGATGTGGCTTCGAGTGACAAGAAGCCACATCCCACAGGCTCAAACTTGCTTTGGTAGATTTAAGGGGTAATGCACGTGACCATAGTGCCCAATGAGTGGCTTTCAGCTTACCTGAACACATTGACCTCCAAATTGGACCCTTAAATATTGCTCCTTCCTGCTTGAAAAATGATTTCCAAGTTATAAACTATGAAATACGAGGAATTAAGTTAGCAGGTTATTATACTCCTTGAGGGTGGAATCGCAGTTGTTTCTTTCATTGAACACGCAATTTTCGTTGATGGCTCAGATATCCACAAAGTCAAAAAAAAAAAAAAAAACCAGTCTGCCTTAGTTTCCAGATTCTCCAAAATGACCTTAAATTCGTGAAATCATGAAATTTTATACCACATGCTACAACTGCAATTCTAATTGAAGACACTAAATCTTTTTATGCTACATTTTGTGCCTTTTCCATGGATAAATTCAGCTAATATTCGATAAGAAGTTATTCTAAAATGTTTTAGATGTTTATTCAACCACAAAATATCATTGTTTCATTGTAAAAATAGCTAATTCGCGAAATACGTTTACCTTAAGTGGCGATATGGCTGTGAAAGAAACATGCAAATTCAGCTGCATTTGCACCTCAACAATATAACCGAGCAGAAGAAGAAATGTTTGATTGCGTTTTGTAAATGTGAGTGAAGGTTTTTTTTTTCACGCCAGACCCATTAAAACATATGATAACAACACTGTATAAATTCAGCATTACATGAGAGTGAATTTGAAAAGCCTTACCCGGTGCTGACTGCAGACAATGTCTCTTTCGCGATTCCTAAGGTTTAACTATTTGGCTTTCGATTTTGTAGGTCATTTATTACCATGAATATCTTCCATTTTATCATCAAGTCTTGATCTTTCCGGCACAATTTTTCCGACCACTCCTCTTCAGAAACGACACTTGTCGCACTCGCAAGCATTTGCGTGAGGAAAGATGTATAATGGATTTTTCCCTTTTTATTTTGCCTGATAATGGAGATGCGATGGCCTTTTTAATTGAAAATTTGCATCTGTATTTAAGCTAATCGCTAAGGACCGAAGATACCACTCTCCTTCATTGGCTAAGTCAAACAACGATTGGTGATTTGGGAAGTTGAACTGCCTTTAATTGCCTTGCACGGTCATGTTATGGCAGTTAAGGTTCCTGTTTCTACAATTAAGTGGAGGGCTTCTACGTCTTACCATTCATAGAACTGGGTTAAACACAAGTCAATTAAGGGACCAGCAAAGCACAAATTAATTAAGTAAAGCTGACTTGAGTTGGAATTGCGCGTTCCCAAACCGCCTCTTATGATTGAATAACTTTTCACTCAAAGCTCTGATAGCCAGCTGTGCAGCAGTGAGCCATTCTCAACGTAAATGTATTTTTTTGGTACCTTCTGGAGACAGAGAGTAAATAATGCTTACAGGTGATGCGCATTTTTTATTTCATGGGTGTATGTTATTCCAGCTTTACCCCTATAATTTTCTTTACCAGTTTGCTCTCTAAGTTGAAGAAAGGCAGTTACCAAGTACTGTTTTACTTGAGAACCAACGGAGGGAAGAGTGACCTGACATTAAGGTTAACACTGGTAACGGTTTAATACAAATAATAACAATTGAAAAAGCGTTTTCTCTGAGTCGAATCACAGTAGTCTCAGATATCAAGTTTGACGCTCAAATTCTTAGCCTTCCGCCCATCAGTTTGTTTATCGAGTGCCGAGTTTCGAAACTCGCACCCATTCCCAAGTGTCATGAAATTTTCCATTTTTAAAATACGTTTTCTTGCGCTTGTTTGCACATTGTTTTAAGTTTTCGTTCCTTAGGAACTTGCGTTGTTTAACACTAGGAGACCATCTGCTTTAGTTAATTACGTACCTTGTAACATATGCATTCAACTAGATTTAAGTATTCGTGAGTGTGTTATGTAGTGGAGCGTATGTATCATATATGATGTGACTTTGTACTAATAAGCTATGAACAACGTGTTGATTACATTAAGTTTCCTTTGTAACATCTGTTAGGCGCCATGTAAAGTGTTCATTGTGGAATTAATTATTATTCAAGTATAACGGATGTAAGTATCGTAGCGTGGGGTCCCAAGCAGATCCCAAAGCAGTTAAAACGGGTGTGTGGTAACATGAGGTGCCTCTTTTGTCTTGGAAAAGGTAAACGTCACGCCCGGACAAACCTTATAAACGAGGTTTTACCATTTTTAGGTCAAACAAGTTTTAAGATCATATTACGCAATACCCGTACTTGTACAACAAATCAGGAGAATGACTTGAAGCGAAGGTAGCGGAGAGAGCATTTCTTCAAAACAGTCTCAGAAGTTGAAAATATCGAACAATTACCTTAACAATAAAGGTTCCCAATAAATGGGAATTGTAACCTTTTTTTTACAAACCCGTAACAGGAATTTTGATAAGTTCGATTCCTGTTGGAATCAATACATTTCCATACATCTCCATAGTTATTATCCTACTGAATTGACTTTCGTTCGTTACAGTATAGAGTAACATACTTTTTGTTGACAGCTAATGGCATAACGAGGCCTTTTTTTTTAAAATAGATGTTATCTGAAAAAAACCTCTTTTGAACTTGAACTTTTTGCAGGCTAACTGTAACAGATCCTAGTGTATCCTGACCGTAAACAAGCGAATTACTTGCTCAACTAGCGCAAACATTATTTTTTAATATACTTTTTCCTTAAGATCTAGTTTATTCAAATGTCCTCGTTTGGCACGATAGTGATTTTTTTTTTGGCCATTCGGAAAAATTGCGGGCGCTTTTTCTCACGATTCCACGAAGTAGAGAGAGACCCGCTTTGGTGATCAACATGAACAGTGGTGACGGCAAGTTTTTGGCTTTGATTTATGATCAGATTCGATTAACTTGGTCAATTGACAAAACACATTTCTGGTATTTTCTTCTCTTCTTCTGTTTTGGCGAGTTGGGGAGGGGGTGGTATTATGTTCGTATTCTATGAGAATTTAAAAAAATCCTCGCCGATCTCATTACCACTAAGAAAACGGAAAAAAAGTACAACTCACGCCGGGCTGCAAATTTCCACGACAATCTCTTTCTAGTGACTAAAGAAAAGCAAAAAGTTCAAGTGCAAATTAAGCGACGGCACGAAAAATAGCCCTTATGCGTGTTTACATCACACCAGCTAATTTCACCACCAGACCTCGTTTTCGAACTTCAGACTTGATCCCAAAGCAGCGCAATAAGTGAAGAATACCCACGTGCGAACAGCATGCACGTCCAGAGGATGAGAAAACGTTTAGCGCAAACGAGGCTTGGTGGTGAATTCTGAACATCTGACGTAATCCTGCATAAGGCCTGTTGCACAAAAATTTGGTTTTATCAACAGAGTTGATAATGTAAATTGACCACCGTACAGGGATTCTACTACTTCCCCACCCCCTTTCTTCATAAGGCCTATTTGTCTGCCAAAAAGTGTTCATAACTGCTACGATCACTTACATCTTCATTCTTAAATCCGTAGTTCAAATATTCACACTCATCCAACCAGAACACTGTAAAAGCACTTTCAAAGTCAAAATAGGCAACACACAAGAAAAATGGCACGAGCTGCCATTATTTACTACAGTGTTAATTCCCCATTGATTGCTACAAACTTGGCCTTATTACGTGCAACTTGACTCGCAAAGTTGCAGAAATTAGAACTGAATTCTTCTTTCTGCAACGGTTTCTGCAACTTCTCTCATAACGATTATGGCCGTTGTAAGGTATGTTACAACTCGCACGAATCCTGTCTTACAGCGTCTTTATAATGAGCTGATGTCAAGTCTGCCTCAACGTTTTTAGCACGAACGCACTAAACATGCAGCCATGCAGATTGCTATAGAAAACAAAAAGCAAGATTTCACTGTATTTCCTTAATTCGCAAGCCTCTTAAGCTTAAAAATGGGAGCCTTGTAACGAAAACCAATGGAAAACAAACAAGCTGATACAGCCTATCAATTCAATGGAACATAATTATATACATGTATACGTGAGCAGGGCTGCCACTAATTTATGGAAAAGGGACATGTGCCAAAAAGTAGCCAGGGATTCCAGCTTCTGCGATTCAGTCAAAATGCTGTATTTCTATAAAAGTAGTTGAGAATCTAAATCAAATATCCAGAACATTTCCTTGCCCCCAGCCCCATAATGACAGCCCTGTTCACCCTGTATGACTTTCTTGCAAGTACGCTTTACCAATGTTACCATTATTTACAATTAGTATAAATCTACTAGCGTTCTATCACGAATGCCGGTCTCTGATTGGCTATGCTACTCGCTATCTATTCTGTGATAGATAGTGAGTAGCGTTTGTCGACAAAACTATGGGGGCCGCTTCTTCACGTTTTCAAAGTGTCTGCGGGGAGAATTTAGATAATTTACTTGTTTAGTTTTGAACAACTAGTAGCTTAATACTAAAGCAATAAGATCATTCGCTCTCGATTTCTATGCGTGGTAGCTGATTGCGCCCTCATCAGCTATCACGCGATAGAAATCGAGAGTGAATAATCTAACTGTTAAGTAGAATCATAATATGACAGCTTGAGTACGAGTCAAAGTGACAATGTGTATTTCCTCAAATACAAGTATATACATGTACACGTGGTCACCTTGAGAGTCACAGTTAAGTTTCTAGAAATCTTAAATACTGATACCGCCACTTCCTAAAGACGGCGGTCAGTGCAGTGAAGATCACAAGACCTAAGAGGTTGGAAATAGAGGGTATCAATGACAATACAGTATTAGTAACCAGGCAGGGTTGGTGTTTCACGAGGTATGATAATTATATCACAGGCTCGAGAAGTGGACAAAAATTTATCGAGTCCTTGCAAATTCCTCTCTTAACCACTGAGAGTCTTTATAAAATCTTGGGTCTCCTAACCGTAGGGCAGTCCTTTTGTAGAAGTAATAATATAAAACAGCTCCTAGAAAGAAATGTAACAAATGTAAAGGTTACCTTGATTGTTCACAAAACAGCAAATGCCCCACGTAGTTACTTTGATTAGCTTATAAATATTAACATTGTCCATTGACTTTTCTACAACGTTGATACCAGACCTTTTTTTAGTGAGACTTGTAACATAAAAACTTGGCCCTTTATAGCTGTGATACTGTATTTAGATTCCTTGCAACTTAAAAATAATTCTTTGCCTTGGGCCATTTCAGCTTCAATAAAAGCAAAACGCAAACAGTCGTGATAAACATTTGTGCGAAATGCATTTCTCTTATAACATTTCGTATGTTGCAAAATACATCTTCAGAAGCGATCTTTATTTCATGCCTGCCTCAAACGAAAACGTTGGCAGTAAGAAACTTTATCTGTATTAGCTCTGCTATTTTTTTACTACTCAGTGAGACGTCAGCTGTTATTCTATACTTAACTAGTATCCGGTCTTTTTCTTTGCACATTTATGTTTAAATTCACTTGTAAACGAAATAATGATCATTATCATATCTGAAACTATTGAGAAAATCCCCGTATGAGGGCCGTACGCATGAGCGCAAGCAGGGCCGGAAAAAGC
Organism: Galaxea fascicularis; assembly: GCA_948470475.1. Lineage (NCBI taxonomy): Eukaryota > Metazoa > Cnidaria > Anthozoa > Scleractinia > Euphylliidae > Galaxea > Galaxea fascicularis. The sequence goes on along the minus strand of OX419336.1, from coordinate 19,947,908 downwards.
CGTGCGGCCCTGTTAGGAACACGTACGGCCCCGCGCGATACGAGTTTAGAGGATTTGTTCACGTTTAACAACATAAATTATTACATCAATTTTATGTGCAAATTAGTCGCTTTTTTGTAATAACTTCATCTTTTACGCGCTCATGAAGAGTCCAAAGAGGCCATATGATAAAATGCTTATTCACTGAGTTAGGTCGGGCCGGACGGGAAAATATTTGGCTCTCGGTCATGGCGCACGTACCGACCATGACCTCGAGCCAAATATTTTCCCGTCCGGCCCTCCCACTCAGTCAATAAGTACATATTTCTGAAGATGTATGCCGTGTAACATGCGAAACTTAAGAGAAATGCATTAATTTTCATGAAAATGTTTACCTCTGCTGTTTGCATTTTGGTTTGTTAATCCTTGAAATTGTAAATATATCTCCACTTCCAACCCTCTATTTCATACCAATAAAGATCCAACATTTCAACCTATGTTTCTCCAAAATAAAAAGCTGGGTAAATACTTATCATCAACTTTCCACATTATCAGTCTGTTGAGGGATTGATGGAATGTTTAATTCTACAGACAGCTGCTACCAGAATAAGCATACTGTAAACAATGTGAAGAACAAACTTTACTCACCAACTCTCTGAAAAACAAACAGTGCTTGAAATGCTTCATTCCACACAAATCTTCTGGGGGCACCCCATTTTAAAGTCTATATGTAGAAACATAAATATGTCATCTAGTAACTAACTTGACTGTTCATTGGAGGCAATTCAACTAGTGGTGATCTGTGATCTGAACAGGCAGTTTTAATGTCGCCAGTGAGTTGAGCTAGACTCAATGAACTATAATAACACTTTTAAGGGAAGGAATAAACGAGAAATATTTTTTTCCATTGAGTGATGTCAGAAAACATCCATACTCACTTTAGGGAAGGTCAATGGACAACTATGAAAATCAAAGTGGCTATGAGCCACTGAACTTAGAAAGTGAATTATACATGTATTTACCACTCATGGTTTTGACTTATGACACCTGGGTTATATTTTATGCATGAGTTATCTTTGTAGGATCAATTTTAAGCGCAAAAGTCCTATTCACTGAACAAATTTCTGTTCCCCTTATCCTAGACAAAGTTATCGTTTATAGTATCATGATCGCAATTTTGGCTGTACAGTTAGCCTGCCAGCAAGCTAGTGTATGGTGAGAATTAAATTTTCTTTCATGCCAAGTGTTTTTACTGGTCAGTGGATTCACAAAATGTTAATAAGAATTGAAGGAGAGAAGAAGCAAAGGAGTGAAATCTGCCTCACACCTACAACTCGGAAATGTAAAATAAGACTACTGGTAGAAGGGAAGGGGGGGGGGGTTCAATATCTCCAGATGAAAACCATGAAGTTTGACTGCAATTTTCAAAAAAGACCTTAGGGATCAAAGTGAAACAAACATTTACTGGAAGGGGTGGGTGGGAGAAGGATGGACTGACTGAGAACTGGGAAATGTATCTGATACAAAAGCCAGTTTCAGGTGGGCCAATCACAAAGACTTCTGTAGCTACACCTGTAGCACACAGCTACTGCATGTTGATCATGGTAGAATTTTATTCTTCTAAAATTCCCTTACAGAGGGTTTGCTTTGATCAAGAGCAAATAATAATTACAATTATTGTGGGCTGCAAGCCTCAAATTTGTCAACGACTGTGATGTTTTGTGAAGGTATGGGCTTGTATAATTAAAGCACACTTACCATGGTCCATACATGAAGTCCTACAGATAATGCCAGGTACAATATTGAAATTATTATGGTTGTTTTGAATTTCCTGATTAGGAGAGATACCAATCCAGCTTGAAAAATGAAGGTGTTGAAAAACACCAAAAATACCACAATGATTGCAAAGATAATGAAAAGGTCTTGAATTCTGAGAACAAACAGACAAAAAGAGGGTTAATATCACACAAAAACTGGGTAACTTTTCAGAACACTAAGATGTAGGTGTTTAATTTCTGGGGCTGATTAACCCATTTATGTCCAATGCGCCCCCTTGCGCCCTGGCAGACCGATGTGCCTTCTGCCGCCTGTGACGCCATCAGTTTGAACGGTCAAGCGTAGTTTCGTTGACTAACGTGTTTATCATAGCCAGATCTTTGAAACCATACCAGATTGAACATGATTCAGTCAAGGGGGGCCAAACAAAAAGGCAAAAAACCAAGCCACGTGAACGCAAAAATTCCTCTAAAAATCAGCCCCCACCACCCACTTACCTTTCCTTTCATCAAATCCTAGGATCCTAAACGCTTTTCCAAAACCTTTTCCCACCAAAACAAAGCCCACTCAATACCCAGCAAAAGCCCAAAAAAAATGAGGCAAAAAGAACGGGAAAAGAGGGAAGAGGAGAAAGCGAAAAGCAAAAGTCAAGACTGCTCGAAATTTTGCTTTCTGCGCATGCCCGTACTCTGAAAGCTAATGTTTTGCATCTGGAGCAGAAGGCCGCATAGTGCACGACCTGTCAATGGTTTTGTGGTGAGGTCTAGCTCCTAATTGCTAGATAGTGGCAAGAAAATGACTCGACTAGCTTGAAAACGTGATTTTCGGCGAAAGTTCCAGATGCCAATGGGTTAATCATTAAATACAGCCATTTATACCACAACATAGAAAATACAGCCAATCAAAACACAGGAAAGCAATTGTATATTTGTTGGCATTCCACCAAACCTTCCCATCATGCAACACACTGATTGTGTAGGGCTAAGTATCTTCCATGACATGGTACAACAACAATCTTTTATTCACACTATTCAGGCAAAAAAGTAGGAAAAAAAACCATAGAAAATGAATTGATAGAAATTATATAACTATATCTACAATTTTAAAATCAGTGTGTAACAGCCAAAGTAGAAGAGCTTTTGAGTTGGCTGCTGTTTATTTACAAGTAAAGGAAAGAAATAATAATTACAATTAAGAGTCATTGTCAGAGAAAACCAGGCTGGGGTGAAAGATGGGGTTCGGCCAATTGACTTCAAACTTTCACCATTTTAAAATGCCTGTCTGAAATGATAAAGAAGAATGGTATTTATTGATTTCTCTGGTATTTGCTTTCCTACTTTGACCACCCCCACCCTTGTTTTGGCCTTCACTGACCCCGAAGTTTGATGCTAAATAAAACACATTTCGCATCATTTCTGGGGACTCATGTCAGTTGTTTGTGTTGTTTACAGGTTATATTACATTCTTCAAGCACAAAATTCGAATTTTTCTAAGATTTTCGAAATTTTGTGCCATGTGCGAAAATGGCATATGCTAATTTTGACCTAATTTGAGAGTGACTTTTCTCAGAGGTGTGGCGTTTTTTTCCAACAGTCTCACAGTAGTTTGCAAGTCTAATATCTCCACTACTAAAATCTGTAAACTTTAACTTGAGCTGTTAATATGTGTTTGCATGAACCACGCTAAATATTAGCAATGCACCCCGGTGTTTTTCATGGCAACATTTGTAAGTGGTTTCCTTATTTAAATCATTGAACGTCTCTCAACTCTCATAATTTGTCATATTATAACTCATTACTGTTAGAATGCTGTTCACGATTTAAAAACAACAGACTTGATACCTCACATTCTCTAAAATCAAATAAATTGCGATACCGCGAACAGTAGCCCAAGTTTCCCGCGAGGTTTTAGCAGCTTATTTTCTCAGAATAAAATAGTCGGCCTTAGCTAAAATTTACTATTTTGGTATATAGAGCATTATCTTAAACTACGATCTTACTTCAAAGTATTGCCTTTTAATTCGAAATAATTAAGATTGGCTGTCAATCGTACAGAGGATCGATTATAGATGGCGATTATGTTGCAAGATATTGCCAAGTGTTGAAATTTTATGATGTCATGCAAGGAGCGTTTGTTGGTGAAACTATCAATTCAAACACTATTACACTGTAGTACATGGAATTGCCAGGAAAGGAGTATAATCATTTGCAATATTATTTACAAATCCCTCAGGCCCGGCCAGGGGTTTTGGGGTAACGGTATTTTTTGGTCAAAATTCGGGTATAAAGTACACTGTATTTAGTTTTTCCTGTATTTTAGGTATTCAGATTAAGATTTTACTTATTCATTTTCAGGTATTTAGTATCGTTTCAAAATAATTTTACGTACATGTATAAAATTATTGGTATCTTGGAGGGGAAATATTGGTATCCCACTACTCCCCCTGGCCAGGCCTGATCCCTGCAGGAATGTTTTCTATATTATTATTGGGCAGAATAATCAGCTGGTATCTGACCAACTATGTATATCACACAAAACAGCCATCATTTCCCGGATGGTATTCCACAATTATTCTATTATGTATACCTACCTATGTATACCTGTATTAGGGATTTTTGAGATAGCAGAAGTTCCGCAGGGGCGAATGTTGCTTATTTTACAAGCCTTAAGTTTTTTTAAGTTGTATCATTAATTGGATGCTGGTTACAATAAGCGTATGGAAAATAGAGAATCCGGAATGCCGGAAAGCCAAAATCCTGCAACTCAAAATCCCCAAATTTGTATGTGAAAGTTGATGTGCTATCTCAGAACTACCATTGCAACACCAGACTGAAAAGAATAACACCCTGGGTAGTAAGCATGCAGAATACATCCTTCACCCCCTTGCCCTGTCCCGTATTTTTCCCCAAACTTATGTAAGCACAACACATTGATTCTATAGTTTTGCTGATAAAAGAATATATCATTCTCAATTCTTATTTTTTCCAGCATTCCATCTTTCCAGCTTTCTGGATTCTGGCTTTCCGGCATTTGTGATTTTAGTGATGTGAGGTATCAAGTCTGTTGTTTTTAAATCGTGAACAGCATTCTAACAGTAATGAGTTATAATATGACAATAAATTATGAGAGTTGAGAGACGTTCAATGATTTAAATAAGGAAACCACTTACAAACGTTGCCATGAAAAACACCGGTGCATTGCTAATATTTAGCGTGGTTCATGCAAACACATTTTAGTAGTAGAGATATTAGACTTGCAAACTACCATGAGACTGTTGGAAAAAAATGCCGCACCTCTGAGAAAAGTCACTCTCAAATTAGGTCAAAATTAGCATACGCCATTTTTGCACATGGCACAAAATTTCGAAAATCTTAGAAAAATTTGCTTTTTTTAAAAGTTGGAATTTTGTGCTTGAAGAATGTAATATAACCTGTAAACAACACAAACAACTGACATGAGTCCCCAGAAATGATGCGAAATGTGTTTTATTTAGCATCAAACTTGGCATATATTTAGCGTGACTTCGGGGTCAGTGAAGGCCAAAACAAGGGTGGGGGTGGTCAAAGTAGGAAAGCAAATACCAGAGAAATCAATAAATACCATTCTTCTTTATCATTTCGGACAGGTATTAAATAGTGAAAGTTTGAAGTCAATTGGCCGACCCCCATCTTTCACCCCTGCCGACAATGACTCTTAAACTAATTCACAAGGCAAGAAGTGTTATGAAAACAGAATGGAAATATTACATTAAAAAAAATTACTTTCAGAAAAGTAAAAAAATGATAGTCAATATGATTACAAATTGAACTTTAATTGGAAATTCAGAGAAGAAGAAACTATGGCTGACATTTGAGGAGATGATTTTTACACCACTTTTTAAAACTACTAATAGAGCGCCGTTTCAAGTTTGTTGGTACCGTTTCCCATAACTTCATATACAAAAGGGAAATTTGATCGATAAAAATTACCCTTAGAGGCATATCTGGTGTTATACTTGTGCAAGTTAGAGACTGTTATGAGAGAATCATATACAAAAACAGTGAAGGAATATTGGAAGAAAAAATATATTGCACATGTACATATACTCAGTTTAAGAATATCAAGAAGTTTATAGAAAACTTGGGATGACTCTCTACTATCAGCAAAAAAAAAACAAACAAACAAAACAATTAATGCATTTATTTTGAAGAGAACATAACTTGTTTAGATTTGATGGATAAGTATTTCCCCACACTAAAACTGCATAATTTAAATAAGGGCACATCAGTTGTTGCTGCCGCATTTCGAACATTTTTGTTTTCGCCTTTGTTTTTTATAATCACTTTCTGTCACGCTTATATGTCATTTTCGTAATCATTATTCTGTTAGTTTTTCCTGCATAATTTTGCCTTTGTTCAGTTCATTAGTATAAATTCACTGTTTTGCTTTAAAATTCATTCTCATTTTGTGCTTCTGGGAGAATCTGCGTCATTTTGAAGTTTTGTCCTTGTTCTTAGTTTGTTCCGTTTAAAGCCATACAACGTTTGTAAGTATTCTTTCGTCGTTTGTAATTCTCTTGTCGATTTCTGTTCGCTTAGTTCTTTGTAGTAACGTATTTCTTTGTTTCTTTTAGCAACCATTTTTTAAGTCAATAATAAACTTTGGATGTAAAGTACAAGCGTGTTGGAGCTTCGGCTTTTTGGCCCCGACATCAGTGTATAATAAAGTTGCTCGAGCTCATGTCCGGATTTTTTTAAATTCATACAGGATCCCAATATTTTTAGGTACCTTGTTTTCAACATGGGTAATTTGATCTTTCCAATTCTACAACTGTATATAAACACCAAGGTACATGTACTTAATGACCCAGTAAAGACCAGTAGACTTTGCGTGCTGCAGCCTTTCGGCTGCCATTTTTGTGATGTTGAAAATTCCGAGTTATTTAGTTTAACTAAAAACCCATCTACATCAGCTGAGTTATTCTTCTCCTCTTCTTCTGAAGGTCTTATGATATAGCTTGTTTATCTGAAAACACTTCTACATGTTCTTTGACAAACGTTATTGCAGATTTTAGTTGTATTTGGTCTAAATGTTGTGTGAGGTTGAATCCTACTCATTCACAATGGCAAACCTGTCCTGAGGAAGACCTCGTTTACCTGGACATGTCCAGCAGATACGACTTCGACCTATGGAATTCCAGAAAACTCGCACTTGTGGCTTTGGTGAAGCTGCCAACAGTGAATTTGCTGAATTCCTTTTACATCAACTGAGAGAGCATTTATCACAGTGATGGTGACAACTTGCGATTATTTCATGCATGGTGACATCAATTACCTTTCTGTACAGTTAGTTTCTTTGCTTGAATGAATTTTACTAACACTGAATTTTAAGGTGGTAAACCTACATGTACGTTCCACTATTGTCTGCTTCGTCTGCTTGTACTATTGAACCATAAACATTTACATTTTCATTTTCGAGAAGAGACATGAGTGAAGAGGACCCTGGTGAAAATCTTCACAGGATCTTCAAGGATCTTTGAAGATCTTCAAAGACCTGCCAAGGATCCTCAAAGATAAAGATCTTTTAAGGATCCTGTGAGGAACCTTGAAAGATCTTCAAAGATCCTGCATCTGCAAGATCTTGTGTTTCTATCTATAAAGATCCTTGAGGAATTGCTAAGGATCTTGGAAGGATCTTGCAAAGATCCTGGCTAAGATTCCGGCAAAGATCTTTACAAGGATCCTTGACTATCCTCAAGGATCTAATGAGGATCTTTGAAGAATTCTAAAAAGATCCTTTAAAAGATCTTGCAAAGATCTTTGCTAGGATCTTCAAGGATTTAATGAGGATCTTTCAAGAATCTTGCAAAGATCCTTTAAAAGATCTTGCAAAGATCTTAGGCAGGATCCTTGACGATCCTCAAGGATTTTATGACAATCTTTGAAGAATCCTAGAAAGATCCTTTAAAAGATCTTGCAAAGATCTTTGCTAGGATCTTCAAGGATTTAACGAGGATCTTTTAAGAATCTTGGAAAGATCCTTTAAAAGATCTTTGTCAGGATCCTCCAGATTCCTCAAAGATGTCATGAGGATCTTTGAATAATCATAAAAAGATCCTTTATAAGATCTTGCCAAGATCTTTGCCAGGATCCTCAAGGATTTAATGAAGATCTTTGGCATGATCCTTAAGAATGTTGGAAGGATCTTTAAGGAATCTTAAGAAAATCCTTGCTAGAATCGTTCAGGATCCTCAAGGTTTAATGAGGATGTTCAAAGGCTCTTCAAAAAGATCTTGCAAAGATCTTTGCCATGATCCATCAGGATTATCAAGAACTTTTAAATAAAAAATGAGTATCTTGGAAGGATCTAAAAGAGATTCCACTAACAATCTTGCAAGGATCTCTATTAGGATTCAATGAAAATCTTTGCAAGATCCTTTGAGGGAACTTGCAAAGATCTTTGCCTGTCAATCCTTGAAGATTTTATGATGAACTTACAAGGCTCCTTACTAAGATCTTGGCAACTATAACTATACAGATGTTTTTTTTTTATTTCCAGTGTATTTGTTTGGCCTCATTTTATTTGCATTTTTCAGAAGTTAAGAAAGTATGAAAAAGTTGCAAGGCATACCCAGAAAATAGTAACAATTAGTTCTCGATAATAAATTGATTATTACACCATGTTGCAATGCAAAGGACAAAAATTGGAACTAATTCAAACACAAACGTCAGTGAGATAGTAATACATTGAGATGATTACACTTAACAAGGCAAGCTTTATACTTTGAGTGATTACAGCTGACTGATGATGAAAGGCTCAAAATTAAATTAAAACCAAGTGTACTAATTGTTGAGAAGACAAAGATTTTAAAAAAGCCAAAAAAGTCATCTAAATCATTAAATTTTTCTGATCATGGTAAGTCGACGAATCCTCACTTCTTTCATATTCAGTTTTTCTCGTCCTTCGCTTGCGTTTTTTGTGAATTCTAATTTTCTACTCGTTCTTCCCGTCTTCTACGTTTCTGTCTGATCTTGTCAGTAATTTTTTTCAAAGAAGAGTTAGAGCTAGTATCGGAGCTGGAATCTTCGGTTGAACACTCCGATACATGTAATTTCACAGTTCTTCGTATTCTTTTTTTGGGAGACATCTCTCCTTCATGTGAACTCTCATCTTGATCATCCGTCCACTCATCCGAACTCTCATCATCTCTATCTAACTCTTTATCGGAGGTAAGTTGCTCCTGAACATGGAAGATTCTCAAGATTGGGGAATACGAGCTGCTAGACGAATCCGAACTGTTAGAGTTTGTACTCGCCAGTTCATCTGATGAGTCGTTTCCCGACATGATGAATACGTGTGTATTGGTTTTTCAATGAAATCGTGGGAAAATTAACCATGAGGAGGAAAATGTCACACTGAGTTGCAGTCGCTTCACGCGTGTCGCATCTAACAGTCACGCGCTCATTACTAGTAACGACCAATAGCATAAAAGATACGTCACGGCGTAGGTGCGAACACGTGTTACGGCCGATCGAATTTCTTAAAAAACTAAAGGTCACTTGCTGGTTGTCACTGCAGTGCGTCGATTATTACCGGATTTGCGAGGCCCAAGATTAGAAGTCCTTTAGTTCAGAAGCTCCTCGACTTCATTTTGAAGAAAATGGCAAAAAGCGAAAGGTTGCAGATTCAGAAGCTAAGGGAGGATCAAGGTAAGTAGGAAATGCTCAAGATTATTTAAATTTACGGTCGTTATAAAGGTTATGTTTACAAATTGGAAGCGATTAATGCCTATTGTTTATTAAGTACAGTAGTCAGATATTCTTGGTCAATTACAAAGTCGAGGGGGATAAAGTGGAACGAATTCTTTCAAGAGTACAGTGGCTGCGGTATTGTGCGATCTTTTGTCGATCTAGGTAACAAATACTGGGAAGTTCACAATGGACCGTCGAATAAGAAAATAATGATTCGTTCTTGCAAAGAACACCGACCAAGGCGGGGTATTCTGACCCACTGTAAGGCAGCTAAAAAGAGGCTGATTTCCAGCATTTGCCACAACTTTAAATAGTTTTATTGATATCATTAATTCAACTGAAAATAAGGCCATTAAATAAGCAACGACGTCCGTAAATTCGATTCAAATATTCTCATCCCGGTCATTTCGCGTCGTTTACATAACTTTGGTGACAAGTAGGGGGGTTTGTTTGTTTCGTTGTAGCCTAAATCTGTTCTTTTTACTTCATGAAAATAATCTCAGTTCAAATGTCTTTTACAAGACATTTTCGATTTTGAAATTTTGATTCACATCTATAAATAATTTGAGGGATTTTACTTCACCCATGAATTAGAAGTTAATTTGTAGCAGACTAACTACTACATGTACTACTACCTATTGTGCCCAGGATTTCCTTTGTGTTCTTTTGTGTGTACTGACTATTTGCTGACTACAGGCTATATTACCAGTTGTCTAATAAAAGTCATTTCACTGGTTAAGTTAAACACTCTAAGAAGCACAAATCATTTCCTCAATTACTTTTGTAGTCATTTTACTTTCTCACAAATGAGACTCTATAACAGTCATCAGTTGCTGTATTTAATGTCCCAGGTGCAAATGTAACAATTAAGGCTTATGGCAGGTTTTGGTATAAATCAGATAATGCTAGTTCACTTTGACTGGCAAACTTTGAAAAGAAACTGAGTTCAATCACATGACAAATTTTCTGTTTATTTTAAGGGCCTAAAGAAGATTGTGAAAAGGAGGCCATTGAAAGTCTTGTTAATTAAAAGTAAGTATCTTCATAGTGGCTTTAACAGGCGTATTATAGACATCTGTGTTGTCAAGTCTCAAGACCTACAATTTAGTCTCAATGAAAACTCAATTTACAGAGAGGAATTTGAAGTTTGTTACCACACAAGAATACATCTTTTCACCAAAATGTCTGAGATTGTAATGAAACAATTGAAAGGTAGTGTCAATATCTTCATTCCAACTAACCTGTACATGTAAGCTATAAGTTGCCGTTTACGCTTGACATATGTAGTTTGCCTTTAAAGCATTTTAAGCAAGAGATTTGTTCAAGAGGTTAATAAAGTAACAATAATTGTTATTGTGACATGTCTATAAAGATTTATTAGTTTTATTGTCATTGCCTATGACAAATTCAAATTCTTTAATTTGACTAACATTTTTTATTTTTTCCTAGGATGCATTGTCAAGAAAGATTCCCAGAAAACTGTCGATAGACACTGGAATGAAATAAGAAGGGCTATACACCAAAAGTGCAATGATTTAAGAAAAAAGCATGTACATGTAAATTAATTTTGTATTACAAGATCACTGAATAATCTTGGTATAAAAGTAAAGATTTATTACTGCGTATTTCAATAACATGCAGACTCAAAAATTCAAACTACAACTGACAAATGCGTTTTTCACTACTGTCAATCAAATGTTCAGCAGCTCCTCCCAGCTTCCAACCACTGCCGAACACTGTTTTGTTGGCTGAACTATGCTCAATGAGTTGATTACCGTGCCCTCGGCTGTAGTTGGAAGCTAGGAAGAGCCACTGAGCACTTGATTGATGGTAGCCAAAAACACATGGCAGTTGAGCTTTGAATTGTAGAGTCTGCATGTTATTGAAAGGCGCAGTAATCTACAAACCTTTTCTCTTAGGTTTTTTTGTTTGTAGAGATGTTTCTGTTAACATTCCAGAACAAATGTGGCTCAATTATTTATATATTGTATTGTTACATAATTCTTACATAATCCAATTCATTCTGTCGCCTTTTAGGTGTTCTGCAGCATAGTTTAGAGTGTTGTTCATTAGTCTGCATTGTCCTAAATCCGTAATATATGCAGAGACGCTTTTGGAACTTTCTAGATTTACATAAGTATATAAGCGTGTGAGTTTAGCTTGATATTTGCTCAGAGAATATTGAACGTGTGTTGAACAAGGAATAAACGTTTTGCAAACTGGAGTAGTTGACAGTATGATGATTGGTAAATGAAGGGTGAGAATTAATGCAGACAAGTGACTGTCCTAAATAAATTGACAGAACCATTGGAAATTGTTGAGGAGCTTTTAATAAAAATTAAAGGAACTGTGAGGATCTTCAAGGGTGGCAGGGAATAGACAGAGATCTTTGTAAGACCCTCAAGGATCCTATTGGGTTTTGAAGATCTTAGCAGGAATAAATAGGGATCTTGTTCTGATCCTCAAGGATTTGTAAATATCGATCTTGGCAAGAAGTTTGAGGATTTTGGCAAGAATATTGGGGATGTTGAAAGATCTTTGAGGATACTGACAAGAAATTATAAGGATCCTTGAAGATCTGTGTAGGACTTTGGCTTTCTCCTTAAGGATCCTTGAAGATCTTGAAAGGAATAGATAAAGATCTTTGAAAGACCTTCAAGGATCCCTCAAGAACCTTGAAGATCTTGGCAGGATCTTTTTAGGATCCATGAAGATCCTTGAGGATCTTGGCAAGAAGATTGAGGATCCTTGAGGATCTTGGCAAAAATATTGGGATGTTGAAAGATCTTTGAGGATACTGACAAGAAATTAAAAGGATCCTTGAAGATCTGTGTGGGACATTGGCTTTCTCCTTAAGGATCCTTGAGGATCTTGATAGGAATACATAAAGATCTTTGAAAGACCTTTATGGATCCTTCAAGAACCTTGAAGATCTTGGAAGGATCTTTTTAGGATCTTCAAGGATCCATGAAGATCCTTGAGGATCTTGGCAAGAAGTTTGAGGATCCTTGAAGATCTTGGCAAGAATGTTGAAGATCCTCAAAGATCTTTGAGGATCTTGCTGAAGATCCACAGTAAGATCTTAGAAGATCCTCATGGAGATCTTCAAGGATCTTTGAGGATCTTACAAAGTTTTTCACCAGGGGAGGCTGAGCTGTCCATTCCAGCACAAACAGGAAATATATCAAGCAGTTGATGATAACATGCACCCGATCAAATTTTGCCGCTTCGAAGTGAGAGCCAAAACATCAAAAGAGGTGCGCAAAGTCTAATGGTCTTCACTGGGTCTTTCATGCAAGCCTTCCTCTCAAAATTTTAAATATTTACAGGAGTGACTTTTTTACATGGTGAGGTTATTGACATCAAGTTAGTTTTTTTCAAGTTAACTGATAATTTATTAATGGCACAATAATAATTAAAACCTCTAGTCATCTCACAGTTCATAACTGATTCAATATCATTTATGGTATAAAATAGTCATGCAAAACTTTCTTGTAATATTACTATGAAATTATTATCCCACAAGTCAGTAGTATTTTCTTTGCATACTCGCTCACATAAAAGCTTACGTGTATTAATAAAGAAAATACATGTGCAAGTGACTCATGGGATGTTCCAAGGTATACTGTACATGTACCACTGGAAATCATTGCATAACTATATTAATCTCTACTGAAGGACTTTCATGTTGATAGAAATGTGAAAAGCAGGAAAAGGTATGGAATGAAACAATGGATAAACAATAATAACTTATTGGTATACATGTACACTGTAGGTAATCACATGGGGCCAAGCAACATTAAGGACTAATCATCACACATGTTTTCAGAAGTTGCTGAAATTGCAGAGTCTCACAGTATCCCTTGGCCCCTGCCATATATTTGTCTGTAAAAATTGGCAAGTTTGGTGTCTCATAAATTTGCACTAGTTTGCAACCGATTCTTATGAAACCTAGCATCTTTACTAAATTTGGCATGATAAATCAATCTATGGAAATTGTTTTTTGTTTGTATGACAAATAAGAAAAATTGTTATTTTGCGTGACATCTGTAAAGTGGTCCATTGGGCATAACCTTCATATAAACAGACCATCCAAATGTTGAAACAGTGGAAAGTCTAAAAGCACAGTCTATGTTCTTGTACTAAATCATCATAACAGAGCTTCTCTACTGCTTTCAAATGCTGCATTTTTCAAATTTTATTTGCTCTTGCTCATCACCACATTTGTCATAGTTTTTCATAATAGCAGAAACAGTTTTATATGAAAGTATATGGTAGATAAAGATACACATACAATTTTTTATGTGAAGGAATGTTTGCAGCTATTCTGTGGTGAAATGTTTGTTTTCATAGGCTTCATAGTAAGCAGCTTAATGTAAGATGACCGCAAACAAGACATTTCCTTCATTCTTACCATGTGGTTACCAGCTTTATTTAAAGACATTTTCCCCCAGATTTGGGTAAAATAACACTAAGTTTCAACGAGCAGCTAATGAAATGTTTGTTTCCGGTTGGCAAATCAAACCATATTTAGCTTTAAACATATGTATTGTCACCAAACTGGACAAATAGGTCTTCAATCTAATCACACATATCACAGAGAAAAATCATGATGCAAGAAAATCTTGTGGATACCAATTCCTTTCATAAAAAATCATTCCATATTGGGTCATAGTTAAGGTCCTAAACTGTATAACAATAATCATTATATATTATAATCCTATTATTGCCTTATTGTATGAATGCAGTAAGAATAACTCAAGGCATGCCTCCGGTCAAACATTATTTTTCAAGTATCAAAACACAACAGGGTCACATAGGGTTTCCCTCGCAATTTCAACAAAAAACTACAACAGGACAAATGTGTCAAGACTAAAAATAGAATTAGTGGACACAAGAAGATTAAGTTTTAGCATGTTATCTGTCAAAATTTTTGGGGATAAAATGCAAATCAAATGGATTTAATGTTGCATTTGACTGTGGCTTTCTAACATGAATGCTCGTCTGTTTAGAAACATTTAAAACTACATTTGATAGATTCAAAAGATACATAACTCAGAAAAGAATATTGCCTTATGTCTGACACATTTTTCGGTGTTTTGTCTAAAGTATTCACAGACTGAAATTTAACTAACATATTTAAAGGTCAAACTAATTATTTAAATCTTATTAGTTGCTGTACTGAGCCCTTGATTTAAAAACACAACGCGCGCTCTTGTAAATACCTACGCAAAAAAAAAACGTACATACACTACTCCCCAGGAAAATGGAGTTAAAACATGAAGCAAGTTAGTTAATGTAGAGAATGTCCGTGAGCTACAAAAGTGATGAAATAGATATGTTGTTTTCAAGTAATTAACGAACGCGCCAGCGAAGCAAATTAATCAATAACTGTAGTTTTGCATGATCTGTGTTCAATGATGAACTGAAAAAAGTCTGCTTCGACGCCTGTAAACGAGGTGGACCAAAGTGGCCCTGTATTCTGTAGTTGCTGCCCTTGATCGAGTAAAGACTGAACACACCCTATAGTAAGATCAACATACGAACAGAAAATGGCGTGCTAAAGATCTTCTTCGTGCATGCATTTATAGTAAAGATTCTCATCTCGAACAAACATATGTGTTTACATATTTACATTGTTTTTGATAGACTAGACTAAAATCCACAGATTAAATTTTCTTTGCTTGAATTTGATTTGCAAGTTTTGATCGTGATTTCTAGCTGTTTGATTCTTCTTGTCCTGAAATATTATATCAGACACTGTTATCTCAACAGGTTTTACCAACAACGGCAATATTTTAAGCTGACAGGGTTCACTAAATTGGGAAGTAGGCCGTTAATAACCTGCTAGTGCAGACATTTGTATTTAACTGACACTGTGTGGGATTGTTTATTTGTGCATAGTGATACTGAAACTATACGCGGTATACCTCACCGCGTCTGAAAAAGAGTACAATAAATTATCTGGGGTCCAAAAAAATCTGATAACAATGTGAACTTTACGCGATCGTGCCTGAGATAAATGCGTGGGTTTTTAAACAACCGAAAATGGTTTAAAAGGAATACCGCAGGGGTTCAAAAAATAACCAGAAGGCCGCTTGACTTCTTAGAGTTGATGCTTAGAGTTATAAATTCAGTAAACAGTTCATTTAAGAACACTAGCAACGCTCTTCCAGTCAAGAGAGCAAAACATTTCTTCGAATCGGAAATGCCCGCCACAACACCCATGGTGAGAGAAAATTATATGGCGCTATAGATATACTCACATGTACAGCACCAAAAGAACAACATCTGCAGTGCGAAACAGTTCCCCAAAGGAGTTGATAAATAAATCGACGAAAAGGAACAAGAGTTGGAGATAAACCACGAAGCAAAACCGTGAAACTTTCATCCTGTGTCAACCATGATTATTTGACAGAGTAAAGAATGAATCCGCTGACAGAAGCTGTCTTCCTTAATTGTGAACTGGGAACTAGTGGCGGGAACGCCTGACAGAAAATTACACAAAGCGGGAAATGAGGAAATGTATGCCCATACAAAACAACCAACAACCACGCAGAATGAAGTGCACTGGTTTTCTTTTTCACTCAAAATCAAAATGTTTATGAGATTAGACCATGAAAAACAAGTTTTTAATTCAGCCTTTAAAACGTGATTTCAGTCCTCGGCTCCTGTCATCACTTCCCGCAAATCCGACCTCCATCCCATACATAGGAGTCCCAAAAGAGGGGGTCTCTGGAGCCCCAGAGACCTAAGACCCTTATACATAGGAGGCGTGCATTCTTTCGTGTAATTTGCCTATAAAATCAAATTTTGAATTGCAGCCTTTAGTTTGACATGGTTTGACGCTATTCTGGTTAAAAGATCATTGAATGTAACTCAAAAAGTTACAATTCACGACCCAACGGTTCAGCACTTGACTCCTGCCTAGTGCCTTCATCAGGGGTTATCTAATGCTGCAATAAGCGGAGTTTTACCTTTTTACAAAGAGAAACTACTTTTTGGTGACAAATTGATTGACGTTTGGTCTGTCCGATGTACTCATGATCACAATCATTGTACGGAATAGAATAAACACCGTGAGTTCGTCGTTCCTTTAGTACAATATCCTTCGGTTTAGTAACAATATGACTTAACGTCTAGAAAGGTTTTGGTCAACTTTAATGTTGTGGCTACACAAAAGTCTCTTGATAGGTTTTGTAACCCCCTGGACGTACGGGATGAGAGCAGAACCCGTGGGACGTGGTCGATTCCTCTTCCTATGAAGTATTAAGGTTTTGTTATTCATTTTCATTCAATCATATTCATTTTCGTATACATGTATAGTCTCGGGGAAGAAGATGGCGGGTTGGGACAGATCACGGTTTTCGAAAATGATGTGACTTTTCTTGTTGTTCTTTCCACCTGATAATTACACAAGCAACAATAATATTTGCGGAAGTCTCAATTTAAAAGAAACTTCGAGTACTCACTTTGGTATTTTGATATCATTTATTCTTGTTGCGAATTTCCACGCGCTAAGAAGTAATTTTTGGGAAACATAGGAAATGTTTTCTTAGTTAATCTTGATTACAGGCACTTAGTATCTTTGTTATGTCATGACGCATAATTTAATTTTCATAATTGTTTTAGCCTAATGAATAAAAGATGCAATGTTACAGTTCAGGAAATAGTGAGGTTCACATTTCTCCAACTTTCTTATCTTCAGATCTACTTACACCAGGAGTTCCAAGAAGAAGCACTTTTTCCTCTTTGGGGTAAGTATTATTAGAACGTAAAACGTGACAAAAAAAAAAAAAAGACTAAATTCGAATGCGCGAGGATACTTGTTGATATGCCACGCAACTTGTTTTTGCTGTTTGCCTCTGAATTGTTGCTTGGTTTCTGTCATACGTCAGTGTACTTTTGCCTTTTTTTGGCATTGTTTAATTATACTATTTTAGCATCAATGTAAAGAGCGAAAGAACGTCTTGGTTCAAACAAAAGTCATGCCTTAGTTTTCTCAGTAACTGGAGTTCTGAAGCTGTTTATTTTCAGGGCGTTTACACGACAGAGCAAAAATGGCACGCATCCGACAAAAACTGGAACGGTTCCAATAGTTTTTGCAAAGAAACAATGAACTTTTACTCGTTCGTCCGGTCGCGGAACGGAGAAAAGTTCACTGATCCTTTGCAAAAACTATTGGAACTGTTCGAGTTTTTGTCGGATCCGTGCTATTTTTGCTCTGTCGTGTAAACGCCCCTTCATTTTTTAAAAATTAATACGTACTTTTTAGTAGTTTAAAGTGCCTATAGCCCCAAATATTTTTTTCGCTAAAATAAATCTTTGTACCTGATCGAAACACATTGCGGCATTTTTTCCTTTTTTCAATAAATCTTGACTTTTGATGAAAATAGGAATATTGTTATCCGCGCTATATAAGTTTTGTTATTATTATTGTTATTTTATTAAACTTTCACGACCGAGTCAGAAGGGGCATGGGTCTATTCCTGATCTGACGTCACAAACTAATTTGCATCACATTAACTCTTTGTAAACATGTATGCAAAGTAGATTGTGACGTCAAATCAGGAATAGACCCATTCCCCTTCTGACTCGGTCGCGAAACAAACGAACCTTGGTTTTTCGTAAGTTTTGAAGCCTGTAAAAAGACGGGAGTTATTAAAAATAGGGGAAAAAAGGGCTGCTATGCGTTTTGAACAGGTGAAAAGATTCATTTTAGCGAAAAAAATATTTTGGGGTGATAGGCCCTTAAATCTAAAGGCGATAACAATATCCGTGACTGACGTTACTTTAAGACCAAGCATCTGAGATTCGTTTCCAAAGTTGAAGCAAGAAAATGGAAAATCCTTTTAAAATGACAGCTCATTCTCTGCTCTGTTATCACGTGAGCAGTGTTGTATGTGTTACTCTAATAGAGTCTACATATGACTCCTGAATAACACATGAAATCGTAATTGTAAATGACTTAAATTATCTAGCCTTCTATTGTGCAATACGTTTTGCAAGCTTTAGTTTCAAGGATACATAAATTGTTGCTAAATATCGGGACACGTATTATTTTTACAGGGTCTTTCGCAGGCCGAATAATGTGACAGGGTGGGGTACAGAGGACACTAAATATGGAGGAGTGGGAAAGCTACCTGTTTTACCCCAATCCAATGCAGTTACTGGAGACATTGTCAGAAGTCGCAGCCATCAGCATTACTCCAGTGGTGTACATAATTAGTAAGTAATATGGTGACATGTCGCGTTTTCTTACAAGCGTGTAAAAACCATGGCCACTTCAGCCACTAAATCGAATATCAATCACTTGGTTATGATAAAAATTCAGATAAGACTGAGCTTTCCCTTTCAGCATTAAATTTACTTCAAGCACAGTGGAAGCATCTGAAGTAATCTCGTGGATCAACTAAATGTTGAGTATGTTTCATTCTTTGCCTAGTGACGCAAGTAGTCAATCCTACGCCGTGACGTCACTGTCCCTCAGCGCCTGCAGGATTAATGACCAGCAGTAAGTACTGTTGGCCTCTCTTGAACTCTTGTCTATGATTGGTCAAAAATCTAGGGAAATTTTCTCTAACTAAACCTGGAAGAGATCCATTAAGATTTAGGAGAATATGTTGAAAATGATCAAGTGGACCTTCCTCGCTGTCCGGTCCCCAAGAGTTTCAGCTCTGCCACACACGCTCTATCGGGTATCTTTGGCAGGAGATTAGAGTGTTTAGAAACAGTCAATATATTAAAAACGCTAAAATAAGGGGTGATTTTAAGCTATCGACTGCGCTTGTTTTCGGAAACATTCAAGATGCATTTAAACAAACATCCTGTATCCAAAGGATTTCATTTGAAATAAAAGTCGGGATGAAATAATGACCCGCTGAAGAATATGATGAAGGGCTATTATGCTCCAGACCATCAGTGGCTTTCGCTGTTATTTCACTTCCCAGTAGCTGAATTTATTAAGTGTTTTTGGTTTTTATTTTATATGTCTTTCAAATATATAAATTGCAGCTCACCTACTACTCTTCTTATACTGGAAAAATGATCGTCTTAGATCCCATGGAATATATTGATTTGCTTCTAGGGCTAATTGCTTTAGTTGCTATATGCTCTCGCTCTCTTCATCGAAACCAGGAGTTTTATTTAGATACTGTTGTACATGTATAAGTTACACTCAATTCTGATTTTTAAGATGAATGTTAAACTTCACTGACGAACCTAAATGAAATATACACTTTTGTTGCCTTGCAGATTACCAACTTCTTTGAATACCGAGTAAGTGATGTTAGCACCTGGGCCCTGTTTTTAAAAAAAACACCAAGGCTAACCGTGCCAATATCTCCGAATACGCGGGATACAAGCCAGAATGCGCAGTAGACCAGAACACAACACTGTTCCCTACTTTGTGTCGGTCGTTTAACGTACCACAGAGTTTAGTCAGTTTTTGAACAAGATATCCGAGAAACTATACAAAGACTAGAAAGTTTAACCATGTCATCACCAAGGCAGCACTTTTTCCTCAATTATTTAAAGAACCTGAGTGTTGGTCCGACCGGGGTTTGATTCCGCGACCTCCCATATGATAGATATTGTCCGGTGCTCTACAATGCTGACCCAGCCAGCCGGCGTTAGCTTTTAATCATGGATTTACTCAGGATTAGCGTGAATCCGCTTTCGAAGAAGTGATCGCAAATCGTGATTTATTTACCAGTTACAAGATCGGTGGTGTTAGTGTTCTAGAAAGAAAGCAACACGTGAGTGGAGCCAAGAAAAGGATATAAGGGCTGACGGCGAGTTTTTCCAACTATTATTTTTGTTTTAAGGCACGATAAATTAGACGAACCATGGCCTGGGCATGCGTACACTTCACATATTTGTCAGTTTGATGTTTTTCCAAGATTTGATCCCGAGCGTACAGACCTCGATGGTGAGATATTCAGACTATAGAATAGGTGACGTAAACTGAATACATTTCATCTAACTGCTGCTAACGAGATATTCTTTACTTTATTGAAAAAGTTCATTGAAGTCAAAATACTGAATAAACTGTATGCACTCACGTAGGTCATACCCATGCAAAGAGAAAAGAGAACTAGTGTTCAGCGAACAAAAGATGCAGATCTGGCAGCTCTGAGTGACTCATATCCAATAAAAAAGTTGTTCACGCTTGCTTGTTTGAAGACTGACAAACGTATGAGGAGGATTACTTTACTGAATTTCAGTTCAGTCAGTATGGGCTGTCTGTTGTGCCACCTCAGTGACCTCGTTGTTTTATTCTTATTTCAGTTCCTTGTGGGCGAAAGCTTAAGCAGGTAAGTACTGTATTTCGGTGGAATTTTACAGCTGGTTTAGTTTTTTTCTTGTGAGTTTATAACCTACGAACTGCGAGGAGAAAAAGTGGAAACAGAAGAGAATTACGACTGAGTGCATAAGACCTGAGCGATTGTAAGCATGCGCAATGAGGATCGATCAAAAACATGAAAGGAGCACAGTAGATTTGCAAGATTACTGAGGACCATTCGATAGCCCGTATTCAGTGTAACCTTAATCAATGCCTTTCCTTAGGAACTATCTCCCGCCACAAAAGACGCGCTGGAGCAACTATCACACAAAATCTACCGCACCTCAGTGTATCAAGACAGCATGACGGAGACTGGACCCAATCCTGTTCAAGAGCAGAAAGACTTAGTTTACAAGCTTATGCGGTTAACCAGAGGAGGCAGTGATTCGAGCGCATTGGAAAACTGGGAAGTGAATGACGACGAAGAAATCGCGGGAAAAGAATCAAGTGACGACGAGGGTGAAAAGACAGAGGTGATCTCACTATTTTTAGACTGTTCCAGGCGTTTAGATAGCAAACGGGGCACGATGGTACCAGCAGAGCCGAGGCGAAAAATGGAGGGCGATCCCCGCTCCAGTTTCTTTGCTCCTTAGTCTCGTTCTCGCGCCTTCACTATCTGAGAGCCTGGAACAGGCTATACTAATTTAATTTGTTACACTTTGAA
This sequence comes from Galaxea fascicularis, assembly GCA_948470475.1. Taxonomy (NCBI): domain Eukaryota; kingdom Metazoa; phylum Cnidaria; class Anthozoa; order Scleractinia; family Euphylliidae; genus Galaxea; species Galaxea fascicularis. The sequence continues at coordinate 19,926,415 of OX419336.1, read as the reverse complement.
AATTGTTCAAATACACAACAAAACAACTGAATAAAATAAGCCTCTTCTGTAGGCAGTCAACTCCTTATGGGAAAACACAGTTTAAATTCATTTGAAGTCAGTAAAAATAAATCACAGCCGTAAAGGTAAAGCACAGAAGAAAGAATGAGACACTAAGGGACTTGTTCAGTATGCTCACACATTAATTTTCAGAAGACATAAAACGTAACACATTTCACAGAGCATAAGAAAAATGGCCGTCGGCCTTTTCATTTTTATGTGATCATCACAACTGGTTATTCTCTGGCCCAACCCGCTGAATATTTTCAACTCGAAACCGAGCTTTCAGGTGAATCAAGTTTGGGGTCAATAACTTGATATTCTGTTTCAGGAAAACCAGGAAAGTAGAAAATGTCTAAAGAATGGAAAGATCTTTGACGACAAGGACACAGAAAGCGATTCAAAACGGTCAGCGGCGTGGCCCATTTGGCCAGTTGGGCTCAATAATATGCGTAAAGCGCCACTCAATTTTCCAAAGATACCGATGCCTACTTACACTGCATTGGACCTTGCGAGAAGAAATGGCTTGCAGGATGAAGACATCACCGGAAACACTAAAAGGGTGACGGAAAAATATAGCCTGCAAAACAGTGACTGTGCTACAAAAACTAAGGACGAAAATCGCATCAGAATTACAAGCAAATATATCCCTGCGTTGACAGCCTATAAATCAAACACTTTAGAACTTGGTGAATCAAAACATTTAAAGTTTACTCATCCCGAGGTCAAGACTTGTGAAGAAGTGGGGTGTCTTCGTGTTGGTCTTGTTCCAGTAAAGAATATAGCTGGTGCTGACTACGTAAGGCTTCCTCCCGTGATTCCACAAGAAAAAACGATGCAATCTAAAACATTGGGAACAACGAAGCATTGCGCTACTGGAATGCTGGGAGTGCGTTTCAAGTCTGAAGCCCATAGAAGGTAATAAGGTCCGTGTGAAAAATCAGTCAATTAAAAAATTCCTAACCTATCAATCTACGGTCGAAAAAAAAAGCGAAGGGTAATAGATCTGAAAAGTCAAATTTCTTTTCAACCGAAATGACATATGAGCTAATTGAAGTGACGTCAAGCGCTCGGGCTACAATACCGGATGATCTAGTTCTCAGTTTATTAATCTTAATTTGAATTGATGAGTTTGCCTTTTTCTTTTAATACCGGGCCAGATTATAAGTTCAGTGTAGGTACCAAACTCGTTAACAAACCAGCGAGAGGAAATGCACCTCAGCCAGTCAAGTGTTGCTGGTTACAAGGTTTAATTGGTTTTCTCGCTTCTAGCTTTGCCTTGTTTGAAAGAAAGACAAACAGAATAGTATCACCATAGGCTAATCTCGCCGATTAGAACGAGTTCTTATTGTTGTAAAAAAAAAAAATTGCCTTTGCGAATTTCTTTTTCAGATACCGTCAGATTTACTCTGATGTTATCCCGGACCTGCGAGATTCCACAATTACAGGGAGACAACATTTCTTCTGGGGAGTTCACGCATGCGCTCTGAGGTGATATTGTAACTTGCAATCCCACTCTGTTCTGACAAGAGACCAGAAGAGATTCCTCTTGTTTTGGATTAAAATCGCCACTGGGACGTCACTCTAACATATTCTTTGTGAAATCGCCGGTCATACCCAACAACTAAATAAATCGAGTTTTAATAATATTTCGAAGGCTTGCCGCATCGTAATTGTCGAACAATGTCATCTGAGGTATTAGTTGTGTGAGTTTCTTACACGAAGCAACGGTCAATATACCTCGACGATACTTTTTGTTAAACTACTTTTATTTGCTGTTATCCCTAACACTTGTGGTAATGTGTGATTATTAATTGCACTGGAGACACAAAACAAAATGTTCATTTATATATAAAACCATTTTACAACAGTGAAGACCATGATTTTAGCAAATTCTTTTTTTCATTTCAGTTACTTCTTTATTCACTTGTTTGATAATAGCATTTTTCGTTTAGTAATAAAAAAAGATATCATTAATTCAGATCTGCACGTGCGCAGTAAAATAAACAGAGTGCGTTCTTTGCGTGGTTTTCAATTTCCAGGGAAATTTTGAATTTATTACATGACGCATTCTGTTCCTTTGCTTTTGATTACTTTACGTTCCGGCATTTCAGTGAAGTGCGCAATTTAATCTTAAACTTTTCCCAGTAGGTCAAACATATATCAGTTGAACTCTTCTATGTATACCCCCCAAAATAAAGGCTATCGAGTAACTGGCCGCCGACGCGCTCTCAAAACAACGCCATTTCTGCCGTGCATCTTGTTTCGTTGTCTGGTAGGTGAATTGTAACCAAGACGACCGCAAAATAAAACACTAGGAGCTGCAGTCATTTATTCCCTCTTATGATTCATGCAGGACTAACTAAATTGACATTTCAGTAACGACACTGTCGGCAATATTTGCAAAAAAAAAATACAAAGATTGCTGGAATAATGATGGTTCAGTTAAAATTAAAGAAAAAAAATTCAAATTGCGGTAAGTTACGTTGCCGATGAACAACAATCCTGGGAAACTGGAAGGCAGTGATCGGCTGTAGTCGACTGGTTTTGACAGAGACCAAGTTTATTGTGCCATTGAATGAAATAAATCGACATTTTTCGAAAAGGTGCCGAACGAGTGCCGTAACGTTGAGCGACCCATTTGCCGTAAGTATCCTGACACCGTTTGTTATGACCATTTTTCTTTTATTCAGTTCATCACTGACATATTTAAAGTAAATAACATTTTCCGTCACGTTTAATTTACTCTGATCGAAAGATTGCCTCTTGATTTCTCTGCGCCGTTTTTATCTCAATTTTGGGGTGTGAGATGGAAAGACTCAAGTGACCCTCTAGAAATACTACTTTGTCTGTATAATTATACGAATTTTAATTTCCCCCAGTCCAAGTAAGTATACTATTAAATAGGTTACGTAAAATTAATATAAGCATCGAAGTTCACAATAAACGTAAACTTATCTCATTTGTTGTGTCATTTGTACAACTTATGCGGGTCACTTTACGTACAGATGTCATCACCTACAATTTATTGTATTAAAACTTAGATGCCTATATTCTCGCAATAGTTCACAGTATACGAACATTTGATTTTATCAACGGAGCACCACAGTTTCTTTAGAATCTACCCCTTTTATTCACAGTATACGAACCTTTTCTTTCCGGCCCTAAAGAGTACGTTTTGCACAATTTGCGTGCGCCTGAGGAGCTCGCTCGTACAAGGACGAATCCGAGGAACTTGGCACATATTCGTCGAGAGACTGAAAAACTAAAAAGTTCTCGCCTCCATAATAGGGGCGTAGCTACCCGTACGCACGTGCGTACCTGAAAAAATCGAAGTAAAAAATGAAATAAAAGAAAATAAAAAAATGCATAAAAAAGCAAACATATTTCAGATAACTATTTGCTTTAACTCTGATTGTTTTTTTTTAATAAGTGATGTTGAACTTGAACTTTGAACTTTTATAGTCACATATAACATTACAAATCTTATCTTTTTTACAGTTCTTTTTTACAGTTGACCCGTGATAGAGAGGAAAAAAATACCACTAGACTTCCACAAGACTTTATTCTTGATGTTCAGATTTAGAGATTTTCCAACTGATTTTCTCAACAGATTACCGACTAACTTTCTTCCTGATGTTCCTTCCAAGTCTACAACAACATGTGCGAAGTAAAAATCCGAGATCAGATGTCAATCAAGACATCGTGCTCCGATTGGATAACTAGACAAGAGTACAAATCACGTGCGAGTAACGAAATCTATAGAGTAACGAAATCCAAAGAGTAACGAAATCTATTTCTGACAACCCGCAAATAGTAAATCTAATCTAGGCGGGTCAACTGTGTACAATACCTTTACTACATAATTTTTCCCATTATATATTTGCTAATTTTTTTCTCAATCCCAAGCAATAGAACGCAGCGTGTGGGCATGTTCATAGCCAGCGTTTCGTGTGATCGCTCTTTTTTAAAACAAATGTAATTTGGTCTGTGTCTATGTAGTCATCGCATTGTTCTAGTACCGATAGAAGTAAATTATGAAGCTCATTTTTGAATGTCTTCATAGGCATGCGGGCCAGAAGCTCATTCCACAGTCTCGGTCCTACTCGAGAGAAGGCTTTGTTCTGTACTTCGAGTCTAGAAAATTTTCGATAATAATTTTGAGATGTAGAGGAACGCGTATTGAAGGAATGCACGTGGCTAGTTTTAGTGAAGAGGTCTAAGATGTTAGAGGGTGCGATTTGGTTAGAGACATCATGCATAAGGCAGCACACTGCTTCATAGTATAGGAAATGGACAGGCAGAACACTGGTGTCGAGAAATAATGGGATAGCATGAGCCGCTCCTTTCTGAAAAAAATATAAATCTGAGACATCGTTTTTGGAGAATAAATCAATATTGATAAATCAACAGAAGGTGTTTTCCCACACCAAATTGGGGGTGGGGGAGAGAGATTTGGAAAATTGTGCGTACCAGTGGAAAAATCCTGGCTACACCCCTGCATAAAAACCGATTAGGGTAACTATACCAAAAAACCTTACCCTCCCTTTTATTCCTGCATTGCAATTCATGTTTGCCGCAAAGCAAACAGCACTGAACTATACCTTCACTGAAACCGGGCCCCTTCAATACGTGCACTCTTGCTTCCCAACGAGTTACAAGTGCACTTTGCTCGGAGATCACATTTATCGGAAATTGTATCCTTAATGAGGATTATCTGTTTTGATTGATGCAAGGTCAGTTTTACCTACCCAGGCGACCACTTGAAATTTGCTATCACGTGGTTCACAGACAACCAGGCCGCAGTTGTTCAAAGGCTGGATAGCGCTATCGACCGGATAAATATCTACCCAGTGGATAGTGTAATTAGCTTTCCCATTACTTATCCACTGGATAGTGATTTATCCGGTGGATAGCGCTATCTAACGTTTGAACAACCGGGGCCAGGCAATAAGTATATTTCGACACTTGAAATCACGATCGATAACTGATAATTGGGAGCCAACAATAAAAAAATATGTTCCTTGGATGATAAATCTCTTTGTTCGTAGCCGTAGTTTTCAATGCCCTGTCTGAACCGGACAAGGTCAAATGTGGATGTGAGTTTTTCAAATCCCCCCGTAGCGAAAGGGTTTTTTCGCGTCGTTATTGTGTTATTTTACTCTCCTGAAGGTCTCGTAGTTACGGTCCCTCCACTTAAACAATGTTTTTGTCTCGCTTATTTATCGAAGAAGCAATTGATAAATGTGGAATATTTACAAATTGAACAGCCAATGGAAAACGTTTTCGCGTACAGTCACTTTACAGGACATACCAGCAGGTTCAAGAAATCACCTGTGAGACCAAAATTTATGCAAGATTAATTATGATAACGTATTTTCACAGTGCCAAATATGGCTTGACGACAGTAAAACAAGCGCTTTCATTGGTGCAGTATAATAATTATTTCAACCCCGGTGATACTCTTTTCGTCTTGCGAACAAAGACCGGTCACAAAAATTTGAAGTCGTCGTTGGGACGGTAACCCGTCGGTTTATCCCTTGCCTTTCACCTTATACGCCAGTATGGAGCATTCCTCTTTAGATCTAAGTATAGTAAAGAAGGAACCAGGCTTTGACGAGCCTTTTTCGTCCGATTCTGGGCTGTTTGACAACATGATGTCCGAGGACTTTCACGACACAAGCTTTCATTCAATGGTAAGTGTAGCTCCATTCATTAAGAGTCGTAGTAAAACTGCATCAATTCACAGCTGATGACATGCTTGAAGCAGACAATTTTCTGCCCTTTAATGGAGATGCCGTTTTTTTCCTACCCAGCACCACAGCAATGAAGAAGTTCCCGTAGACTGGCTTTCGGGATTTTTTGAAGAAGTTCCCTCTTGCTCGGACACAACTTTGAGCTACAACAGTTTGCCGGAATATACTTCGAGCAGTTTATCGTACTCCTCTATTGGAAAATCTCATTATCTGAACTTGAATGGCCTTAGCATGGATAGTATGCCTAGTTTCCCAGAGGAATGCTCCAACGAATCGCTGTATTGCTCGACGCCATCGGCCCCTCATACTCCAGATTACAAACCTCTCTCTCCGGATTCTTTGGAGTCGTCTCATTCACTAGAGACCGACGTAAAACCTCATTTATTTCTCAAAGACCCTATGTTTGAAGCTCAAGAAACCTTCGCACCGCCGATTAACAATCGGTTAGAACCGACGAACTTAAAACTTTTTGAACAGAACGATGGACAAAAAAACTCACCGGATTCGCCGCATTCCGAGAACGACTCAGACCGCCTTGATAGCGAGTCAGGTAAGTTTCAAGTCACGATACGTTTTCCGGTCTTTATTACTTCCAAGCTACTGCTGTTTTTGGCCTTCTTTTTCATTTTCGCTTTAAAGTATCTTAAATAGTGATAAAAACAACAAACGAGTCTGAAACCATGAGGATGGCATTAAATTTTTATCTCGAGTTGGTAAATACTAAGCTCTTTGTTTCTCACATTGGCTCAAAGCTTGTGTGACTTCTCCTGAGAGTTAGTTGAGAAGGGAACTACCGGAAATCAATCGCAAATTAGAAGACAAAGCGAAACTGTTCTCGTTTCCTGAGCATTAAAAAGGCGAAATGGATAAACAAACTTGAGAACAAATTTCTAAGACATGAGCGATTTAACAGGTAAAGTGAAGCGACATTTCAAAGCTCTCTGAGTACATGTCTACTGACGAAGATGATCTTTGTACCGTCTTATATCCGAAAGTATCAAATTTAACAGTATTTAGACAATTTCAAGTGATTAGCTATATCCCTGTTGTTATACAGATTACAGTTCACTCTTGTCTAGATATTTTTTATTCGGCTTTAGGAAGAAGGGACCGAATTTCATTAATCCCCCGCAAAAGCTGGGAGGCATTTTTTACGCCAGCTTAAAATTCCATGGGAACAATATTTATGAAAATCTAGTTCTAGTAGTTGCAAACCTTCGTATTGAGTAATTTAACGAAGGCACTTCTATGTATTCCCTTAATTTGTTGAAAACGTGTTCAAAACCAAAGCAAAGAATGGGAGAAAAATAAAAATTCATTAAATAAATAAAGTTTGAGATTTCTTCGATAATTCCTTAACCTTGAAAACAATTTTTGTTTTATCTAGACAGTTCTATTTTCTGTATGTCTCCAAGGTTTTCCACATGCTCTTTATTCCATGAAATTTATGTACATTGTACAGAATAAACCCATGTGTCCCTTTACGATGTAAAACTGAACTCTTAATAACTGTGCAGTTACTCCCTTAATATTATACCAGCTGTTTATACTTTCCTTGTTGGTACAATATCTGTCAGTGTGGAGATTGTTGTAAATTCCAGCTGACTCAGTAAAAGAAAAACAAGAGTCAAAATATAAAATTCTTTAGTATCTTAAAATTCACATTAATTTTCACTGTTTATTCAGTTGAGTTTCCTGATGTTTAAAACAACATTTATAATCAACACATTTTGTAAGCAGAGCAGTCCTTTAAATAATTATATTTTCATCAAGGGTGGCAATATCCCAGTGGTTTTTAGGCCTAAGATTCACCCTGACAACACCCAAGCACAATATTTGCCAGATAAACAATGATTTACATGTAGATTATGAAAAACTTTCATCCTGTTTGTTTCCATTGTACACTTTGTGGTTGTCATTCTGTTATTTAAGGACACCATTACTCTCACACAAAATGTTGATTAGCTTAAAAAAAAAAAACTGAAATAAATGTGCATTGAAAATCACAAGTAAATTATAAATTGGAGAGTGATTTTTGGATGCCACCCATAAAGTTTGGACCACTCTTCAAGTTGATTAGTTTACAGATAGGAGATGTGCATGTATAGTGTAGTCTATTAGAACCGATTGGGAATCGCTTTTTTTTTGTTTTACTTAAAAACTATAGTTGTTAATCAGGTTTCTTAATCAAATTATTTCTCACAAACCTTTTAAAAATACTGCCATATGCTGTATATGTAAATCAGTGGCCAAAGTTTTCTTTTGGTTGCTGTTTCCTTGGTAACAGGTTGATCATTGAAGCATACTCGTCTAAAGTACAGATAGCGTCTTTTGTTGCTTGTAAGGAACCTTCTGATAAACTATTTCTTCCATATTTATTCCCACTTAGTACTGGTAGTTGGATTTGTAGTGAGTAAATCTGGGATTTCAAGAAGACATGAAGCATGGGTGATACAGTGTACCTTAAATCTTTTTTATAGGTGTTTGAGTAACAGTGAGAAAGCATAGATGGAGACAGATAAAAACATAGGCACGCAATGCGTGCTTGAGCTATTTTGTGAAGAGTGGTATAATGTTGATAAAATAGGGAGAAGTCAGAAAATGGTTGAATGGTGAGTCATTTATCTGTGGCGCTTTTGGTTTTTGCTATGGTATCGGAGAAGTACGAGCAAACTGTTTTTCATTTGATTTTTGTTTAGTTTTCTTATTTCTAAGACTGATTTTGAGTTTGATTTGTACCAATCAAATAATCATTCATCCTACATTTTTTGAAACAAGAGTTTCATTAATTCCACAAAAACCGATATGTAATATATTTTCTGTTATTTGTTCATTTTCTTTCTCCGCACTTTCGCAAACACTATATTCGTCCAGTCTCTCAAATTCCCAAAATATACGTACACGTGCTGATACAGTTCCAGGACCATGTGAAGAAATATTTCCAAACAGACGAACTATGCAACATACTACAATATATGAGACCACAAAAACCGAATCAACGTTGAATACAGTACTGATAATGAATATAGATATAATTGCCGTAACGATCAATTTCTGATTTTCAAGTGCTTTGTACTTTTTACTTCGGACAGCAAAAATAGCCCGACCTAAACAAACGCTCTTATTTTAGTGTTTGGGTCTTTTGCTAACAACGTCTGTGTACAGTAAGCAGATGAGCGTAACACCGCGTTATACCCCGAAATAAGGGCAATATTAAACTTACCGACTCGAACACAAACCACCAATTAATTCCAAAATAAGCTCCTCCGAATTAAGAGCGTCAACAGTTGTACAATATTAAAAAACCCGATCAACAGACAAACAACGGATCGAAATCCGCCAATAAGAAGAAGAGAAAATTGAAGTTGAGAAAAGTAACCAATAAAAAACGGTTAAAAGTGACCAATCATTCTAACAGAAAATAAATTCAATTACATGTTGTTGTAAACATGTTGAATTGACCACGTGCAAATCTTGTGATTGATCAAAGGTCATGTTGGATCCACGTGACCGATCAAAGTTCGGAGTCGCATTTAACCAACAGCGCTGCCTTATTCATGTGTGAATTAACCAACGAACTTGCTATTAGCAAACGTATGCAAGTGATAGATCAAAGTTGGAAATCGCATTTCATAAACAGGGCTGTATGTCTTGGTGCCTGTTTACACGTGAGAGATAAAAGTAATCCATTTGACAAATGAAATCAGCATTTTCATTGTTTAACATAAAAACGGCTTCACTTCAAGGGGAACAAATATCCAGATTAAGGATTCCCTTCCATAGCATTTTTCTTCCGTGCCAATATCACTTGTGGAAACAGCCACTTCTGATTAGACTAATATTTATAGTTTTCAAATCCGTCAAACATATGCTTATTTTCGTCACACAATGCTCTTCCAGTTTTAACAATGTTCTTGCAGTTTTGACAAAATTAGCAAACGAACAAAAAAACACAAGAAAAATTACAAAACTAAGCACTCGTCCACTTCGAAACGAAATATTTGCTTCCCGAGTAGGAACCGCTCAACTAAATTACCTTGATGCTCAATCAATTACGACTAGCGTTATTCGTTTAACGTGTTTTGCCGCTTTTCACCGCCTGCATTATTTCCGATAATCAGACGTTCATTGGGGAGGAAAGATTGCGTGACGAACCAAAAGAGCGTCTGCGAAGGAGACTAAACACACGGTTGTTATAACCAACAAACCGCGGCCGTAAACTTCAAATACTTTCGTCCCTACCTTACTACCTTCATCATCCATCGAAACAGCACAACCATACTTCATTCTAATCTGACTCCAGTATCTCCGCCTATTGTTGTCATTCACGCATGCGTTAAATATACAAACCCTTTTCTCAGGAAAGACTACCATAATGGTGGTACCACTTGGCGTGATAGTAATAAATACATCACGCAACAGTAAATGGATGACGCGTGACATTCCACGCTGATGTTCCTTTGAGCGTAATCAACACGCATGTGTAACTTAGTCTCAGTGCTGACCATCACTGACCACATGCTTTCAAAAACACTTTTAAAACAGGGAATTAGATTGGCCGCTGGCTGAAACAATGCCATCTAAAGAAACCTTTATTTCATTGGTTCAAGGCAGAACCACCCGACCAAGGAAGAATTTCTTGAGCTTCATGCTGACATAGAGCGATTTTGTTTACACAAAATAGCTCAAAAAGCTAAACTTGTAGCTGCTGTCCAATGAAATCTCTTCAACTGTTCATTTTTACATCTGGAAAGGAATGCTTTGTACAGCAAATTAGATTTGGTTAAGTTTCTGTGAGACTATAGGACTGTGTTGGTGGAAGAGAGAAAGCAAAATCTAATGTTTGTTCTGTGCTCTGACAATGTATTGACTCTAGTGAAGAGCTAGCACTTGAAATGTCATGTGTTGAATCTCTTTATGGAGGTCAGTTTCTTTATCAACTATTATACACTGTACATATAGGTTGATACAAACCGGGCATTCTTTAGGTTAGGTTGTTTAAGTCATTTTGTTGAATGTTGGACAGTTTTCTAAGACAACTAACTTACTCCGCAATGTCTCTCTTCATCCAGATGTATAATAATATTATTACAAAAGTTAATAGTAAACCTTAGGGAATTCTAATGAGGTACTTATAGGTACATGTAGTGGAGGATACCACCATAATGAGCTGGCTTTGTCTCCTGTGCGAAGGAAAAATGCTTACCAATAGTTCATATGCTGCATCATGACCACTATTCGTACTGGGCAAGACTGGGAATATGTTTATGTACTTGTTGGGTATGCAAGTTGTAGCTTCAGAAGTCATAATTTGATACAGAGACATGTATATCAGGCCATGTTTACACTGGTTGCGTCTGTCCTGGATGCATGACCAATCTCAGACCTGTACAATGTAGTTTTGTCTCCCTAGTTTTTAGTCAGAGCTAATCACAGATACTTTGAATGAACCAGGCACTGTTTTGAGTGGGACAATTATCCACCCTGGGTTTTATGTATGCAAAGAATTCCTTCATTGTGTTACAAGGCCAAATTTTGGCGAAATAATTCTCCTTAGATAACTGTAAAGCTCATCAATAATTATTGAATTTCCTAGTAATGTTGGTGTTGGAGAGTGAACACTTCTCAGTTTGGAATCAAAATTGCTTACAGGTCAGGGTTTGTTTGGAACTGAGGATAGTTTTCTCCAGTATAAACATGGTTTCAAACTGCAAACCTCTCCACTCATTATTCCCCCTCCTTTTGTTTATTCAGCTTCTGGTGATGGGTATTTTTATCCCGCGCTGCCTATCCAATCAGAATACGCAACAATCAGAGCATGTAGACCTTACAGTAAGCATCCAGTTACGTCCATTCATAGAGTGAGTTGAAAGCCAAGTTGACTCAGATTTCTGCAGTGTCATTGTTTTCTGATGTTTTGTAAAATTATTAATACATGTAACTTGTTGCAAAGATAGGAAATATAAAAAAAATTCATTTAATAAGAGATGCTTGAAAGATGAACTTGCATTTTTTTTTTGGTTCTTGAATTCCAAGTTTCAAGCATTTAATTTCATGCACAGCACTTTATATGCCTGATGGAGGAAATCCTTTTCTGCTTGGCTTTTATTCACTTTTAAAATGATAATTGTCTTATTGGTTTTAGTGGACACTGAGATGTGTACATTGCAGTAATGTTAACAAGATGCTTTTTAACATTGTTTGTAAATGTAAATTAATCTTAAAACTTTGTTAAAATGTGTTGAAACAAGCAGACAATGACTGTTTGTAAAAACATTTAACTTGAGTTTTAATATTAGTATTTTAGACAATAATTCCTCTGATGATATAAGGCATACAGTCTGTAAATGTCAAGAAAACAGTTCAGGTCAACACTTGTGCTGTTTCTTAAAACAAGCATTCAAAGTTTGTGTCAGTAGTGTGAGAAAATTGTCCAGAGGAACTGTGAAAATTATGTTGACTGTTTGACTTCACTTTACTTATGTTAATATATTACAAGACCTTATGTTGAAAGTATAACATGAGGTATAAGATGCACCATCTTTTGTATGTACATGTACATGTACTTATGGATTATTTTTGCCATGGGCATAATTGCCAGGAACTTGCCCTTTGTCATTTTGCTAGGTTTAGTCCAAAGATGTAAAATTAAATCAAGTCATGAATTTTACTGATGTGTTCATAAAAATAACGTGATTGAATTTTTAATCTAAAATAAAGATTGAAAGAGGGTGTGACATCACCCATAATATAGAACCATGATTTAAGGTCCAAAGGTTGTTACACAACAGAAAGTCAACTGTAATTCACTTCCAACTTAACTTCAGCTTAGTTTTCACCAAGAGACCTTAAGCAAAGCTGTATCCTTAAGAAACTGTGTTTATTTGATTGAATTATTGTTTCCTAATCAAAGGTGGTAGACAAAGCTTTATGACGCCATGAAAATACATAAAGTACAAGCATTATTAAAATGAGTATTGTGAAGCCAACAAATGAATGTACTGCCTCAGTTGATTAGAAACGATATTTTTCTTCCTTGGCACATCATGAAAGTGGTTTGTCTTACTTTTCAGGTTATGACTCTGGTTCTCACTCACCGCCTTCCTCAGCTACCACCCCACCACACATTTTAGAGGACAGTGAAGTGTGTGGATCAAGTACAGGAGAAACAACACCGCCTGTAATACAGGTATGAGCTCATGTCTTACAGTTCAGCTTTTTTATTAAGTATTTGTCACTGACGAGTTATGGCCACTCAGCACATGTCATGGATCTTTTTGCATTCACAGTGCAAGGGTAAAAATATTATTTCAGTGGATTGCATTTCCCTTTTGTTGTAGCATCTGCAGGAAAAACAGCCATTTTATTTAACAGAGGAGGAAAGAAGAACTCTTATAGCAGAGGGTTTGCCTGTCCCGACTGGTCTTCCTTTAACAAAGGTAATGGTTAGTTTTTGACAAATTCAACCTTGTCAGTAAAATTATTTAGCCTGCCTGGCAGACATAAAAGGGGAGGGGGTTGGTTGCGAAAAAATGAGAGAAAATGGCGGACGGCTGGGGAGGAGAAGGAAAAAGGAATGCCTGCATGCAAAACCCTGTTATTTGAATTGCCACCCACCAATTTTCAGGTAATTCAATAAGGCTAACTCTCCATACAGATGCACACTTTTCTGCTTGGCTGAATTCACACCATGAAGGCCTAAGATTTTAAAAACCATTATTGAAGCACTGGTTCGTTCACAACATACATGTAGTATACATGTACATATGATGAACAAAACAATAGAGTAAAACAGAATTATTATTGGTATTAGCTCCAACAAAAGAGAATGCCAGATGTAGACAGTGAGTGAAACAAAATATGCAGATTTCATGTCTACCGGAAGCCGTTGTCAGTATTGAGAATTTTAAATTTTGTTGTCAGATAAAAAGCAAAGTCCTGGCCTGATTTTAGCAGAATGTTCCCGCAAAATTGACTCTTCAATGATACAAAATTAAAATTTACCAAAACATTCACGCAAGTCCTCATTTTCAGGAATATCGATTTAAACAGTTTATCGGTACAGAGTTGAATTGCCTTAGACATTACTTGCTTTGGGCGAAAACACATTGAACCAAGATGACAACATTCTGACTTGCTTCTGTAATATCAAATATATTTCTGTGAAAACAGATACACAGCTTAAGGTTGAGAAATTACATCCTATTAGTGAAGTTGTAGTTCAAGAATCGTTCAAAAGATGGACTAAACACCTCACTACAAATATGTAAATTCCTTGGTGTGAACAAACATTTGTTAAATGAGGCTTTTACTGTATCCCGTGGGTAAAATTAAACAGCTGAAACATCTCTTCCCTCTAGAGGAGCTCCAACTGCCACTTCTTGTTCCGACTTCAACGTAAATTCACAATTTGCAACCAAGTTCAGATTGGCTCAGTAATTAAAAGCTAGTGATAGCAAGTTTGTTTTGACTACTGTCAAAATTAACCAACCAGAATTTTGCGTCTGCCGGCGAATGCAGAAATCAGACAATTGGGTTCTGCTTGGAGGCGTTCCTTTTGCCTTACCCAGCCCCCTGCCATTTTTCTCTCGTTTTCTCACACCCCACCCCTTCCCCTTTTATACCTGCCACGCATGGCTAATAAATATTCCCACATTGTTATTTTTGCAGCTTTTGTGCATGTTAAACAATTTTCTGTGGCATTAGGCACTACAAAAGTCTACCTTGTTAGCCTTGATGTACATACCGTGGTATCTTGATTACTCTGCTCATTCAAAGTAGTTTAAAAACCAGATGTCCTTGGTCATTTCAGGCAAAAGTTGTACCTTGTAAGCAAAAACATTCAGCTGCAGTCTCATACAGTTGTGGTGGCTTGGTAATTTGTCCAGCTTGTTGTGCCAAAAGTCTTAGCTGTCTTCAGCTTACGTCAAGCCACATACAGTGTAGGAATGGCCTTGCATATCAATTTAGAAGTGAATGTTACCTGAAGGTTAATCAGTCTTCACAAAATTAATCTTAACTGTGTATATTTGGTTTGTTAGGTTGAAGAAAGAGCCCTTAAAAAAGTTAGACGCAAGATAAAAAACAAGGTATGATATTGTCAATGTTGTTACACCATACAATTCAATGAGTATAGGATGGACTTACAGTACACGTACATCTTCAGTGTTTTCATGTACCGGTATATCATGTAAGTCAGTTTAGAACAACATTATGCTCACCCATGTCATGTTTACATGTAATTTGTTTTTAAAATCATTTGAGACAGTTTTATTTTGACAGTGTCTTGTACTGTGTTAAATTAATGTCTTGCTTCATCTTCACAGATTTCTGCACAAGAAAGTAGACGTAAAAAGAAAGAATACATGGAAACATTAGAAAAGAGGTAAGCATTAGGGATATTCTTGATATTTTGACATATAAATATTTCCATTTTGTTATTCATAAAAAATCTGACAGTGCTTTGCAGTTGTAATGATTCAATTTCCCATTTTCTTTATCAAATAGAGTAGAAAATTGTGCAAGTGAGAATTTAGAACTTCGCAAGAAAGTGGATACACTGGAAACTACAAACCGGTGAGTGAGCAATACGTTAACCCTGCATCTCTGAAGTTTTTATGAATTCTTGGTTTTCAGTCACATGCAAGTCCCGCAAGTTAAAAAATAAAATCATCAATCATTCAATAGAGTAAGTTGAGAAATTGAGGTATTGTAGAAGAGTAATAAATAAACAAAATCCCAAAGCCTTAGGGCTGTGCGACATCCCATACTCGAGTTATTTGGCAAAATTACAGAGTTTAGTATGGATGTGCCATGATGGAGTCCCTCTGAGGGGCTCCAATATGGTGGCCGGAAACGAGTGAAAACATCTGGAATTTACTTTGTTTATCTCAAAGGCTTTCTCCTCTCTTTTGAGCTTGCAAACATTCGCATATGCTTCTCTTTGGATGTTGGCTTTGAAGACCTCTAAAAAAAATACGCTGAATCGATGTTTTCATGTACGTGACATGCTTGTGAGCAGACATCTTTATGTCACACACTGTGCAAAAATCTAAAATTCAAACTGCTATATTTTCAAAACAAAGCGCGCTACCAAGCTGAAAACATGCAAGCAGATACATTTCTAAAATGTTTTTACACAAAGAAGCTAAAAATTGAAAACGCTCTTTACTTTTGAATTTTGATTTTTTTTATGACGTCATGTGAAAAGCAAGAAAAGGAATTTATTTACCTTAAAATAGTTAATTTTTATTTACCTTGTGAATATGAAGCTATGAGTGAGTTACAGGATTTAGTGGGAAAACTACACCCTTTTGGTCAGTCTGTTGAGGGGTAGTAAACTTCCCACTTCATACAAACTTATTTAAGTGTTTTCTGAACCAATCACTAGTGCCTCATCACAGGTTAGGTCTACCTTACCTTGTGTAGCCTGTGTACAGCCGCCCTTTCCCCTCTAAAAAATCGGGGAAGGAGCGTCTGTGATTTACCGTTGATAATCGTGTTCACGAATAATTTTGCATAAATTATTGAAAGTGATTCACGCTGGCCAAAACTTCCGAGGCTCACATGTTTGTAGAGGTAGATTTTCAATATGGAGCTCGATGCGAGAGCGTTCCGTCGTGCTTTACAGAGAGTTTGCGGCATTTTTAAAATTCCTTCGCTTTACAGCAAGCAAGAAAAATGCTTAGAAGCACTTTTTAAAGGAAAGGACGTATATGCAAGTCTTCCAACTGGGTACATAGACATTCCAAAATCCTCTAAGGCAACACGCTTTCTAGCTTGCTCTTGGGAGTCGCTGAACTGGTTTGAGGAAGGCGTTGAGACTGGTAATGGAACAGTGGAACACTTCTTCGACTGGACAATCTTCTGAATTGAGCTGTTCACTTCGTGAAGATTCTTCAAGAGCGTCCTGCGTTTCTTCAGCGCGCACACTGAGACAATTCCTACAAATGTACGTGGATTTGATTTCGACTTTACACTCCAAAGACAGCAATTCCTCTCGAACTTTAAAAGAATTGCCCCTTCGACCATCAACAAGATTTTTGTCCATATTTTTTACGATGCCTAAGCCACAGAGAACGCACGAACTCATAGTCAAAATCTCACATCATACTGTTGTCGCGAACGAAAATGAAAGATTCTGTAGGCTCTGTACCGAACTTGTGGGGTACACCTTAACTCACAGACTCACAGACTCACAACTCACTTGTACTCGAACAATCCTTGTTTTATTCTCTTCCAGTGTTACAACGCGTCCCGTTTTCTTCGTTCACTAAAAAAAAACCTATTTCGCAACCACTCGTGTCTCCGATTTCAATCTTCACAAATCTCGTGATTCTAGCCGTCAGGTATGAAAATCGTCGCGCTGTCACGACACTTCCGTTTAGCTCCGATTGCAAAGCCCGTGAAAATGAAAGCCAATCAAATCTCGCTATTTCAGTGATGTAATGATGTAAGGGAAATAACCAATCAAATCATTTTCCATACATTCCTGAAAAAGTCACGTGGTCTTTGAACACGATTATCAACGGTAAATCACAGACGCTCCTTCCCCGATTTTTTAGAGGGGAAAGGGCGGCTGTACACAGGCTATACCTTGTGTGGCACTACACAGCATCTCAATTCAAGTTCAAGATAGGGAGTACTTTTCTCTGGATTTGTTTACCACAGAATCACTGTTTAACTTTGGATCTACATGGTTGTCTGTTTTTTTTTAAGCATCCATGGGAAGTCAAGACTTGTACCTTGAGTTCTGTGGGACTAGTGCTTTTGCCCAGTTTACATAAATTGATATCAAATATTTCCAAAAGGGATCAGTATTGTTTCTCCAGCTAGGTTGCCTTTTACAGCTTGTTTGTGTTTGGTTTATGCTTGCTGGTGCATTAATTTGCATTTAATTAATTTTTTATTGTCCAGTTTGAATCATTTGTCTTTTTTATTTATGTCCATTTTGAGTTGTTTGTACACTGTATGAGTTGTTCTTCAAGAAATGTTTTATTGAAAATATTTATACCTTGTCATTTCTTAGTTCACTCATAGGTCAACTTCAAAAACTTCAGTCACTTATAGCAGCTAAAGTTCCAAGGGCAGTTACAGCAAGATCAACGCAAACAAGTACCTGTTTAATGGTGAGGACTCTTACCTCCAATTAGTTTGACATTAGTGTATGTTCTTTCCTTGTTGTTTTTTTTTCTGGAAGGAAAAATTTACTTTGTTTAAAATGTTACACCTCATCATTTTCTTTGGAGGATGCTGCATCCTTGTTCTAATGATGTTGGTTACTAATACACTGGAAGCAAATTAACATTGCCCGGTCAGAGGGGAAAAGGTGCATAGCTGTATTAGCGTGTCAACATTCATTTATTTTGAATACTGCAGGTTGTGGTGCTTTGCTTTGCTGTGTTCCTTGGTAGTTGGAGTCCTCTATCAACAACAGGCATCAGTCTGCCATCATTAAGTGCCTCACCAAGTAAAGGAGCAGTTGATTACAGCACGCCATCAGGTGAGGAAAAGCCTGTTATGTTACACAGTGCTGGCATACCTGTAAGGTTACCATTACACGACGTAGTAAAGACACCTGGCTCAAGTTGGGAGAACTTGGGCATCCAATCCTTTATCTTTTAACCCTTAAACCCCTAAGAATGATCAATGTTTAATTTCTCCTTATGCATGTAGTAACCAAACACGAGTGTTCTACTGATTGGGGAGACTCTAAATCAAATCAAATGCTGGTTTGTTCGGGAATCGAACCTGGGACACTGCACCAACCCTGCTCCTTAAATCAATCAAACATTTCATTTCATTACAACATGAAGGTTGTAAGAAAAAAGGAAGTGATCAACAAGTAACAAAGGTCTTGATTGATTAACAAATTCTCCTCATTACTGTAGAAAATGTATGGAGAACAGTGTGGAGAATATACACTGTACATGCTGATAGTAGGGTTTTAAGGGTTAATATGTGGTAGGCTACAAACAAAAGAACCTTTAAAGAAAGAGGCTGGAAGGGGCGGTCAACTGCTTTCATTTGTTTTCTTTTCAATGAGCAGAGAAGCAAAAGGGTGGGAATTTCTATAGACCTCATTCAAAATTGCGGCCAAATAAAACACTTTTTGTTTCAATGCTGATAAACCTTTCTAACCTCGCTGCTACGTGCAAAATCCAAAAGAATGTTTGTGCTAAAATGAGTCCAGTAAGTCTAATTAACATAGATACAAAAGAATAATATTATTGGAAGCCATTGTGAAAGCATTCTATGTCAGGAGCCAGAACATGGTGGCATCTCCTCCCTTTTTATTTCCACTGAGGAATTTCATGGCCCTAACTTTGCACATTTTAAATCCCTTTTGGCTTTCTCTGCATTAGTTGACTAAAAAGGTTCAAATCCCTGATCTGTTGGCATCTGTATTTTTCAGTTCGCTCCAGAGTGTTACTATCAGTTGTGGATGATCTGGATTCTGATGAGTTTATTGAATATTCCCCTTCAAGTAACATATTTGATGCAGTCGACCAGTTGATGCCGTCCTCGCCAACAAAGGGTTTAACAGTGGAAAATGAGGCAAACAACACAATCTCCTTGGGTACAGTTGCTATGGAGACCAGGAAAAATGAAAGCCAGATGGTTGCATCTGCTGCCTAAGAGAACTTTTCCCACAGCAGCTAATACATTTTACTATTCTTAATATTAATAGCATCAGAATAATGACGAAAGGGTATTTTAGTATGGATGGTATTTTGTAGAAAAATATTTTATACTTTATAAATGAATTTGCAAGGTTAAGAGAAAGTGGATTCCACCAAAATGGTTCATTAGTGTATAAAGGTTTCCATTTTTCATCATGCATATTACAGTCCATTTTCTCTTAACTTTAACCCTTGAAACCCTAAGAGTGATCAGCATAAAATTTCTCCTTGTAATGTCAACACCTTATAAAACAGAGTGGTTACGAGAATTGAGGACAG
Organism: Galaxea fascicularis; assembly: GCA_948470475.1. Taxonomy (NCBI): domain Eukaryota; kingdom Metazoa; phylum Cnidaria; class Anthozoa; order Scleractinia; family Euphylliidae; genus Galaxea; species Galaxea fascicularis. The sequence continues at coordinate 19,906,659 of OX419336.1, read as the reverse complement.
GATCATGTAAGATGAATTTGCTTGATATTTCAATAATGTTTCCTTACTACAGTGTACTAGTGTATGAAATGTGTAGGGGTAACAAAATAATGAGAATTCAAATTTTGATCTTAGGGTTGAAAGGCTTAACTGAATTTTAGCCAAAACCCAGTCATACTTATTCACCCGAGTATTTAACTACAACCAGTTTCAGGACTGAAGAATTTACATTACATGTGGACAGTCCTATTTTAAAGTAGAAAATGTATTTGGTTTACAGTGTGGTGTCCACCACTGAAGAAGTGGTTGATTTGTTTGATGCTCAGCCAAAACATAAATTATAATATTTTAAGTTAATTATTTTTGTGGCATCCAGATCAGCCATTGCTCCAGGGTGGCCTTGAGGTATTGGACTTAGCTCTTTAGAGGTGTAGCATAAAACGACGCCATAACAAGTATTAGACGTTCGTAACATTTGTTGAGTTCTCAGTATTTGTATACAAGAAAGTGTGATGCTTACTTTCAATGTAATATTTTTAGAGGTGAAAGGCAAACTTTAGATTAGTCATATTACCAGTAGTTCATTTTCCTTGGTGTTATTACTAACTCGACAAACAAGTGATAAAAACCATTTTTTGTAAATAATGTGTACAAACAAACCAGGGATGCAGGAGTACAGTAACTGTAATGCAGAGCTTCAGAACTATTTTAACAAGGTGCTTTTTATCTGAGCTGTTAACGAAATACTAACAGTAATTTTAATGGGGTTTTGCATGGAAAGATGGACAATCTTTTTGAACTCTAAACAATGAATAATGTGAATGTCCCATGAATGGGACGTCGTACAGAGTTAAGTAAATTATATATTTTGACGGGGCGAGTAGCTTCTATTTCTGGGGATGTTCCTCGAATTACTGCATTTCAAAATACTTCTAAACAGCGTATCGTACAGGGAGAAGAGAACCATTAATAAAATCATAATGTGACAATTTTCTCTTAGTGGCGCTCTATTAGGGAATTTAATCTTTTCGACTTCTGCGACAAATCAAATCAAATCTATTTTAGCTCGACAGAGTGAGGAGTGGTTGCCCAATCTCCCATTGCCAGGTTGCTCATGTATCAAACGTTCGAACATTCCGGATCGGATTGGAATTTAGAAGTGCTGGTTTTTGAGGAGAGGGAAAAACCGGAGTACCTGGGGGAAAACCTCTCGGAGCAGAGAAGGGAACCAACAACGAACCCAACCCACATTTGACGTCGAAACCGGGAATCGAACCCGGGCCACACTGGTGGAAGGCGAGTGGTCTCACCACTGCGCAATCCCTACTCCCCAAATTCTCAGGTTTGGCTCACGCTTAAAGCCGGTTACACACGAGCAATTTTTCCTCGAAAAGTGTCATTGACAATTTTAATTTCCCCTTTTTTTGTGAACGACAAGATTTCTTTTCAGTTGTCCTTTCGCCCGTTGCCAAGCGACAAGTTTTCTTTGCTGGTGTGAACGCACGAACAAATTTTCTTTGACAAGTTCTTAACGAAGCCAGCAATACAATTACTAAGTTATCTTGATAAGTCAGGTTTCCTTGTCGACCAGTACAGACCAGCAAGTTGTGCAACTTGTCAATTTTTTCCTTGGCAAGTGTACTTGTTCAAAGCTAGCAAGTTTTTTTTTACACACAAGCAAATACAGTTTGTCAAGTCAAAGCTTGTCAAGGAAAACTTGCTCGTGTGTAACTGGCTTAATTATCACGCCAACACTTAAGGCTAAAATACCCAAAATAAGTGAAATCATGCGTCAGCTCCCAGGATACTCTCGTGAAACCAGGCTCTCGGCTCTAGAACTTAGGAATGAAAAATTTTCGAGCAACTCTCAGGTCTGTTTTGCTCGGCCCACGCCACAAAAAGAGCTAGTAAGTGCCAAATTGTAAGGGGTAAATGGTAAGGCTATTTTGGTGTTCCCGACCGGAAAATTTCCAAAATTTTCGGAACGTCTTGAAAGGTAGTCCAAGATTTCCAACCGGAACTTCCGAACGGAAAATGTGTTTACCATTTGCGATTTTCACTAGTTCCATATTGCGTGTGATCCCCGCCAAAATTAACTCATGTAAATTTTTGTCTGTCCAACTAAATTGTGGACTATCAATTTCTCTGTACATATATAAACCAAATTTAATCTACGGACACCAAATTCGGTAACCCTAAATTCTATTCTGTGGCTTTCAATACGGCAAATTCAAATTCTGTCCTGTTACATTAAATTCAGTAACATCAAATTCTATCCCGTCCCACCAAATTCGGATATATCATATTCTATCCTGTGTCACACTAAATTCGGTAACATCAAATTCTATTCCGTAACACTAAATTCGGCAACGGCAAATTCTATTCTGTAACATTAAATTCGGCAACATCAAATTCTATTCCATAACACTAAATTCGGTAAGGTCAAATTCTACTCTGTAACACTAAATTCGGTAACATAAGATTCTATCCTGTGACACTACATTCGGTAGGGTCAAATTCTATCTAATGACGCCAAATTTAGAAACAGCAAATTCGGAAAGTATAGCACAAAATCATGTCTGTCACTGCACGCACAGAAATGCAAATCCTACAACTTCAAATCCCAAAATCCTGATACCCAGTGCCTTGGAGTGAGCCTGGTTACATAGTGCTATAATTTATTTCCCGCGGAAAACTAATTATTTTCTTTCAGGCAAAATGGCCGAACAACAGAGCGGGCAACCGGTCGTATTCATTCGGCGGTTGTTAACCCGTCTTATAAGAGAGCTTGAAAATTGTAACGGTCGATCAGATCATATTGATAGCGTTTTGTATCGCATTGACTGGTTGTATAATTCTCTAGTACGTTACTTAGGAGCTTACAACTCCGTCAGCGATCAGCTTGTCGGCATTGTTCGTGACGCTAAGGATCTGCTGCAGAGTTTAGTTCACGAGTACGAAGCTCCTAACTCTTACAGAACTGAGCAGATATCTTATGGTGGCCGTGGAAGACCAAAGTTTGGTGTATCAAGAGACCAGCTAGAGTTTTTGTTGGAAAGAGGTTTCTCTGTTCCAGATGTAGCGCATATGCTGGGGCTTAGTGTGCGGACAACAGAGAGGCGATTCCAAGAGTTTAATATTTCGGCATGTTAAGAAAAGGTTGAGTGGTTTTAGGTCGCTATAAGGCTGAGATTCGATGAAAACTCAACAACACTTTAATTCACTTCTGTGCAGCCAAACTACATTCTTCTGAGCGCATGTATGACCAATCCCATGATCCCTTAGAACAAACCAGGTACGTAATGCGTGCTTACAGGCATGATGACATTCCTAACACGGCAAGACAATTCTTCACAATTATAGATGATCAAACCCTCGACCGTACCATTGAGGATATTTTGTGAAGTTTCCCATCATATGGTTATCGTCGAATGACCGGTGCTCTTTTAAGCAATGGTATAAAGGTCCAACAAGTTCGTATCAGGGAATCAATGAGACGAGTTAATCCAGACGGGATTCTTCTTAGACCCTTAACGCTGAAGGAGTTGTAAGCTCCTAAGTAACGTACTAGAGAATTATACAACCAGTCAATGCGATACAAAACGCTATCAGGGGCGGATCCAGGAATTTCTGAAAGGGGGGGTTGTACACTACCGAAGTAGCCTTGCACACCAATGGTGTGGAAGGCGAGTAACTTGACAAGCAGTCGAATGGTAAAAGTGAAATAACTTCGTAAAAACAATTTTATTCTATTATTATATTACGAAGAATCAAGCAAAATAACAAAAAAAAAATTCTCAAAGGGGGGGTTGCAACCCCCTCAACCCCTCCCCTGGTTCCGCCTCTGGCTATCAATATGATCTGATCGACCGTTACAATTTTCAAGCTCTCTTATAAGACGGGTTAACAACCGCCGAATGAATACGACCGATTGCCCGCTCTGTTGTTCGGCCATTTTGCCTGAAAGAAAATAATTAGTTTTCCGCGGGAAATAAATTATAGCACTATGTAACCAGGCTCACTCCAAGGCACTGGGTATCAGGATTTGGGATTTGAAGTTGTAGGATTTGCATTTCTGTGTGCGCAGTGACAGACATGATTTTGTGCTATACTTCCGAATTTGCTGTTCCTGAATTTGGCGTCATTAGATCGAATTTGACCCTACCGAATGTAGTGTCACAGAATAGAATCTTATGTTACCGAATTTAGTGTTACAGAATCGAATAGAATTTGACCTCACCGAATTTAGTGTTACGGAATAGAATTTGATGTTGTCGAAATTCTATGTTACAGAATAGAATTTGACCTCACCGAATTTAGTGTTATGGAATAGAATTTGATGTTGCCGAATTTAATGTTACAGAATAGAATTTGCCGTTGCCGAATTTAGTGTTACAGAATAGAATTTGATGTTACCGAATTTAGTGTGACACAGGATAGAATATGATATATCCGAATTTGGTGGGACGGGATAGAATTTGATGTTACTGAATTTAATGTAACAGGACAGAATTTGAATTTGCCGTATTGAAAGCCACAGAATAGAATTTAGGGTTACCGAATTTGGTGTCCGTAGATTAAATTTGGTTTATATATGTACAGAGAAATTGATAGTCCACAATTTAGTTGGACAGACAAAAATGTACATGAGTTAATTTTGGCGGGGATCACACGGAATAGTTCCAAGCTCTACTCTAATTTCGATGCGTGTCACGTGTTATTTAGTAGGCGTTGTGCAAATGATACACGCCAATCCTGAGCGGAATTTTTCATTGGGGATTTTTGCTTACGATTTGACCAACCGGTTTTCCCACGTTAATGGTAAACAACCAATAGTCTCCTTTTGGCGCGAAAATATGTTCGGATATTTGTCCGCGGACATTATCTGTTCCGAGAAGCCAACCGTGAAAACTGTGAGCTCCGAGGAACTAATAATGGCCGCGGACAAGTATCCGAGCATATTTTAAAGGCCAAATGGAGGCTATTGTGTTTATTATCCTTCAAATATTTTTCGCAACACGCATTTGATATTCCCCAGTATTCAGTCACGTGGTGCGTTTAGACCAATCGCGTGCGAGCGAAAATATATGATGGATGATTAACCGGTGATATTCCCCAAATTCGCGTTGCGAAAAATATTTAAAGGATAATAAACGCAATAGTCGCCATTTGGCTTTAAAAATATACTCGGATATTTGTTCTTGGAGATTACCAGTACCTCGGAGCTCACAGCTTTCCTTGAGCTTCGCTCTTGGTAAAGTGTTCGCTTCTCGGAACAGATAATGTCCCGCGGACAAATATCAGAATATATATTTTCGCGCCAAATAGAGACTATTGTTTATATATATATCTATGTACAATGTACTATCGGATGTTATCCCGACATAGCTATCTGAGATGATAAACAATGGGGAAGAGAAACAAGATCAAGCTCCAAACATTAATTAAACATGCATTTTATGACTCAATCTCTATTCGTTTTTGGAACATGGATAGTATGACAATGATGCATTTCTAATTAATCTATAGGGGCTGTGCGGAAATCTTTCGAGGCTTACATTTGCTTTCAACCGTGGAACTTGGGTCTGGCGAAATGAATACAACGAGAAACTAAACAAATACTTGACACCGCACAAAAATGAAAGAATACGTCATGATTATATTCATTAAGTTCCTATGAAATTTGACCCTACATGGGAACAAAAACGCGCCACATCTAGTGCACGGTAAAATATTTTAATCAAAATACAATTAAAATTATGAAAAATTTTGAAATGACCGAAAAGGGTTTACAAAGTAGATACAAATTTTAAAAGTGCTCCGTCCCAAAAACATCGTCATTGCTAAGGAAAGAGAGTGAAACATGTCAGCTGTTGCGCAACGAAAACACCTGCCAAACACTTTTACATTCGCTTCTATAAACACCTAATTCAGAGAAGTTAGATTTGCTAACCATATTTATCAACGGCATTTCCGCTTATTTAACTTTATAACAAAATTGTGACAAAAACTCCAACCTCAATTCTCCGATGAAATTTCAGCCCAGCGCACAGACATACATTCGCATTCACGAATTCATAGCTGGAACCATTAAACGTTGCATTTTATCTGTACACCTTGGAAAAAATGTCGAAATGTCGGTAAGTATTAGTAATTTACATCGTGGTTTGTTTGGAAATTACTGGTGGTAGGAATCAACGAATATATACTTTGTAAATCACAACAAAACAGCGGGACTATTATGCAACCAAGAAGAATGATTTGATACGGAGACTGCTGGAGATTTGTTGCTACCAACAACGTCAGGGGTTTCCAAGGCTATGGTGTTATTAACAAGGCTGGTATGTTTTTAACTAGCTTGGAAATGTCTGTGGATTTAACAAGGCAAACTTCAAGAAACAAGCCTTTCCAGCCATGCTTTTCAACCTGTTTAACCGTGAAAGGAACAGCAGAGTCTCGCAGAGTTTCAGCGTTAAAAGAAAAAAGAGACAAAAATGAATCTTTGAGGATGTGGGCACCGATGAAGAGCGTCGTAGTTAAGACACCAGATTTAGAAGTCAAAGGAACATGCCTTGTGCTTGATGACAAGAACCGAGTTACAGGAACAGTTGGTGTAACTTCCCCACCCGAGTTAATATTTTCAGAGGGCCAAAACTCCAGCCTGGTATGTAACGAAGTACCTACTGATCGACAAGACTGTGAAGAAGACACCCAGAACGGAGATGATACCAGCAGAGGAAATATGTTATTTGATCTCCTGAAATCATCGCTGAATAAGAAGCCTCATCCTGAGTATATTAACATTATTCCAAGCCAGCTGAAGTACTTAAGCGCTGGTTGTAAATCTCCACAGTTTGGAAACTGTTCGACGTCAAATTTTCGTTTGTCTCCGCGACCAGCAATCAAGCACAAAACATTACCCTCGGAGTTAAAATTTGGAATTCGTAATTCACGCAATCCAAAGAAGGCAAATTGTACAAAAGGTCTGATTCACTCGGTACCTTTAGAGCGGCCAAAGACAGCGCTGAGTTCCTACCAAAGGAGGCTGAAACCACTTTTGCCGCGAGAAAAACCCGCGGAAAATTTACATGAAGAGGTTGAAAGGGAAGAGGCGAGCGCAAGGAAGGAATCCGTTAAACGTTTTACCTGCCAATCACTTAGAGATCGATTCCAGTTTCAACAATAATGATACCAATATTTTTGCAATTTAAGTCGCGTAAAAAGGATGGTTAAGAGGATAGTTATAAAAACATAAGGTTCACAGGAAAATAATTGAAAAAAATTGTTTTATTCGAAATTCCGTATACTGCATGGTCTATGAATAAATTGATTTTCCCAGATTCAGGTACCATCTTCTTCCGATACAACCTTCATCACTGTTCTGATAAATCTTCATTACTAAAATTGTCTAACAATTTTCAACTTATTGAATTATTTTCTATAATTTAAAATATTGTTAGGTGAATGGAAAGAGGATTTTATCAAAATACGGCGCAATCAGCGGTGAACATCGATAGTGATTACACAAGGTCAAAAATTTTGAAATTTTTGAGTTATAGCAACATTTAAATTGTACCCATACATTTTATTTCGCTTTAACGACGACTTTCTCCCTCATATTTACAATAGTATCTGAACTGCTATCTCTACTGAATAAGAAAAAAATTCGACCTAATTACAATGTTCGTAGCAATTATCATAAAATATTGATACAAAACTGAAAATTCTTTGTTGACACAAACTAAGTAAACCAATAAACAAACAACTCTTCAAAAATTAACGTTCAATTCACATGTGGTTGAGTAGATTGTAAACGCTAAATCTGTCTTCTTAACAGTGCAACGAACTTAACCGGGGCCGCAAACGAATTTTAGAGATGAACTTCCCAAGGACGTTAAATATACAGAGTACCAGAATACCTTTTGAAAAAGACTTCTAAACCACTTATTGGTTGAGTAAATAATTATTTGTCTATTATTGTCGCTGAACGGCCTTACATAGAGGGGGATTTGTGTTCTCGTTTTTGATTAGCTAGTAACTAGAATTATCAAAGCTAGATCCCTGTAAGCTTTGTCGTGAGCATGACCGGTGATTTATGTTTCGATGGCCCCGGGTTGAGTTTGTTGCAGTGTAACTTGCCGAGCAAAATCTGATACCCCAATTACGAGTAATAACACATCAAACATTCGGTACCAAGGATGTTAGATGCAGCAATAAGCAAGAAAATGGCTACGCATGCAGTACCTAGGCACGTGTAGTGATTGATCTTTATAACTTGCCACATTGTGAAAAAAAAAAGTGAGAAAATGTGAGACTTTTGATTCTTCCGCACTAGGTTAACAAATTTATTTTTCTCTTCCGAAAATCATGACAAAATTCGCCTCTGCCAAATTTTTATTTACATAACCGCATCCGCTCCAGCCTTAGGAACGGCCAAGTATTTATAAGCCGAAAATCAGTCGCCTTCAAAATCCGTTAACTTTGTTTTCGATTGTTTTGCTGACGTTCGAAAAAACTCGTCAAGCTCCGATGCAAGAAGACGCCACCTTTGAAGACTGGTAAGATTTGATGAAATTTAGTAAGAATTGAAAACAAAACTCGCAAGGTAAATAGATTTCCTAAATGCGGACGAGCCCTTTGTTGTAATCAATTCGTCAGTTACATGGAATTGTTCGGTCGGTATGGTCCGAATCTTATTCTATGCACCTTTTCCTGATGGTCTCGATTAACAACACTTTACTTTCAGTATAGCGTTACGTGAATGTTTAGGGTTAAGTAAACTGTTTTAATTTTTGCTTAGGCTCGCATTTGTAAATTTAAATTACGTAAATTAAATTCACTAGGTACTCGTTTAATGTCACTATGGCATATTGTCGCTGGTTCAATCTCAAAGTTGGTTACGAAGCGTTGCAACTGATTCTATTTTCGTACACCTGTTATCCCTACCCTGGACTGTGAGTAATTGTAACATCAGCAAGATTTTAATTTGGCAAACTACCTGATCTGAGTGAAATATGAAAAAGTAAATAATGTAAGGCTGCTGTCGAAAAAACTGGGTCTTGATCTCAGGTTGTTCATTAAATAGGTGGCATCGAATAAGTGAAAAAGACAAACGTCATCAAACGTTGTCCTACCACTGAGCTACTGCACAGATTTATAACCGAAAAGTTACGGCGCTTTGACCGGGTTGACGAACGAGTTCAGTGGACTGGCCTTGGATTTGGAAATTGTAATGAAGATGACCACTCAGTTCATTTAGTAAATCTTCCTCTGCAGGTTCCACCAGGCTGGAGCTGAACAGCTGATGAAAACGACCGCCCTCTGTAGCGGTAGCTTCCGTCTGAAATGGAAAGTCACGGCTGGTATCACACGGTACTGTGGAAAACTCAAATTTGGATATTTGTTTTCTTGTTAACTAGATTATTGGATAGTGTAATTCCAAAGTTTTGATTGATTCAGAGGCCATGGGATACCAGCCTTCATATATGTTCGACTCATGACGGCCACTGAATAGTCTCATGGTCTTTACTGCTTACAAAATCAGTTCAATCCAGCATTATTTCTTCGTTACCTCTGATAAAAGAGTTATTCCACTCGAGCTTGTTGAATATGGGATCATTAAGGCCTACATGCTATCGCATATCCAACGCGCACTAGTGGAATAAAACCTCTTATCACTGACTGACTAGCTGCCTGCCTGACGGGCTAAGTAAACGAATGATTGACTGGCTGATTGACTGACAGACTCAGTTGAAGACTGGCTTACTACTTGACTGCTGATCTTTATCAACTTTTCACTGCCTCACTGAAAACAAGGACGTAATAAATATTGCAGCCACTTACCATGTACGAGGTAAACGAATTTTGCCGTAGTCTTTGCTGCTTTGTCTCCCACTGGCTTATGAACGCCTGCAGTGAGACATTAATAGCTTAAATAAACGCTAGACAATACACACGTGTCACTCTAATCGCCACGTGAAAACTCCACCCTGGAGGAACTGGGGATGCCTTTTGATGGTTGTCTAAAACACTGAAACACAGATCAATGATCCCTCCCCCAGGTCTTTTCAGATGTAAGCTCTACTTTGGTTGATGTTCTTCTGTCTTAGAGTTTGCTTATCTCCGCTTCAGGAGTAAAACGCATATTCTCGACAAGTGTTACCATGCTTATTTGAGGAATCTGAGTCTCGAGATTGGCGAATCATGGATCATTGACTCGCTGGATCGTTCAGTCTTGGAAAATCGAAACACGCACTTCTTTTTTGCCTATGGATTCATTGTACATTGTTTACCAAACAGTAGCAAAGTAATAAAAGAGAAAGCGAGTTGACGAACAAACAGTACAGAACAAACAAACCGGCAAACAGAACCGTAATTTGCTGGTTTGCACTCACCAACAAAACAATACCAAGAAACCTTAGCGCAACAACGTGACTGCATCTCTATGATCACAGAACGAAGAAACAAAAGAAACGTTCTACAGCTGAGAAAAGGAGGTGCACATACCTCGAGAATTAAGGCGACAAAGAGGTTAATGATGAGAATAACAGAAATCAAATACCACGCAACAAAATACAGCTGCGCCCAGCTGAAACACAACAGAAACAACAAATTAAAACATATGTACCGTGGATTCTAATCAATCATAGTAAATAAAGGTGACCAAATAATTAGTGATTCCTTTCGATCTCTATGATTGAATAACAATAAGTACTTCCACTATTTCTTTTTTAACCAATTAAAATAATCTGTTTATTTGTATGCCCCAAACTCAATCACAACTCGGCCCCATGCGTCTTCCCGTGCTTGGAGCCGTTTACACAATCTGCAAAGACGCCTGACTGATACACTGGGATTGACGGATTACTGACCAACTGAAAACCTTCCCCACCGACGCAGTACCACAGTTTCTTTAGAAACTACCCCTTTTATTCAACTGAAAACCAGTCTAATTTAGTCATACAAAAACAAACACAGCTGCTCCTTGTCATCGTGATATTTTACGCTGCATTAGACTGCGAGCAATCTCGGTTTTGCCCTAAAATCTGTGGAACGAACGCTATATGCTCGTACTGGTGCCCAAGAAACTTTCGGCTCGCGGATTCAGTCGCCGCTCGCATATCGCGTTCGTTCCACAGATTTTGGAGCAAAAGAGAGACTGTTCGCGGTCTAACTCTGCATGGACATCTTTGCATTTCGGGTTTTGGGGCACGTGTTTTCGTGAATCCTCTGAAGGAATCGAACATAAGACCAACTTCCGGGCCGGGAATAGTCTTCCACTTTTATACTTGAACAGTGACAGCATATCATCAATCTTACCCACTGACGACTCTAGCATATTCCTTAAGAAAAACATGCCAGTTATTTACAACCATCAGATCCCACAACACTACCAAAGCCGCCTGGGAGGAAACAAAGAAACGAAAAAAATAAACAAAACATGAAATGTTATTCAATGTAGAGCATACAAAAACTCAAAACCATTGTGGTCTTACCAAACTAAAAATCTAAAAGAGATCACGTTAATCGTTTGTAAAGGAGACAACATATTGTTTTAATCTATGTTGGTTCAAGCTGTCACTAAAAAATATACGAGCCTCAAAAGACGCTGCTGTCAAGTTTCATCTGAAGGCAGATCACTGGCTTTACTTTTCAAGGTTAAACAGAAAAAAAGTACACTCACAAAAAAGTCATCGAAGTTGTTAGCGTAGTACTGTAACTCGTAAAATGTACCGCATTTTTTCTTTAACAGACTGTAGACGAATAAGAAAAATGTTTAAAATGTTAAAAGACGTTAATATTATCTCTAAACAAAGATACATGAATGCACCAAGATGGATTTTAACACTGATACCACAAAACAAACTCGGCTGGACTTAATAGTACGTAGAAAATAGTATTATTTCACACAAATACGACAAATATCCCGTGCTATCAACTTCATCTAGTTTACTTTTCTAGTCTGAAATGTCGGCGTCTCTTCCCCCTAACCCACAGGGCGAGACAGACGTCTGAATTCCGAGCATTATAATGTCGTCCGGTTACGTCACATATGTGTATAGATATCGTACGTAGTGTTTGATTGGTTCTTAAACATTTGAATTAGATAATCATTGTTTGAACACGCCAACGGCAACATTCGCAAGCAATGGTGGGGAACACAGAACTTCTCACAGAACCTACGTATAAAAATGGCGCTCACAAATGTCCCGACTCCCCTTCCCTAACTCCCCCACCACGCCCCCGTTTCCAAGCACACCAATGCCACCCGCCGCTACCCGCTTTGAAATGAAGTTAGGTTAATCGAGACTCGCTGGTACACCTGTACAATCCACCAAGCTATCCATATAACATCAACAGGAATAACACAGTTTAAATCAGAAGCAGGAATGTTTACATCACAGCAGATCGGTGAAACAGCAAAGCGCGCAAGGTAGAGTTTGTCGACTAAATAGTGAGGGTTAAAACGATCAAATCATAGCCAACCACCGCGATACAAATGGTTGCACGTAACGTCAAGTCTGCGACCGACCAGCGAGTAATAACATACCAAAATAGTCACTATCCTGCAAGTTGAAATTCTCATGACTTTTTCAGGCCAGGGTTTTTATCTGTCGAGTGCACTGAATACAATAAAATGTATATTAAATTACCTTGTTTTATTAACACCGACACGTGATGGATCGGTGACACCATCGAAAAGCATCATGCCAAATATGGCAAAAACGTAATAAACCGCCTACAGGATGAAACAAAATAAGGCGATGAGTTACTGTCAGTGGGGAATGCCGAATAAAAACACAGGTTAGGGACGGTTCATTGGAAAGTGATAAGGGTGGTAGGAATTTTCAGCTTCAATGAATTTTTTTCTTCTATTCTCTTTCTGCATCCACACAGACAGGCTAAAAAGTGTCGAGGGGCTAGGACGTCGCGTACAGGTACAGTTTAATTTTAACTAGAAGGTATTTAAGGGATCTCCCTTTGGGGTATGGTATGAAGGGGGGTTTCTTAACGTTTCCCTAAAAAGTGGTTGGTTTAGTATAAAACACCAATCTCCCGCTGTTACGTATTAAAGCAGGCAATGCCGGAATAAAGTAAGTGAAATACCAAGAGCAGTTTTTCTTATGTGCAGGTTTTTTTTCTGCTCTATATTTCACTTCTGTGACATGTTTCTCTTACAACACTCATACTGTGGAGTAACCTCTACCTTCAAAGTTTCCTTAAAAGATTGTCTCAGATGATTTAGCTATTACAAGCCTCACCTCAAGGCCACGCCTCCTGGCGGCATCAAAGCTTAAAATAACCGCGATTTCTTTCTTAACGAAACTTATTTTAAGTTCTAACAAAGCAACAATGATGCCAATAAGCAGCAAAAGCAGGCAAATCTTGGCCACCGTGAGGCAACGCAGAGCCTTTTGACGTAAAATTAGCGTTGCCTTCTTTTGCTTGCATTAGCATTATTAACATTGATTAGCGCGTCCAAACCAATATATAAAAAACAAACAAAAAAAACAGATGCACCTTACCACAATAATTCCCGCGAACGGTCTCAAGTTCTTCAGCAGCTTTAACAGTGTTTTCAGAATGAGAGAGAGCGCCTGCGAAGAGAATGAAGTTGACAGCAATTCAATTAACTCCTATGTGAACCATATGCATTAGGTTATACAGTGACATGATTTTAAATTGTTAGAGTGTAACGAAAGCTCAGAATTGTTGGATGGTGGATGTAGGCTTATAGACATATTAAGTTCACCAAAAAAAAAAAAAAAAAGAAAAGCCAAACAAACCAAGTTAGTAAGAAAAGACATGGTAAACTTCTCGCAAAGACTTCTCAACATCGATGGGTGTCAGTAGCGGCAGAAAACGATGAGAGGCGGCTGTATTCACAGGCTACTATGGTTGGTGTTGAGTTAGATACCAGCCACAGTATCATAAGCTGGGAGGGGGGGGGGGGCGGTAATGATGACGAGGACGATGGTGATGACAAGATTTCATGTAAGACTGAAAAACTGAACAAGAATAATTCAATCAAAATAATGACAGCGATAAATCAGAACCTGCTTTATTATATCCCTCAGTTAGTACGCGCGCTGTGATTGGTCAATTAGCAGGCCGTACTTCACTGTACGGCCCGCTAAATTCGAAAGTTCCTTTTCCTCGCGCTTGATTAACCTCAGAGATAAAATAAATATTTTACTAACCTCGTTTTCTCAGTCCGTACTGTGAGTTACGGATCCTCGTTTTTTCCCGTTCATTTATGGCCTGCGCGCTTCGCGCTTGGGCCATAAGTGAACGGGAAAAACTCGGTCCGTAACTTACAGTACGGACCTCGAACTCGGTTAGTAGGGGGTATATAAGAGTGGAAGACCACTCTTATAAAATACAAGCTACAAGTAGTTTAGCCAAGGCGACAACCACATTACGTCTCACCTTAACGTTATGGACAATTCTCAAAAGGCGAAATGTGATTAAGATGTTGACAACTTGTGTCAGGTATCTCAGAGAGAAAGAACTGGACGTGTCGCCATAGGATGACATTCCACTGCCAGAGCTTAAAATAACAACAGCAGAAATAAGTTAATGGACATAAGGTGAGAAACGAAACGCAAAGTAAGCTAACCCTGCGTTTTCTCTCAACAGCTCACTTACCTTGATAAAGGAAAGCCAGATATACTAACATGGATAATTTCTATAACCTACAAGACAAGAACCAGAACAGTGTATGATGCGATACAGAATTATCCAGTGTTGATTTACATTTGTTTCTCGCTCTTTGCTTTTGCTTTACATTGCTCACTTTCCATAGCAATGACACTGATTTCCCATTGGGTGGGGAAGCTGTGATAATTCGCTCTTATAACTCCTTGTCTAAATCTTTCAAAATTTAATAACCCCGACAAGTAAAAGGGTTGATTGATGCATAACAAATGCAAACTGCAGCCATCTTATCGACTGTAATACCTTTCTCACTTCAATTCCCTGTGGCTCTGGCTTCAAACGTGAACGCTAATAGGACAATCACATGACTTTTGGAGGGCATGTAGTTTATTTGTGGCCTGAGTAGCATCATTTGCTCCCGAGGGCAGTTTACCATTTGGCCGCGTGTATTGATAATAATGGCGGATCGTTCTCAGTAAATCTGAGGGCGCCCTGAGTTAGAAAATCATGTGATCTTCTGTACTTCGGCTTGAAAACCCAAAACGCAGACGTAGGTTTCACTAAGAGCAGATTTGTCAGAAGATCAAGTTGTGCGTCACGAACTTTCATCAATTTAATTATACGAGGCAAGTAGAGTGACTGAGCTCTGGATGGAAAAAGTAACGGAAAAAACTACACAATACTCACCACTAATGTTACTGTAACGACCCCACAATAAATATTGACCTGCAGACAAAAGATGAAATTGGATTGGACATTAAAATGGAAACGAAATAACTACCCTGGAAAAAGATCCTGAGTAAAGCAGAGCTTGGCAATTTTTTAAGCCCTTTTAGGGGAGCAGGGTTAACGCAGTGGTGAGAGCGCTCGCCTCCCACCAATGTGTCCCGGGTTCGATTCCCGGATTCGGCGTCATAAGTGGGCTGAGTTTGTTGGTTCTCTACTCTGCTCTGAGAGGTTTTTCTCCGGGTACTGCGGTTTTCCCTTCGTCTCATAAACCAACATTTGTTGTTATTGTATTGTTATGATTATTTACCTTCCGGGGTCGACGATTTTCCCACTATAATTGAGGTAATTATTGACTTTAGTCTACATATATCTTTTTACACTCAAGCTAGATTACTGAGGTGTGTCACAGCGTGACAAAAAAATTAAGACACTAAAACAGTTTAAACGATTATATTACAACAAAAATTGGATTTAACTTCGAATTTTACGACTGTGAAACACAGCACTCCTCAATTTTTCTGATGTATAGGACTTCACAGTATATTTTCCAGACTACGTCTCCCAAGGAATCAGTCCAACAGCACAAAGCCATGGTCTTCCGGCCATCATTACCGACATTTCAGGGGTAGGGAAAGTAAACAGGACTGCGTGTACCATTCTGAAATTAGTCTCTGTAGTATTCTTGTTTCTGACCCTACTCTTTCCCTAACACAACCAAAAACTTGAGGGACCTACCATAGATGAGCGGTATCTCTGCAAGCCTACAGCCCATAGCTTTAAAAACTAACCAGGAAAAATAATAATACACAATTATCTTAGTACTGTGGAAAGCGTCCAAAAACGTTAACGAAGAATAAACAAATTGAAAGGTAAATAATTCATGTTCCCACCTGTTCAAAAAGATAGTATAACACGAAAAAGAAGTTTGCAATCTGAAAGGAAAATCAAACCACTGCACATGAGATAAGTTTACCATCAAAACTTCCCTTAACCCTTAAAGAGTGACCAATGTTTAATTTCTCCTTATAGCAACACTGCTCAAACAAACATAAAGGTTGTGAGAAAAAAGGAGGTGATCAACAAGTAACAAATGTCTTGACTGTTAACAAATTCGCCTCATCATCACCATAGCAAATATATGGAGAACAGTGTGGAGAATATATATACTAGGGTACATATTAGGGTTTAAAGAGTTAATAGGCAATACTCTGAGACAATACAAACAGAAACGGAAGAGAAAGATCAATTCAGACTACAATGGTGGCGAACCTCTTGGAAATTTAGAAAACTGAACAAGAATAATCTGTTTACATCTCCCTCCCTCCCCTCCCCTCCCCCCTCCCTTCCCTTCCCCCAATACAGTGTTCATCGCCTTGAGCATTAGACTATGTGCGACCGTTTCCGTGGCAATACAAATTGTCCTAAGGAAGGGGAGGGTGCAAGCATGAAGGCCAAGAAAACGTATTGCGGGCGCTAGTACGATATGACAATATTACAAGCTGTAGTTTGCGCGCGCGATTTCATAAAGAGTACCAAGAACTTCTGGCCGGGATCGCAGTTTTGTGTCTATTTAGATAAACTGATGTAGTCACTTACCCCTAAATGTGAGTTTGGGTTCTCCCATATTTTTTCTTGCTCATATTCCAGCAAAACCTGCAAGTCACATTGAAGAAGTTGTACTTACATAAAACGTTGAACACCACATTTTTAGTTTGCTTATGATGCTACCAGTTATAGAACGAAAAGAGCCAATCCTGGTGATGGTAACATTGAATCTTCAAGATAGTTCCGGTTGTGCATGAAATACCATTGATGGGAAGGACACTGGCCTCGATTGTTCACATTCACTATGTTTTCTGGAATAATATGTACAACACTATGAAAAGAAAGACATTTACCAATTGTTCATTTGTCTTTTCAAAAAGGAAATGATTTTCATTCCAATGGCGCAGAGATCCTTTCAAGAATTTACCTCTAAAAATATATCCCTCTGACCGTTTCCATCAGGGTAACTGTGAAAGCGGCTTTAATTTGCGTTACTGTTTTGTCTCCTTTGCATATACAAACTACCCTTCACATCTGTTACTTACAGACACGACAAAGACATTCACAGCGGCCACAAAATCCCCAACGTAGTCAAACACTTTGTGAGATACAATAATTTGAAGTCTCCTCAACAAGCTGTTCTGTACATAACTCATGGCTGGTCTTTGGCGTCTCCTGCTTTCCTTGTCGAGTACATCAAACAGCTTTTGAAACTCCTCAGCAGTAAGATGGCCCGTTGAAATCAGTGCCAAGGACTACAAAGTAATGAAGTGTTCTTATAACTATCACGGAAATTGTTTCTGAAAAGGCCTCTAGTAACACAAAGCGCCAGATAGGAATAAGAAATAAGATAGTTTACAAATGGACCAAATGACCAAGAGTGACCAGACTTAAAACATACCAAGGGCCGCATAACCTACATTGGCCCGCCTTAGGGGAGTTACCCGGAGGTTTGCATCACTTCTTATTCAGTTCAGTGTGTAAGGTGGTGTTTTATTGACAAAGTAGTTGTAAGATGTAAGCCCACAAGAAGGAAGACTTTGCAAAGAGAAACACAACAGGCTCGTAGAAAGGCAAGGCGATGAGCAGGAAAAACCCTTTATGTCAGAGTTACGTACAGCATGATAACTGGCCAATATATTTAACTATTTTCGAGTAACGATGAAGCAACTTATTTGCTTACCTGGCGGACGCGTTGTCCAGCCCTTGTGCCCATGTTCGCCTTTTCAATGGCTTTCCTGGCATCTGCAGTGCTGATTGTACTTCTACAACAAGGATTGCAATACAAGTTAAATATAAATAAAGGATTAAAAGACATGTTTGATAAATTCATGTTTTGGTAACTCACAAAGGCTGGTCGCCATCAGGATCTTGAATTTGAAGAAGAACCTCAAAAGCAGCTCTGATACCAACTCTACGGCGGAAGAAACTTGCTTGGAGTGAACGCTGAAAGAAAGTTTGTCAATTAACTTTTTCATCTGATATATGATGGATCAAAAGTCATTTTAATCTTGTTAGTTAACTTAACCCAATACATAAAACTCACAGACCTAAAACTAGCACCGCTCTACATCGGATCAATTATGAAGGTCAGTAAACAGGTGACCAACATTTCTGCCGAGAATTTCTTGCACTTTTATCACAAAATGTGGAATCATACTCCTGCCGCAAATACAGTCCGAAGTATCTTCAGAGCAAAATGATTTTGCTTTGAAGATACTATGGTCCAGAAACGTACAACAAAAAAACGTACGAACGTACGAAACGTGAGAAACGTACAACAAAAAAGTTGTCAAGAATTTAAAGCGCTTAGACGTTCATTTGCAGTAACTAGAAGTAGTTTTTACATAAATGTGTTTAAGAACTAACTTATTTGCAGCTTCACTTTCCATATTGTAACCTTCCATTTGATATTGTAATTGTATCCGTTGTCGTGTTCTTCTCTTCTCTTTGTAATTTCATCTTGTAAAACAATAACTGAGACCTAATTAATATCAGCTACATTGTTTCCTTTACGTCTCCTCGCCATTGTTAAATCTATTCTTTCTATCTTTTTTGTTTTCATTACATTTGTAGTATTTAAGGAGTTGTAAAATAAATGAAATTAAATTACAGTAACACCTCTCTGACGTACATGTGCGAAACCAAACTTACCGTCAGATAACCTCTGAACTGGTTGTAGATGATGGCCGTTAACAAATTCAAGAAGAAATAAAGTCCTAGAAGACGACGAAATACATGGGCACATCAACTGTCTTTTTTTAAGCTATTAAATTTTACCCGGCCTTCTCTGGTTTCATCCCTAGGCAGATTCTTTAATCCTCTTTTTGCCGGGAAACAAGTTGTCAGTAGTTTGAACAAAGCATAAGTCGTGGGATTGGTTATGTGGTGGAAACAGAATCAAGAAACTCTCCCAGGAAAAAAGACAAAAGATCAGAAAACATGATCAAATTGTCAGTAAAACATTCAAGATGTCACAGAATTTGGTGACGAATGAAGCGTGAGCCCAAGGAGAGATACTCAGCGTTTCCATGGCAATCCTTCTACAAATAGGCCATATTCGTATTCTCGGTATTGGACTGGATCTAGCATGAAGTGGAGGCTCTTGCGGGGGAATTCATTTACATATGAAAAGATTCCCCCGCAAGAGCCTCCACTTCATGCTAGATCCAGTTCAATACCGAGAATACGAATAAGGCCTATTGCGTAGCTGGCGGTTTTGTCTCTTCTGGGGCGTCCAAGCGGCGAAGCCGCGAGGGGAATGGGGCGGGTGGTTTTTCCTCTCCCCCGCCCCATTTCTCTGAGAGACCGCCAGCTACGCACATAAATAGACAAGCGTTGCATGCATTTTGAAAGAAAACACAAAAACCTAAGGTATAAATAACAGCGTTCATATGAGAAATACTTACCTATTATGGTGAATAAAATAAAGAAAATTGAAAAAAATCTGTTTTTCATATATGCAGGCATCATAACTGTAGCAAATAGAAAAAAAAAAGTATTCACTAAAGGCCCAAAATACTGTGTGACACAATATATCTACCTAAATAAAAAATATATAATAATAAAATAAAAAATAAACTGTGTTTATAGTGGAAGTGCACTTCGCTATCCAAGCCAGTTTACAGGCACTCCACTTAAATCAAAAGAAACAAATAATTCACTGAATAAACATAACATGATAAGAATCCCAACTGGCGAAAACTAAACACAACTACTGCGATCAAGGCTGTAAAGCGGGACTAGTTTGTCATTCAAGCTGAAATTTTGCGTTGTTCCAGGCAATGTTTGAATGACAAAGCGCAAATCTGAATTCTTTATCATCGTGTCTGTTCTGGTTTTGACTATTTTAGCAGTCAAGCTAACTATCATGAATTTCTCCACCAGTTTTGCCGTGTTGATTCTTGTACACGTCACGTTCTTACCTTTTTATCGCAGAGACAACCCTAGGCAAGTGACGCGGACCTCATTTGATGTTCTTTGTTTCATGAAATCATGACGTGTAACCATTCCAATAAAAACTAATGAGCTGTAGTTTTTAAGTCTGTAGAATCGGCAAATGTCACAAAATACACTGAAGCTACAGATGTATGAGGCAATAGTAGCACTTTCCCGTGGCTGGGTTTGGGAAAAAAAATTCAAATTAAGCTAACAGACCTATCAAAGTGAAAGCTAGTGAGAAATACGTTCCTATGGTGCTGTTTACTTCGTTGCACAAGTAACACTTTGAGAAAACCTGTGTATCAAATCCTGCTAAAAAGACTGTTATAAAGTCGTTACCTGAATTAAAGCTAAGAAACCGCATTTCCCAATGGAACCTTTGTTTTAGTCATAAAATCTTTAATCAAGTCCTCTAACTAAGAGGGTCGTGAAGGGGTAAAATGAGAACTGGGATTAGCCTTATTTTGGACTGGGAAAATGGGATTTACTCACTGGGACTGGGATTTAGCCACTGGGAATGGGATGAACAATTATAAAATGGGAATGGGATTTCTTTTCTTCAGCGGTCTTTGCTCCAATATTTTGAAATAGAAAAATAAAATTTCGTAGCAATAGACCTTGCATTCCTCAGTAGAGACCGTGAAATCAGTATTTTTCGCCTTCGCGCCCGCGGTCTAGCTACCAGGCTTACACGGTTGCATAGTTACGTTCTGTCAGTCCTGGTCAGCGGACAAGTTCTGCAAGTTTGCATATGGCGGGAAGATGGAGGGTCGTGAAGGAGTAAAATGAGAACCGGAATTTGGGCCAAATTTAGGCTGGAAACTGGGATTTAGCACCCCACTTCACGACCCTCAACTAAAGAAGTTCAGTCTCCATGCACTCCGCTCACCATCTGGATTATTTGCCGTGGTCAGCAGCACCAACAAACTTCTCAAGGACTTTTGCAGGTTAGAAAAATAGTGTAAGCCTTCACATTCAGCGCCACTTTCACCAGTCCTCTTACTGCACTCAAGCCTCTGAAAAACAACCCAGCATATATATGATCTTCCCTGTGTTTCTCTTCTTTGACTTTTCCACTTCTTAGTGCAAGCATTTTGTCTCTAGCATTACGACTGACTTGATGTAAAACGATACAAACATACCGAGGAGTCACTTGAGGAAAAGCTTTTCACAATTTGCGAGGATTATATTACAACACAGTAGGAACTTATAAGTCAATACAATCAGTAGTTGCTACCCTGGAGCAAGATCCATGCAAAGATGCGACTCATGCACCACTGAGTACCAAAAGGAATATTATTTTACTTTTGTTTATTTTATTAGCCACAGAATTTGACTTAGCGATCTCAATAAGAAACAAAATATGTTGTAAGTTTATTCTAAAATGGTCTGAAACCAAGTCTTAATAAAAGTTCTTTAGCTCAGGGTCACACCCAGTGTGTATGAAATAAATGTAAATACAAAATGCCATTCTTTAATACCAGCTTGTTTCATGTGAACAAGGATAGTCAAGTAAATGCGTGTTCGTATAACTTATGGTATTGTTTATGGAAAAGAATTAAAGGTTTGAGAAGTGATCACAGGAATAAGAGCTGCCAGGTATACGACGGCTAAAGTGAGGAAACAAGCTGACATCAGGCCCTTGTATCTGCATGTAACATTTAGTAAAAATACCAAGAAAGAAGAAAATAATTAAAAGAGAATTAACACTTTATTCAGTAACAAAAAGAATACTGTACTCTACCACAAGTGTGCTGTTGCTTCCTCCTGATGTCTTGTGGATTCAGGAATGTCACACAGAAAGAAAACATCATATGCATCAATATTAACTTATGTGTCATTAGAAAAAAAAATTAACGCTTTGTTTACAGTGTAAAAGTGCGCTTACTAATTGCAAGTTAGTTATTTATTGCACTTCACTCAAATAATGAGATATGAGTATCCTAAACTAAAACCCCAACAGGCAGGAGGCAGACTATTGGTTATTTCACAAGCATGATCAAATAGTGGAATTTGCATTATTATAATTTACGATGCCTTCTCATTAAAGAAAAGACGGTTAAAAAAAAGGAATAAAAGACTCACTTCTGGAAATATGAGCATCCCACACATGGCAAAAAACCACAAGTGAAGGAGAAGAAGAAACAGAACACTGTAATTGAACCAAACAGTATTCTGTTAAATAACAAAGTGAGATTGGTATCAAGGTAAACACGGATAGATCCTGAGAAGTAATATTGTAACAAGACTTATACAGTTGTCAACTCTAAAGTACCAAAGGCAAAGATTGTGTTGATGTTTCAGTCTTCTTTGTTTACTAGTTTTTGTTGTTTGCGCACGCCAAAATATTCAAACGCGCGGGAACATTTTACATTTGATGACGTATGCCGCGGGTCACGCATACCAGAATTCGTCATAGTCCACTTCAGTGGACAGTTGCCGCCAAGAAACAGTAGAGTGAAGGTAGGAAGGCTTCATTTAGCTAGAATATCAATTTTACACCGCTATTCGGTTCGTTGGAATTCTAGCTTTTAATGGCTTTTATTTTTTAACATAAACTTTAAAGTCACACACCACGATTGGGCTGCCTGTGGACAGACTTGTGAATAAATACAGAGCTTCACGTTTCAAACGTACGTTTTAGACTTTATTCGCTGGGAGCGGACAGTTCAATCCAGTATTTGGGAACAGATTGTATGTACTAAGGCTCACTACCAATAGTGAAGAAAAGTGCTTATTGTTATTTCAGACTTCATTCCCAAATGACACATACACTCCTTTTTAAAATAAGAACGTCTAATTTTGGAGCCGAGGCTGAATATTCTTATTTTTGGGGATTTGAGCCTGAAAATGTTCTTAACATTTTCTTACGTTACATGGTATCGTATAAATCTAAAACAATGCAGACTTGACCAGGAAACCTCAAGTTGCTTGTCATATTTTTGTGCGGCTTGCTCTGATGCCGCGAACAAAACGTCGCGCCATTCAACTCTTGGTAAATTTGGCGGCTTTCGAAAAAGTCAAATGAAGAATGATCGTCGCAGTTGTGATCTCAATTTTTGCAATTGCGTAAAGAAGCCTGAAAAAAAATTCAGGACTTCAACGGGGATTGAACCCGTGGCCTTGCGATTCCGGTGCGATCGATGCTCTACCAACTGAGCTATGAAGCCACTGACGTTGGGAGCAGGTCAATTTTGGGTTCATATGTTCCCGTGAAAGATATGTAAGTGGATGATGCATATGAAAGAAATCATATGTGAACTGCGGATATGAAATCAAATGAAGAATGATCGTCGCAGTTGTGATCGCAATTTTTGCAATTGCGTAAAGAAGCCTGAAAAAAAAAAAAAAAAATTAAGGACTTTAACGGGGCTTGAACTCGTGTTCGAGCCACGGGTTCAAACCCCGTTGAAGTCCTGAATTTTTTTCAGGCTGCTTTACGCAAATGTAAAAATTGCGATCACAACTGCGACGATCATTCTTCATTTCATTTCATATCCGCAGTTCACATATGATTTCTTTCATATGCATCATCCACTTTCGAAAAAGTGTTGAACACAGACGTTCAAAAACAAAAACAAATGAACAAAATAACGACGTTCTTACTGACTCTCAACCTGGGTATGTTGTTACCATATTCTTAATATTTTGGGAAATCTCAGCCTCGACGTTCTTATAAAAAATCGATAAAAAAAATTCTTATAAAAGAAGAGTGTTAGGTCCCTAACCACCTCTCTCCATAGCATCACTATTACAAATTTTGAAAGTGAACTTTGTAATTCTGTCAAAAGTTTGCTGAAGTCAAATTCGGCATTGCAAAAATGGCAATAGACTTTCAGGCATGATTTGTTTCCATAGCAAACCTGAGAATTTCGGGAACAGTTCTTTTAATAGCACGCAGCTGGAAAAAAGGCACAAGAAAGTCAGTTAGAGCATGATGGATTTACTGTTGCCATTGAAGGAAAATTCCACAATCATTACAGAAACCAGGACAATTGTGAATTGTGGAAATCAGAAATAATTCCTCACAACGAGCAAAAAGGCAGAACTTAAAATATCTCCTTGAAAAAGCTTTCAAGTGGTCTCTTACCCAGCAAAGATCTCAAAACAAGTTTTATCAACCTAGCCTACACCGCAGACAGTGAACATACCGCCGGTATACACAGTCTACACGACAGCTACCAAAAACTTGTTCTGATATCCCACAGGTTTGCAGGAATTTCTGTGTCTATTCCTGATTGGCCAGATTTCTTACGTGCTTTGTGATTGGACCTCTGCTGATGCAACGGATTAAGCAACTTTGCAATGCTAAAAATACTATTGAACGATACAAAGAAGTCTGCTTTGCATACCAAACGGTCAAAAGAGCTATGTGTGATTTGCCCGTTTCTTATAATCTATGCTGGTGCGTAATAGTAGAGTCACAAAAGAGTACTGCTCGTGAAGGGATGGAAACAGATCGACGTAATCGCCGAAATTGAGAGCCTGAATTTGTCTTTGCGAACGATCAATCACAAATACATTTCTGGAAACTGTGTAGTGAAGTTGAAGAAATGACG
>OX419336.1:19866748-19876748 GCA_948470475.1 Galaxea fascicularis | reverse complement strand
GATAATTGTGATTAAAATTTATTCCAATACCAAAAAGTATGTTAGCACTAACCAAATTAACCATTCAATCAAACCAAATGTCATCAAAAGATCAAAGTATTTAGTTCTAGTAAAAGCTTTTAGCAAAAGCAATTGAGAATGAATAATCATTATTTTGGGTTCCATTTATCTGAAATCACATTACTTTTTCATTACTTATTAATCATTTATTTATAATACAATACAAATTAAATTGTTTTAAATACTTCATTTTCGAAACTAACAATAGCAAGCAACCACTTGTCACAAAGGCCAGGATTTGCACCCTCTCTGGCCTGAGTTTTCTGTTCTAGCCGCAGAAGTTCAGATTAAATCAGTATGCAGGTAACATCTTATTACTCTAATTCTTTTCTTACTTACCATCTAACGGGTTTGCTGTAGTACCATCTGTACAGTGACAGAGATCTGCTGTCCACCTTGTGATGAATTGATCTATACTGCAAGGTAGTAAGGGAAAATGATATTCGTATTTATTTAGAACAATAATTTATATTTACCTTCCTCTAATTTTTTTGCCACTGGACTAATATTATTTTTCTATGTAACAGCATCTTCTGAAATACACTTATAGGTACATATTTTTGCACACAGCTTGATGAATACCCAGCCAGCCATTACCAGCCAGTCATTCAGAAATATCTTCACTGGATTAATTTACGTATTAAGGTACAGGTTTTTAACATCTCAAATAAGAAAGTACTTAATTTGGAAACAAATTAAACTGGCCTTTTGAAGCTTGTGCTGCTTTCTTTAGAAGAAATTTGTTGCATTCATTTGTTTGTTTCCTCGTTTATTTGTTCAGTCATTCAGTCAATCAGTCAGTCAGTCAGTCAGTCAGTCATGGAATAGCACCTCAACAATAATTTATTGGTTCATCTCGTTGCTGTTGCAGGGCATTCAAATATACAGTAATCTTAGGTCTAGGAACGTGACTACATGTATGTTGGTGCCAGTGAGTGGAGGGTGGCTGCCTACCCTTGGTGATCAAGCTTTTCAATCAGCCAGCCCCTGAACTGTGAAGCAATCTCCCTACTGAGATCAGAAACATTGAGAGTCTGACATTTTTCAAATGAGCTCTCAAAATGTGCTTTATTTTTAAATTAGGTTTTAATTTACTGCTCTGATTATTAGAAGTGATTTTCTCATTTAGATTGTTAGACATTCTTAATTCTCAATTATGTTATTCTTATCCTAATTTTTTCCTGTCTTGGTATATGCGCAATATAAGTTTCATCTAGAATGTCAAAGTGAAACCTTCTGGTTGTAAAGGATCATTGCAGTCTTGAAAATATCTGTTCTTCTTGCTGAATTTACTGTTAGTAGCAGACTATAGGGTTACCCAAATGGTACAGGCCACTTGACATTGTAAATAAATAATATAAATATATAAATAAATAAAATACTTAATTGACCACTTCCCATGTGGCACTTTTCAGAGACCATGAAACAAATGATACAAATTATCAAACAAACATAACATGGTAAGAATCCCAACTGACCAGAGGCAAACCAGTTGGCTATTTACAAAGATGACCAAGGAGTTGAACCAGGGACTATACCCAGAACCCGGATAACCGCATTGAAATACACGTATAGTGCCCTAAACCACTCTATCCTGCATCCTTTTATACATGTGAAACAAATTAAGACAGAGAATATGGTGGCACCGACCAGCCACAAACCGCCACCCTCTAGGTTCAAATTACAAGATGCCTAGTCCACCATTACACTGGAGTTTCACATCACCTAAATAAATTAAACAGTCTTAACATTTGTGAAATGTTCAAACCATTTAAACAGGTCTTCAGGAATACTCAACTAATACATGTAATTTAGTGGCCACCACTAGGGGACAACCATCTTCTAGTGATACTTATTTTTTTCATTGTCATGTCCATCGTAAGACATGGCTACTTTGAAATAAAACCAGCATATTGACTGCACTACAACAACTCGAATCCAATTGGCTACTTTTTTTGTAAAAATTAGAGACAGCCCTGCTTGACCTCCAAAGCCTGGGCTTATGTTTACTCAGTGCCCTGATGCCAGTCAGTCAAAAGTTACACTTGTCTATGATGGGGAGCAGGGTTGGCGCAGTGGTGAGAGCACTCGCCTCCCACCAATGTGGCCCAGGTTCGATTCCTGGACTCGATGTCATATGTGGGTTGAGTTTGTTGTTGGTTCTCTACTCTGCTCCGAGAGGTTTTTCTCCAGATACTCTGGTTTTCCCCTCTCCCCAAAAACCAACACTTCCAATTCAATCCGGATGCTCCCTGAAAACCACTTCACGGTGAGTGGAGCTTCCTGGGTAAATACCATTAATCGATTGATTTGAAATACTTAAACCATGGCAGTCATGAATCTAGTCTGTCATGCTAAAAAGACCCCAAAAGAAAATGTTTACTCGAAATTGAATTACTCCAACCTAAACTCACAGGAAATGAATTCATTTCAATGCATTTCTGTATTTTGAATCTTTCCAACAATGCTGTGACTAAATGACTAGCAGCTGATCAAGATTTCAAAACACAAAATGACCAGCAGTCTAATATGTTTTGACAAATCCAGGAGAACTGAAGAATTTAGTTAATATCAACTATGATAGTTTTGTGTGGGCTACTACATGTAGAACTAGCTCACACTACAGTCATCAAGCCAGTAACGTCCATCTGTCTGTCTGTAACATTCCCTAGAGAGCAAGGAGAGCAACCAGTCAGATGAAATGATTGCATCACCCTTTCCATTTAATCAAGCCTCTTGTTACATCACATGATGCCACAGCGATGCTTTACCATTGTTGAATGGTATTTGCTGGTGGTTTCTTCTGTTGGTTTTGTATTTGGTAAGTAAACTTCGTCTGTTTTTGCCATGATTTCAGGCAGAATTACTGTGTGGAGTTATGACAGCATTCAGAGGATGTATGTTGGGCATATAGCAGACAGCTGCATGTATTTTGCAGCAAGAGGTGAAATAGCAAACCAGCAGGCAGGGTTGTTATTAGAAGCCAGGACCTGGGTACCAGCACCAGTATACTATGAACACAGTACCCGCCTTTGCTGTTTAGGTATTGAAAAGGGCAAACCAAAGAAATCTTAGGGGCACCTACCTATTAGAATCCTATACCTTCCTATTTCTTCAATGAATGAAACCCCAGAGCTGGTGCTGGAGCTGGTGCTGGTGTGCCTGTCTTCAAACTATGAATGAGCAACCTTGGAGGATTGTGTGTATCAAAGAGGTGATAAATCATATTTCTTTATTTCGCTGAGCTGTAGTGCATAATTTAAGGTTTTCCATTGCTTACCAATGCACCAAATAAAGCTCCTTACATATTTTGTATAAAAAAAGAAAGTTCTTTAAAATGCTAATTTTCAGATTTAGTTGCTGCAAAGACAAACTAACTTGATGTACATGTGGGATCAACATTTACTTTGCACGTATCCTTGCATGTTTGCATGACACTTGGCATACCGTACATTCCATGCGCGGACAGACATGAAACTGTAGCCAAAATTATGATCACAAAAACGGTCAAATGGCAAAGCAAATTTCATCAGGATACCACAGAGGACTAACGAAAGGTACACAGAAGGCAAGGAACTTTGTTTGAGTAAAACATAACAGACATCACAGAGGACAAATTATTGTTTTACTTGAAGCAACAAAGATGTAATCATGCATAAAACCTAATGCACGTGTCATGCTTCTCTTTTGGATTCCTTGTGGTTTGCAGTTCATTTTTTGAGTTCAGTGGCTTGTAGTAGATGCATGCTAACTTAAAAAGCCACTACGACCAAAAAAACAATTCTTCTTTTTCTTTGGATTTCAAAACTATGTTAACAAAACACTAAGTGACCCAAGTTTTAAGTTCTGATTTTAAAAAGATGCCTGTTTATTTTAACTGGAATTTTGTTATTTATTGGTCCGCCATTACTAACTTTAAGATCTTGAGAGAGCTGGGTTGAGGAGAAACTGACGTCAAAGACTCACTGGTTTAAGAATGCAATGCGTGTGTACGCGGCTGAATTAATATGCAGCACGGGAGTTTCGGGCTTTCAGATTTTTAAACTTGTGTTTTGCATATAATTTTATAATAAGTTGCGTTCACATGCTGAAATTTTAAGCTAGTGAGTAAATGACGTCACCTTTCCCTAGATCCAAGCCTCTGAGGTCCAATCGGTCAGTTTTGAACATGAGTAATGGCGGACCGTGAAATCCAAACCTTACACTCGAAATAAACAGCCTTTGGATAAAAATCAAAGCTCAAAATTTTGCCAGTCAAGTGTTCAGGAAACACGCTTCCAAAATCTGAAGAAAAAAAGAAAATGATTTTTTGATCGTAGTGGCACTTTAAGGGATTGTTTTAGTGATACAAAAATACTTTGGTAGAATTCTGAAATCAATAAAGTTGTGTTGATAATGTTTTCAGCATTTGCTTTTTACCAATAACATCATAATAATTTAATTACAACTTGAAGATTAATGCATGTTTAACATTCATAAGCCCCATTTACACTACAGAAAAAAATGGGTCTGGACCCTTTGAAAAGTGGTCCGGACCAATTTTTTTGAACTGCTCACACAGCACTTTCGAACAGCAAAAGGAGTCCCGACTCATTTTTTTTTTCGGTTTTGCCTATAGCCCCCAAACCAGAAAAAAGCAATTCTGGATCCATTTCATGCAAACATGGAACCGAAGGTTTACATGTACATCGCAAAAATATCTGGTCCGTGCCAACTTTTTTCTGGGTCCGGACTCATTTTTTTCTGTAGTGTAAATGGGGCTATAGTCCCCAGTGTCTATGGTCTGACCTTGTTCAAATTATGGGGCCACTTGTGTTATTGTACTGTAAACTACAGCTGTACATTATTTGGCAGTCTGGCAAAATCCCCCAGATAGAGTTGTAAAGTGAATTTGATTATATTAATTTTAATATACGTACAAAGTGTGTGACATAAATTTTGAACATAATTAGTAACTTCATGTGCACTGCCGCATACCTTATATGGATAGAATTAATTATCTTTTCCCCCATACTTTATCATCATGCTGCAGCTTTATTGTTCAGGATAATGCATGACGTGCAGCAATTTGATTATTAATTTTTCATCATGCACCAAGTTACACAAAAAATAAACCTTTTGTCTGTGCATTTGTAGCCAGGTAGCCCACACATGCATCCAGCCTACTGGTACCTATTTCTATTAAGATGTGTCGAATAATTTGGAAGACCTTCATAGTTTTTAAACTCAACCTGCTGGTTTATGCTGGGCACAGAGCATCAAGTGAAAGCTACTCAGAGGTTGCTTTATAGCAGAGCTCTGCGCATGTGGAGCACCATTGCTAAGAAAATATGGTAACCCATTGATGCGAGAAATTTTGGTTATGATGTCACCGTCGTAAACTCTGCATTCGGAATGACGGCCTAAACTGTTTGCAAGTTAGTACTCCTGTTTTGTCTTTGTCACAGACATATAAGTTTATGTCAAGAAAATTGATTAGCGACTTGTCTAGGTTATTACAGTATGTCAGTTACATGTCCTATTTTACCATTGACTATGAAAAACGTCAAAGAAACATTCGCACCCCTCTTTGTTTTCTTGCATTTTGTTGTTTTCAAGCTTCCATCTGAAATTGGTTTGGACTCAAAAATGCTTGTGTTTTTTCCAAATGTTTTCTATTCAATATTTCATTTGGATCCTTAAACTCTTCATTTTGCCTACTGTAGCTCATTTTCTGGGCACAAAATTGGTTGAAGAAAAGCCAAGCGAAGTTTGGACGGTTTATATGTATATCCTTGGCTCCACTTGGTAAATTTACAACTTAGAACCGGATTGACATTTTGAAAACCCTTGCAAAGAGCTACAACTTGCCAAAAGTAGACAGGATTTTTAACAGCTGCAGTATTGGAAATACCAGCAATATGTTGTTCCTCACAGCAATTCTTCGCAAAGCAATGGTTTTGTGTGAAATAATGGCTATTATGTAAGCTCTGCATTCAGAGTGCTTGTTGACTGACCTTAGTTGTCTGCAGGTTAGTACTCCTGTTTTGTCTTTTAAGCCCCGTTTACCTTCAAATTTTTTTTTGGTACAGCCGGGATAAAAAAGGGTCTGTGTACTCAAAAGAACAGCATGGCTTGGATGATTTCTACAGTGTAAACGTTAAAATTGAACCTGAGCCGTGCTAGATTTTTACCCGTGATCGGACCAACTCAGGAGGTGGTCTCAGGACCGGTGAAAAAGGTCACCAAACCATTATTTTGGATTTCCAGTACAATGTAACCAGCCATCCGAGCTGTGCCTCCATTTTCACAAAACATTTTGTCACATTGCGCATGGGTAGAACAAGGTAAAATGGCGGCCGCCAGTGAAACTGGTCAGAGAGGAGAGACTTGGAACACACAACAATAGCCACTGCTATCAGCAACATCATTAATTTCTTGCATTTTCCTTTTGGTGTCTGATGTTTCCTTATTAAGGTCCCAAGTACATCCCGTTCAACCCAGTGCAGTCTTGAGAGGACAAGCATCGCATTGACTGTCGCCATGTTGAAAATTGTTCAGACTGAAATCACTTTGCACATGAAAGCAATTGTCGTCACTGACCAAGACATACAAGGGCTCAGAAAATTGGACTAAAGTTACCTGTGCCAAGTTACTTTGGTAAACAGAAAAGAGCATGGATAAAAAGTGGTTAAAAACAAATGTAAACGCCTTTGACCCGTGCTAATTTTTAGCTGATCTGTGCTACTTTGCTTGCTGAGACGTGCTGAATTTCTCTAGTGTAAATGGAGCTTTATACAGACAATTTATGTCAAGAAAACTGATTAGCAAGTTGCCTAGGTTACTCATGAGTTATGTTTGTCACTTTTCTTATTTTTTCAATTTCTATGAGAAACATCGAAGAAACATTCGCTTTGTCCTTTGTTTTCTTACATTTTGTTGTTTTTAAGCTTTCATCTGAAATTGGTTTGGACTCAAAAATGCTTGTGTTTTTTCCAGATGTGCTCTATCCAATATTTTATTTTGGATCTTAAAACTCTTCATTTTCCCTGCTGTCGCTCATTTTTTGGGCACAAAATTGGTTGAAGAAAAGCTAAGGGAAGTCTGAACAGTTTATTTCCTCGGCTCTGCTTGGTATGTTACAAGAGCTGGATTGACATTTGCAAAACTCTCGCAAAGAGCAACAACTCCTTGCCAAAAGTAAACATGATTTTTTACATCTCAGTGCAGCACTGGAAATGCCAGCAATATGTCAATTGTTTCTCAGAGCAATTCTCGTTGTTAGTTAAAAAATCGCAGACTTTCAAGGCTAATCACAGTAAAACTTCGTCTTTTGTTCAATGTTTATGGCTGAAAAAGCTTATGCTTGATCAGTCTGTTGCAGTCACTTTTCTCAGCAAAAAGTAAAGCCAATTTCACTCCACGTTTTTTAATGTTATTGTAAAAAGGACATCGATGGGAGTTTTCTATTGTCTTTATTCTGATAGATCACAAAAATTACAACAAAAAATGTTTAAAACAAAGCAAACAAAATACTTTTCTTCTTTTATGGGTGGTGTCAAAGAGTACTCACTTTGGGGTCACTGGTCATTTTGTTTTGTTGTAGAATATTTTGGTTTGATAGATTCAAATGTCACTGATACAAGTTAGAATTTGTAGACTCACCCTGTCACAGTATGTCTAGCGTGACAAGCCATAAATGGGCATGCCTTCCCGCGCAGTTTGTAATCTTTTTGCTCGCTTGAACTCGTAGCAATAAAAGGTGATTTTCGAAGAAACTTACACTTGTTTCTGGACTCCACTCTTTGACATGGTGTCAGAAGTGGGATCCTGAGAAGATACCAGATCCTCCAGGTAAATATTTCAAGCGCTAAGACAACTTACTCAAGCATTAGCAGCAAATTCAAGCATTCAACTACAACATGGTGGATCGATTCAAACCACCGTCGATGGACTGGACCACTCGAGGAGATCTTCACAAGCATTTTAAACTCTTCAAACAGAAATGCGCACTTATCTTCGCAGGACCGCTTGACAAAGTGGAAGAGCCGAAAAAGGCCAGATTACTGCTATTATGGCTTGGCAATAAAGGCCTCGAAATCTACAATACAAGCATGTGGGCCAACGAAGGCGACAACCTCAAAATCGCTCCAGTTATGGCGGCGCTGGAGGCTTATACCAAGCTGCAGAGTAATCAAATCCTCGCCAGATACCAACTTCGATGCCTAAAGCAGGGAGATAGACCACTGGAAGAATTCGTCACTGAAGCGCGGCTATTAGTAGAAGATGGCGGATACGATCCCGCCGTTAAAGAAAATACCCTCAGAGACACACCGGTATTCGGTGTAGCTTCCGATAAAGTACGCAAAGACGCGATAGCCCTTGGCAATGGGCTAACCTTCAAACAGGTCCACGACCTCGCAAAAGTTGACGAAAGCACTAAAGCACAAATGAAAATAATTTCCAAAGGCGAAGAGAAATCCGACCTTCACGCAGTCCAACGGGCACCTGGATACTCGACCCAAAAACCCCCACCGAGACAGAGCTTCAAACATCAAAACTTGTGCAGCGACCAAAATAAAAAAAGATTCAGACGGAAGAAAACATCGTCGATTCCAGTTCAAGTCGAAAGGATGCTTCAGGTGCGGAAACAGTCACGACAGACTCGCAAGTTGCCCTGCCAAAAATTCCAAATGCAAGCACTGCGGCAAGATCGGCCATTACGCAAGAGTGTACATGCAGCAACGCCTCCAAAGGTTCAACAGATAGTGAGTAGTCCAGAGTACCAAGGCCAAGACATCCACCTAGAGGATGAGTACCCCTTTGATGGCGATTATGATGTCTACACTTACGAAAAAGAAACAGAAGAAGAATCAAGTGACACTGAACCCGTCACTGTATTCCTTGGAACCCTCACTTCATCACAGGGCCAGCAAACTCAAGAAATTTCAGTACACACCCTTGACAGCCATCCAGACAAGATTTACGCCAAGGTCAAGATTAACGAACACCACAACATGAGCTTGAAACTCAATACCGGAGCGGATGCCTGTGTAATCACTACCACAGACCTCCAGCACTTCCCCTTTCCAGTTACCATCCTTCCGTGCAGTCATGTCTTGAGAGGATACGGAGGCTCTGAGATAGAAAATATTGGTGCAACCATCTTAAAGGTCTCCTTTAAGGACAAGTCAGCCAGTGTCAAATTTAACATAGTGGAAGCCCCAGGAAGCCCATCCATGCTGGGTTGCCGACAGTCCCAAGACCTGGGAATAATATCAGCGAATTTATATGAAGTTAGCACCACTCCCCCAGCCAAGACAATGGCTGAGGCACACCTAGGTCAGCTATCGAAGCCCACTGTTTTAGAAGAGTACCACGATTGCTTTGACAAGTTAGGTTGTTTCCCGGGAGAGAAATACCACATCCAACTAATTGATGACCCTGTTCCAGTCATTCACCCACCACGCACTGTTCCAGTACACATACTACCCTTATACAAGGAGGAACTTGACAAAATGATCACAGATGACATCATCACTGCCGTGCACAAGCCAACTGACTGGGTAAACTCAATCGTATGCAACATCAGAGAAACCCCAGAAGGTAAAAAGAAGATCAGACTTTGCCTTGACCCTAAAGACCTCAACAAGAATATACGTCGAGAGCATTATTACACCCATACCATTGACGAACTCCTGCCTCAGCTACATGGAAAGAAGTTCTTCTCTGTCGTCGACACCAAAAAAGGTTATTGGTATGTAGCCCTTGACCACGAATCAAGCTTGCTATGCACCTTCAATACCCCCTTTGGGCAGTACCATTTTAAACGATTACCCTTTGGGGTCAAGCTCTCCCAGGACATCTTCCAACGCAAACTTGACGAGGTGTACAAAGACATCCTCCATGTAATGGGTATTGCTGACGACATCGTGGTGTGTGGGTCAACCAAATCAGAGCA
>OX419336.1:19784248-19861748 GCA_948470475.1 Galaxea fascicularis | reverse complement strand
TGAAGTCAATTTTGGCGGGATTGGAGCGCCTTTGGTAACTCAACATTCGACTTGGAGATTCAAACGTCATCTTTCGCTGACAGCCCATGTGCCAAGACCATTTTTGATATGTAAACATGAATGTTGATGGATAAAGTTGAATGTTGGACCGTCACTTTGAAAGTTGATGTCAAAAGTTTCAATGTTTGTGATACAAAGTACAAAGTTGAAGAGTGAAATATGATGTTGAGGTTTGCCAAGTTAATGGTTAAACTGTCAAGTTGAATGTTGTGATCAACTTTGATTTTTGGCGGAGATGGAACTCCATATTGGAGGCACCGCGGAAATACGTTTTTGTGACGTCATAGTAACCGGTCAGTGGTAATCACCCATCAGGCTGTTTTGTCCTTCGATCTGTGGTTCTTCTAGCTCGATGAAAGTATCCCTATTTTACGTGGTTTTAAGGTCAAAAACATCCTTGATACTTCCCTTTTTTGCGAGTTTGACCTCCTGAAATGGATTTTTAATACTTAAACAACGCCCGTAACGAATAGCGGTACAGGGAAGTCATTATGTGTGGAGTAATGTGACGAAGCGTCAATCGTGTTTCTTCAGTCGCCTTCGCCTTCAGAATTGTCAAATCCAGGCAAAGTACGAGACCTGTTCTGTATGAAGCTTTTGCAAGGGATTTAAAGACTGGCAGGATTGAAAGTGTACTTTGCATGAAGTGATAGAGGTAAGTTGGAACCATTTTTGTGGTGTGGAAATGTTGACACTCACATTAACTTTGCGCCGCGCCACGCCGACATGCAGCGCTTGTTCATTCAGAAAATAATATTCACACGCAGACTCTCGCGTCAAAGAAATTTTGGAAAGAATTTTGTATTTAAAGCGTTGCTTTCGCTGAAAGCAAAACAAAATATTTGTTTATTTCATTCACTAGTAGTTTTATAAACAACAAGCTTGTTAGTACATGCAAGTTTTCACAATATTGTTTGCTTGTATATACGTGTATGGCATGTAATTACTTAATTTTAAAATAGCCAAACAGCTGCAATTAATGACACGAAACCGTTTGTAACTGTGGGATGTGATCAAGTGTTACTTGACGCTGAAAAGACATTCAACAGTTCAGAGAGAGGTAGCAATATACTCTTCAGTGAAACCTACAAGTTAAGTTTGTTTACTTGTAGATAATGTGTCCTTACTCGATTTCTATTCCACTATCTTACATATACATTGTACTGCATCAGCTTATATAAATGATAACAGCTGTTCTACTGCGCTATCCTATATGTACATGTATCAAATTATAGAACTACATGAAATTAACTCTTGTTGTTGTTCCATGCAATTCATTGTTTATAGATTGGCTTTGCTCAATCCTTGCAAAATAACTTTACATTGTATGGGATCAATAAATCGTGATTATTATTCAGTCAAAATATTTCCCGCGTCTGAATTGGTTAAAACCACACATAATTCACCATAATCAGCTGCTGTTGACCAAATTTGGAAACAATCTTTGTCATATTGAACCAATGACGTCAAAAGTGCAGCCTGTTGCAGATTATTGAACTGTTGACTGAGATAACCTGGGACTAGGTGGTGTTATTTTTGGGGAAATATTTGAGCGACTAATAACGCAATTATTGAATTCAGCTTTTGTAGGATATGGATAATTCTGTAGATCTCGGAGGGTGTTATGCACCTCAGCCTTCAGCCTCTTTGGATAACACCCTCCTTGATATGCAGAATTCTTCATATCCTACTCAGCCTCATTCAATAATATTGCTAATTAGTAAATTCTCAGCTCCGAATATTGCATTTCTAGCTTTTTGATTGGCTAAAAAACTCCGACTATGAGCCAATATTCGGAGTTTTACGTCATATGGAAAATAGTGCGCCAAGTTTAAAAATTTTTGCTTTGTAAAATTGTGGAAATAAAAATCGGCGGCAAAACCCGGTTTGAGAATCTACTAAAACAGTTATTGCATTCGCCCTTGTTGGATATAAAGTGATTATAACCAACTCGCGCTACGCACTCGTTGGTTATTTTATCACTTCATATCCAATGCAGGCTCATGGAATAATTGTTAAATATCACATGTTTTGAATCAATCCAAAGCCCAATAATAGTACACAGTCACTCCTCATGACTTAATATTAACTGGGCATTGACAGCTGACTTAATCTTGTCCACATTCTCCTGTATGTTTTTGTCAAACAGGGGTGACTTAAAATACTTGTGATCCTTTTCCTTGGGCCTTTCTAATGCAGGAGATTGGTCACCATCATCATCATTGCCATCATCATCAGGTTCTTCATCAACATCATCGTTTTCATCTCCATCAAGACCGGACAAAAGTCCTTTGTTCCAAGCTAGAGCTAGCTTCTGGATATCAGAGATCAAGTTAGGCAGACAGATAATGCATCCAAGGTTGTTACCAGCCCTGTCAGACATGCAGCAAGTGTGAAAGGTATGGCCACAAGAGAGTCGCTCAATTGTTGCGTGACATGGATGATTGTATACTTCTGCATCACAATCTACTGGCTGTGGTCTGGAAGAAGGCCATCTGTAGCCCAAAGGTAAGGACTTGGTGCTAAATTCTTTCTTAAAACTTGCTAGATAGTATGGTGCTTTGCCATAAGGCCGTCCAGCTTTGTTCATTGGCCTTGGTAGCATGTATGATTGGCCCAGATTCAAAGCTACTCTCTCAAACATGGCAAGAATTCCTTCAGATGCCAAACCTGTAGATTATACAGTTTACGTTAAAAAGGAAAGATTTGTGTTTTTGATTACAGTGTATTTACATTGACAGCAACATATGATGTTTTTGATGTTCACATTTACATGTATCTTTCCCATCCTTGTCCTTGTTTGATAAATGAAGGTGGGGATCAATGAAAGCTCCCAGAACCCCCTTAGGTCTTCCACTAATACATACCTGAAAGAACAAGTAAGTCTTGGTCACTATATCCTCTTAGATATTGTGGAACATATGTCTTCTCGAATCCATCTTCTTCGAAATTTGATCTTGCAATCAGCCTTGCCGTTTCCTTGATTTTGTCTCCTTTGTCTGTCTTCCTTATTCTAGATCTCAAAGTGGAGTGGAAGATCTCGACCTTCTTCTCATTCAACACAGAACATAGAGCAGACTTGGCAGCATGGTAATCAGGGAAGTTTTCTTGTTGGTGTTGCACATCACTGATCCACGAGAGAGATGCCTTATTGTAGTGATGTCTGTCCATTGCCACAAACATGATGGCTAGACGCTTCATTGATGATGCAAGCTGTTCAAATTGCCCACCTCTCACAATTACTGGATAATGCAAGAAGCACAGAGGGATGAGCTCTTCAAAAAGATGTAAGAGACAACTATATTCAGGGTCCTTACATTGTCCAAATGCCTGAACAACCTGTCGACGGACCCTCAGCCAACCACAAAATGATAGCACAACACACAGGGCTACTTTATCTGGCTTGGGCTTTTCAGCCAATCTAACTCTCTGACCGAAAACTGATGGATAGATCTCTTTAAAAATGGGATAGTACTGCTTTACAACATCTTCTGAACTGTTCAGGTAGACATGAAACTGGCCTAACTCTGGGATTAGGGATGTGACCTCTTGGTCCAGTTCAGCATGGCAAACAATCTTTTTTTGATGATACCATGTTGGCCAGTCGCCAACTGTAGGTACCACATGAAATTTGAGGAATTCTTTGAATGCTGGGATGACATCAAAAATGTACTGATGGCAGGCATGGTAGTCCTCTTTACTGTGTAGATTCTGTTCAATTTCATCAATGAGGATGGTTGATTTCAAGGTTTGGCATTCCTCTCGATCTTCTCTTGAATAAACCCTGTAATAACCAATGACCAACTTAGTGTTACATATTTACAAACAATTTTTTATGTGCAGGAGATATTTAATTTTAAGCAAAAAGCATAAGAAGAGAAGCCTGTATGATATGAAAAGTTACATTTCATAACTCCTCAAATCATCAAACATTCCATGGTTCTTGTAAAACTGGACTGTATTAAGTGATCATGCTACACAAGTTTTAAACCAGTTTACATTGTAAGACTGCTTAATACAAAGTGAACATAAATAATAATATTTAATAAGTTTTGGGTTCAACTGTTGTATTGTCTTGTGTTCTCAAATATACCTCTCAGTAAGCAAAGTGCACCTTGCATTGCAGGTTACTCTTTGGGCTGACAGTTTGGATTGTTAGCTAGATAGTTATATGCATTTTTGTGTCTTGCCTTAGCTCTTGTAAAGACTGCTGCATTGTACAGAGATTAATCTCCTTGTAACATTGGGGCAAGCTCTCAAGGAAGAAATTTCTACTGAAGTCTGGCCAAAATGCTGTGATTTCAGCTATGACAGCACTGCTTGATATTCCTCCTCTACAAAGCTGTGGTGGTTTTCCGGGAATCGTAACCATCACACATCTGTGAATGTTGGTTGGGTTAGGTGGACGAGGTACTGCATCAACAGATGGCTGAATGTCCAGGAGAAGAGTTGCCATATGAACAGCATTGGTCAGTATTCTCTCCGATGGTGTTTTTACAGCATTTATATTGTGGAAGTCATCCATTGACAGTATCTGAAAGGATTTCTGTTAAGCCAAAGTAGAAAAAATGTACAGTAGAAGAAGTTTAATCAATGTTGAGAAATCCAGGTGTATTACTACATGTATGTACGTGTGTCTAGAAAGTTATACAAAGGCTCATGTTCTAAGGGGATGCGCTCATAACCTGGGTGGCCTTAAGGTGGCTGACCACAGTTTTCGCATGTGTTCTTGCTGATGCAATCCAGTTGTTAGAATTTCAACAAATTTGGCAAAAAAATAGTTCACAAACCACACAAATGATCTATCACGAAAAAACTGAATTTTGACATAGGGAATTTTCAATAATACAGAAAGTGATTAACGGCGAATTAGGAAAATCGCCTATTTCCAAATGTTATTAGAACGGTGTTGCAGAAGCGATTTAATGTTAATTCATAGTGGACAAACAATGAAAAAATCTAACAACTGGACTTTTTTTAAATAAACAAAAACCATTTTATAAGCCTTGTTTTTAGCCAACTCTGTTGCCATGGCAACAGTACACACCCTAGCCAAAATGCAAGAATAAATGCTTCTGTGGTTAACCTTGACTCTTGCAAAAAAACTGGCACCAAAGCATAAATAGTTTAAAAGTAATCATGGAGAATTAGGCATAAGCGGCTGAAAACTGTATTCGGCCACCTTAAATCAGAAGATTGTTGTGTAAATACAGCGGAGGATAGTCTATTTATAACTGAAAATGAATGGGGTTTAACCAAGATTTTAAAGTATTTTTCTTTGTCTTATAATAACATTTATTTTAAATCACCCCTTTAATAGCTTTGCAAGCCATGTCTTCTGCTCTCTTAAGATGATCAGATGCAATGCTGTGCTTCTTGTGGGTTTTTGTTTTTTCATCTCTTGCAAACCCCAACACCTTTCCGAGTGCCATTCCACTAGATGTCAGTCCATGCAATTCCAAGAAGATGGAACTTTCATCCATAAATTCACCATGTCTTTGATTTCTGATCATGCAAAATAGGTTAGACATTATATTTTTAGCACCATTGTAAAAATTGTTAATCCAGAAGTGATGCTAGGCAAGGAAGTGGTAAGAAGCTTAGTGGAGTTGGGTGAGCTAGGCTTGGAGCCAAACATTTTGATGCTGTATACATAGTTTTAAGAGCAGAGACCAAATTTGGTCACTAGTAGCCCTAACATGCTCAAACCAATAAGCTTTTGCTGCAAGTTTATTCTGTTCTAGTAACTTCTACCTTTTTATATTTTATAGCATGTAGGAGATTGTTTGCCAATTCAATATGCTTTTTGTTTCAGTGCATTTTTAAATGATTAAAACACAATTTTATAGCTTATAGGATAATTAGTATTTTATTGTATCTCATATTGTAATTTCTTGTATGGCAAATAAAAACATGAATTATCCATGTGAGAGGATTTATTGAAACAAAATACTGTGAATGTTTTTAGCCTGCTATGGTAATCTGCCTTAAAATTTGTTTTTTTTTATGGGTACAGGTGTAGCCTACTACCAAAAATACCTGTAATATAGTAGTTGCCATATAAGAGCTGTTGCCCTTTTCTCCTGCAGGTTGGCCCTTTTTTCTCCATGACGCTCAGACAGGATACTGTCAAGAATGATCTTATACAGTTTGGGGGCATGTGATTCTAGGAACTCTTTAAATACTGGTTGACTAACAAGTCTCTGCCGATCTGAACATTTGTCCATTTTCCTACTGAGGGTGTCTATGAGGTCTTTAAATGTTGGTTCTGTTCAAGATGTAAATAATTTTTTTGTGATTATCCAGCAATGTGTTTCAGCAAAATGTTATTACTATTGATTATAGTCTATGAACATAGCAACATTATGGACCCTTTTCATAAATGGCTGCCAATTTAAAATTCTTTTGTATGCATTTAAATAAGCCTCACTAAACTCGTTTGGGAGTAAAAATTCTTTTGAATTACCAACTCAAAACGAGGTTAGTCAGGCTAATAATTATTTTAATAATTACAAAATAATTTATAATTGGCAGCCATTATGAAAAGGGTCTATGCATTCTTGTAATTTCAATTATTGCTATCATTTTCAAAAAAAAAAAAAAACTGAATGAGGTTGTTAGTTTACCATTTAATTTCTCCTGAATGAGTTTCCAAGTTGATGCTTCAAGCATTATGTCCCCATCTTGGCCAACCAACATTTCACCAAACTGCCCTTGAACAATCTTCCAGTAATCATGATTCTGCAGAAAGAAGGGAAAAGAGGCATGTGCTTCTTTTGATTAAAGCAAATGTTCTTGTTAATAAAACTGCATGTAGTTAATGTTCATTAACACCTTGGTATAACATATTATGTGCAGTCATACCTCTTGGTCCACAATGGTTGCCTCACAATCTGCAACATCTGTACCAGACATTTCTGCATCACACTTCTGCACCTGGGAATGGACAATAGTATTAATTTTTGGAAACCAGTCTACTGTCACCACTGGTATAACACAGTATGTGCAGTCATACCTCCTGGTCCACAGAGTTTGCCTCAAAATCTGCAACATCTGTACCAGACGTTTCTGCATCACACATCAGAACCTGTGAATGAAGACAACAGTTTATTTTTGGACACCAGTCTACTATTGGCATATAGTTTGGTTTGTGAAAAGTATCTTGACTGTATATATACCATTGCTAATTCATGTCCACCTTGGTTTCCAGAGGTACATGTTTGTTCCACCTCTTCAAAAGCCTGTTAAATGTCAACTTTACATTTATTAGTACAGTATTACAGGCAGTTTCATTTTGTTGTTGTTGTTGTTGTTGTTGCACGCAAAATAATAGGTTAAACAATTTTCGCACTTTTTAGACATTTATATATACGACAGGATACAAATATTTGTTGAAAAAATAATAATTGTTGTTAGTTCGGAAACACCTTAATTAAGAGTTATAACAGTGAAGACAATTTCGCCAGCGTTCCTTAAGTACAGGATCGTTAAAACTGGATACATATATATCTTGTAATGCAACGTACCTCAGTGATTTTTTCCTCCAGTTGAGGCCAGTCCTTGAACCTTTTTAGGACCTCATTTCTGCACTTGTTACACCAGCGCGTCCCAGGTTGATACGACGAAGCACTGCTTCGGCCAACTTGGTCCAGAATGTGGTAATACCGAGCGGGGACAGGATGAGCATGCAACTTACTCGAGTGACCCCAACTTGACGGGCACGAACAAGTTTTTTCATCTTCCCGACGAATTTTGTCGAAATGTCGTTGACAAACCACTTCATGCGGTTCAATTCCACCAGCTCTGCAAACTTGCGAAGTTGGTGTCCTCAGAACACCGCTACAGTCACACAAAAGCTGCCTGGTTTTGGCCTTAGCGCACAACATAACTTAATTTATCACTGACTTGCTTCTTGCGAGCGTAAACCTTCACGAAACAACAGCTTTCAACAACAATTTCACATCGTGTGCAAGGTCCGTTTAACTTTGGCACAATATATAATATAAAACGAGAATTATCCAACAACTGAGCCGAGTTTTAAGCCTAAGTCTACACTGTGGGCTCTAAGTTTTGACTTTTCTCCGGTCTCGACAAGACTCAAGGCGTAAAACCATTTAAAAGTTGCCGGCATTTTGTAGGTTTGTTAAGGTGTACCGCTGACCAGCAAAATACTCTGATCGCGTCCCAAAAAACGTATTTCCGCGGTGCCTATTGGAGGGGGTATCGATTTCATCACTTTCTGTTAAACAGGGTATTGCTGCATGACCCAATGGCTATAGGCCAAGGAAGCTCGAAAG
Source organism: Galaxea fascicularis (assembly GCA_948470475.1). Lineage (NCBI taxonomy): Eukaryota > Metazoa > Cnidaria > Anthozoa > Scleractinia > Euphylliidae > Galaxea > Galaxea fascicularis. The sequence continues at coordinate 19,853,391 of OX419336.1, read as the reverse complement.
GGTTTTTCGTTGATGTAGTGTTTGCAAAACGATGAAAGATTACAAAGAAGGATACTTAATGGAGTAGGCAAACTATATGTCTCCTTGAAACTCTATTGATGGGCTATATTTTAAAGGTGCATATGACGTCATATCAGTTACCATGGCAACGCACCAGGTTCACAAAAAGGTCCTATGTATGTCAGTTCTGTAAATTATCTAAAAAACTAATTCGGTGACTTAACGTTTTTATTTTTTCGTTGGGAAGCTCCCTAAATTCTTTAACTTTTCAGGCAGTATAAAAAAAATTATAAATGGCTTACAGAAAATTGTGCTGGACAATTTTCCCCGACACTTTTATATTTGAAGTGTCATCGTGAATGGTGCGTGCATGCAAAAAAATCAAGATAGGTCACGGAGCAAAATTTCGAGCAAAAAACAAATGTTTTCGGCAGATTTTATTTCGGGTTTGCGCGATTTTGACTCATTCAGCTGACGCGTACATCTTAGTTATGGCGTGTGCAGATTGAATTGCGCGTGCGCGTGCGCGTGCAGCTAAAAACACTTTCCAGCCTCCTTAAGGCTGGTTTTCACTAGCGACGGAGTCGGAGTCGGAGTCGTAATCAGAAGCGTAGAGCGTTATGATCTAGTGAAAATCAAAACGACGGAGTCGGAAGTAGAAGGCTATTCCGCTTACGACGCCGTCGCTTATGATCTAGTGAAAACCAGATTGTCGGAGTCGCAAGCGTTATTTTGGTATCAAACTGTAATCGGAGAGCGTGAGAACAAGCATTGTGATTGGTTGGTTCTTCCGCTTCTGCTTCCGACTCCGACAATCTGGTTTTCACTAGATCATAAGCGGAACGCAAGCGACGGAGTCGTAAGCGGAGTCGGAAGAAAATGGAAACGTTCTGATTCTTCTGACTCCGATTCCGTTGCGCTTATGACTCCGCTTACGACTCCGATTTTTGATTTTCACTAGGTCATAAGCGCTCTTACGACTCCGCTTACGACTCCGACTCCGACTCCGTCGCTAGTGAAAACCAGCCTTTAAGGTGGCCGAGCACAGTTTTTCGCGCGCGCTCTTGCTGATGCGATTCAGCGCGCGTACAAGGATTGCTAAAACAAACATGCTGTTGATACAGTGATCATTTTATTTGCTCAATGCCCGCTCTGTCTTTGCTACTTTCTTCAGTCACAATTGACCGCAGTGCACAAATGGCTTTAGTCTTTTATAACAAAGGTATGTTAGAAAAGGTAACAATGCAAAGTACCCAGCAATTCTCGGATTTTTCCGAATCGAAAGAACCCAGTTAAATGCAGCGCATGCACAGTTGCTCAAAAAATTGAGACCGATTGCTTTTGCACAAACTTGCCGATTTCTAACAATCCAGTCGTTAGAATTTCAAGAAATTTGGCAAGAAAATAGTTCATCAACCACGTGAATGATCTATCAAGAAAAATAGGAATTTTGACATAGGGAATTTTTAATAATACAGAAAACGATTTACGGCGAATTACGAAAATCACCTATGTCAAAATTTTATTAGAACAGTGTTGACAGACGGGATTCGTAGTGGGCAAACGATGAAAACAATCAAACGACTGGATTTTTTTTTAAATAAACAAAGACTATTTTTTTAGCCTTGTTTTGAACCAGCCCTGTTGCCATGGCAACAGCACACACCCTGGCCGAAATACAAGAATAAATACTTCCGTAGTGAAACTTGGCTCTTGCAAAAAATGGGCGCCAAAGCATAAATAGTTTTAAAGTAATGGTGTATTAGGCATAGGCACTTGAAAACTGTGTTCGGTCACCTTAAACAGGATAAGCTTAAAAATTTGTTTATAGAAGCCTGACCAGAAGCCGCCAGTTGTTGGTGCGCTTACCTTGACTTTGATAATCCCAGCTTATTACACAACAAAAAAGATAAGTGGTAACCACAAAACGTTGCAGCTGTTTATTCTCATTAGAGTTTCAGGGTATGATTTTGGGTTAAATGTCTCAGATAGGGTCAGAAAAATCTTAACTCTGTCTTAAACGAGATACGGAAGTCAGAGATTTGTGTCTTAAACAGGGTCAGGGTTTGAGCGCCCGGGCTACACCTCCCTACCCAAGCATCTCTTGAGTACCCCCTGGGCCTTCAGCTTACCTAAACACATCAATTTGTGTGGTATTCTAGTTTTTAAAAGGTTAATCATAAAAATTACAATTTTCTCGATTGTGATTGGTTTAAAAAAACTCCTATTTTCCACTAATTCACTTGCCAAGTTGTTATCGGACAGTTGAATAAGCCAGTTCCATTCAAAGTTGTAGTTTAAATCAACCAATCAAATGAAGAATGATCGTCGCAGTTGTGATCGCAATTTTTATAATTGCGAAGCGAAGCCTGGAAAAAAAAACCCCAGGATTCCAACGGGGCTTGAACCCGTGAGCTCGCGATTCCGGTGCGATGCTCTACCAACTGAGCTATGAAGCCACTAACATTGGAAGCAGGTCAATTTTGGGTTCATAAGTTCCCGTAAGTGTGTAAGTGATTTCATATCCACAGTTCACATATGATTTGTTTTATATGCATCATTCACTTAAATCAATCAATCATAACCTTGGTTTGAATCACCATAGTAACAGTGTACAGGCTGCGCTTTCTTCACAATGGATAATTTTACCCTTGAACAATGACGGTATTTTAGAATACAGTAGTGATTTCGTTTATCCTAAGGCACAAACGTTTATGCTAACAAGCCAGACGAGTTCCTTCTTCTTTTCTCGGAAGTCGTAATTTTTACGATTAATTGGTAATAAGGCTTCGTGTCATCCAATTCGGTCTGTAATCACACCGCCGTGATAAACAAATCCGACTCCCGCTGCGCGGTCGTCCGATTTTGTTACCACTCGTTTGACTACTGGCCAAATTGGACTCCACTCAGTCCTATTACCATTACTTATCTTTTTTTGAAGGCGGAAACTCAATCTCGAAAAAAAAGCCGATCAAGGGCATGTCCACGTCTCAAAAAATATATAATAATAATAATAATAATAATAATAATAATAATAATAATAATAACATAAAATTGATAAGGCGCAAATATCTATCTATATGAATATATTGAAACGAAAATGTGCCAGAAAGTTGTCCAAAAGCTGTCCAAAAAAAGTCACACTTCATAGTAATTTTTCTTCTGTCCAGGGCGGAAAGGCGCAATAAGGTTTACCCTATGTGAAGAATCACCCGAAAGGCCAGACTGCAACACAGGGAATTACGTCCCCTTCCCTTCGCCAATCAACGCGGACAGGTCAATACCCTGCCGGATTAGCACGGACTCGCGTAAAGCTATATAGCCTGTTGAGGGCAGATGGGTCAAAATTAAGGTTACTGCTAACCTTTTCGGTCTCGAATTTTGCAAAATTTTAAAAACCTACCACAAGATAGCTATTATATTTACTTTGTTCTAAAAAATAAATTATTTGAAAATGTTTTTTTCTTGCGGAGTTATTGCAAATTTTTTGTTTTGCGTGACTAAAATGTTAATCCCCCAAGGTGTTATGAGATGTCAACACGTGCGATAGTGAAGGTATCTAATTCTTCGTGGCGGCTTTCTACGTTTCACCCTGTCACTGACACACACATGTACACTATCCAGCGGCACATCCCCCTGTAGGTCATGTATAGGAGTTCCCCCCTGGGAAAAGAAGAGAGATTCCTGGAAAGTTATTACGTATAATGATTACGTTTTCAATCGCGTGAATAGTCCTTGTGTTACCATAAGGACGGGGATACTCCAAATCAGACTTGGAATGACTTCGATACACAGTACTTGCAGCTTCTGGAGGGTAAGGGTTGGTAGCCTGTAAACTACCAGTAACAAGCAGTTTACAAAAGCATCAAAGTCAGAGAAATTCTAGCAATAGCTGACCGCTTGGGGACTGGAGTGGCCTGATTTGTTAACGACTGAATTTGGAAAGGTACAAAAAGACTTTTGGCTCAAAAACTTTTTTTATTAGTAACCATTATGATATGAAATCTTTCCAAGTACGAAAAAACTTGAAATTAAAAAACTACAGACTGATAACCTAACACGAATAATACTCCAATAACTATGATTTGGATTAATGGACTCCCAAAAGAACGAATTATTTATTATTTACAAACTCTCGGTATTAATAAAGCACTTAAAAATTACTGCTTAATTTTGCGCGTGCATGGCCAGCCATGGTTTGTAATACAAAATTGCATATGGCTGATTACTTTGGGATTTCATTCTATCAATACAAACTGTTATTTTAATAGTTAACTTGAACCGTTGAAATATGTAATTATTTGTTAAAGTCACTTAGAAGTAAACTGCTAAAAGGACCCTGTCATGGCGATAACGCAACAAACCCTTAACTGCACCGCATCTAATATCCTGTAGCCAGGCGATAGATAAATTGAGGCTTCATACAAGATGCTTTTTATATAAGTTTCGACTCTCTAATATTCTCGTTAAGCACGTACCAGGCTTCCGATATGAAGGATCCTTCTCAACTTGAATTTACTCTTCAGGTTATCGATCAGGATTTCTGTGAACTGGAATTTTGTTGCTCCTCGATTTTGACTTACACAAGTCCTGATTATCTAAAACTTTATAAATTATCTTAACCCGATAACTATAACAAAATTCTTGACTGTGAGTAGTTGCTAGCTGTGATTTGAGCATTCATAAGACAGTTTACGTAGCTGTCGTGGTTCAATTCTATCCAAGCCTCGAAAGCTTGGTTTAGAGTTTATTTTACTTTGTTTTAAATCATTATCATACATACCCATACCGAAACAAAGGGAAATAAAACGTAAAGCAACTGATAAAATTGAACCGTAAAATAGCCATAGCTGATAGCTACATAACTGGAAAGTTCGCAACATACCGAGCGCTGTGGGAGCTTCACTTGAATGAAGTAAGATCTACTGCCAGTGATTCATTTTCTGAAATTTCTTCTACGATATTTCTTGCTCAAGTTTTGTTATAACTATGATTGACTGGTAAAAGTATTTCATGTCGTCCAATTCGCTATCTAATTAATTATACGGACTCTGACATCACTTGGGCGACTCGGTCAAGGCAGGTAGAATGAACTGGATGGAATCCACTTAATCTTACTACCATTATTATATTGAATTCGACCCCATACTTGCGTGCGGTGTAATTAACTCGAGCAAGTATTCATATAAATAGCAACAGTATGTGCAGCTGGGTTTACGCAGTTATGTTGTAGCCGTGATAGGTGTTCAAAGTGAGCTAACACTATCTACCATTTAATTTAAAAAATATTCTCTTTTTAGCTATTAGATATTCCACTTTCTCCTTTATAGCCTTATTTATTTAAAAATATAGATCGATACTTTTTACCTAAGTTATATATTTTTTTCTCATGTGCACTAGACCCAGGTCCCAGTCAAAGCTCCATCCTCTTAGATTCGATAGATAAGTATCGAAAGTAGTCCTTAGTTGCTCCGGTTTTACTTTACGTGGCGCTGAGATTGTTTGCCAAAATTCGTGCCAAAACCAAACGCAATTTATACGCGCGCATTTTTCCGCCTTTGGGGTCGGTTACCTTTAATTGCTTCGAACTCTGATTGGCTCAGAGCAATTGCTTTGGTTTTGCTTTTGAAAATTGCTCTATAACACCAAAACAAGCTACTACAATTTCTCCGGCATCAAACACTACCATTCTCTCGGCTCACAGCGATAAGACACTTCTACTACTGTCTCGATAGTTTGTGGAATAGACCCTGTAATACGGAACTGGTCATTCCGGTTTGATTATTGTTCGCACACACGATATCACTGAGCCTAGTCAAGTGATTCTATCCTTGATCCGTTGTAGCGTTCCATGTAACGGCTGGTTTGCTCTCTAAGCGTTTTTTGATGTAGGCGTCTGGTAAGGCTGTGCTCTCTGTGAATTGCCTCTCTTTTCATATGGCTGAAGACAGTAAAAAGAGAAAAGTCAAGTTCGCATTCCTCATTATACAAATTAGCGAACGCTTTTTAGTTACTTTGACAATGGTGTCACGTTGAAGTCAAAACGTCGTTGTTTAGTAAGGGTTTCCTTATTTGGGCTTAAGCAAATCATTACTGAGCCAAAAATAGTTAGTTCAATTACAGACATACATAAACTTTATTTAGACACCGTACCAATTCATATGCAGGCAAAATAATAATAATAATAATAATAATAATAATAATAATAATAATGATAATTATGATAATATTATTAATAATAATAATATTAACAATAATTTGGGATATGAACATCCAACGTGATAACGCGCTGTTGAAGTAAGAAGATCTGACATCATCGACCAGTCATCAGCAGACCATGTCAATATCAATGGTACTAAAATCACGAAAGGTTTTCTTCTAGATTGTTTTGGTATAATCTTCTCCGTTCTTGATGGAGATTAACTGCGCCAGTCTGCTATGGTATTGCAAGCACTCCTTTCCCATACCGCCCGTTGACGTATTCAATGTCCAAAACCCTCCTCGAGTATAGGCGCTTCTTCTCATTCTCGTGATTGCGGTATATCTCTTGGAGCTCTAGGTCCCTATACGAATCAGCATTACGGTGAAAGACTCTTACGTCGAAGAATGCTGACCCTTGGTTCTCCCAGAACCCGCGTGCGTGGATATCTAATCTCGCAACTGGAGCTCGATTAGAACCCCTTCCTAGCTGTTCTCCCGAGATATCTTGAAGAACGGGCTCGATCTCAACATCGCTACACACCATGCTCAGGAGGTCGGCTTCTAAATATCTTAGCTCATTGTGACGCTGGGTAACGAACCCACCTCGCTTGCATATCATTGCGTGGTCTACTGTGAAAAATATCGCCGCATACACAGGTGGATGGGATATCATAAACCGGCCAATCATACCGCAGTTTGATTGCGTCACGGAACTCCCTCTTATTTAGGTTGAAACCCATTTCACGAAGGGGAAGTACCGTCAGCCAAATTGATGACCCTGCAAGGTCAAGTACTCGCTGGTCTTTCTGTGGAACTACCTCTCTGATATGCATTGCCCTATCTTGGAGCGCCTTTGCCCTCCCACTTCCCACTGCCTGTTGTAGTGGCTTGACAAGAGAATCATCCGACATCTGATGTGACTGAGCCACAAACTGTCGGACCAGCGGGGTGGTAGCTTTAATAGAGGAGGATTGCTCGAAGTTTGCTTCAGGACATAGGTTTGTCGTGCCTAGCCTTTCCTAGACGGACTGGCAGTGCTAGAATGTCCCTGTCTAGCTGACTGCTCCTAGGTTCCGTAATCGCAGGGATAACTACCTTAGATATGGCGTTCTCCAGCTGCTCTAATAAATCTTGAATGTCTGGCAAAGTTCTCAAAAGTCCAACGATGTTTCAGGGAAAAGGTGTAAGCAGCATAACACGCTTGTGGTTGAGAGAGAGCAAACTCTGCCAGCTTGACAACCTCGCTGACCCAGTTGGTCACCTTCTCACTGACATATTCCTCTAAATATTCTCGTGAGCCTATCACCGCACCTAGGTGTTTTTGTTTAAGATGTTTAAAGATGTTAATAATAATAATAATAATAATAATAATAATAATAATAATAATAATAATAATAATAATAATAATAAAAACAACAACAACGAGAAGAAGAAGAAGAGAAGCAGATGTCGACGACTGCAAAACCAACCAGAGGCTTTGAAGTACGAGACTGAAAGCTGAGACAGGGAGACATGATAATTGCAGCCCAGGACCAGAGCCTCCCAACAAAGGCTTATCATGCAAGACGCACCAAACCATGGCGCAGAGTACGCAACAAGCACGAATAAACAGTACATCTTATCATATCTGGCTGTCCCGAACTTGTAAAACAAACTACCTAGACAGGCACAATGAAGCAGCTGCATATATATTCATTGGAAGGCATTCCAGCACCACAATATCAAAGTATGAACACAGGCCCGACACAGTCACCGAAAATAAAGAAGTTACAATTCGCTGGGATATGTAGATACATACGGATACTGAGGGAGTTGTCTTACTGATATAACTCACGAGAATGTGGGAAATGGCTGTGCTCTGGGACTTATAAGAAAGGGAATGGACCAGAACTAAGAACGATCACTGGAGCAGGCACCACGCAGGGGGAGGGGCAGGCCCCCGTCCCCACTTTTTGTGGAAAAATAATAATTAAAACATATTTCCAGAAAAATAATTTCGCGGGATAATAGTGGTATGATTGGTCCGTCAGTCGATCCTTAGTCTGACGGGATGTTTACGCATTTTGCACTTTGTTGAAGTCTTCTGTTGGTGAATTAAGATTCGCAGAAATGACATTGAAACTATTGTTTCTCGTTTCGTTCGTTCTCATCCCTTGTATAAGAAGAAGGTGGAATGATCGCTCGATGATCAAGTTAAAGGTCTTCAGCATCAATTGTCTTGTGGATTTTGTGGAAAAAAAGAAGTTTTTCATGGCCACGTTTTTTGTGAAAATATTTCAATCGAAGAATTAGGTATAGTGATGGACATTGCTGACGTAGCAAATGAATTTATTGATACTAACGATAGTGGAAAAAGGAACTTCGGTACATTCAAAGAATCCGATTTCATGAAGGTAAGCAAATAAATGAGCCGAAGTTATGATGCCTTGCTGAACTCAACAAAAGAACCCGAATTAAGAAGGAATTTGACGATTTCACTAAGTAACAACGAAAATTACATGTTGTGTTTTGCTAAAACCTCTACTCACCATTTCAGACATGTTCCTGTTTGTGTTCCAATACTTTTCCTTTGCAATGTTTGTCTGCTTTCTTTCTCCAAAGAAACCTTCCTCAATCTGTTGAGTTCTGTTAACAGTGCCCTGCGAAAGTGTTTGAATTAATGACCGGAAAAAATTCCATTCGCACTCATAAATCATTTGTTGCCGGTGTCGGTGAAAGTGGTGGATATTATAACCACCACTACTCACCTCCACTTAACTACCTATTTTCGAGACTTATATCTTAATCTTCCCTAAGTGGCGACTAGTACTGCTCTGTTGGCCCAGCTAATCACTAAACAGTACATAAAGTATTTTCCACTAAAACTCAAGCAAACAAAACAATTCTTTACCTGACAGTTGATTCCAGGGAATCAACCTTTTGCTGAAGAATACTGTTCTCTGAGTTGCAAACTTCCACTCTGAAAAACAAAGCATTGAAAAAAGTGTTACTTAAGCTGCTGGGTCCGTTTATTTATAAACTGCTCAGTCTTCTTTCTACTAGGATCAATCGACAGAAATGTCAACGGTGACTTTAATATCAAAGCTCACCTCTTCTCCAAACCCTCGACATACTCTTTCTTTTTTCGCCGACTTTCTTGGGCTGAAAGCTAGAAAAAAGGAAGACAGAAAATAATTATTAAATAACAATATATAATTATAATATGAACCTTCCCAGAATCCTTTGTAGCTGGAAAATCGTCAATCCCAAATAACTTGGTCAGTTTCAGGGCAGCAAGACCCCCACGTTGTCTAGAAATAAGTCTTACCATAAACTAATTATTGTACAAGACTAAGGGCGATGACGTCATTAGTTACGTGACTTTGCTCACGAGTGCGTTTTTGCTCACTCTGACGAAATTATTTTGTTATTGAAAAAGCAGTCAACGTGGTTTGAAGCACAATGGTGTGAGCCCTTTCGGACTGCCCGGGTACCGAACAAAATATAAATATTAAGGGAGCTATACACAATTTTCACAAAGTGGGAGTCTGGGTACAAGTGCTATCTCGCGTTGCATTAAAAGCGAGGAAACAAAACTTTGGATATTGGTAGATATTTTTATGAAATATACATTTTTGTCATTTTTAATGCTGTGATGTCATCGGTCACGTGACCAGAACGGACCGAAGTTTAATATTCATTCTAAAAGTTTACTAGAACCTTTCTCCAAGAATATTTTTAAGCGAAGTTGTAATTTAATAAATCGTGTTTTAAAAAATGGCCATGATTACTTTTTCCTAAAAAAGTGCGGCATTAGAAAATCTAACTGAAAAGTTTGTCAGCTTCCTGCTCAACGACCATTTGAGGTAGGAATAAAAGAAAATTTTGCCAAAGGCTTGAGAGTATGCTCTTTATGATGGCGTTGTCAGTTTCTTCTAATTTCAGTTGCTTTTGGCGAGGATCGATTTTAAAGATTTTTTTCAAAGGAGAGGGCCTGGAGGAAAGAACGAAAACGCGGCTAGGCTTTCGCGCGCTTTTTGTTCACTGCAACGCCGCGCCACAAAGGGTTAGCTAGAAAAAAAAAATTCCAAGGACTGGACAACGGACTGGACTTGCGTTTTCTTTAAACGGAACTTTTGACGACTTCCCACCTAAAAAGTGTCGTTTAATTCTTGAAATTATAAAACTTAAACTAGAAGTTGCAGCAATGCGAATGAAATCAAATTAATGCTAACATGAAATGAAACAATTTAAGTTACTTAAGGCAACCGATGCAAGCTCAGTAATTTTACTAAATACGATGTTTGAAGGTTAAAAACGTATCGTAAACAGTGACAGAATAAATGATTACTTTATTTTCAACCGGAACTTAAAACGTTACCTTCATTGGTACAGACATCAAAACTTTATTTTATACTGTCCATGAACTAAATAACCTATTACAATTATAACAAAGTGTACAATAAATCCATTATTCAAAGTATTGGCCTAAGAAAAATAGTTGCGCATAAACAAATACTGGAACAGTTCGTGCTTTCAAATGGATTACCCTAAGTTTAATTTGAGTGGCGAAACATTTTGTTGTATCTGAAAAATTACTGTACTACAAAAAACGTTTTCACGGAGGTTGTAATGCATGGGGGTTCACATAATTTAATTCAATTTTTATAAAGCTAAAACTTGTATGTCAAAGATTCAGCAGAAACAGAGAAAAGTTTTAAAATCACGGCTGTTTGTGCGAGTTCGTGTACGCGCGCGTAGCCTGAGTATCAGGCCCTATCGGGGAAGCGGGAACGAGGGGAAGGAAGAGGAGAAGGGCCTGACACAAAGCCATTGATTCGCTTGTGTCCAACATCCAGATTCTGGATGTTACGCTAATTGGTCAAAAGACAATAAGAAAGGTCACGTGAGTCAACCGGAAGTCAAGCTTCCAGCGCAGGGGTTACAGACGCCATATTGAAGTTTACTCTCATGACACATGACAGTTACCGGAAGTGATTTTGATTGGCTAATTATAACACGCGCTGTGTGGGGGTGGAAGACTTCTGAGAAGCTGTTTGTGTCAGGCGTTTCTTCCTTCGCTTTCTCGCTCTTTTTGCCTTCCCCACCATAGAAACGCCTAATACTCAGGCTAACGTGCGCGCTGAAGACGTCAAGTACTTAAGTTTATGTCAAAACCGACCAAGAACCAGTCGAAAAAACAAAGAAAGATTAGCAAATAATTGTTTTCATAGATTTGGCAGTTTTACAAAGTGTTACGCTTCTGATTTGTGACACCTATTTATAATGGTAGTCTGAGGAAAAACCTTTTTACAACAATGTAAATTTCATTTGAATCTATTTTTCAAATTGAGGGGAAATTAAAATGTACGTTGACGTGGACGTCGTTAATCCACTGACTTGATCTAAAGTTTTATGCTTCGGACTAGAAAGTTTCCATTACTTAGTTGAATTTGACGGCAAATCTCCCATTTTTGCGACCATTTCAGCTTTTCACCACACAAGTCTTTCACACTCTAACACATCTTCAGGTGACCTAGTCGAAGTGGCGGAACGAGAGAGTCGAACGAGATATCGCACAGCGTTCATGTGCTCGTTAATCCACTGACTTGGTCTAAGGTTTTTTGAGACAGGATCAACCAAATTTCAAAATCATTTCACCGTTTTGAATGTAGTTAAGCTTCGGACTAGAAATTTCCCATTACTTTGTTAAACTTGACCGCAAATCACTTTCACCAAAGCTACAGCGCTATCGCAAGCAAACCGTCGCTTCGTTTCAGAAGGTCGATTCACTTTCTGTGAATGGTTAAACAAAATGACGTGTGAATCGCGAGGTGTGGAGAATCTACGATTCGATGACAAACATAGCGGGCAATGTTTTCTCTCGTAATTTTAACCAAAGAAAAAAATTGGAAAATATTTAATTTTGGTTTATCGTTAACTAAAAAAACTGTCAGAACAAGAGCGGATTAGGCGTGTTTTCAGAGCATCTCTCTCTCTCTCAACTAACTTTTTTTTGGTAGCCGCTTCAGTACACGTCTATTATTTCTATTTCTGTATTGTAACCGTTTTCTTCATTTTTACTTTGCTTCAGTGTTGCCCCTGAAGAAGGTTAGTCATGTCTCGCCGTGATATATGGCATCAGGGCTCCTGATGGCATTAAAAGTTACCCTTTTCAGCCATCATTTTGTTTCTTTACCTTATATCTACCTTTTTATGGGATATAAATATGGGATATAAATATTTTATATTGTTATTTCCGGTTTCACTTGTAATAATAATGATAATAATAATAATAATAATAATAATAATAATAATAATAATAATAAACGACAGTTTTGTCTCTCAGCCACTACTGGAGCAGTTCATTAATTTTAGAGAAAAGTATTACTTGGCAAGGACTGCGAAGGAACGTCGGCAATTTTTCGCCAAGTAAGCAAATTCTTCCAACGTTCTAAAATTTCAAAAAAGCTTCGCTGACCTTATTCTTGATTTTACGACGAATTCTTTTCAGAGCTCTTTCCTCTGCCTAAAAAAAGAATATGAAAATAAGGAAAACATTGTTAGGTATAGAACTATATTCCGCACCAATGATTCAGGCTTGGTCAGGGCCCTCATTTTGACCAGATTTAAAAAATCGTTACCTTAGTCAAAGGTATTCTGTTGGGCAAAGGAAGACCTTCAGAGACAAACGTTTCTCTTTCCTCCTTGGTTAGCTGGACACTGCCGTCACTATCTGTCTTGAAAACTACGCTGCTTGTATCCTAAGAAAATGGTTTTGAAATCAGTAAGGCAGAAAAACAGCCAATAGAAGCATTTTACAACGTTTATCTCAATAGGTCAGTGTCAGTCAAATTCGAATTGACTTGAAGAGATTCTTTCTTGCGCGCTTTAAGTATGTTTGGTTCGAATTCAGAACGCATTCTTGTAAAATGCCCATGCTATTCTCATAAGATAATCACAGACACTTGTACATCACCTACTCCCCCAACCCCTCTGGATAATTTCATTGTGCTGTTTTATACCCACCTTGTCACTCATTGGTGCTTCACTACCACGCGCATGTAAATAACCTTGATCTCCGCTGATTTCAACATCGCTGGCGTCTGTTCCATCCCGGTCCTCCACCATGTCTTCATCTTGCATTTGGTAGCATGCAACGTCACTGTTGTTCTGTAAGGTAAAAATTCCACCAGCGGGAAATTGAAGAATTAAGTGGAAAACGAGAGATACTAGGACGGGGAATAACAACTCTAAGCAGGCCTGTTCCGAGAATCTAGACGGTTGGGACACTGTGGATTTTTTTCCAGGGAAATATGGCATAGTTTTGGGATATAGAGAGCTTTAGCAACTAGGACTACGATGGCAACGAGAACGGCCCAAAACAATAGGTTTAATGAGCAAAAACAATCGCTCTACAAGTGCGTTTTATAGTTTTGCACATTTCTTTGCCGTCATCTGCACAACAACAACGTGAAATGACCAACTTTTATGTTTTCTCGAGAACGCGAGCGCATGGAGGCAAAATTTTCTTTCTTTTTTCTTACTTTAACGCCGTTCATAGTAATTTAGTTCCTGGACAGTTCGTCAGCATTTTCCAAGTTAAACAAATTTCAATAATTGCGAAAGCGTCACAGAAACGAGAAGTTATATTTTGAAATGACGTTTCCGTTACCGTCGCCGTCGTCGTTGCTACAACTCCTTGTTGCCAAACAAGCGAAGTTTGACATTTTTATGAGAATGACCCCGACAAAAATCAGGAGAATCTTCCAAATTCCCGGGAGGACTTAAAGTTACACATATCGTTGCTCAAACAACGCTTGAAGTTGTCAGCCCCCGTAGTGGAGCTCTTTATCTCAAATAAACGAACTGAAATCGGGTATTTTAATTCAAACCAAATCAATCTCGCGCGACAGACCTGGCCATGCATGGATTTTTTGTTTGTTTGGGGGGCTGCAGGAAATTTTTTTTAAAATCTTCCAACCCCACCTCCTAAAAGTCAAATGATTCGCCCCTAAATGCCAATAAAGAAATGACTGTGGAGCTCCGCTTTTAGGCTAAACATGTAAATGTTATATATATCAATGGGATGTAATATGAGCAAAAGTATGAACCTTTGAACATATTTTTCAATTGTTCAAGGTATTTGTATTTCTGTAAATGCTTTCGATAAATTACAACACGGTTGTGGCTGCAGCAAATAAAATAAAACTGCACTACACAGGATTGAGTTCATCACTAAGGATTCCTGAGTCTCAGAAGTATGCCAGTTTCTCCTTGAGTCAAAAATAAAAATAATATAAAACCAGGCAGAACTACGTGTTTGCTACCAAGACTGCTGAAATGTTTCTCAGACGCGCGCACGTAGTATTGTTTGTAAAAAGAATTAAAAACAATTTGCGTTTCTTGGAAGAAATGCTTCCATAACAATCTTGCGTGAGCAGGCTGGCTGTCGACGTGTTTTTAAGGAATGAACTGTACTTTCTGTGGGTTTCGCGGCGTAATAAACCCACGCGGAGGACCCACGAGGAGGTTTGACTTCGTTTAATTTAATTGCGAGGAAAACAAACAATTTAGAAGATATGATGAACATGAAGTAAGCTCTTCGAGCCGCAATTATCCTTGAGTCATTCAATCTACAATCAAGACACACATTGCATGAATGTTCAGTCTGACGGGTCAACTTCTGCGATGTGTCAGCTGAGTATAACCTTAAATTAAACTCGAACACAATTCTAGTCTAGTGTGATACAAATAAGTGCTCTCAACGGACTTGACTAAGAATTAAGTCGACGTGGCAGACAGAGCCTCGTTCTAATGACGAAAGGGGATAAACACTTCCGATTACTGTTAGGGATGTTTAAGCTTACGGTTTCGTAAAAAAAATTCGCAGACTATTTAAGCTTACAAATACTAGAAGAAATAAGCACCTTGTTCAAGAGTGAAGAGATCTTGAAGAGAAGATTCATGTCTTGAACACGGCCTTTAGTCGGAACTTTGCCGTTGAACATTTGACAGCCGTTTGACGAATTTGCATTCTGTGATGATACAATATACACTCGTATAAGAACTCAAGGTAAGTTCCAAGGTCAGTTATTGATGAAGACGTACAATATAAGATTGCAAGCTGGAAGGAAATCCTCAACTAAGTTCATGAAAACGGAACATGTCAAAACTCGGGTTCAATTATATGTTTCTTGGGGCAACACTAAATCAAGTTGCAAATAATTTTTCTTACATCACGGGATTAGATCATAATGTTAATTTGCCTTCTAGGCCAATAAAATTTTCCCGATTAATTCATGGAATCATAGATGCACTTTTTGTAAAGTGTTGTTTTACCACACGTCTTACTAGAAATCCCTATTAATTATCATTATTGATAGATTTCCTGTAACACTCACCGTCAACGAATTAACACCGGTTATTCCTTCGTACGCTTGGTTAAACGCGTCCATTTTTACAGGATTCCAAGTGAGTAAAAGCTATAAAAGTAAACACGCAAGCAAACTTTAAATTCCGCCCACGTTAAGGAAAGAGAACAGAGCGCTGTATCAGTAATTTGTATTTAAAATCAAGCTTAAAATTTATGAAAAGTAAACTTTGAATTAATAAATTCACGGTGATCTGGTCTTGCTTTTACTGTGAGATTTTGGTTTACAGCATTGAGGGCTAATCACCTGCAAATGGTACTGTGAGACTTAAACTTAACGTGATTAAATTTTTAAATATTTTAACAGGGTGTGCTCAACCAACGTTTTGGTACGGAATAGACGTTGAAACTGATGAATAACACACAGCTCATGAGCTTGTATCCCAAAACAACACACTCATTATAAGCTGCTGAAATGTTTAATACTTACCGGCGTTTATATCTTTGAAGTCTGATTAGCAATTCATGTCATCAGTAGAAACAAACCCCAAGCTTAATTAGATACATATACACTTTGCTGCTACGAAAGCATTGCTATTACCAGCATCTCAATCTTAAGGAGACCTTGTTGTGCTCTTTTGTTAACAAGAACAGTCTGCTGCTGTAGCCCGAACCACTAGGGTTTGAAGGTCGGCCCAAGTTAAAGAGATTTTACTTAAGAAAACTTCCGCTTTTAAATACTTCCTTTGTAACGTGGCCTGCTGTACTGACACGTTGCTGTTTAATACTTTTGCTAATAAGACGTCCTCTGTCCTCCAACATAATGCGAAAGAAAGCTTTTTCAATTTTCTGCTCAACCCGTATGGCGCATTCTCTGCCAATGAGTTTAAGTTGTAACACATAATGTCATGAACGTCCTCAATTGAGCCAGAACTAAACGAGGCAGCAGGTTGTGATTTGATACGTGTATCTGTTTACCAACCTTCGAATGAGTTTTTTCTTCTTTAAATGCCCTGTTACAACCTCTTCCCACTCAGGCATTAAAACGCGGCGTTGATAGAAAAATGAATACTTAACTTCGGTCGAGACTTTGATGCATCTGAGCAAGTGGTTTTCATACTCTAGACAGATCTGACAACTACTATTGAATAACCATGAGAGGATAGGTGCCCAGTGATGTGTCTACATTCCATGCAAATCCAATTCACTCCACTGGGTATCTTAACACTACAGCCTTCCGCCTAAATTGAAAACTGGGCGACTGATGAATTCAACTTTGTACACAGTGTCCATGCAAGGAAAACTACAAGAAGTAAAAATCGTACTTACGGTCGTAGCAACCGAATAAATAACGTAACTAACCTTGTACAGGTGGAGACTTCAAACTACAAACATTGATCATAAATTAACCACGTTTGCAGCTTCAACGTGTGTTTGCTTAAGTGAACGTCATTTCATTTGTCGGACTCTATAGGTTAGAATAATTTACCAACGACAAATACGTAATTCCTTGCTGCATTCGAGACATCAACACTTAAAATTGTCGAGGTTTAGTTAGTGATAAATATTAAAATACTGAAAACCGCAAAGAAGAAAAAAGCTTTCAATTTACAACTGATATCCTCACTCAGAATAATTCATAGATTAACTTAAGCATGGCTTTGAGCACCAGCGACTCAATACGTACATGAACGCGCGTATAGTAGTCCAACGGGCTTTTGGCGGGTAGATCAGTTTTCCGTGTAAGCAAAAAAAGTGTTACGACCTCCTTGCGCTTGATTTTCTCGACCATGTACCACGATCACGGCACGTTTATAAAACTGAATCACTTACTGGGAAAAAAAATACAGTAGAAACAGAAACACTGCGATAAAGCTGTAGGGTGAAGGAAACTTGTAATCGCGGAAAACAAAAATTGAAAAGAAACATAACGAAAATATAAAAATATGGCGTAAACCTCCCCGTTGAAATACTATGAAATTTCCGTTGTAATGACTTTTGTGTAACTAAATGTCTTTCAGCAAAGCTGAATTGGTAAGTTATATTATGGTTGATGGCGAGCAGGTGTATGACACGAGAAGCTTCGCAAATCACTTTACTTACGTGCATTTCATTTTAAACTTAATGTCTGAGGGTAACCAGAGAACTTTCTCGGAAATTGTGTCAAGGTTGCGTCAGGCTCTTTAGTCAAAGTGTAAGTATCAGTACTATTAGTGAAGAAATGATTTTCGTAATGTGCCACGTTAAACGGTTTTTAAAAATGTTTTCACTGAACTTGACGTGGTAAATCACCCCACCCAGCTTGGAACCATTGTTATAACTTTTTTTAATAAACGAGGAACACAGCAATGATACTACCAATTAAAACTTTCGTGGCATATTTTTCACAACTTCCCCCCTGAAAAACGAAACAAAACAAAACCTAGACTGAAGGGTCTGCATTTGAAAACGATTTATCTTTTCACCATAAAAAAGACCTTACTAAAAATCAGTTTTCAGAAATGCATAAACGCTTTGCTGTTTGTGACGAAAAGTAACTTACCATTTGTATTGCAATCAGGAATTCAAAATCTGACGTCCGGTTTAATTCTATTGTGTTATATGCAAATTGTCATCAGATCGAGGAGTGATTTAATGGGGATTTCTGCGGTAACACTGTTTCGGTGACATATATTTCCACCAAACTATTTTTTTAACATTTCAAGCTGCATGTAAGCGGAATTAGCATTTTACACAGCCAAAAAAAATTCATTTGACTTCGGCCTTACGTCATGCTAGGACGGTTTTTGTCGTCTTACCTTGGGGAGCTCCGCGTTTATTTAAACAGCTGTCCTTAATAAAAGCCAAGTTTACAAAGCAAGAAACGTATTCTTAAATTTACATATTTTCTTTTGAAAGCAAAACGTTCCGCCAAACAGGTTTTCGTGTACACAACAATATCACGTTATGTAGTAATTAAGATCCACGCAAAATCGCGCGTGAACGCGCGCGTTCTAGTCGCGGCAACTCAAAGAGATCAAAACGCGACTATTCTCCTCAGATATGAAAGCATTTTATATCAAAACAGAACTTGCTTGATTTCATCTATTAATCTAGGAATTTTTGCTTCTACAAAAGAATATATGTCTAATGAAAAAGAGCAAACTTAATGCCCCGAAGGCAAAATGAAATGGTTACAAAATGAAAACGTCGGCTGGACTTGCGTGTACGCAAGAGTTGTTCACGAACGCAAAATGTCAGAGAGTTTTCCCTACAAGCAATTATTACACCCTAAATATCAATTTCCCTCCAAAGTGTAACCTTGAAAAGTTATAAATAAACTCCTTCTCCGCTCAAACAACTCCCCAACAACTGGCTTTCGTTTTGAGAGCGAGGCTTATGTAGTGACTATAAAGTAGTCGTACTGTTTGAAAGCCAAGGCCAGACCAGACCCGCTCTTCCAGTTTTAGCACGCGATCGAAAATGAAGACGAAATGTGGAAGGGAGGATTGTAAAAGAATACACGGGAGGATGAAATGTTAAGAACGCACAACAAGGCCAAGTTCATGCTAGAATTGTTGTGGTTAATTAATTCCGATTCTCCTGGGATAAAATTAGCGATCAATTCAAATATAAGTTTCAGAAATTAGGGAAAAAACTAAGAAATGATCATTTTTTACAAACCTTTTTCAAGTCCAGAAATTGCGCAGCAATAATTCCCGCCTCGTGCTGCCTTGCGAGTTTACACCACGTCGATCAACACTCGAGCTGCGGAGTAAAATCAAAATTTTCAATTTCTCCTCTTGT
Organism: Galaxea fascicularis; assembly: GCA_948470475.1. Lineage (NCBI taxonomy): Eukaryota > Metazoa > Cnidaria > Anthozoa > Scleractinia > Euphylliidae > Galaxea > Galaxea fascicularis. Next base: position 19,834,052 of record OX419336.1, on the reverse strand, counting down.
TATGCAAATAGACGTCTATTAGTAATTCAGGCCACCCGTGCCCGACCAGCCGAAAAACAATGAAAATTCAGGCAATAAGAAGGGGATATGGTTATTTATTCAAGGCTGGCTTATTTCCTCAATTTCACGCCACAGTTAACACGTTGTCCACTAAGTTGAAGGTTTGGAGGATGACACGTGGCAGAGAATTTTTACCCGTCCTGGCGTCACGACCTAAAACGTGGCACTCTTAATACGACTGTTATCTTGTTCTCTCGATAACCATTCACAGAGAAACTAAATAAAAAGTGATGAAAATAGTTGTTTACGATAACTGGCCTTTCGCAAATTAATGAAGAATCTTTTTTCTTAAAATTAAAACCTGTTTTCATGTCTTCTTTCAGAACAACCGGTTTGTGTTTATGTTTTTTTTTTTCGCTTGGCTGAGAACAGTCTGGCGTGCTAGCCTATTGTGACACAAAAACCGTTCACTGTTGGCAGCTTTCTCCATCACCTGGAAAGGTGATTAAAATATCTTCCAGTTTCTCTTGAATAATAACAATGAAAGTAAAGTCTTAAAGAAAGAAACGCAATAACAACAAAATAACCGTGTCCGAATTAAATCGAAAACCGGCGGCCATTTTCTGGAGGTACATCAATGAAACGAAATTTACGGTAGCACAAAGCATCAAGGACATTGATGATAACTTCTTGAGTTGCTTGGCAATTGAATTTAAGTTTTCACAAATGTCTTTCACACCAAATCACTGGAAAAAGAAAACAAAAACGTTTCAGACAGAAGCGTGAGAGAGCAAACGCACAAGAACTTAGTTGATCTTTTACAAATGAAACTGGTCTGCCAGTTTAAGAGATCTTCGAGTTTTGCATGAAATAAGCGTTCCATTTTAAGAGCCCAAACCTGAATAATTACAACAGTTCTTTGCACCACTGCAAAGATAACAAATTGAGCACGTGACGAAAAGTCTTTCATAGTACCTTGCCATTGAAAATTGGGACAATCGCTTTTAGTGTGCTTAAATAATTAAACCAACGACGGGACAATTTCGCCATGTGACCGTCGTAATAATCATTTTGGTCGACGTGTTTTTTTGTCGTGTGTATGGTGGGGTTCAAATTTTCCGATGGTTTAAAAATTTTCAAGCAAGTTTAATCAGTTTTGTTTTCCTTTGTCACATATCATGGTTATGGCTCTGAGACGAAGGGAAATCAAAATTAAAATGGTTTGAAAACTTTTAATCAAAGAAAATTTTGAACCACCACACATATCCCATATACCCGCAAAAATACCAGCTAGTAGCCACTGCTCACGATTTGAGAGAATTGAGCGAGAAATTACGATCTTCAAATAATCTTTTTGGTTATTAGAACACACGTTCTGCAAATCAAGGCTGAAAAAAAAAACTATCAATTGTTCTTTTTTTGGGATCGCACAGTTTTACGTGAGCAATTATTGAGAGTTTCAGTTTTCAGTAGTATTATTGTACAAACTTTCACGTTGCCCGTTTTACTCCATGGACTATGGCCAGTACGTTTTCGCCCACTTTCAAGTTTTTTTTCCCAGACATTTCTTACAGAGGTTCAACAGTATTTTTCTCGATGTTTTCAAAGTTTGTACACAGGCCCTATTCAGACGCCGTATTTTTCATGAGCCGAACCTAATTCATAGAATAATAAGCACATGAAAAGGTCGGCGTCTGAACAATTAGGAACGGCTATTTTAGTAATTTGGAACGGCTCAGGCGTTTTTTTCGCCTGGCTTCGCCGGGAATTTCGACTTTGGAACGGCCTTGATTCAGACGACCGGAACTTTTCATGTGCCGAACTTAATGCATAAATTATTTGATATATATTTTCAAAACGACTAACAATATTGATTAGTTTTCCTGCAACTGTATTAGGAACGGCTGTGGAACGGCTAATTAAGTTCGACGTCTGAATCAACAGGCGTACTTTTGCTAATTTGGGTCGGTCCAAATTCGAATTCAGTTCGGCTCATGAAAAGTACGGCGTCTGAACCGGGCCTAAACTTCCTGTTTACAATTACTACCACGTTTGCAATTACTTTTTCATAACAACGGAGATCACTCTTGTTCATTTCGTTTAGTCGTTATGAACGACTGGCATAACTGAACACTGTTATCCTATCAATGCCAGGATGTGGTAAATTGCAAAAACTTGTTTGCCATTCATATGGGTTCGTTTGCACATAAAAACGCTCTACACTGAGATTTTCGGAAATCTTCACGTGGATCTCATATCTCAGTTACACCTGTTTTCTCGCTAACAACGCCGACAAAAAAATACCCGTCATTGCTTACACTTCTACTTAGTTGCCTAAAGGAGAGTCCGTTTGCAAAGAAACATCTTTTCTGCTCGCATCCCTTTTTGAGAGAAAAAAGAAAACATCGTCCGTCATTTAGCAGCGTCGACTACTTCTCGCTGCGCCTTACGTACCTCGTTGGTGCCTAAGAAGACATTCGGGTGTATCATAAGTGTGACTGAATATGGGATGAGAAGTACGTCTTACATGTACTAACTGAGTTTGGAATCCGTACTGTAAGTTACGGACCGAGCATTTTCCGTTCACTTCGCGCACGGACTATAAATCAACGGGAAAAAACGATGATCCGTAACTTAGTACGGACCGAGAAAAATAGATTAGTAAGATATTTATTGTATCGCTGAGGTTAATCAGGCGCTGTGATTGACCAATCACAGCGCGCTTACTAATTGAGACATATAAGAAGGAAAAATAAAGGCTAAATGCTGGATACACAAACGCGGAATATGCATGGAATAGCAACTCATTAGCGGGGCCGAGATTTTCTCATTATGACAGGCAGGATGCAGGAGTTTTGAAGTTGCTGTTGGCATGCAACATCATAATTTCAAATAATTTCAAATTTCAACATCGTGATTTTGAAATCACGGGTATGATTTCAAACCAAAATGCATTCAACTCAGTTCAATAGGCCATTTCCGAGTTCATGTCTGCCTCCTCTTTAAAGCGAGTCTAAGTGCGAAGTTTTTGTTATGAAAATTAGTTTTCATTTATATGTAAAGTAGAACTAATTACCATCACAAAAACTTCGCACTAAGACTCGCTTTAAAGAGGAGGCAGACATGAACTCGGAAGTGGCCTATTACCATTACAAAATATCGTGTACAGAACTACTTTCGATCTAGGGCACTGAGATTTATTACTACGGCGAAAGATTCATCTCCTCTTTAGAAAGTATTTAAGGAGGCTCGCAGCAGTTTTTTCCTGGGGTTGTCCCTTTTGAAATCAAAATTTCTTATAGAAGACAAGATTCGATTTTTTTGAAACTACAACATCTTTTCGACATGTGACCAAAGTTTATTTTCTCATCGGTTTCCAAGTAACAGCTGTTACCACAGGAACGGTAACTCAACGCTGCCCATTTTAAGGTCATTCCCCAGAAATAGAAGTCGCAATATATTTTATTTGAAATTTTGCTAGCTAGTTGCCAACGTCCAAAACATCAAAGAAACGCAATCAAAAGAGAGGGTCCCCGTGTCCGTTTCAATGCTTTATACCTACACAGTTTAAGTTGATAGCCGAAAGTGGTCTGAGACTATATAATTTACAAAACGGAACAGAAGCAATAGGATATAGATCTCATTTTGTCAAAAGCACATCATGGTCGAAATTTAACCTCTTAAAGGTGAAGAAAAAATTAACTAATGAAAAATTAGGCGAATTGGATAATTTTTTGCGTTTTTGTGCTTTACCATAGCGTCATCCTAAAGGAGATCTTCTGTGAATAATGACAAACTGGACAATAGCAAATTCTTAAAATCTGGAAATGTCATGGACAATTGCATTTTCTTTCAATATGAGAAATAATCGCCATTAACCTATTTCTAGGGGATGACTCCTTCAGAAAACCTGCAATGTTTTGAACATGCACGCGCTCGTGCGCGCGCTGCTGACGCAAGAAATTGTGCACAGTAAGGATGCGCAATGCAATTCGGAGGAATTACCTTAAAAAATCCAGGTGACTGTGATTGCACGGTATTTAAATCACAAAAAGCTCGTAATTTGCATTAATTTTAACTTAAATATATTTCAACCACAGCCATCTAGGACGCTCTATGTGAATTGAAAATGTTATTTTTATCATGATAATGCTCTGAACAGAGAAAAAATGGTGTAAAAGTTTCATATTTCTTCAAAACGTTTGAAGAAAAATACGGAAATGAACAACACGAGTCTTTAAAAATTTATTTGCAATTTATTTGAAAACGCTCTTACATATTTTTTTGCTAATGTGGCTAACAAGTTGCAGGACTAGGGTAGTTTGCACTGTCAAAGTTTCGTTATGAAGTGTCTAACAGGATTTCAAGATAATTGAGCATTTTCAAAATGAGCAGCCTTGCGTTACCGTTGCTATGGTAACAGCTGTTGTTTGAAACCGACGACAAAATAAATTTTGGTTGTACATGGAAAATATGCTGCAGTTTCAACGAAATCGAAGATGGTCTTCTTTAGAAAATTTTGATTTCAAAATGTACATCATAAGCCAAAAAATACTTTTATACAGATTATATTTAGACGCGAGGGACCACCCCATTCATACCAGTATACTGAAAAAATATCGAGGAGAGGCCTCCCCGGTGACGAAACAAAAACAAAATTGAAAACTAGTTGTAAATTGTAAGTTTATTTATTTGCCATCATCATAATTACAAGTATCTTTAAGCCTACATCCGGTTGGAGAGGACACCTCAAGAAGCCAAATGGCTTATAAATGAGGCCACCTCGACTTTCAATATCTTAAAATCTATTGCGGCTTGGCCAATTCAGAATTGCCAAAATAAAAATTCTAAAAACTGAACTTTTTCTTAAAGGTAAAAAAGCTAGTTGAACAAGTAATTGATACTGGAAGAGAATTCTAAGTTTTAGGACCATGGTAGAGAATTGTAAATCGCATGATATTTGGAAACGAGCGATAACTGCTGGTCGATGTAGCGTCATAATTTTAAAATTAAACGAGACTTACCTGTAAGTTGAAGTTTGATTGTAATTCTATTACGTGAGATAGCATTGCGCCTGCGCGAACTCAGTTTTTAAAGCACTTACCATGTGTGCAGTGGAGAAACTCCCTGTCAAAATATGGGAGGGACTAGCATGGGAGGGCACGTAATCCCTCAGTGCTTGGTGACGGATAGAATTACAATCAAACTTCAACTTACAGGTAAGTCTCGCTTAATTTTAAAATTCTATTCCGTCACCGCACTCAGGGCTCACGTGAGACTTCAAAGCACACTGCACACATGAACAAAATAGTTAATACACACCAAAAAACATATTTCGTAGTCAAAGTAATTTGGTGTCTTTAATCTTGTAACAAAACAGTAGAAAAACTATCTTTGTTGATAACAGGCTTGTTATAAAACTTGGCAAATGTGTCAGATGAGCTCCACCCTGCAACTGATGGGATATGCTCTAATGGAACAGATTTCAAAAATGCCTTAGACGTTGCAGCAGCCCTGGTACTATGTGGCTTAAACAGGTTTACATCAATCCCGGATTTTTCCATTACTGTTTTCACCCATCTACTGATGGTTTCACGACAAACAGGTTTAAACGGCTTGGAATAACTAACAAACAATTGTTGTGCCCCTCCACGTAAGGCAGAGGTGCGATCAAGATAAGCCTTCAAAGTAGTAAAAACACAAATATTGGGGTTATCCGGGTACGCTGCAAACTCAACAACAGTGGGTTTAGACCCTGGCTTAGATTGCTTTAAAGGTTTAGAAACGGTAAAAGTCACTGAAGTTTCTGAAACAACCATGTCCTCCCAAGACAAGTAGTGAATTGTTTGCCCCCGTTGAGCTGATACCAGTGACATCAGGGTGACCACTTTTAATGTCAGATCTTTAAGAGAACACTCAGTAGTAGAGATTGACTTGAGATAGTTCAGGACCATGTTCACATCCCATGTCACAGCATATCTTGGATTTGAGGGTCTTGCTTCGTAAACTCCTTTCAAAAACCTTTTCACACTTTCTTGTGCTCCAAATGTTATCCCGTTGACAGGTTTCAAGACAGGATAGAGCGGACTTCGCAGTGTTAATGCCACTGTAACCAACGCCTGTCTCAAATAACTCCACTAAAAAGTCTAGCGCCTGGGGAATAGTGGCAGAAACTGGATCAATCTGTTTTTGATGACAATATATAGTCCATCTTTTGATGTAGGAGGAGTACTGCTTAGTGGTTCCTTTCCTCCAAGACTGTAGGATAATAGAGGTTGCCTTTTGAGAAAATCCCTGTGTCTCATAGGATTGCTGGACAATCTGCAAACAATCAGAACCATTTTCTTGATTAAGGGGTGAACTTCTTGTTTCATCCCTGGCATTTGTAGGGCAGTCCTTTGCGACGGTAGTACTCTTGGAACATTCACTAACATGTGAAGAAGTTTGGGATACCAACTCTGGGTTGGCCATATTGGGACTATCATGAGGCCTTCTGCAAATTCCATCTGTATCTTCTGTAGGAATCTGGCAATTAAACTAAAAGGAGGAAAAGCATAGAAAAACGTTTTATCCCATGTGATAGAAAAAGCATCTATAAAAGCTGCCCCTGGGTCAGGTTTCCAGGATACATAACATGAGACCTGATGATTTAATCTGGATGCAAAAAGGTCGATGGAAGGTACTCCCCAGATATCTGTAATCTTCTGGAATATGTTAGGTCTTATCATCCATTCTTTGTTGTCAGAGAAAACACGTGATTCTCGATCGGCCTCAACATTTTTTGTGCCTGGAATATGGGCATCTGTTAACCATATTTGTTTATCTCTGCAGCACTGCCAAATATTTGTAGCAATAGTATTACATTCTCTGGACTGTGTACCGCCCATGGCATTAATATAGTTCACAGTTGTAGAGTTATCTGAGTAAATCTGGACATGGATGCCTTGCTCATTTTTGCAAAATGCCTTAAGACCAAAAAATGTAGCCATCAGTTCCAAACAACTGATATGGTATTTGGCCTCTTCATCTGACCATCTACCCCCTGTTTTCTCAGCATCCTTGACTGCCCCCCATCCTTTAGTTGATGCATCAGTATAAATGATTACATCAACCTTTGAAGTAGCCAATAATATGGGGTAGTTAACGGTTGGTATGTTGTCATACCACCACTTTATCTCAGAGAGACTTTCTTGTGATAATTTCAAATGAGCATTGTAATTGCCTTTATTCTGTCTTAAGGCAGTAGTTTTGTCCATCTCAAGGTGTCTATAAAACAGTGGTCCAAATAAGACCCCAGGGAAGCTTGATACTAGCAATCCTATAAAGCTTGCTAGTTCCCAAATTGGCAGCTCAGTGAGTGCCATCATTTTATTGCACTGTTCCTTAATACCCTGGATTTTTTCCTGTGTTAGGGAGACAGTCATATTAACTGAGTCCAAAACAAATCCCAGAAAGATAAGCACTTGCACTGGCTTTAGGACTGACTTTACCGGGTGTAAAATAAAACCCAACTTTGAAAATAAATCACAAGGATCACTAATATTGGCTTGGCAGTCTTCCATGTTCTCCCCTTGTAAATAGGAGTCATCGATGTAGCCAACATTCAAGTGCCCCTTCTGGCGCAGTGTAGCATACACTGGCTTAAGAATTTTTGTGAAGAGCCTGGGTGCACAAGCCAGACCATTTGGTAGGCAGGTGAATTGAAACAATTTACCTTTCCAGCAAAACCTCAGATATTTTTGATCTTCAATGTGAATGGGCATGGAATAATATGCATCACGCAAATCTACTGAAGCCATATTACAGTTAGGAGTCATAAGCCTGATTGCTGTTTGTAGTGTATCCATCTTAAAATGGTGGTACTCCACATGTTCATTCAAATTCCTCAAATTAAGAATTAATCTATGGCCCCCATCTTTCTTAGGGCGTACAAATATAGTAGAAATGTATTCACCAGGACAATGTGTGGTTTCTGAAATAACACCTTAAATCAGCAGTTTGTCAATTTCCATGTCAATGACCTCCTCCTCTTGTTGTGTAAAGTTTATTTCTTTCGGTGGCATACACTGTTGTGGCTCTTCATTCTCAAACTCAATTTTATAATGTTTCACACTATTAAGTATGAAAGGATATGAGGTTATGCATTGCCATTGAGAGGCAAATTGTTTCAGTCGGCCACCTATAATTTCAACAGATTGTTCTGACATATTTCTTACCTCAACATCAACATTGTTAGAAATCTGAGTCACTTTGACTTCCCCTCCTTCTTCTGCTTGAAGGTGTGAGGACGTTTGTGGTCGTTTTTCCACGAGCCTAAAAAAGGCTTCCTGTAATACGGGTGTCCTGGTCGTCCACGGCCACGGGCATAATAGCTGTGCCTGTGATAATCAGGCTTGGCCGTTGATCTTCCATTGTGCGTAGAGACTTTCTTACCAACGCGGTTGACCTCGGTCAACTCCTTTACCTGTTTAGGGAGATCATCGCCAAATAATTGATCGGTGATTGCCAGCGATGAAGAGCAAAGGTGTTTATATTCGTCAGGCAGATCAGGTTTAATCAATTCTCTTCGTCGTTGGTTTAGTTCACTGTTTGCATTAGCAAACAAGGCTAGCGCATCGGTTGACTGTTGCAAAAGGTCGTTTCCCCGTGGAAATGACGGTATATGATCTAGAATTTGTCGATCATAGTAGTCAACGGGCACATTCCTTTGAAGAGAGATGTCTGCACCTTTTGCAGCCTAACATCTTGGGATCGTACGGCTGGAGTAAGATGATCCCATATTGATTGATTTACTCGGACTTTTGTCAGTGATTCACAGTTCTCTGGTCTGTGATACTTATTCAATTTCTCCTGAAGTTTCTCTTCAGGCAGGCCCTCTTTGACCATAGCATTAACCACATTGGCCAGCTCTGCATTAATACTTGGACCCGTTTCCTCTTTCTTTAGCTCTTGCTTCAAGCCATTAAGCACTTCAAATTTTCCTTCATTAGAAAGCGTTTTTTGAGCCCCAGCTGAATCCGTCAGCTTTGTCACAGCTTCCTCCAAACATGTAGTTTTGGTATCTTTCTTCCTCTTCGCAGCGGGCTCTGCGTTGACCTCGTAGTCATCTTTAGTCTGAGGAGTTTCCTCCTGCTCGGCGCCCTCCATGTCTTAGTTGTTATAACCGAGGACCTCCGAGCCGAAATACTCAGTAAGCAACGAAACGTATGAGACATACAACTGTATTCCTTTAATGTCTTCTAGTGCGCAAGCGCACACACGCAACTCAACACATGACGCAACAAAACCAGCAAAAGCCACGATATAACATTTCCCCCCTTCAAAGAAAAAGAAAAGAAAGTTTCTTGGTCAGTTACTGCCATCACTTTAACTCGTAATCTTTCAAATAGCTAGGAAGCCTATGAGTTGTCCTGGTAGGATAACGTTTTTCAGTGTTAACAGAATTTTCACATGAAGAATTCGGGTGAACTAACAAGGTGTCATCGGCACTGACAGAATCAGAAATCTCGGGCAATGAACTAGGTTGAGAAAATATGGCAGTGTTAGTAATTGGCTTTGACACTGTTGGTAACTGGTTTGCCAGGTGAGGATCTTCCCGAGTAACAATCAAAGGGGGCTCATCCAGCGTAGTAGGTATAGGAGCAAACGGAATACTTGAATCAGGAACCATCTCGCAAGGCTGTTCCATATTAGGGGACACATCAAGTGGCACAGACCGGTGTTCAACCGCTGAAGGGCGACACGTTGGAGCAGCATCTTCAGGACGTCTCAACAGTTGGTCCACATGTCGTTTCCACAAATTACCTGCCACCTCGACAATGTAATGACGAGAACCAAGGACCTCACTAATTACTCCATTCACCCATTTCTCCCCCCTTCCATAATTACGAGCCAGAACAGGATCACCGGCATTGAACTGGCGAAGGCCTCTATGTGCGGTGCGACTTAGCATTGTACTGTATTGGCGAGCCTCAACGTGTTTTTCAACTGAAGGTTTCAGCAAATCCAGGCGGGTGCGGAGTCTCCGGCCCATAAGAAGCATCGAAGGTGATTCACCTGTTGTAGAATGTGGCGTATTTCGGTAAACCAACAAATATTTGGCGATGACAGCAGCTACGTCAGCGTTCGTAACATGGGCTTGTTTAATAGCTGATTTCAAAATCTGCACAACACGTTCAGCTTGTCCATTTGTGGATGGCTTGTACGCTGCTGAAGTACGGTGCAAAATTCCATTGTTGGAACAAAACCGTTGAAATTCTGTAGCCGTAAATTGTGGCCCATTGTCGGACACGATGATTTCTGGAAGACCGTGTCTGCTGAAGATGTCTCGCAATGCAGTAACAGTTGTTCTAGCTGACGTATTAGTCATTTTGACTACCTCTGGGAATTTGCTGTAAGCATCTACAACAACAAGGTAAGTGCATCCAGAGACTGGCCCAGCAAAATCTACATGAATACGAGACCACGGTCGTGCTGGGTAGGTCCAAGGATGAATCTGAACGGTAGGAGGATTTGATCTCATAGACTGGCACGTGCTACATGAAGAAACAGTTCTTTCAATATGAGAAACAATGTTGGGCCACCACACATAAGATCTTGCTAACGCTTTCATTCGAGATATTCCCGGGTGAGTGTCATGCAGTTCTTGCAACACTTTCTCTTGGAGTGAAGCAGGGACAATAACTCGAGCACCCCATAATATGCAGCCTTGCTGGGTACTTAATTCGTCTCTCCTAGTCTTAAATGGTACCAGGGTGGGATTCACTACACATGGCCAGCCACTAATGACATAATTGTACACTTGAGACAAAACTGGATCCACCTGAGTCTCTTTCTTGATCATCTGACTGGTCACATTAGTCACAAATTCAGTGTCCAAGAAGTAGCATTCAACATTTTCACATCTGGGTGACCATGTCTGAGGTAGAGGAAGACGAGACATGCTGTCTGCATCTGCATGTGCTCCAGTACTGCGATACTCAATCCTGTAGTTGTATGAAGCAAGGATAAGTGCCCATCTTTGAAGTCGTGCTGCTGCATGAGCAGGAACAGGTTTCTGAGGACCCAAGAGAGTCAGCAAAGGTCGATGGTCAGTTAAAATTGTAAAGAAAGAGCCATACAGGTACTGTCGGAATCGCTTCAATCCAAAGATGATGCTGAAGGCCTCCTTTTCTAGCTGGGAGTAATTTTGTTGAGCATGGGTCAAGGTGCAAGAAGCAAAAGCCACAGGTCGAAATTGTCCATCAATTTGATGCGACAGGACTGCTCCAGCGCCATAAGATGAAGCATCACACGAGAGGAAAAGCGGCAATGTATGGTCATAATGCACCAATGTTTGTGAGTTGAGGATGAGCTGCTTTGCTGCAACAAATGCATCTTCTTCAACTTTCGACCACCTCCATGGAGTACCTTTCCTAAGTAGCTGATGTAAAGGTGCTAGTACTGTAGAATGATGAGGCATGAGACGCGAATAGAACATTATAAGTCCCAGAAAAGACTTCAAGGCAGTTACATCTTTGGGTCTGGGAGCATCACGGATGGCTTTAAGTTTATCCTCAGTGGGGTGTAAGCCCTCTCCATCTATCACATGACCAAGGTAGACCACTGACGATTTAAGAAATTTGCACTTTGTCTTGTTCAGTCTGAATCCGGCACTAAGAAGTCGCTCCAAAACTAGGGATAGTGTGCAAAGGTGGTCCTCTTCATCTGTGCCAGCAACCAGGATATCATCTAAACGACTAACAGCCTTTGGAATATCAGACAACAAATTATCCATGATTCTTTGAAAGATGGCTGGACCGGAATGGATGCCATTTGGCAATCTCTTGAATGCAAACAAACCAATGTGAGTGTTAATTGTGAGATAACACTGTGATTCCTTTGCAATTGGTATGTGGTGATAGGCTTGTTTTATATCTAAGACACTAAACACAGTGCATCCTCTTAAAGCTGAATGCATGTCGGGGAGCAGGGTTGGCGCAGTGGTAAGTGCACTCGCCTCCCACCAATGTGGCCCAGGTTCGATTCCTGGAGTCGACATCATATGTGGGTTGAGTTTGTTGTTGGTTCTCTACTCTGCTCCGAGAGGTTTTTCTCCGGGTACTCCGGTTTTCCCCTCTCCCTAAAAACCAACACTTCTAAATTCCAATTCGATCCGGATGCAGGACCTCCCTGAAAACACCTTCGCGGTGAGTGGAGCTTCCTGGGTAAATATATTCATTTATTTATTTATTTATGTCCTCAATCCGAGGCATAGGGTAGGTTTCAACGCGAGCACTTGCATTGTATGTCACACTAAAATCTCCACAAACACGGACATCATCACTGTCTTTCTTCCCAACGACTACAATAGGAGCTGCACTGCTCGCAGACGTCACCCGTTCAATCACACCATCCTTTTCCATCTTCAGCAAAGCATTCTCCACTTTTGACTGTAAGGCGTAAGGAACTGGTCTGGCTTTGTGAAATTTGGCCTCTTTACTTTCATTTAGCACAACTGGATCCCCAGTGTAACATCCAAGTGGGGACTGAAATAATTCACTGTATTGTTCCAGGACTGATTCTAATGTCTGGTTTTCTGGGTGAACAGGGTTTGTAGAGGAACAACATGGCAAGGGTCCAATGTGATTTAAACCAGGTAAATTCGTCCAATCCAGTTTGACATCAGAAAGCCAGTTTCGACCAAATAAGGCAGTAGTTCCCTCACGTACAACTAGCAAAGGAAGTGTATGCTGTGATCCTTTGTACTCAACATTCACATACGCTTCTCCCAAGGGGCGCACAGTTTCACCAGTGTAGGTTGAAAGTACAACATTTGAGGGTTTCATTTCAACATTGGGGCATACTTGTTTCACAAAAGTAATTGGGGCGAGGGACAGTGCACACCCAGTGTCCAACTGCATACTACAATCATTGTTTTCAATCTTCACGGGCACACAAATTTCAGATCTTGACATAGCATTAACATCATAAACAACATACAACTCATCTTCATCAGATAACTGCTCCTGAGGGAACTCTTCTTTGAAACTCATGGTATTCACTCCACCTTTCTTACAAACTCGAGCAATATGTCCTCGTAAGTTGCAGTTGTGGCAAACAACGTTGCTAAATTGGCATTTCGATCTTACATGGTCAGAATTCCCACACGAAAAACAAGCATAAGACGTCGCTTGCTGAGACGTAGACGAAGCATGGCGAGGAGATGTCCGTGACGCAGACTTTGTGCGTGAATCTCCACGGGAAAGGGAAGGTATGGTGGAAAACTCCTTCGCAACTGAATTCACCGGTTGAGACAATTGTTGTTGTTGGACTTATAAAGTCTCTTTAGCTGCAACTTCGTCGGCGACAGCCACTTGCAGGGCCTGTTGAAATGTTCGATCCTCACTCAAGAGTTTTTTCCCGTTTAGCTGGATTGCGAATACCACACACGAACTGGTCACGAAGCGAGCGGCTCAGGAACTCACCATAATTACAAGTCGAAGCCAGATGTCTCAAACGAGCGCTGTAAACCGACACGGTTTCATTTTCTTCTTGACAACATCGATGAAATCTGTAAGATTCGGCAACCTCCAATCGTTTGGGCTTAAAATGTTGTCGCAGTAATTCACATAACGCCTTAAAGGTTTTCTCTTTCGGATTCTCAGGACTGCACAAATCGCGAAGAGTGCCGTACGTCTTCTTACCAATTAGAGAGATCATCACGGCGACTTTTTTCTTATTGGCTTCCCGAACAACAGCTGCAGTCGCATCAGCAGGACACTGGCCAATATCATTGGCTACGAAGAACTGGTCAAGCCTTTCAAGATACACAGTAAAAGCCTCAGCGGACGGGTCGAATTCTCCAACAGAACCAAGCAACGGTGAAGCCATGGCGGCAACCACAAGCACGCCAGCAAGCACGTGGGCGAAAGTACAAACGAACAAAACGAACTGAAAGAATTTCATCCGGTGTAACAAATACGACGAAACAGTAGTAAATCACAAAAGGATCCCATCCTCGTCGCCAAAATGTTATAACCGAGGACCTCCGAGCCGAAATACTCAGTAAGCAACGAAACGTATGAGACACACAACTGTATTCCTTTAATGTCTTCTAGTGCGCAAGCGCACACACGCAACTCAACACATGACGCAACAAAACCAGCAAAAGCCACGATATAACATTAGTACTGTATTTCCAAGTCTGATTGGAACAGTTTGAAAGACTCTGCAATAGTCTTAGATAAATCCTGAGACATCTGGGCAAATCCCTGCTTCAACGAAGCGGTCAACTCTTGTAGTTCAGTTTTGGCGCCAACGGCGCCATCAACAACTTCGACATTCGCTTCGATGTGTTGGTTTTGAGAAGCGTTATTTCTCCTTTTTAAGTTGTCCTTCTTGCCCTTAGGCTCAACATTAGTTGAACTTTCAGGCATTCTTTGTAAATTTTCGCTTTACAGCCAACAACAACACTCTTTAGAAATCAAATTATGTGCTTACTTCTGATCGCTTTCGAAGGCGGCAATACACTGAGTTCGCGCAGGCGCAATGCTATCTCACGTGAGCCCTCAGTGCGGTGACGGAATAGAATCATGTATTTAACTGCTAGTTTCAAACAAATTGATGAACATCGGTGGCAAAAGTTGATTACGATAGTTTGGCAATTTGAAATAAATTAATTTGGAAAATATCTAAGACACCCAGTTTGGAAAACAAAAGAGCAGAGTGTGCTCGGTAATCTGAGTTGGTTATGGCTCGCACGGCCAGCTTTTGCAGTACGAATTTGACGGACTCGTTTTTGCCATATAGCAATAATAGCAATCGACTCGACTGATAACAGACTAAAGTTTTTTTGCCCTCTTTCGTTCATCGTCTACGTAATAGGTTTTTGTTTGATCAATGCGGGACTCTACGACTTAACGCGATCTCCCTTAGCTGGCAATTTTACAATCACTCAGAGTGACTTGCTTCTTTGCAGCTAATAGAACGGCACTGCAATTTGAAAACTCTATTACTGAGAGAACGTACATTGATGAACTCGTTGCAAAACAACGTGGAAATTACGTGACAACCGCTTACTAGTAAAACACCTTGTTTTGGATAAGTTTTTATCTGGTCTTGAATGAACAAACTGTAAAGTAGCAATTTGATTGACATAGCGAGTCAAGCTTTTTCAGTCTCCCCGACGTCACTTAATTTTAATCAATCTTACTGTTCAACCGAAGAATGTTAGTTCTATCTGATTTTATAATAAAGCTTTGATATAACGTGTGCTCTGATCGGTTAAAACAGCGTGCTTTATGGGAGTACAGATGTACGCGGCTTTGGTTGTCACGCCATCGACCCAAATCAATTCCCAAATTTTTCAATTCCCCTGGTTTTTATTTTGACTCAGACGTCTTGTACGACCTAGAAAACGAGTTTGAAAACGAACTGTTAGCCTCAATGGATTTGGAAGATGCTTCTGCGTGTAACACCACAAATAACAGCGTGAAAAATTACTCAGCGATGAGGGCAAAATTCAGCAATTTCTAAACACACAAGTGATATTAATACTTAATTTTACGAGGACTCATTCTGATTACCAGTGAATAACACCAGGGAAAAAAATCGCTGCTGGGGCATGTCGAAAAACAGTCAGCCAAGCGAAGCAAGAAAACATTCCTATGCTCACAAGCCAAACAAACAAACAATTCAACTACTTTTTAATTTGACTGGCCAAAGCGAGTGTAGATGAATATTATTTACATTCAGTCGAGAGATAAATACGAGTTCATTCCGGCCTGAACAAAAGTAACAATGATAAATTTTTTCGGCTCCTTCAGCCCCGAAAAAACGAATGCTGGTAACTTTATTTCGGCAAAATAAGTTTTTCCTGGGGAGGTAGTGATTTGTCGAACCCTCTATTACTACTCTCAAGTGTGTTGAGGAACTCTCGCCAGCCCAGATGGCAAAGAAACACAATCAGTTTGGTCCCATCGCCGCTCAGCGCGCTCGAGAAGTCGCCCAAACATCGCCCGCTAAATCAGCGCCGCATTCGCCCTCAATCGCCCCCGAATCGCGTCCAATCTCTGTCCAAACGGAGACCAACCGAGCGCGTGGCGCGCGCCTGCCTATTAGAGGGAGGGCACCCGAGGGGAACCATGGCAGCACAGCCAGCCCGCCTATTAGAGGGAGACACCCCCAGGGTACTCATGGTAGCCCGTCAACCCACACCCAACAGATAGAGAGGTCCTCTTGGTACCTGGAGCAACCCTGTCGGTGAGGAGGAAGAAGAAACTTTCAGCGACGAGATGCACGAACGTGTCATCGAAGACGAGTTTACCGTTGAAGACGCCTTCCCGATCAACTTGTGTACGTCAACCCCCTTACCGTAATAATTCTTCAACGTTTTCCCTAGAATTTCCAACGGTCCCTTTCCCCTCGGAGCAGGAAGAATCCTCACGAAGGATTTAACCAGTTTCGGGCTAAAGTTCGGAACGCCGAAGCCTCCCGGCATCCAGAGCCCGTCACCGGCTACTTTTTATTTCCGGGCAAAAAACGGGTTTTGGTCGTCCCGCAAACGGCGCACTTTACCTTGAACATCTCTCTGCCGTTTTTTATGGTAACAACACGTTCGGTTCCCGGCACATTAGGAGTCTTGCGCTTGTCTTTCACACAGTAAACTTCCATCGCCGTATATCGAAGCGGATAATTCGTTGCACGCGGAAAGTGCTTCAAGATGCCGGAGCAGAAAACAGGTTTTGTAAGCCCTGCAGGAGGAGCATTTCACCTTCCCCGTTTAGCGCCCGTTTTTCACGGGGAAAATTTCCGCAGCTCCCGGCGCGTTCGAAGTAAGCCACTCACACCTTCCGCAGTAGAGGTACCTCCCTTTTTTCCAGACCGGGTTCATTTTATATGCAAGAAATAAATTTTGACAACACTCTCGTTTTCGTGAACATGACCGGAAAACCTTTTGAGGATGTCCCGAAAACTGATCCCTTTGTTTCTCTCGTTGAGAAACAGCAGACAATACCACCTGCTGCGCACGGAGTCAATCGATTCAATTTGGTTGTCGTTGCGGAGTAAAGTATTTCTCCCCGTTTTGCTCATCTCTTGCTCCCACTCGTCGGGAGGGGGTAGCCCGAAAGAGTGGAAATATTCGATGTCTTACCCCTTCCAGCAACAGACCCAATGAATGCCCAATTTTCCGAGATCGTCGAGGTTGAAGATGCAGCGGGAATGGTTCAAAGGTTTGATCTCGTTTTGCGAGAAAATTCCCTTGATCGAGATGTTCAGATGCTGACACCAATCGACCAGGTCAATGTTGGAAAGCGGGACGTCGCGAAACTTCAGGGTCTTTCATAATCCTCCCATCGCCCGAAGAACGGAGGAGGGCGCACGTGCCTATTTTGGGGGCCGGCGGCGGAGGGAGGGGGGCGGGGGAAGCGACCGGCGTGACCGCCGTACCGGAGCGACGTGCATTCCTTTCCCGAACATCTTCGATATGAGATCTATCGCAATAGGAACTCCGATGGAAGCCAACATTCCTAGAAATCCCCCATATTGCGCAGCTCCTCCTCCGTGAACCATTCCTTTGCCAACAAGAAACTTTTCAATTGCTTTATTTTGCGGATCGGACAACGCCTGTACGAGTTTGAAAGCCGGATCTCCTGAGGCCCGTACCCTTTCCCAAAAATCTTTTTAAGCAACCTTTCAGTGCCGAAATTGAGCCCTGCGGTTGCCAAAGCTTTGGCCGCAGGCGCAAGCAAAGGTCGTGCCAGGGAAAGCGCGGTCGTAAAAAGATTGCCGCCGCACTAAGTGTTCTTCGTGATCTGGATTTTGCTCGAACGCAGATCAGCGCCGCGTCTTTAATTTCATCAGACGCCTTTTTCAACCGGTTGATCTGCGTGGCGGTCAAAAAGAGCTTGTCGCCGCGCCCGAGCTAGTCGGGTTTTAGGCGGAGAGTGACAGCTGTTTTTGCAGCGAAAGCTTTTCGAAGGCTTCCCTTCTGCCCGTCCGTAAGCGCGATTCGAAGCGGGTAATACAGCGTCGCCATCTTGTACTTGAGAAAATAATTTTGTCGGTTGCTGCAAATTTTCAAGCTACGACCAATTCATTTCCGATCTCCTTGATCACGATTTCTTCCTCGTTCAGGTAAGCGGCATAGATCATCAGGTGTAATCATGAGCGTTGGCGGCTTCATTCAGTCGGTAATGCAAGACCAACTTCTTCTCATCGCCCGTTACACTTTGTTTGGACGCTCTGAGGTCGAAGTAAATGACGGGTACATAGTCAAGTAGTTGGAGACATTCAGCTGGGCGCCTGTGTTCTAATCATTTTACCTGTAGCGGTAGTTGATCAAGTGGCGGCAGATCTGCGTCTGGTCGTCACCTTCATAACCCAGTTCGGGGTAATAAGAATCCCCGTATTGAAGTCGGCAAGTGGACAGCTTGGCTGAATTGTCGCCGTCAAGGTCGAAGGTGTCAAATTTGTAAGGGTTGTGTTCCAGAGAGAGTCGTCTGCGCGTTTGTTGAAAGAAAACGAAAACGTGTCTCGCGTCTTTCGCGCCGGGGGTGATTTGCTATTGCCCTCCCGCATCTCTTGGGCTGCTGCTGGGTGCCAATGTTTCTTTTAAGTAAGGCCATTATTTCGGTTTGAGGAATTGCTCGTGGACCACCGTTTGCCCTTCAGGTGTCAGCATCGTGGTGACAACAATTCGCCGCTCGGTGCCGTCGTTTTGGAAGATCATTTCGCTGTCGTCTTCCAGCACAGTGTCGAAAAGCAACTGCATTGGAAGCAAAAGCCTGTTCGAAAGCTCCTCGAAGAAAGAATACCGGTTGAGGGGGATGATGGTTTTCACCATTTGTCCCGCATTCCAAAGAGCCCCGCGCGATACGATCCCCTTCTTCGTTGCGCCATCGTCTTCGGGTTCAGTCACGGTCACGTTGGTGGTGTCGAGATAGCAAAACTCGTCTTGGGCCACTGTTCGCGCGAAGCCGTCGGAATATTCCACCAAATTTTTGATGAACAAAACTTTGTTGACGCCGCTGGCTTCATAAAGCTTTTTTCCCGCGGAACTCACAGTCATGTCCTTGATCAGAGGAAAAGAGCCATAGACGGGAGCCGACTCTGTGTTAGCAGCGACATTGCCGCCATTCGCGAGAACCTGGAATTCGTACTCGACCCGAAAATAGGTGCTGTACCAATCGTAAACTATGTCCCGATCTTTCACCTCGAACTTCAGCCCGGTTTTGACTTGGTGCTGCCCGTTCTCCGGAGCATTGAGCGGTGTGCTGAGATCGAACCGCTCGTAATCGACCTTCCCGAGAAAGCGAGGCGACCGAAACATGTCCGTAAATTCAGGAAAAAAATTCAGAGTCAGTTGGCCAGGATTCGGTTCAACTTCAACATCGTGTCAGACGGGGGAGAACTTGTTGTTCGAGAGCTCCTTGCTCGTAGCAACTGTTGAATCTTCTTTCCCCCTTTTTCAGAAGCCTTTGCTGCCGCCTGTGCCGTAGCCTTTCGACAGCCTTTTCCAAGTACTGGGTAGCGGTCCGAGCAAAAGTTTTTCCGATAGCCACGAGCGTGTCGCAGACCACACCCGAGCCCTTGTGTTTATAGCGATAGCGTCCGGCGCGCTCGTCGAACAACTTCATCCACTCGCTTGCGCGATTCATACCACCCCTTATACCTTTCGAAAAATTACGCTTCTTCAATCATCAAACTCAAAGCTACATCCAGTCCGTTGAGGTCGAGAATGTTATTTCGCCTGTCTGTGATCCTGATCCTCACCGAATCGATGCGGTACTTGTTGACGGGGTGGAACTCCAGACGAAGAGGCTCTCCCTGGAAGGGATAGCTGACATTGCGACCGACTGTCGACAAGCTGTACAAAATACTCATACTAATTTTTCTTGGAATTCTGTCCAAGGGGGGAAGGTGTAATGAAGTTATCCGTATGTGAAGCACCAACCCAAGGTCAGCCAGGGTTTGTTACGTCCCTAGTGGTTCTTTAACGTCCCACAGAATTAATTGTGGAGAGTTGTGAGACGGGACCTCCGGTTTATCGTCCTTATCCGAGAAGACTAGAAAGTCTGACCATTTGCAGATGTTATTGCAAAGGAGGCACTTTCTCCTCAGTTATTTAAAGAACTTGAGTGTTGGTCCGGCCGGGGCTTTGAACCCACGACCTCCCGCACGGTAGTCCAGCGCTCTACCAACTGAGCCAACCGGTCGGCGGTTACATCGGACATCGCTCTCCATATCGCTCTCCACATCATTCTCCTGGCGGGTGATAAGTTCGCAATTGAAACCCAATCCACGCTTCTCGTGATGTCGGGAATTTTGCCCCCCACTAAAGTCTTGCTGTCTTTGAAGATTTTCTTTTCGAAACTGACCAAATCGGCGAAATGGCCGTCTGAAAGATCGAGCTCGTAATTTTCAGCAACCATGAGCACACAACACGGAGAATAGTGAAATCGAAACGGGAAGTGAAGACGATTTTTTAGCTATTTTGTGTAAGCAAAATCGCTCTATGTCAGCATGAAGCTCAAGAAATTCTTCCGTGGTCGGGTGGTTCTGCCTTGAACCAATGAAACAAAGGTTTCTTCAGATAGCATTGTTTCAGCCAGTGGCCAATCTAATTCCCTATTTTAAAGCCTACGGTCAGCGATGGTCAGCACTGAGACTAAGTTACACATGCGTGTTGATTACGCTTAAAGGAACATCAGCGTGCAATGTCACGCGTCATCTATCTCCGTTTGCGTGATTTATTTATTACTATCACGCCATGGGGTACCACCATTATGGTAGTCTTTCCGGAGAAAAGGGTTTGTATATTTCACGCATGCGTGAATGACAACGATAGGCGTGATATACTGGAGTCAGATTAGAATGAAGTATGAGTTGTGCTGTTTTGATGGATGATGAAGGTAGTAAGGTGGGGACGAAAGTATTTGAAGTTTACGGCCGCGGCTTGTTGGTTATAACAACCGTGTGTTTAGCCTCCTTCGCAGACGCTCTTTTGGTTTGTCACGCAATCTTTCCTCTCCAATGAACGTCTGCTGAAACAAGCAGCAAATTCCTTTCCCATTGTTAGCAAAGATCAGCCGGAGTTTCTCATCTCTCCCGATGAAAACGAAAGTAGAACTATGTTAGTGGCACTCGACCACTGCTGAGGAGAATTTTTAAGGGTTAAAAACAACCCGTAGTGTAACCGCGAGAGACCTAGCGGGGAAGAAATGCCGTTCTGAGATCAAGCAGTGTTCTTTAAATCGCATATTACTATTTGCCATTGTACTGATTGAATGCTCTGATTATCGGAAATAATGGAGGCGGTGAAAAGCGGCAAAAAACGTTAAACGAATAATGCTAGTGGTAATTGAACCAGCATCAAGGTAATTTGGTTGAGCGGTTCCTACTCGGGGAGCAAATATTTCGTTTCGAAGTGGACGAGTGCTTAGTTTTGTAATTTTTCTTGTGTTTTTTTGTTCCTTTGCTTATTTTGTCAAAACCGCAAGAACATTGTTAAAACTGGAAGAGCATTGTGTGACGAAAATAAACATATGTTTGACGGATTTGAAAACTATAAATATAAGTCTAATCAGAAGTGGCTGTTTCCATAAGTGATATTTGCACGGAAGAAAAATGCTATGGAAGGGAATCTTTAATCTGGATATTTGTTCCCCTTGAAGTGAAGCCGTTTTTATGTTAAACAATGAAAATAGTGATTTCGGATAGTGAGCAATGTCATTTGTCAAAAGGATTACTTTTGTCTCTCACGTGTAAACAGGCACCAAGACATACAGCCCTGTTTATGAAATGCGATTTCCAACTTTTATCTATCACGTGCATACGTTTGGTAATAGCAAGTTCGTTGGTTAATTCCCACATGAATAAGGCAGCGCTGTTGGTTAAATGCGACTCCGAACTTTGATCGGTCACGTGGATCTAACATGACCTTTGATCAATCACAAGATTTGCACGTGGTCAATTCAACATGTTTACAACAACATCTAATTGAATTTATTTTCTGTTACAATGATTGGTCACTTTTAACCGTTTTTTATTGGTTACTTTTCTCAACTTCAATTTTCTCTTCTTCTTATTGGCGGATTTCGATCCGTTGTTTGTCTGTTGATCGGGTTTTTTAATATTGTACAACTGTTGACGCTCTTAATTCGGAGGAGCTTATTTTGGAAGTAATTGGTGGTTTGTTTTCGAGTCGGTAAGTTTAATATTGCCCTTATTTCGGGATATAACGCGGTGTTACGCTCATCTGCTTACCGTACACAGACGTTGTCAGCAAAAGGCCCAACACTAAAATAAGAGCGTTTGTTTAGGTCGGGCTATTTTTGCTGTCCGAAGTAAAAAGTACGAAGCACTTGAAAATCAGAAATGATGAATTATGGCAATTACATCTATATTCGTTATCAGTACTATTTGTTCAACGTTGATTTGTTTTTGCTGGTGTTGTATATTACGTTGTGTTTGGTGGTTCGTTTGTTTGCGAATATTTCTTCATGTGGTCCTGGAACTGTTTCAGCACGTGTACGTATACTTTGGGGGTTTTGAGGGACCGGAAGAATATAGTGTTTGCGAAAGTGCGGAGAAAGAAAATGAACAAATAATAGAAAATATATTATATATCGGTTTTTGCGGAATTAATGAAACTCTTGTTTCAAAAAATGTAGGATGAATGACTATTTAATTGGTACAAATCAAACTCAAAATCAGTCTTAGAAATAAGAAAACTAAACAAAAATCAAATGAAAAACAGTTTGCTCGTACTTCTCCGATACCATAGCAAAAACCAAAAGCGCCACAGATAAATGACTCACCATTCAACCATTTTCTGACTTCTCCTTATCTTATCAACATTTTATCGCCCTTCACAAAATAGCTCAAGCACGCATTGCGTGCCTATGTTTTACATCACTGTTAATGATAACATCTGATTGGCAATGACAACAGACAAACAAATCGGTTTCAGAAAAACATTTGTCAATAAACATTGAATTAAAGACGAAGTTTTTACTGCAATTAGCCTATTAAGTCTGCGACTTTTTAACTAACAACGAGAATTGCTGTGAGGGACAACATATTGCTGGCATTTGAAATGCTGGAGCTGTTAAAAATCGTGTTTACTTTTGGCTAGGAGTTGTTAGCGAGAGTTTTCCAAATGTCAATCCGGCTCTTGTTCCTAACAAAGCGGAGCCGAGGATTTAAACCGTCCGAACTTCGCTTAGCTCTTCTTCAACCAATTTTGTGCCCAAAAATGAGCGACAGCAGGGAAAACAAAGAGTTTTAGGATCCAAAATGAAATATTGGATAGAAAACATATGGAAAAAAAACACGAGCATTTTTTAGTCCAAACCAATTTGAGGTAAAAGCGTGAAAACAACAAAACGTAAGAAAACAAAAAAACGACATGAATGTTTCTTCGGCGTTGCTCGTAGAAATTGGAAAAATAAGACAAGTAATAAACGTAACTCGTGAGTAACCTAGGCAAATCGCTAGTCCGAGTGTTCTTGACATAAGTATCCGTATAAAAGACAAAACAGGAATACTAACCTGCGGATGCGGACAGTTCAGCTCAGTCAATAGAGAGATTTAGCATCGCGTTTACCGACGGCAAACGGCAAACGTCAGGCTGAAATTTGCCGTTTACCAAAAACTCGTGAAATTTATTTGGTTTCAGCTTATATTTTGCCTGTTAGCCACAGCTACAGAGCAACTACTAAAACAGAGAAATAAGCTAGAATAAGAGAGTTTTCTTGGTTTTATGACAAGCAGCTGCCTGCCGTTTACCGTTTGCCATTGGCCGTAAACGCGATGCTAAAATAATCACTCCGAACCCAGAGCCGACATAATAGCCGTCATTTCAAACAAAATCATCGCTTTGCTAAGAATTGCTGTGAGGGACAACATATTGCTGGCATTTCCAATGTTGCAGCAGTTAAAAATTGCGTTAACTTTTGGCAAGGAGTTGTTGTTCTGTGCGAGAGTTTTCCGGCCGAGGTTATGACCAATTTGAGATGGAAGCGTGAAAACAACAAAACGTAAGAAAAAAGAAACCGATGCAAATGTCTCTTCGACGTTTCTCGCAGAAATCGGAAAAAATAAGACAAGCAACAAACCGAGGCAAATCGCTATTCAATTTTCTTTGCATAAATGGCCATATAAAAGACAAAACAGGAGTACTAACCTGCGCACAGTTTAAGTCAGTCAACAATCATTCCGAACGCAGAGCTTGAGCAGAAGCGGTCATTTCACACAAAAGTAAGTCTTATTACTTCCCATGCCTATCAAGGAAGCTTTCCTCAATTAAGGATTTTAGCGGCAAAACCGTCCACTTTAATACTGAGAGACAGCAAGGTCCGAAGACGGCGCATAATTACTGAAATCTTGCCAGACAACACGATCTTTTCTCTTCATGCAAGCTTCTGCAGGTAAACACGAGGAAAAGCTGAAACTCCCTGACACTTGGTAATGTTTTTACAGCTTGACAAGAGACGCTCTCTTTTTCGCTGTTCGTCACTATAATTTCGTCTCTTTTCTCGAGCTTTTTGTTATTCTTTCGCCTGTTGCTCGTCATTACGATTCAGCCTGTTTACTCGAGCCGTTTTTTGTTCAGTTTCTCCCGTTGCTCGACGATACAATTCAGCCGGTTTGTTCGTGCTCTTTCTCCCGCTGTTTGTCACTGATACTCTGCCTGTTTACTCGTGCCCTTTTTTGTTCTTTCTCCCGCTTTTTTGTCACTGATACTCCGCCAACGAATAGACAAAACTGACTTTGTTTTAAAATTTGGCCATTGCCGCAATTTCCCGCCACAAAAACGCGGGTTGAGAACTGCGTGTATGGGCAAATGATCTTTCCAAAAACAGTTTATATGGAAGCGCGCTTATATGCGAGCTTGCTCACGAAAGGGTTAACTGGAGTATCACATTTGACTTTGGCTTACATGATGGGGTGGACGCACGTACGGTCGGACGGTCGGTCGTACGATGACGTCATAACCAAAATTTCTCGGATGGATGGGTTACCATATTTCCTTAGCAATGGTGCTCCGCGCGCGGAGCTCCGCTATTATTTTTAGGGGGTGTTTACATGATACCGGCGCGACTTTTATTCCGGGGCGAGATGAAAAGTTGCACCGTGTTTACATAAAGCCGTGTTTATTGGGGTGCGAGTCTTTTAGTGCCATAAATTGAAACGAACGAGTGGTCGTTTCGCGTTTACATGATACCGTTTCGAAATTTCGTACCGGAGTGAAATTCTCGCCCCGGTGCGAGAACGGGGGTGAACTCACGCCGGGACGACTCGCGCCGGCATTACATTTTGTGGTGGTATCATGTAAACAAATGCAGAGCTATGAGAGGGAACCGGAGTGAACTCGCTCCGGCGCGAAAGTCGCCCCTGTGTCATGTAAACCCCCCTTTATAGTCCGTGTACAAATTTGCATATTTGTACTCCATCGCCGGTTCAAATTACTTACGTCTGTCAATTTCGTCTAATGTAATGCTTCTGGCGCCTGTCAATCAACTGCGTAATTTTACGGAAAAAGTTAGCGCGTAAACGGTTCTTTTACCAAGAGGTGTGTCTGAAAAAGATGTGCTCCCACAAAACACAAACGAATGTACAGGTTTCTTGCACATATCTTTTTCGAAAATAAAGTTGTTGTAAATTCAAAGTATTGTTATGTTCCTCATCCATGAGCTGGCTCATAGGAGCCTTTGATTTTTTTACGAATTTCTGTTGGCGTACCTGTGGTTGAATGTCAAAGATGGAGGCATGGCGCTATACTTAATTAATATAATACGTAATTAATACCACTATAATTAAAATCTCTTATTCATTATTTTAATGAAAAGGTGTAACCTTTCACGCATTGCTAACCCTACACTGTGCAGGGGCATTTGAGAAAGGCCATATTATGTGTTTGATTATTGCATTTGCCAGTTATATTCTAAATGATATTTTACAAAACACACAATTAACTTTTGCATCGAGTTTGTTGCATTTTTAATGTGAACGTTTCTTGATCCTTCCTTTTTGCTTCCCTTCACGGCTTAATTCAGTTTTAAAATTGAAAAACCTGGGGACTAGCTCCCATGCCCCTCTCGGTTTCCAAGATGGCAACCGCGCCATGGTTGGGTACCTACAGTCATTACATGTAAGACACTTGTTTATTCATTATTGCTACAACGAGTTGCAAAACTACTTGATACACTATACGCCATTTGGCCTTGAATGACGTTTCCATGATCTTCCGTTTTCCCTCCCCCTCCCCCTCTTATCAAAGTTGTTAACGGTGCAGCACCATGCTCGAAACTTTGAGGAACAACTTTGAAAGGGGGAGAGGGAGGGGGTGAGTATTGCATGTCACAGATTTGTTAGTAGCAGCGTTTTAGAGAAAGAAGAGACGTTTTTGATGGCGAATGTCTCAACAATTTTGCAACTGGTTGTAGCTCAACTAACAGGATAATAACAAGTGCAAGTTGTAGTGCAAGTTAAACAAGTGTGTGCTTGGAGTTATTTTTGAAATAATCATAGCATCTTATAGAACGAGCAAATGTACATTGTCGAGCTCGCAGACCAGTGGGACACCTTGTATAAGAACCTAGATAAACAACCTAGCAACCTAGGTTCCTGTAGCTCAGTGGTTAGAGCATCCGACCGGTGTTACAGAGGTTGTAGGTTCGATTCCTGCCTGGGATTTCTTTTCAGTTGTCCTTTCGCCCGTTGCCAAGCAACTAGCATATCAGCACGGGCATATTACACCATTACCATCATTAATAATCATTATCATGTAAAACAAACGATGAACGGATGACAAAACCGTTCGTTACAAATGTAAGACTTTAGTCTTGTGTTGATCATGTTAACAGGTATTATCAAAAATTGTCAGTTACAAATATTTTGCTGAGGCGCCGTGGATTGGAATCTGTGTATTATTTGCCAAAAGACTGGAGGACCCTTGCAATGTCCTGCAATTTCGAAGAGGAAAGACGTCGGAGCAAGCTATTCATCATTTGCTAGAAACGTAGAAGAGTTCCAGAAGATTGGATCTGTTCCTGGAAACTTAAACGTCGAAGTGCTAAATCAAGGTCAGGGAATAGAGCACACTATTAAGAGAGAAAAGGCTCCAGGCACAAGACGTGCAGAAATAGGTTTAGTACTGCAAATTTAGAGCGTGCAAAGAAAATGAAATGTGATGGTGAGAAAGAAGAGGAAAACAACCTCCTTGTAACAGAAAGCACTTCCAGTCCCGTCAAGGCCAGGCGTTCCAGCTTTCCAAGCAACCCGGCTAGCAATTGCTGCTTGTTTTGTGATTTAAGCGACATCCCAGCAAATCTTCATGCAGCTTCCACTCTTGAGGTTGATAGAAGAGTGGGAGAATGTACATCTCTTCTAAACGATAACAGGATGATTTGAAAGTTGGCGTCGGGGGACGTGGCAGCGACAGAAGCAAAGTACCATGCGAGATGCCTAGCTGGCCTGTATAATAGAGCTAGGGAACTGAAATTGTCGTTAACTCTGAAAACACTTCGTCATATAAGGCTATAAATAGAGCAACTTGCATTTTCAGAACTTGTTGCCTTTATTGATGAAAGTCTTGAGGTTAAGGAGCCAGCTGTGTTAAAGCTTTCAGATCCTGTGAAGTTGTATTCTTCAAAACTTAGCGAACTAGGGGGAGAGCAACCTGATAGGATCAATGCTACAAGACTGAAGACCCTTGTACTGACAGCCTTTCCTGAGCACTCGATCAAGGAAGAGAGGTTCTTTTAATCCTCAGCCATGAAATTGTTGGTAGGCCTGCTGTAATTGGTCAGACATGGCCGATAGCCTGAACAAAGTATGCTCGTTGTGTTAGCCCAGTTGTTCCTGTTCGTGCCTGTACCTGCTGGTCAACATGGTGTCAGAAGAAGACGAATCTTCGCCTGAACTTTACTGTGAGTTTTAGTTGTCCTGTTTAGACTGCATGGCATCGAACTGTGATTGCAATCGCTCGATAAGTTCCCGCCATTTTGTTGTCAAGTGGGTTCTTTCCAATTTCGTCGTGTTTGCTGTTATAATGGCGGGAACACCGGTCGGTTTTCCGGTCCCTCAAATGCAAGAAGGTTTAGACGATCGAGAAGCTCTAGACTGTTTTACAGATTACACTCATTACTGTACGGTGATGGGATGGTTCGTTCCGAAAACTGGCTGCAAATATGACTCTGGCAGCGAAGCAGGAGTGGCTCAGTGGAAAAATTCGGATTTTTGTATGTCTACACTTCGCGCTACGCTTCCGCCGAGGATGAGGAGATTAATAAATCCAAGCAACAAAACCCTTGGTTTATCTGTCACGGATAATAGTAACCCAGTTAAAGTTCTTCAGGCTCTCATTAAGAGATTTGGTGGCAGTGTGAGTGTTTAAGCTGGGCGAACAAAAATGGGTCGCATGTTTCAAGCTGAAGAAGAATTAATAAGTGACTGGGAATGTCGAGTAATGGAGCGAGCTAAGTATTGTGAATATGGGGACTTTGAGGATCAGGCTTGTCGTGACAGGTTCATTGCTGGTTTAGTGGATGAAACTCTACAGGGAAAGTTGAATACTAATGGCCATCGGAACAAGGAAGGAGTCATTGTAGCGTTTCGTACGGTCGTTGAAATAGCTAAGAACTATGAATCTTCCACGAATGCGAAAAGACTGATGAGACAAGTGCAGGGAGACCAGGAGCAAGTCAACTGGGCAGATAAAACCCCTCGTTCGAAAGGAAAGAATCCTCAGCCCCCAAGTGATAATCAACGCAAAGGATCGTACCAAAATGAGTGCAATTATTGTGGAGCCAGGCCTAGTCACCCTAGAGAAAAGTGTCGTGCAGTTATATTGAAGTACATGTGTCGGAACTGTGGCAAGGAAGGGCATGTTGCCAGGAAGTGCATGAGAAAACCCCAGAATGTGAATGCAGTGGATGAATCTGGGTCTCCTTGAGAACAAAACGTGTATCACTAGTTTACTTTGGACATTCACTCTATAAGGGCTGTTTCGGTGAAGAAAGGGAAAAAGTTCTTTGCCGCGATCAAATTATCTGCAGCTAAAAATCATTTTGTTTGGAAAACACTCCAGTTGGATACGGCTTCGACAACCAATACCCTGACAGTAAAGGATCTCTGGAGTATGTGCCCAGTAGGATTTGATGTCAATTCCCTGATCCAGCCATCGCGCGCTACTTTGCACACCTATGGAGAAGGTGTCATCACACCTGTGGGGCAGGTTGAGTAAGTTTGTGGAACTCAAGGAAAGTGTTACCCTCTTGAATTTCAGCTGTTGAGTAAAAAGATCATGGGATCACAACCACCCCTCTTAAGTGGATCCGCCTGTGTCAATCTGGGGCTGATTGAGATAAAAGCAAGTACTTCGCTGTCAGTTCAGAGTGCCCAGAACAGCAAGGATATGATGGTACATCAACTTCAGTCAAGTGCCCAGGGGCACAGTGACACTGTTGACGGGGACATCACAGCCTCCACCCTCCAAAACACTGCTGCACAAGAGCTTACATCTGGTGTGTCAGACCCACCCAGCAGCATTGACCCAGTCGCCCCTAACTGTGGAGATGAAAGTATTGCTGCAAATTCACGTTACAAGATGTTTATATTGGTAAATTAGAAAAATGTGAGTTATTGAATTATCTTGTAACTCTTGCAAAATTGTATATATGGCAAAGTCGAAAACAAGATAAGATTCCAGAATGTGAAGTTTTCTTAAAACAAGCAGACGTTGAACTGAGAAATACATTGCTGTTAAAAATAATATACAGAAAAAATTTCAGGCTAAATGGTTATTATATAAATGGTACTTATATTTAATAAATAATAGTTCACAAATATAATTATAGTAATTGTTTACAAATAAAAATGTGATTTATAATTAACAATAGCTCACAAATGTAAATAGAGTATACTGAGAGTCTTGTAAACACTTTTTTTTATTTTCAAAAAAAAAGTGATGGGCAAGAAACCTGTAAAAAAAAGTATTGCTGCAGTTGTTGCCGAAAAGAAACCTATTGCCAGTTTAGTGTTCCTCATGTGCCTGTTCCTTGGAGAAAGTTAACCAAAGCCATTGTCTTGGAGGTTTTCAAGGATGTCCATACAGGATTAGGAACTTTGGGCCCGCCTTTGCACATCTCCATGAACCCTAATGTGACTCCAGTTCAAGCTCACCCCCATTGGTGCCCTGTAGCTAAAGAGCCCAAAGTAGCAGAGGCAAAACGAGACACAGGGTATCTTGAAGAAAGTCACGGAGCCCACGGCGTGGATCTCTAAGAGTGTGTACAGAAAAAAACCAGACGATAGTCTGCGGGTATGTATCGACCCCAGTCAAACCATAACTAAAGCCATTGAGGTCCCAAACTACCCTATTCCAACTGTTGATGAGTTACTGCCAAAGCTGAGCAATGCCAAAGTTTTTTCCTGTGTGGATGTGTACAAAGGATTTTCTAACAGTCCTTGCTGAGAGTTCGTCATTTTTAACTACCATGCATACCCCAATAGGGAGATACCGTTGGTTGCGTATGCCGTTTGGTGTACGTCTGGGGCCAGAAGAGTATCAGCGAAGGCAACATGAAGTGCTGAAGGGCTTCAAAGGTGTTGTTAACAAGGTAGATGATATCTTAGTCTTTGGAAGTGGAGAAACTGTCGAGGAGGCAGAAAAGGATCACGACATGAACTTATGGAACTTAATGTTGCGCTGCAAAGAAGTAAACCTTAAGTTAAACCCTAAGAAATTTCAATTCAAAGTCAAGGAAGTTACCTGGATGGGACATCTCCTCAGTGGCAATGAGGTTGCTCCACATCCTGATCGTCTCCAAGCCATTGTCGACATGAACCCACCTCAAGATGTTAAGGGGATTCAGCGTTTCCTGGGTATGTGCAACTATTTGTCACGGTTCACACCGAATCTTGCTGAAATTGTGAAGCCACTTACAGAGCTAACGCACGTCAACGCAGTCTGGTCGTGGCCCTCGCAGCATGACCAAGCCTTCAAGGAAGCCAAACGTGTAATCGCAAATGCCACTACGTTGACGTTTTTTGATGTGAACAAACCATGTGTCTTACAAGTAGATGCCAGCGACACAGGTTTGGGTGGAGCATTGTTACAAGAGGGACAACCTGTGGCGTTTACCAGCTCCACTTTGTCAGCCACTGAAATTAACTATGCTCCTATTGAAAAAGAGTGTTTGGCCATCAAAGTAGCATGCACTAAGTTCTACCAGTACCTGTATGGCAAGCAAGAAGTTGTAGTTCATTCAGACCACCAACCGCTGATTTTGCCAGAGGATATAGATGACAGATACATGGATGTCATTGAGAGATGTGTGGTACTCTTATATGACCGTACGAGCAGCCTCAGTAAAGTAAATGAAGTCATCAGGCAAGAGCTTTTCTCAAGAAAGGCAAGATCCCTTGACAATATCCCTCCCACTCACGCATCTCTACTACAACACGTCAAGAGAGCTGTCTTCCAAGGCGGTTTTGTATGCGGCCAGATGCTGTTAAAGCAGCCCACATTACCAAGTCCATCTAGCTGGGGATGGCAGCTCGAAAGTAATCGCTGGGTGCCACACTGGACGACACTCCCGCAAGCCAAAGACTCCTGCTATGAACTCATTCGATGTGGTTGTAAAGCTGGTAGTCAAGGACGCTGCAAATGCCAGAGAGCCAATCTGACCTGCACTGGATTATGCAACTGTCTAATACAAGTCTAAATACAATTTGAGCGTGATGTATCAACAATGCATGCACAGATTTAAAGTCTTTTCACGGTTGGAAACACGTAAAAAGTGTCGTCATTAAAATATTAAAACCGTGCAGCTGGGTTTTAATCAGTGTTAATTGTAGTGTCATGCTTCCACCTTTGACATCCCCCCACTTAAACCTAATATTTTTCACTAATTTACTTGCCAAGTTGTTATCAGACACTTTGTTATTGCACAGTATGTTATCGGACAGTTCAATAAGCCAATCACATTCAAAGTAGTATCTTAACTCAACCAATCACATCCAAAGTTGTAGTTTAAATCAACCAATCACAACATTGGTTTCAATCGCCATAGTGACAGTGTACAGACTCCTGAATTGGGGCTGTTACGAAAAATTGTTGCGTGACTTGCGTCAATGTCTAGAACTTTCGTGCATATTCAATTAGTATCGCATCACGGTGATTAAGCAGTTTTCCAAGTTTACGTATGATGCTGTAAATAGCTTAATGTTGTAATGCTACTTTATTTAGTTGAGCCGAAAGTTCTAGAATCTTATGCGTAAAATATATAAGCCGATCGGTGTAGCTTTTTTTTTGAGGAGAGAGAAGAGTGAGAGAATTCATGTTTTGTGTCAGTAGTGTTTACAAGCTGTGAGCGTTGGCGGAGGTCGTGTTTATTGAAGTGTGACAAAGGTCGCGTGTACATTTGGCGGAGGCCATGTTTATTGAAGTGTGACAGAGGTCGCGTGTACATTTGGCAGAGGACGTGTTTATTTGAGTGTGACGGAGGTCAAAGTGTAATTTACAAGCCTAGTGTGTGCTTGCTGGGGAGTCATTTGTGCGGAATTTACTACGTTCGTTTGAAATAAAAACCTTGTTGCTATTCCGACAACCCTGCGTTCTGTTTGGACTGCGAACTACCTACCACTCACACAACGAACTCGTAACAGGGGCTTTCTTCACAATGGAGAATTTTTTCCCTTGAACAATGGCAGTATTTTAAAAGACAGTAGTGATTTTGTTTATCCTATGGCACAAATGTTTATGCCAACAAACCAGACGAGTTCCTTCGTGGATATGTTAACATGTTCAGATGAAGTTCAGTCCTCTACAACATCGTTTTTCGGTTCGCAACAACTGCAAACGGAGGCAAACATCCAGCCCACTGAAATACCACTGCACAGTATTTCCTCCGGTGAAAATCCACCTTTTGTTTGACAAAACACAGCAACAATGGGAGTAGACAAAGCTCGTTTTCCCCTTGTAACGGAAGAAGAAATTTCGGGAATAAATGAAAATGCAGCCTCCAAAAACACCGCTTGAGCAACCAAAACATGGATAGCAGTATGGGCAGACTAATGTAAAGCGAGCAACATTAATGTAAACATGGAGTCACATTGTCCACAAGCTCTTGATGGCCTCTTAATAAGTTTTACGTTGAAATAAGGAAGAAAGATGGTACAGAGTACGAACCCGACTCGTTGAGAGTAATGCAGGCAGCCATAGATCTCTATCCTCGTCACAACAACTATCCAGCGAGCATCATAAGCAGTCGTGAATTCACAAAGTCGTAAGAAACGCTCGACGTAAAAGCGAAAAAAAAACTTCGCCGCCAGGGCGAGGGTAAACGCTCAAACAACGCACAGCCATACAGCGAAACAGACGAAGAAATCTTCTGGAGAAATGGCAAACTTCGAAACCACAATGGCATTGCGTTGACAAACTACAAAAATCTCTCCGAGACGATGGGCTTCACAGGAAGGCAAGACCATTATGACGCTTATGTCAAAGATTTCAGCATTTTCCAGATGACAGATAGCAGCAAGGCGGTAGAATTCAAAGAAAAGCCGACGAAAACGAGAAACGGAAAGCTGAGAAATCCAAGACGCCGCTCTCCTCAACAGATGTGGTCGACGGACGGAGGCGATAGAGATCCTGTGAAATTCTTTGAAGAGTGGCTGAAGCACCCACCTGATGCCCTGAAGAAATCCGGTCCGTTGTACCTGACGATAATTCCCAGACCAACAAGTAATACTTGGTACTGGAAAACAAGAATGGGAGAACACAGAATCAGACAAATGATAAAGTCTGTAGCCAGCGGTTTGACCCACGAGTCCGACAAGAAGATCACAAATCACTCCACTCGAAAAACCGTCGTTGCCAAGCTTAAGAATGCGGGTCAACCTCGCCACAAGATTATCCAGATCACAGGACATGCTCGGTAATCCTCCTTGGATAATTATGACGAAATAACTGTCAGTGAAAGACGAGAATTATCTCACATCGTTAGCGGATACGTGCCAGCACAATCCAGCTCGACATCTGCGATTTCTTGAACATGTGGTCCATCAACAAGTCGTTTCCCATTGCACAGTTCGGTGCCTACAGCTTCGGCGGATCCATCAGCTGTATGCATGAAAGAAAATGTTCGACCAGCAGTTCCAATCACGTCTCTTCATCAGTTAAACTGGCAAAATTCACTGGTAT
This sequence comes from Galaxea fascicularis, assembly GCA_948470475.1. Classification (NCBI taxonomy): domain Eukaryota; kingdom Metazoa; phylum Cnidaria; class Anthozoa; order Scleractinia; family Euphylliidae; genus Galaxea; species Galaxea fascicularis. Next base: position 19,799,857 of record OX419336.1, on the reverse strand, counting down.
GCCGGGCATATGCTAAAACCCAGACGATAGACGATGACGATAGGTCAAATTTATCAAATTTATCAAAACCGATATGACAAATGCGTAACAAATTTGTCACGCAATCTTTTGGGAAACGATATCCATATATAAAAACGGCAATGTCACATGAACTATTAGAAACTGCACGCAGTCCGCAGTTCGTAGTAGTGACGAGGTGACGCGGTGGACGGCGTGAAAATTGTTGACTTGTGGAAACCTTTGCCAATAAAGCTTTAAACCAGGCTCAAAACTAAGGTGTGATTGCTTGTAGCTCCCCCCCCCCCTCTCCCCGGGGTGATATATAGGCTATATAGGTGTGTGCGGCCCCAAAGGGTAGGGTTTTTCAGCCGTTCTGGTCATAAATAGGGTATCGATTTTAGCTATTTTGGTCTTAAATAGGGTATGGTTTTAGCACTCTAGTCTTCAATTGGGTATCTTTCTTAGAAGAAACTACTTGCTGCACACCCCCACCCAACTTTTCTGGTAATAATTCCTCCTCCCCCGGACTTGTAGCCCCTCCCTACGTAGGTAGTCTACGTAAGGACGTACATTACATGTGTTTGCCGTCCACCGCGTCACCTCGTCACTACTACGGACTGCGGACTGCGTGCAGTTTCTAATAGTTCATGTAAAATTGCCGTTTTTAGCTCATGGATGACGTAGTCATTCCATGAGGTTTTGTTGTGGGTCTGAATTTCCCTCACTCACTCGATTCTGATTAATTTATTCATTAAACTTCCCCTCGGTCCCTCCCCTGGTAAGTATTGCTTTTGTCTCCATAGTCTTCTTGGTCCAACGCTTGCAAATTTCAGGGTGTAGTACAAAGGTGGAGAATTTTGCTCTGCAGATATTGTTTACGTGTTAAATGTTCATGGCGTCGGTTTGTCGTTTCGATTTTCCAACTCAACAAAGGTAAAGTTAATAAGAAGAAGAACACGAGCTGCGAGAACTGAACTTTGAAATCTTCAGAGCAGCGAAAATGAACTTCGAGATATCGCAAAAGCAACTCTAAAGCTTATCACTGTGCGGTACCTGGGGTAGTAGTAATCGAGAATTTTTTGTCACAATATGATGGAAGAAGGAAGAATGAAGAAAATCGGCAAAAAAAGGAAACAGGAGAAAGACTTTCTAGCCAAAAAACCGAATTCTGGCAAGCAACGCATTTGATTTATGAGCAACATATGATCGATTTAAGCAGGTACGTAATGAAGTATTTTTTAAGACGCTCTTTTCATGGTGAACGCTCGATTGCAAATATGATCTTGTTTAGAAAGGCTATATCGCTTGGCTTAAACGATCAGTATAACACTTTGTCAACATTTGACAAAAACACAAGAACCACAAGCATGCAAATATTTTTCTCTGTGAGGATATAATTTGGTCTGACAAGCAGCAATAACAGCTAATCTGTTCGAAAGACAAAATATTTGGAAAGTCAAGTTAATTGTAGCACAAAGCATAGTTAGATGGATTGAATATCTCACCTTACAAAGCAAAAGTTTTGTGCCGGACCCCGAATCGCTCAAAAACATTGTGGCTGTAAAGCGTGACTAATTTCCCTCAGGACTTTCACAAAATATGTTATTATCTGTATGTTATCTCGCATTCAGAATAGTCGGAAATTTCATTACGACCAAAAACGTTTATAAGACTAACTTGAAATGAGCCGTCGACCAGTAAGAAGCTTTAACTTGCCTGTTACACTTCTTAACAAAGCGATCACATTTGAATATCATTTTTATAGTCCGTGTACAAATTTGCATATTTGTGCGCCGGTTCAAATTACTAACGTCTGTCAATTTCGTCTAATGTAATGCTTCTGGCGCCTGTCAATCAACTGCGTAATTTTACGGAAAATATTAGCGCGTAAACGGTTCTTTTACCAAGAGGTGTGTCTGAAAAGGATGTGCTCCCACAAAACACAAACGAATGTACAGGTTTCTTGCACATATCTTTTTAGAAAATAAAGTTGTTGTAAATTCAAAGTATTGTTATGTTCCCCATCCATGAGCTGGCTCATAGGAGCCTTTGATTATATATGGAAATCGTTTCCCAAAAGATTGCGTGACAAATTTGTTACGCATTTGTCGCATCGGTTTTGATAAACTGTTGATAAATTTGACCTATCGTCTATCGTCTGGGTTTTAGCATATGCCGGAATGCCGTCGTCCTTCTACAGCATGGCCACGAAACCGAATCTCTCGACGCCATTACAAATTTTCAACAGTTGTGTGTTTAACACCAGCAACTTCAGAGGAAATTCCAGTCCCAAAAAGCCAAGGAAACGAAGAATAATCATTGAACATAATACACAGTGTTGTGTGCGGACATGTCCTCATTAGCTCCGCCCAACTTTGAAAAGTATGAGCCCGAACTCTACACCAATATGCCTAATACCACTATCAATTCCTTACAAAAGGAAAATGACAAGCTTAAAGTTGAAATTGCAGCATTAAGGAAGAGTTTTGGAGGCTTACAGCAGCTTTTGCAGCGACATGATGAGTCGCCAGCCATGATGGCGGCCATACTTGCTCACTGGACGCCGAGACCTCGACTAATCTAGAATTCTACGGCAAATCTTATGACGATCTTAAAGCATGCATCACAAGCGGAGACAGATACGAGATTACAACAGCTCTGGTCCCGCCTCGATGCTCTCCGATTTATGAATTGTCCCATGGCCCCCTGACAGTGATCGCCTTGACATGCTTTTATTCAACCCTATCGAGCAGCGTGAGTTATGTAATCCACTCTCTAGCTACCTTGATCCTGATTCAAATTTTGCTACCCGCCCTCCCCCTAGTAAAGACGTTGTCGAGAAAGTGACGCTGTAAATAACACAGCCAGCTTTTCCATTGTGACACAGGACTTTTTGAATACGTTTTAATACACAAAAGACCTAAGGAAAATTACAGAAATACAAATAAATACAAGGCTAGTGTACAAAATAAAACCTAAAGGCTAGAACAAAGAACAGGAGACATGGAGGCTGCACTGGTTCCAAAGTAGAAGACTAAACAAACAGACGTACAAGGACCTAGCATTGTCATGAAGACGGAAAGTAAACAACTAAATTAAAACCAAAATGATAGCAAGCGACAAAACAACAAAATACGCTTACCCCTGTGGCTGATAATCTACGAACTAAAGAAAATAAAAAGCGTATAAGCCGAGAGATAACTTATAAAGACGAAAGAAACGACAGACAACTAGTTGGAAGGAAGTATACAAAATCACGGCACGAGTTTACAATCAAATAGAACTGCATAAAACGGTAGGAAACGAGAAATATCTACGGGAAAGCTAGATTAATGAAAAGAAAAACAACTTAACAGAAAGATCATAAGGCGATTATGAAATGATGGATCGTGTACAAAAATAAAACAAGGAAAAAAGGTACTAAGAAAATAACTCACATTGTGTTCCGATTCACGAGCTCGTTCCTTTCTCGCCAGTGCGCACGCGCGGTTCAAAGACCCACAGGGCACCCATGATGCGTAAGAAACGCACTCTCACACCATTATGCATTTAAGTGCTCGCAGTTTGCTCGGAAATTTCGACAAAGTCAATTTATTACTGAATAATATACATAAGCCATTCTCTAGATCTGTTATTGGTGTGTCGGAAACTTGGCTTAATGACGCCACTTCAGAGCTGGTAAACATCTCTGGTTACACTTTTGTTTCCAACCATCGTAAATCCAAATCCGGGGGAGGTGTCGATATTTACTAGTAAAACGATCTCGATTACAAACTTCGCCCTGAATGCAATTTCTCAGATCCTGAAGTAATTGAAACACTTTTTGTGAAAATTACTGTTCCCCAGGGGAAAAATATTATTGTCGGTTGAGTTTATAGGCCACCGAATTACAATGTAGCTTCTTGTTTGGACAATTTCAACGATATTCTCTCTTTTATATCCAAAGATAACAAACAGTGCTTTGAGTTGGGTGTTTTTAATTTAGATTTACTTCAATACAATCGTCACTTGGCCACCCAGGAATTCGTCGATAGCTATTTTCAAATGCTTTTATTCCACTTATATCAAATACGACGAGCCTCACTTCCCACTCCGCGACATTAATTGATAATATATTTACAAACTGTGTTTCAAGAAACATTTTTAGCGGCATTGTTCTTAACGATTTATCTGATCACTTTCCGGTATTTGCGTATTTTCGCGATGACGGTATTCCACCCAGTAATACCAAGAAACTTTTCAAACTTTCCTTTAGCGAAACCAATTTAAATAATTTTAATGATCTCTTTCAAACACAGACTGGTCTAAGCTTAACGAGGAAGACCCAAATTAATCTTACAAGGACTTCATTAGTGAATGTTCTAAACTTTTTTAATCCTGCTTCCCGCTAAAAGCAATCAAAGGTAAAAATATGAAAAAATTTAGGTCTCCTTGAAGGCCAAGGCATGCATTTTTTATGGGTTGTACCGATAGCAACATACAATAACCAAGAAAAAAATATTTTTACATTCAAAACATTCAGTATAGGAGCAAACAATAGAAAGTTTAGTAAAGCACAATTGGAAGTAAATAATAGCATCTATTACCCTCAACTTGAAATGACAGCTAATGAAGAAAGTAGATTGTACCGAGCACTCATGAAATATAATGCAGCTTATAATGACTTTTTATCCGGGTCGTTGATTGATCGAACAAATTTCAAAAATCTATTTGGGGTCATTTATTTTGACCTTAGGACTCAAGAGGAAGATGTAAAGGACAGTATTGTATCATTAACTTTCAGATATCAATTGAATGGAGCAAATTCAACAGACTATACATTGAACGCTTTGGTTCTTCATCAGAAAGAGATAGAGTTATATACTTCAAGTAGAAAATTACTTATCAAAGCTGAAATATGTTTAGTGATATATAAAATAATGTAACATATATTACATAAGATTAATGACACAATATTTTTCTCATGGAGTACATTTAAGTGAAAATCGATTTTAAAAACTTGCAAGAGCTTTCAACAATAATTCCCCTACATGTATAACAATTAGACTATCTGATCATGAGTTAACTGGACCTCATGAATTAATGCTGACAAAAACACAAATCAACAAAATAAAAAAAGCCCTAAACAAAGGTGTTGGTTCTGATATTAAAATTTCTAAAACACAGATCCGAAATAATAATAATAATACACTTTATTTAAAGAGGGTGGCAATAGTTGAAGCAACTAATAAACTTGTGGCAGCACTAGGGGTGGTCACAGCCAGGGTTCGTTACTTCCCTAGTGGTTCTTTAACGTCCCACAGAATTAATTGTGAAGAGTTGTGAGACGGGACCTCCGGCTTATCGTCCTTATCCGAGAAGACTAGAAAGTCTAACCATTTGTAGATGTCGTTGCGAAGGAAACACTTTCTCCTCAGTTATTTAAAGACCCTGAGTGTTGGTCCGGCCGGGGCTTTGAACCCACGACCTCCCGCACGGTAGTCCGGCACTCTACCAACTGAACCAACCGGTCGGCGGTTCAAAAGGATGTTAAAGAAAGGATTTTAAAGAAGGTGGAGCCTTATGGAGTTCACAGGGGCAGATCCAGGGGGGATGGATTGGGTGGCTAGCCACCCCCCTCCCCCTTCGGAGAAGCCCACCATAAAAATCTAATACGTGAAAAAAAAAAAAAAAAAAAAGGAAATACATGCATGGGTCCCAGAAAATACAATGTAGTTTGGTGGCCGACTGTATCAGCCACCCCCCATTAAAAAACCCTGGATCTGCGCCTGGTTCATTAGGAGCTTTGGGATCTAAATTGTTTCCTGTGGCAGCTAAAACAGTACCATTTTTGGGAAAAGTAGTTAGTAAAGCTGGACCAACTTTAGCCAGGGGAGTTTTATCTGCTCTTGGTTCTTTGGGAATTGACAAAATATTTGGAAAAAGCCAAACAGGAGGAATGCTCATACCATTTGATAAAATTCAGCCATTGATGGCCTTGGAACATATGCTCACAAAAATTGGAACAGGACATTATGAATGCTCTTCAAACAGGAGGCGCCTTATATCTCAGACCAACACAAAAACAAATTGGATCTGGAATCCTTTCTATGCTGGGCTTTTGTTTCGAAAATGGTTGGGGAAGGCTTGAATGTACCTCGGAGAAGAGGTGAAGGATTACAGATTTCTCAAAAACCATATTATCCTCCTCCGTGTAGTGGTAATTGGCCTTAAAATACTGTTGGGATTCTCGAGGCAGAGGACTGTTGACATCAACTCTAGAAATTACACAAAACACAGGTTTCAACAGAAACGTATGGTCAAAAATTCCTCTCTTAGGTCAAATAAAGGTGTGATTATTTATATATTAAAATTAAGGGTATTTTCAGTAGAAATGAGCATATGCCTAAAAAACATTCACCTTGCATAATCAATCTTGATGAACTTCAAAATCAAGGGACGCATTGGACATGTTGTACTCCAGCAAATAGTGATAAAAAAAACGTTTTGGTATTTTGATTCATTTGGAATGCATTATCCAAAGGAAAATGAAAAGATAGCTAAACAATATGGAATGAAAGTAATATACAACAACATCCACTATCAGAATATTTACAGTGTTTTATGCGGGTATTATTGCAGCTATATCCTCCATCGTTGCTTTCTTGGAGAGGATGAGTATGACATTTTGAAAAGATTCAGCATTAATGATGTAACTCATAATGAAGCATTCATAATGGACTACTTCAAAAATATCTAATTATATATATATATATATAATGGTAAAAGCATATTCTGTGAAACAAAAAAAATGATCCCAACACTGGTGAAGTATTAGAATGGTATGTCCAGCCGTACAATGAAGTAGATGAAATAGCTGCTTATCATGATATTTGTTAAGGCATGGGCAAAAATAAAGGCGATTGTGACAGAACTATGGTAAAATCACTGGATATGATTCCTATATGGTGAAATGCCTAAGTGGGGTCAAACAGCTCCATTTTTAATTGATAAAAAACAGAAACTCGGACTTGGTGTTTCAAAAAACGGATAAGGCCGTCGAGTGAAGTCAGCTGGCAACAACAACTGGTTGATGAACTGCATAAACCCTTAAAGCGCAACTTTGCTCGGCGGCGTGTAATTGTAAATCACATTGATGAAATATGGACAGCAGATCTTGTCGAAATACAACAGTTTAGCAAATGGAATAAAGGCTATCGATATGTTCTCATGGTAATTGATGTATTCAGTAAATATGGATGGATTATACCGTTGAAAGATAAAAAAGGTGAAACTGTCATAGAAGCGTTCCAAAGCATCTTCAAAGAAGGAAGAAAACAAGAATATTTATGGACTGTTAAAGGATCAGAGTTCTATAACAAAAATGTGAAAGACTTGCTCAATAAACCTAACATATAACACTGTATTCAACAGAAAATTAGGAAAAATCTAGTGTGATAGAAAGATGGAACAGAACAATCAAAAACAGCTGGAAACAGTTCACTGTTCAAGGTAATTCACAGTATTTAGACATGTTGCCAAAACTTGTTGAGCAATACAATAAAACAAAGCACTCAAGCATAAAAACGACGCCTATTGAAGCATCAAAGAACAAGAATGAAGGAACTGTTTATTTTAATCTATTCGGTGATGTAAAAGCATTATCATCTAAACCAAAATTCAAGGTTGGTGATAAGGTTCGGATATCAAATTACAAAAGAAGACTTTCGATAAAGGATATACAAACTGGACAAAGGAAGTGTTCACAACCGATAAAATCCAATACACTAACCCAATCACTTACAAAATAAAAGATCTCAATTATGAAGAGATATAAGGGAGTTTTTATGAACCTGAATTGTTGAAAGCCAAACAAGATGTATTCAGAATTGATAAAGTCGTTCGGCGAGATTACAAGATAAAACAAGCTCTTGTCAAATGGAAGGGATACAGTGATGATTTTTTAGTTGGATACCTCTGGAAGATGTTAAAAATATATAAGTGGAAATATTATCTAAACCAATATATATAATGAGCTCTCAAGAATCAATTTTGTCTGATATCACATCCAGCATGGAAAGTTTTGGTAGTGACATAACAGACTTTTCAATCAAATTATCTCAAGAATTATCCCAAGCTTTGTCTGGTAATTCAAAATACATCGTAGACATAAGTATAGTGTCATTATGTTTTAATCTAGCATGAAATCCAATTGTAATTTTACAAATCTCACAAAAATAGTGTTTTTTTAACATTTATCGTTTTTCTATTTTCTCCTGTTCTATTTGATTCAATAACATTTTCTGTAAGATCTTCTTTATTAATATATTCAAAAGTATATTTATTTTTCCGTCAATTTTACTAATTCCTACTTTAACATATTGTTTCTTTATGACAAATCATTTTTATTATACCCACATCAATCCCTAATTTATGTTGAGCAGAATACATTGATATGAAAAATTAAACATCTTTTGTTTCTAAATTTATAGATTTAACACATTTACTATTAGGATGATTTTGTACCGCAAAACTGTAACCCCTATTTTTTGCCGATTGTTTTGTATTCTCTTGTGTTACAAGAACAGAATCATAACCACTTACTGTTTTACTCCCTTTTATTGGTAATTTACTGAAAATATGAATAATTTCTCCATTTTGATTTGCAGCATATAGATTAGATGTATTTTGAAAACAGCCTCTTTTACTTTTATTTCCATTATATTGTATATAAATTAATATGTTCTTAAATATTTTTTCACTATTCAAGAAATGTCATTGATTTTGGTTTAAAGAAACAATATATAATATTATAGAAATAGGTGAATCTCAAAAAACTTTGTTAGATGCAAGTCAATCAATAGTAATAAGAAGATATGTCAACTAGAAATCAAATGATCAGAAGATTGCACTCAAATCTAAGTGATGAAGAATTATCATAGCTAGTTAAAATACGAGAATCAACAAATAAACCTCAATTCGCTAAAACTAAACCAGCTATTAAAATTTGTAAAGCTAGAAAATTTAATACTCCACAATTTCAAAGAGTTAATGTAAAGCAGATGGTTCAAGATTATGAACAAAATATACTTTCTCTTTCAATTGAATTGAGAGATAAACCCATAGAACAAAATATACTTCCTCCTCCAATTGCACTTAGAGATAAACCTATAGAAATTAAACAAATAAATAGAGCTTTAAAAGCTTACACAACATCATATGAAATAACAATGAAAAGATAATGATCCATCACTTAAATTACAAAACATGAAAAATCCATTAGTTTAATATGCCATTTCCGAGTTCATGTCTGCCTCCTCTTCAAAGCGAGTCTAAGTGCGAAGTTTTGGTTAAGAAAATTAGTTTTCATTCATATGTAAAGTAGAACTAATTACCATCACAAAAACTTCGCACTTAGACTCGCTTTGAAGAGGAGGCAGACATGAACTCGGAAATGGCCTATTACAAAAAACAAAAAATAAATTGAAATCTTTTTTAAAAAATTGTTAAAGACACTGTCATTGAAATCACCAAAAGAACTATGGCGCACAATCCGTCGAATCCTCAATCCCAGTTCAAAGCCTATCCGTGCTGATACTGATGAGTTGAACACACATCTCAGCAATACAACTCAGAGAATACTGGGAACTAAATCATCCTCAATAGAAAATCTGCGAAATTATATTAACTCTTTATCGGATCACAAAGAAGGAGACTCCTTCATACTACGTAAAGTCACCTTTAAAGAAGTTGAGCGACAGATAAAAAACATCAGAACTGATTGTGCAACCGGGCCTGATCTAATCCCTTCTAAATATATCAAGCTTGTGACAGAATACATCACTTCACCGCTAACCAACGTAATAAATGAGTGCATCGGCAAAAATATCTTCCCAAAGGCATGGAGGACATCCAGGATATCGCCGGTACCCAAGGTTGACAATCCAAGGGAATATGATGACTATAGACCAATAGTTATCCTACCCGTGCTCTCCAAAGTATACGAACGTTTAGTACTTAGCCAGATGTTTGAATGCATCGACAGGCACAGCATATTTCATGAGAGGATCTCTGGCTACAGAAAAGGACATTCAACAACAACGGTGTTACTGCGCTTCAGAGACGACATCCTCCGAGCTATGAAGAGAGGTGAACTTACGATGGCTATATTCGCAGATTTCTCAAAGGCGTTTGACGCGGTCGATCACGCCAGGATTGTTAAAAAAAATGCACAACATGGGATTTCAGAAACAGTTCTTACTCTGGATTCTAAGCTACATTGGTGAGAGACGGCAATTCGTACAAATCAACGATAAAACACCCGAGCTTGTTGACGCGCAATTTGGAGTACCACAGGACTCGATATTGGGGCCAGTGTTATTTAATTCATACTCAAACGACCTCAACGATATCCATGACTGCACTGCATTCCAATATGCAGACGACACTACCTTTATTAAGCACTGTACCCCTTCGGATCCGGACACTACTATTGGAGAATTGAATAGCAGCATGCGAGCCCTTAAAGGTTGGTCAAGCAATTCCAACTTACTCCTTAATGCAAAAAAGACCAAGCAAATGTTAATCTCCACAGATCAAATGTCACGAGTGCATAAGTTAGAAGATCAAGTCCCCCAAATAAAAGCAAATGGAGAAGTGTTAGAAAGAGTCACCCTGCACAAATTCCTTGGTGTGTGGAATTAGGAAAACCTGAAATGGACTAAACATGTGACTAAAACCGTATCATCGTGCTTTGCAGCTCTATCTGCAATTTAGAAGTTCGGAAACATGGCGCCTAAGGCCTTAAAGAAGCAACTGGTTGAGGCATTGGTACTTTCGAAGGTCGATTACAATGACATTGTAGTGTATCCATTACCTCAGTGTAGTGTTTTGGCACACACAATCAACACTAAGTTCACTAAGTTACACTAAGTAGGCCATCATGGCTTCCACGTCTCTACGCCTTCTTGCATGCCCGGATGTACTCGTCCCAGTTCCCAGCAGTACACTACAATCCTTCCCTTTCTCCGGCAATAAACTCTTACATGACAACTTTTTTCATATATATAACATGAACAAAAGAAGCGATCCTACTCAGCCAATGTCTCGCAAGTTCAACGTCTAAAAACTATGAGGATAAAAGCAATGTCTTCACTGTTCTCTTAAAGTTTCAATATCAACTAAAGTCATGATGCTGGCTATCGACGTTCCCTGAAAGTTCAATACAATATATAGTCAGCCAGTGCTCTAGGGGCTCGTGTAACTCTTCCGGAACGACGTGGCGTATTTTCGGGCGTCACTTCCGGAGGCGCACGTTCCTGAATCGGGCGGCCCACATGTTCCGGTGGTGCAGCTTCATCAGGGGGTCTTGGTTCTACTTCTCCACTGCCATCAATGTCAGGAATCGCCAGTGGTTTAACATGTTGTAGGTTCCTTTGGTACTCCACTCCCTGAGGGGACTGCACGACGACCTGTAACTTTGTAAGGCTCACTTTCATAAGACGGGGATAGCTTGTTTTCCTTCTTTCTCTCTAGCAACACTTCATCCCCTACATTGACATCTCTGTCTTTAGCATGATTTCTTCTATCGGCATAATCTTTGGCCAGCTGTTTCCTCTCTGCGTCTCGGTCTCTGACTTGTTGGTACACCACGGCGCTCTGTTTTCCATCACCTTCCTGGAGCTCTGGTAACTTGGTTGTCAACTTCCTCTTGAAAAACAATTCTGCAGGGCTTACTCCAGTGGTAGTGTGATTGGTAGATCGGTAGGCCAGTAAGAACTTGTTAAGCTCGGAACGCCAATTTTTCCCTTCAGCTTGGAAAACTCGCATGGCCTTCAAAAGAGATCTATTTTCTCTCCCTACCTCACCATTGGCTCTTCGCCAGAAAGGCGTAGTGTGGTGATGAACAATGCCCATTTCCTCTAGGTACTTCTCCATCTCATCAGACACAAGGTTGGGGCCATTGTCAGTTCTCAGACCAACTGGTGTCCCGTACCGAGCAAAATGGTTGTCTAGACACTTAATAATTGTGGCACTTGTTGTAGAACGAATAACATCAACTTCCATCCATCTAGAGAAATAATCCACCACCACTAATAGATATCCTCCTCCAGGCATTGGTCCAAGCAGATCCAGGGCTACTTCCTGCCACGCTGTGTCGGGTAGCCTTGTGGGTTTGACTGGTGGGGGCGGAACATGTTTGGTAACCATCTGACACCCAAAACATTCTCTACATCTCCTTTCTGCCTGCTGGTCGATACCGGGCCACCAAACCTTAGACCTCAAACGCTCTTTAGTTTTGACAATCCCCTGATGGCCTTCATGAGCCAGATCAAGGACTCTCTTCCGCAGGTTTCCTGGAATGACAATTCTAGTTCCACGTAGCACGACCTGGCCAACAGAGGTCAACTCATTTCGCACCATCACAAAGGCTTTAGGTGCCTCACTCCAGTCATCCTTCTGCAGACACTCACGAACAACCTTCAATTCCTTGTCTTGCGAGGAGGCTTCTTCTATTTCCTCGATCCTTAAGGCCACAGGTACTGCTTGAAGTGTTACTTCGCGAATGTACTCCTCATCGTGAACATACCCTTGCGATGCTGGTATCTTGGTTAGCCGAGACAGTGCATCAGCAATGTTTTCTCTAGAGGGAACATAACACACTTTGTACTTGTAGGGTTGCATCCGCAACACCCATCGTTCAATGCGAGCCGATGGCTTGGATCTTGGACCATAGATGGTTTTGAGTGACTGGTGGTCAGTCACTAAATCAAATTCAGGTAAGCCATTTAAGTACAAATTGAACCTTCACAAGCCCAAACAAGTGCTTAAGCTTCTTTTTCTGTTGACTGTACCGACGCTCAGTGTCACTGAGACGTCTACTGGCATAACACACAGCACGGCTCTGTTCCCCTACTTCCTGCACTAGGACCGCACCGAGTCCTACTGGGCTGGCATCTGCTATGACCTTGGTATGTGCAGTCTTGTCAAAGTAGGCTTGCATGGTCGCTCCTACCAGTTCTTCCTTCAGCTTCTGAAATGCTTTTTCCTGTGTCTCTTTCCACTCAAATGTGGCCCCATTTCTAGTCAGTGCCCTCAGGGGTTCAGCGATAGTTGCAAAATCTTGAATAAACCTGGAGCTGAAACCAGCCAGGCCCAGAAAGCTCCTCACCTCTGTCGCTGATGTTGGACGACTTGCCTCTTTCACTGCCCGCACTTTCTCCTCGGTAGGCCCAATGCCGTGCTGGGAAAGGAGAATTCCCATAAAAACCACTTTATTCATTCTGAACGTGCACTTATCGCATCTCAAGGTCAGATTCTTCTCTTGTAACTTGGCTAACAGCTTGTGTAAATTCTGGTCATGTTCTGAGGTGTTTTTCCCATGTACAATCAAATTGTCCGCAATGTTAACAACTCCCTCTACGCCTGCAATTGCTTGACGGATAACGTGCTGGTATTTCTCAGGTGCCGCATTCACCCCAAAACTCAACCTCTTGTACCTGAACAGGCCTTCATGGGTAATGAAGGTAGTTATGTCCCTCGAATCCTCATGCAACTCTATTTGATGGAAACTCCAGCGATGATCTAGTTTAGAAAACACCGTGCTGCCATTTAACTCTTCAAGCACTTTGTCAACTGTGGGGATGGGCAGCCTTTCACGAACAATAGCCTCATTAGCACAGCGCATGTCCACACAAAGTCTTATCTCACCAGAGGGCTTTGGTGCCACAACAACAGGATTTGCCCACGTGGTAGGGCCTTCGACTCGTTCTATGATGTCTTCCCTTAGGAGTTCTTCTATCTTGGCAGTTACTTTGTTACGAAGTGCAAATGGGACTCGCCTCAACTTTTGTGCTACAGGAGGTACATTTGGGTCTACATACAACTTCAACTTGAAATCTTTTAACTTTCCAACTCCCTCAAACACTTTAGGATACTTTGCTTTGAGTTCACCCACAATGTCATCTTGGAGAGCATTACAATCTGTAACAGGGGCTGTATTTGGTCCAACATGAAGGACTCCTAGTGCTCTTGCTGTTGCATTTCCCAGAATGCACCGCCCATGCTTAACAAGGATAAAATTGGTAGACACTGTAGAATGCCCAGCAGAAACATCAGCCTCAAATTGACCGATCACATCAACCTTATTCCCCCCATAAGCAAACAGTTTCTTTGAACAATGTTCCACCTTCCCCTTAAAACCTGACCCTCTCAACTTTTGAAAATCTTCTTCACCAATTAAATTGCTCACCGACCCCGAATCAATCAATACTTCTTTAACAATGCCATTAATACTCACATCCATAGTTGCCTCACTTGAAATTGACACCATGCATACCTCCTCCGCCGTTTCTTCTGTCACAGCAAATGAAAAGGCTGGGTTGCTCTCATCACACCTAACAAAACTCTCTTCCTCCAAACCAACTCCCACATGATTCGTCTGCCTGCCTTCTTCTATTGTCACCGGCTCTCGGTGAGGGACGATTACTTCCTCTGCAACAAACCGCGAAATGACCATATCTCGAACACTTGGCGCATTTCCTACCTTTTGCCGGGCAACACAGATCACGAGAAAAATGTCCCTTCTTTCCACAACTGTAACACAAATTCTCAACTTGGTCTCCTGTCCTGTCTTCCTTATTGCCCACGGCGTTGATGCTCGCTCCACTGATCATAAATTGCATTTGCTGACGAGCTGCTTCCGATGCTCTCGCTTTCTCCAAGACTTCAGCCAAAGTGATATTTCTCGTTTCCAGCAATTTTCGTTTCAGCTCCATATCGGTTAACTTTTCGATCAACTGGTCCCTCAAATTATCGTCTAACGAAGTACCGAAATTGCAATGTCTCGCCTGCTGGCGAAGACGCACCAGAAATTTATCCACTGCTTCTCCCTCGTTTGGCGCCAGTTGTCGAAATACATGTCGCTCGAACGGTACATTTTCTTCAGCACGGAAATGATGATCTAGTTTCCTAATACACACAGCATACGGATCTTGGTCGGCTCCCGGATTGGGGTCTGCGATATCTTCAAAAATATCCTGGACTTCCATGCCTGCAAAGTGCAGAAGCTGTGAAGTTTTCTTTCGCGTGTTTTCCAAACCCTTCCCTTCAGCATAATATTCGAATGCCCTTTTCCACTTTCGCCATTTCTGATGATCCCGTTAGATCAAGCGGCGGTAAAGCTCTCTCTGACATTTTATCCGGTCCTCGTCGCCAATGTAGTGTTTTGGCACACACAATCAACACTAAGTTCACTAAGTAGGCCATCATGGCTTCCACGTCTCTACGCCTTCTTGCATGCCCGGATGTACTCGTCCCAGTTCCCAGCAGTACACTACACTCAGTATCTTGAAGCAAAATCACAGCGAGTTCAGAAATCCGCCGCAAGTTCTGTTAACAACCGTTACGCAAAAATGGCTGATGTTATGGGATTAGGATGGCTCCCTGTAAAGGAAAGAACCGAAATGCATTTATTAAAGACAACTCACAGAACGTTATATGATACTTACTGGCCAAGCTATTTAACCCTGCAGAGACGTCAAATTACTATGAATCTACGCTCGTGTGCCACACCGCAATTGGTTGTGCCTCTTGAAACTGGAACATTTCAAGATTCAGCCTCTAAGTTAT
>OX419336.1:19716748-19776748 GCA_948470475.1 Galaxea fascicularis | reverse complement strand
ATTCATGTATATAGATCGTATCCTAGTTAGGCGAAGCTGAATAAATAAATAAATTCAGTGGTATTCAAAACATTCAGGCACACAAAGCGACCATAAACGTCCAATGTACAAGAGTCCGTTTTAGAATTCTTACCATATGCGATCTCCTAGGCTCTCGTACGCAGGACCTACACAGGGATCCCGAGCGCTTTTAAGCTATTTTGTTGTTGATGTCATCACAATAACAAAAAAAGACTTACCTGTGTGTCTGTGTCTTTTTTTGATCGTTTTGGGAGGGATCTGCATATGCGTAAAGATGACGTTTCTACGTTCGATTTCAAGACACAATCACTTCAAGCTCGTCTGAAGTTCAACATAACAATAACCTTTCAGGTTTCAACAAGAGAGGATAAAGTATTAACTATGAACTCTTACCGGGAGTGAGTTTCGGAAAGAAACGACAAACTCTCTTCTCTTCACAAGTGCGAGGATCAGTCTTCATTTGATTTGATCTCTTCTCTCTCTTCTCTCACGGGGAGTTAATAATTCAGTAATAGACGTACAAGGCAAGAAGACTTTCATCCTTATTGAAAACATTTCCATTTCAGTGTTCTTCAGTCAGTCGGGAAGGGGTAATTCCAGTTGTTATGACAATTGTAAAAATATTGAGGGAGGGATCGGCTATATAAGCTATATAGGTACGTGCCGCCCTAAAGGATATGCCGCTTAAGCTGTTTTGGTCTGAAAACGGGCATAGATTTTCACCATTATGGTCCTAAATCAGGTGTGGTTTTCAAGGGAGCAACGAGAGAGCATAAACGTTTTTGTCTTTTCAACTTTAAATCAGAATAACAGAGAAAGAAAAATCATATAATTTGAGCTGAATTTTACCAATTCTTGACGGCACTCATTTTGCATTGAGAAGCTTAATTACCTTTATGCAACAGACCTCTGACTGCTCCTCTAATGCTTGCCACAACTTTGGACTCACAACAAGTACCAGGAAAATTGAAGTTTTACGCCAGCCTGCCCCGCAGAAGATGTAACGGGCATCAGCCATAACGGTAAAAGAGGAAACCCTGAACGCCGTTGACAATTTAACGTACCTCGGCAGTACACTTTCCAGATTTGCCAACATTGACGACCTCTAACCCCTAAAACCATGTTAAAACACAGACAAATGAAAAATACAGTGACTTTTAATGATGGCAAAGACATTGTCATCGAATGCTTTTGCCCATTAGTAGTTTTAAAAACATTGTCATTAATATTCGCTCATTGCATCTTCTGGCACTGTGGAATAGCAAACTTGAAAATGCTAAAAAGAACTGTAACTGTAATATATAATGAAACAATATATACATCATACACTATGTATTATATTTCTTCAAGTGCAACCCTAAACGAGACCTTCACGGCTGAATAAATGGCGTTTTGCCCAGAATACCCTAAGTGAGACCAAATCCGAAATTTACACCCCTAAACGAGACGACGAGCCCCTTTCATATGCGATTCCCTACCGGGAATCTTCCCCAAAAACCTTATTTAAAAATTTGGCGTTAGATATGACAATCTTCACTACATCTAGTTTACCTCTCTGCCATGTCACCCTATCCGAGGTGAATTTTTGGACACAAAATTGCTTGTTTTTACGCTTCCGTAGGCTTCCCGAGCAAACACGAGTAAAATGATTAATTAATGCAAGAACGATAATTATGGTAATTTTTTGTAATTTTAATCCCCTGGCTATCTTTGTCACTTCACGCAGAAGCTAAGAAAGGCGTTGCGTTGCTGTTTTATTAGAGACCTTAAGCAGCAGACTTTCGTGAGTCACGAACGGCATCTTTTTCCGCGGGGAAACTGGGTCGAAGACGGGGTTCGTGGCGCCAAAATTAAAGTTAAGCTTCCGCGGGAACACGACCGTCGTTTCTGTTCCTGACAGTAAGCATGACCGGATTTCAAGAGGTCAGAGACGTGCTTTTCTTTTAGGTAGCCAGCTACTTCTGACCCGGATCTTCTTGTTTTATTCTTCAAAGGCAATGATATTGCATCATCTTGTTCGCCATTTACAAGCTTCCTCTTCTTTGTTTCTCCAAGGTTCTCCGTTGCAGTTTTTCTTATTTCCTGGGCTTTAGACTTATCCTGTTCAGTTTTTCTTTTAACTTCGTTTCCCTCTTCTTCGCTTAAGTCTTCTTCTTCAATAAGCTCTTCCAGAAGCACCTCGAGTTCGGTCTGCTCCACTTCGATACCACTCGCTCTTTCTTCGGCGCTTAAGTTTTTCCTATACTTGGACGAGATTATTCCATAGCGATCCCGTACGGCACGTTTGGACACTGTAAATGTTGGTGTATCATAGCTACACAAAGTATCTGCGATTTGCTGCCATACTTGAGCTCGCTCAACTGTTCAGGTTTTTCTTCGTGGACGTAAAGATATCACTTGCTCGAATTTCACAACCCAAACATAGATCATGTTTTTCAGTCTACTCCATTTCCAAACCTGTACAATATATTGAAAATATATATTTTGAGCCTTATAAGAAAGTAGCGTCGAAAAATGAACAAAACAATTTCTAAATATCTTACCTAGACGTCTTAAAAGGTGGACGTTCTGGAGAGAACCGAAAACATGCCGTTCTGGGGTCCGCGCTGTCAGAGACGAACGTGATGCCATGCGCAGCATGAAATAAAATTCCCAAAGTAACTTCCGGCCGCCGTTCGTGGCTCACGAACGTCTGCTGCTTAAGGTCTCTATTGGTTTGGATTTAATAATTGAAATGCACAAGAAGTTCGTGTGACAGAATTTGAATCACGTGCGGTTATTGAGGCAGAGACCGAATATTTTAACGGACCTTTTGGTAAATATTCCGCGTATTGTCAGTATTAGTCATCGCACTTCGTGTATGTTCTTAACATAAATGTATACTGATGAATTTTCTGTCCCCCGTGACCTAAGGCAGTATTTACAGTGTTTCTTTAGACAAGATATGTGTTTGATCATCTCTATACAGTTGAATAAGAAACCTGATAGAAAAAATTTCAGGCTTGCCCAGGACGCGAACCCTGACCTTTGAAATCAAACAGAACGCAGCGTTCTATCCAATTAAGCTAATCAAACCAACTGGTTAATTCATTCAATTAACTCAGTAGGGTGGTCCATTGTATCTGATCCTTGCAAAGACCTAGGACAATCCTAACTTCAGGGTTGCCTTTCATCTGTCTTAGAAACACTCACTTCTAATCAAATTAGCACAAAGAGTAGCTTTTGAACTTAATCCCCGCTAAATTTGTAATCTCTTATTGTTCAAAATTAAAGGATCAAAGTGACGAAATAACAGACATGATGCGATCCTCTTACAACTCGATCGGGTGAAATTACGCCCTAAAAGAGCCACCTACAGCAATGACTGTGGCCGTATGTCGAGTGGCGCCTCAGCCAGATAACTACGCGTTGGTATTGCATAAACGCTACGTTCATTCTGTTTTATAATATGATTTGCGCATCTTTTCATTGAATTTGAGCGTGCCTTATAAGAGTTCGTAGAATTACACTCCCTATGATTGGTGTAATCGAGTACATTACATCTCCGATAAGGCACGCGCCCTACGTTCACGTGCGTGCATTGTTGAGTTATAAAATGTTCGAATCTTCGAAGGGTCGAGAAGCACTCAAGAAGTACTCGCCTACGGCTCATGGTTCCCTAGGCGCTTCTCTCGTGTTCTTCAAAATTTCTGCGCGCTTGTATAACTCAACAATGCACTCGGTACGTTTTGTGTTACTTTAATAATGCACGTAGCCTACGTCAGGAGCGTGTGTGCGCGTATAGTTAATTAAGACATCATGGTAAAGACAATAAAAAAAGATGTGATCCAATCCATATTAACATTCAGGTTTGAACATAAAAGCAAAATTTGGGGACTAGGGTGTTAACGAATTTCATCACCACAGGCAAACTTCCACTATGAAAGCGCACTCAAATCCTCTAGACATTTGATAAAATAAATAGAAACACTAGTTCCTCGCACATAGTTGAGTCATATAAGCACTTGGGAATTTAAACACACTTGCCGTGTTCCATTGTAGTTGTTTCCAACCGAGAGCCTTTCAGCGCGACAATAGTAAGGTTGATTCAAGTAATTCAGTACATGGTTGTCAACAGCAGGAATTCTTGTCATTTGCAGGGCAGGAAATTTTAACTTTCCACTTAGCTACAACACATTGTAATCCGTGCGAGTTATGAGTAACTGTACGTCCCGGGCGCGCGTGAAGGAGGTAGGGGGGCGGGGGGAGGGGAAAAGGGGTACTCTTCGGAATTCTTTACAGCAGTGTGCCGCCTGGTTCTCCATTTCCTGACCCTATGTTCAGACCAAAAAAAGCATTTTCCACAGTCATTTTCATACCTGGCCTCTATAACCAATATCCGTTTCAGACCCAACGTTCCAGCTACAAATTCACCAGCTTTCACTCGTTGAAGGTAATCAAGCCTCACATCAATGCCGAAGTCAAGAATTGGTAAAATTCAGCTCGAATGATACATTTTGGTTAATTCTGTTTCTCTATTATTCATTTGGAGTTGAAAAGACAAATACGTTTATACGCTCTCGTGGTTCCCTTGAAAACCATATCCAATTTAAAAGAGTCATAATGATCAAAATCTATACATGTATATGTATCCGTTTTGAGACCAAAACGACTCAAAAACCACCCTTTGGGGCGACACGTACCTATATCACTTATATAGGGCCCTTCGTGCAAGCCGAGCAGACTTATCGCGTAATCAAAACTTGTTTTTGCAACAATGTTGATAAGGAGACTTGCTATTCTATTTGGATGATAAAGAGTATTATTTTACGAATAAAATACAGAGGATACAGCCTCATTGTCATTCATCTTATCAAGTAATCCTGAGAAGGTTTTGTTATCTGCTGGGCTCTTAATAGCTATCAGACAACAAGCGCTTGCTGTTTAGACAAGTGCCACCGCTCTCCCACATAGATAAATTGTGTACAAACCTATGGTATTATCAAATAACCAAAGCAAAACCAAATCCTCCATCTTTGAAGAATAAAAAAGTAAGCAAAGAACTAAAGCAATAAACAAAGTAATAAAAGATGAACTGATAGTAGCTAGTTCTCGCATGGTCGTTTGGTGTTCTGTGGGCCCAAGGAAGGTTACCCACGTATCTTATCTTGTTTCATTGGTTATTTCATGTTACTCTATATCATCATTGTTATCTTTACATTTTTCTCAGTAGTTAGTAGTGTGGCCTTTTTGCGTTTGTTGCATCGCCCGAAAACTTAATTCCGCCCTGGCTCGCTGACGGTTCCGCCAATTCGATGATTGTGAACAGGGTGGCGATTGTGTGATGAATGACGAGTATGTGCAAAAGCCGTCACAGATGTACTCGCCATACCGGAGTCTCAGAAGCGCGGTATTCATCCAGCAAACGAACAAGAAGACAACAGAAGCAAAGACTGCTATCCAGCGACTCCAACTACAGCTGAAGGAGAAACTGGAGAAGGCAGACAAAGGACAGCTTTATTCCTTGATCATGCTAAACAAAACGTCGACAGGAAGCTACAGTTAACATGATGTCTATACTCAGGACTCAGTGACTTTTGGTCCTCTTGTTCTTCTGTTTTTCAACTCTGTCGTCGTAGCGTTCAATCGAGAATCAAAAACAATTTTAGCTTATATGTTTCTGGCTTTTCTGCCATTCATGATTGAAACCAACTTGAAATGTGTCAAACTGATCAGCGGTGTGCAAGTTTCATGAATTTTCCTACACCTGACACATTTTTACTGCGAGCTGACTGCGGGTCAGCGATTCTGAGCCAGATGGTTTGTTTGTACATCAGTTCACACTGAGAGAGCCGGCCGGAATGATATCCAAATTAGACGACTCTAGAAGTCTAGGAATCCTTGACCAAGGCTGTCCAACTTTTTTGATTCATTTTTCATGAAAAAAAAAATAGTATTGAGCCCGCAGAAAAAGCGGTTGCATCGCCGACCCGCAGAGTTTCGAATTAAACATTCTGAACATTTGCCACCAGTTGTTTTTGAATATGCCGGGGTCCCCACTTATCTCCTCTATGCGAGATGCGCTAGGTGGGCTATCAGGGACAAGACACCATAAGAGAAAGAAGAACAAACCAATTAAACTAAAGCCTGCATTTTGCTGAAATGACCCTTTTTCTCCTCCACGATTCTATTATTAATTAAGAATGATAAAAGTCAGCAAAAAGTGCCGCTGAACACACTACTGGAGTCCCTGACTGAAAATGCATAGTAACGGGGGTGTACTTTGAACGGGCGCATGTAATTCACATGAACATGCGGTAGCCTGAAACACTTCACAGGCCACGGTGTTCTTTAATTTAGATTGCAAATATCGATAATAGAGTAGGGTTGCGTAATCAGATTTTGTTAAGTGTCTGAAAGACTCTCATACTTGGAATTTAAAGTGCCATTGAATTCTACACTAGACAGCTACTTCGAAGACAGTTTACTTTCAGATCTTATCTGATGACAACACGCGTTGTAATGGTATGGTATTGCTGGAGCAAGACTCAATACAATAGATACAATACCTTAAGCCAACTTTAATTGAAATGCAGTTCAATTAGACCTCAACGTTGAGAGTTCAATCAGTTTCGACGTGAGCATGTTTCGTTGAGCAAGGCTCTTTTGAACGGGATCACACTAAGGACAATATTACACCGTTGTTATCAGCTAACAATCTTTCACAGAAAAAACAAAAGAAAAGACATATTTCTGCAGAGCTCTATCTTTGTCTAACTTTATCGGCTAAACATGTGATGTCTGACCAGTCCGCCTTTTGTTAGAACCGTCTTCTCTTTAGTTTAGACTGGCGTTTATTTTAATACACGTAGCTGACTGTGGCCACTTCTATCGGCCTTCGTTTCTATGACTATAGGCCATTAAGCAGCAGCTCTGACCCAAAATCTGGCTAAAAGTTTTTTTTATTTTTAAACCATGCTATTCTCAGCAAAGAGTCCTTAAGATTGTATTTGAACGAAAATGCGGGAGGCAGAACAAATTATGCGATGCAAAATATTCCTTCATATACGGTACTTAGTATGCAGATATTATCTGTTGATCTTCTCTTTTTACAAGTCACGTCTAGAAACATTCAGAGTTCTATATCATCACGTGGCTGCACGTTGAAACAGCTGTAACGTGAGCCATCTTGCTTTTTCGTAGCCGCCGCCTTGTGTAGCTCATTTGATGGTAACCTTTTTTTTTGCGGAGAAATCTGAGAGTTACCAGAAGCTACTGTACATTGGATGGCGACAGACCACAAAAAAAAGCACAAATGGGTCGAAAATGGTCTCTTACTGGCGATGCCTGAATAGGTTAATTGCAGATTTAAAACACCACGTGGAGATTTATGTGACCAATACAGAAAAAAGGCCTTAGAGATTCACAGGGTTACAGAATCTAGTGGCACTGGAGGAGAAAGACTAGTAGATTCTGCCCTGTAAAGCAATTTTTACTATACCACCAGTGTAGGACAAAGAAACATGTAAGTCCCAAATGGGACTTGAATTTCAGACCTTCGGTATACTGGCAGCTTCTGGAAGCACTTTACCCGGCATGTTCATGTATGGTGCAGGTCGTGCTAATGTTAGGATAACAACCCAAAGCGTCTTTTGTGATGATAAATAAAGAATTATGGCCGTAAACTCTTTTTGCCGCTTAGTAATGAAATGGTGCAAAATGAAATGGTTGAGCGGTGGTGCAGCTTTCACGAGCGTGAGGAAGGGCTGTGGATCAGAGTCCGCCAAAGAAATTAAAGCCATGATCTTTGACAGACGGGCTCAGGTGCAGTGATAACAGAGTTACTGAGAGATGGCAGCAACTGCCGCTCAGCCATTTAAATTGTTCGATTCAAATATGACACGCGTCCTGCTGGGGTTATCTGTCGGACACCGCTTTGTAATTAAAGGAGCGAAGCATACATCGCTCTTGCCTTTAGAAGCGAAAGGCGGAAAACCGAAAATAGGCAGCCATTTTAAGGTGCTTGGGCACACTGCACTCAGTCTGGTGAGTAAAGCATGGCCCTTAAAATGGGGGTTAAAGTGCAAGTTCGTGCCACAAGTTTCTTTTACATCCTTGAAACGAAATTTAGTCGTTGAAATCTTGTAGTTCTTTATAGTTAACCACATAAGCAGTCTTCACTGCTGTCCGGAAGCAATTCTGAGGAGAGCGAGAAAGTGGCGGCGGAAACGACGAGTTTGGATTTTTGTGTTACGAGTTGTCAGTAGCTTTCATCTCTAATCGATTATTGTTGGTTCTATCAGTTGGTGCTAACTCTGGCGCTGTGAAGTCAAAAATTGAAGAGAGTTTAAGAGAACTGGCGAATTTAAAGTGTCTCGAGCAACTGGTTACAGATAGTACCCTCATCAGTAACAAAGATAGTATGTTCGTCGGGTAAAAGAGCGTACGGGGCAAAGTATTTGGTCCACCAAAAAGGGAGAGGAGCGTTTTCCGGAATTCAAGGTCCGTGATGGCTACTAAACAAAATCAGGCGCCCTCAGATCCGACAGTATTCCCGATCTCGAGCGGTCGGTCTTTATCGGCCGTCAATCGGCTCACTGAGTCGACGGCAAATAGAGATTTTTTTATGATTTCTTTTAAAAAACACTAGGATTAAGGTTTAAAATATCCGTTCTGAAAAGACAAAATAAAACAACAAAAAAGAAAATGCACATAAAAACCAAACGGTAGTCAAAGCAGGAGTGAGCTCTGAGCCGACGGTCAGTGGAGTTTGCAGAAAGACCACGGTCTTGAAGTTCACGCAAACGTAGGGCTTTGTAAGAATTAAACTATGGCCTTTCTATGTCCTTGTATTTTCCAAATTTACCAATACACGGTTTTGGAAAACGCTTTTCTTCTGATAAAGGAAGCTTACCCGAGACCTGCGGAAACCTAAGACTTGAAATGTTACTAAACAAACTAGTGTCTGCAACACATTAGCTACGAATTCATAATGAATACATTTTTAGCCTAGTTTCGACTCATAGCTAGTTTTAACGAGGAATTTTTTTGTTTTCGAACTACGTCAGCTGCGCCCTTATTTCCTCTTCAGTGACCCGCATCGAGTAAATTATAGAAAAATCGTGGGAAAACTTTCATTTTGAAATAGATTCGTGTGCTTCACCGACCAGCCAAGTGTAACTGGTACATGTTTTACGAGCTTACCCTTGACATACGGACAAAGAGAAACAATTAAAATTGCCCTTGGAAATTTGCCCGAGTAAAGATGAGATACTTTCGAGATGGAATAAGGTTTCTAAATAAGCCGCGGAATTTTGAACACGTGGTGTTTTTATATTTTTGCTTGCAAACAGGTGTCATTTCGCACACGCCAAGTTAGAAAGCGCAACGCGACAGCAAGACAAACACTTGTGTCCTATCCGATGCGTGTTTCTCACCGAATCTGTTTTGCGCACCTGTAAAAATAACTTCTGATCTATCTTCTTGACGTTATAACACTGTTAATCTGGCAAGGTTGTCACGCGAGGGCTGTTGACTTCATTTGCTTCAGCAAACTAATTGAGGGCGTTCCGAGGGGTGTATAAAAATTGGATGCATTTTTTCGCGCGTGGGTTGGTAGATACAAGACATCGCAAACAGGTACAAAATAGCCTAGTTCAAGCTGGGGGATTTGTGGGATTTGCAATGTTTGCCTTCTCTTCAAGAATGTCTTTCTCTCTTCGGTGAGCTCTAATTCCGTTTACACTGCAAATGCAAATGCAGTTCTTTGACAAACACGTCAGCCCTAAGTGTCGGCACGTTGCGCTTTTAACAGAAAAGAAACCGCAATTTATTGACTCGCAATTTCGGCAGCAGAACACAACGAGGGAGCCGACTGAGCACAGGCTGCAAACACACGTAAGCAAATTCAACAATTCCATTTCCTTTATTACAGTATTTACACACATTCGATATGCGGCACACACACACACACACGCGGGAAAGTTCGGTCACAGTCCTGTACTGTAAATGCCTTTGTCAAAAATGGATTTCCTGCAAGTCTGTTGGAGTACCAGGCGAACTACCGTTTTCAAGCTTTGAAGTTGGAGTTTCCGTGATATTAAAATGAAGTGCTTCTTCCATTAGCTCCTGACAAGATTGAAGGTATTCCTGTGAGAGAAAAGAAAACAGCATTAAAAAAAATTGAGTTAACTTTAAATCCGGATTTGTTTGCATAAAAACAGTTTTTTTAAGTATAGAAATATGTTTTGTTTTCAGTAGAATTATTTTTCTTGGGAATGGTACAATGAACACAATCTTTTATTTGAAAACAACTACAAAAGCCAAATCGTTAATGGAAAGACAGCAGAAGAGAATTGAAGTGGAAGAAAAAGAGTTTTAAGAAAAGCCAATAGATTTCACAACGAATATAACGAAAAACGGTTCTCTGCTGAATACTTCACCCACCCAAATTCTGCTTGTGTTTATTTGACCTGTTTCTTTTCTTTCCAGCAATTTCCCTGTTTGTTTGTTTTTTCGGAAACTTCTTCCCTATTCTTACCGGTTCTATGTTTGTTAGTCCCTGAAGAAAAGACACGAGCTTTGTTCTAGTCCATATGAGTTTCTGTTCTTCTGTTGCAATTCCAGAGAAAGCCGCACAAACCGAAGCCGCAGCAAGCATAGATGGCGGATACAACAGAAACTTCTCATCTATGATAACAAAACAACAAAAATTAGGGGGGAAAAAGGAGTATTATCCACTTCTCTTCACAAAACAAACCATGAATATAATACCCGTAGTTTTGTTTGGCGTTAAAAAGAAACTAATTGAGTTTCGCCAGGGGGCAAAGGAAAACTTGAGATGCGCAAATTGTAACCCAAGGAAACAATTGAGCTACAGAATCAAGACTTATACCCGGGATTAGTTTCTTATCTTTGTGCCGTAAATTAAGGAAAGAGCTCTTCATACCTGTGCAACACAACGCGATGAAAGTCGCTGCATGCTTTCGGATCACGTTTACATTCGGAAGCGATAGCCGGCAAAAGATCTGCTCAAGAAAATCATACGGAGTCACGGCAGACAAGTCCCATTTTAGCTTTCCAAGAACTAAAATTTCCCAGTCCTGCAAGACGGCAATCAAAATAAAGAGAGCATGTGAATATCACTAGTGAATACGACTTCGTGCGGTAAATTTGAAGAAACAGGAGAAAATAAACATTAATAGTGATAAATGGTTAAATATATCACTTAAAAATAATCGCGGAAAATTGACCAGCACCGCAAAAGCACGAGCTCGTCATACATGTAAAAGAATGAATGGATTGCATGATGAAGCTTTTTCGTTCGTTAGTCTTACCAATAATTCCTGACAAGTGATGGAGTTATCTGTATAAATACAAAGTTTTTCAGCTGAAAGTGGCGACGTTTCTTTAAGCTTGCTGGCGATGAACATACAAACAGCCCCAAGCAATTGTAGCTGGCATTTTCTGGTAGGGACAACCGACAAAAATCGGTCTAAATAGTTCACAGCTAAAGGAAAGACCTCTTCTTCACACATTTGCTCCTCGCAAACCTGCAAGGTAAGGCAAATTTTGTGATTTTCGTCAAAGAGCGCACTGGTCTATTTATAATGGTGGAAATAAACGTTACCAGCATGGTGTATTTTTTACCTCTAGCATCCATGTCGTGACCATTCGCCTCATGTGTGGTTCAATTTCTTTCTGAACAATGTTAAAATAGTGACAACTGGGGATATATTTGTCTTCACAAATAAGTAGATTCCGCAAAACACGATCGTCTTGGAGAAGAACTGGATCTTTATAGGCATATCGAACTCTTGGTCCCTCACAGCACAGAAGTTCCATGCTAGTTGCTCGAGAGCGGAAGTTAAAATCCTTGCGGAGTCGAATGAACGGACAGCGCCGGGGCTGTGCAGCTAAGCCAGTTTGAAGTCACAGGCTTCGATTACAGCAGCAGTCGCTTCGATTAGGAAGGAATGCTGCTGAATCTAGCTTGCTTGTGTGGCCTCGGCGAGACTGACCCCCGGCGCAAAGAGCGTGGATTATTAACTATCAACTTGCGCCGAGCAAGGTGCAAAAAGAGCTGAAATCTGGGATCTCGTGAAATTTATAACTGACAACTAGTTACTTAGCATATGCCTACGTTGCTGGGTAGATTTTGCGATCTCGCTAGGCAACGGGCATTATGATAGCTTCCTGCCTTTCAAAAACGAGCCAATCAGAGACGAGCGGCATGGCTGAGTCAGTCTATCTTGACCGCAAAACCCTTCACTGAACCGGAAACGTTTATGACACTACCAAACTTCTGTCCGTGTAAATCGAGATTTTTGTCGACATTTCATTCCAAAGGGCGAATTTGGAGCAAGGAATTGCTTTACACATTGCATGAAGTTTGGGTGCCCACAGGAGTCCCCAAACGGGTTATTTTAGTTCAATAAATAGTAATTGGGCGGAGAAAAGAACGACTTTGCTTAAAATTCCAAGCATTCCAGCACATAAAGTCAACAGCCCATGACCGTAAAAATAAGTGTTGACACCTGAAAGGTTTCTTGGATCAAATTTCAATGACCAGCAGGTTCCCAATTTAAGGCCTCAAGTTGCATTTCTCTTCGCTGAAGTTCAACTCCTAGCGAAAATTTGAACTTTTGTCTCTTGCGCAACTTACGTTTTTTAGCAGTGCAAGAGGTTTGAGCTAAGATAAATTTGTTAATGACACGGGTGATTGGTAATTGATTGTTCCAATACTCCAACACAAAACTGAATGAAAACCGTCCTTTAATCCAAGAACATCCTAAGATAATGAAAAGTGTGCAAGTTCTTAAGGAGATAAAATGTCCTGTGGTCTTATTTCGAATTGCGTTACAACTTTGAACCATTAATAATACAGTGTTTTAGAAGCGCAAAATGTGATTGCTGTCTTCCTTAAAATAAATCTCTATCAATTTCGCATCTTCACGAAAAAAAGTTGCTTCAAAATCACTAGATTTTGATTTTGTTCAACAATAAGACTGAACTCTGAAAAAGTCTCTACTTTTTCAAGTCCTTTAAAAGTTGCTTAGCCGTTCCCGCGTGGCGTTTTTGTATGAAAGTGCAAATTGGTATTTATTTTTCAGTCACCGCGGGTCAAAAGACAATACCACATCCGATACAACAATCCAACCAAAAACAATACGAATGATTGATAAACTCTTCAGAAATAAAGCGTGAGCCAAAATGCCTTCAGATATTGTTTCTCTGTGGCGTAACCCCCTACATCCTTTCTATTGTAAAAGAGTCTTTTTGCGATTGCAAAGAACATGGCATTGGCGAGCGATTAACAATAACGAAAATTCAAGCAACAATTATGTAAATCGCACAGTTCACTTGCTATTTCAATTGCACTGATTTGCATAACTGACTTACTACAATTAACGCATCACGATTTTCTCTAGAAAAATTATTTGCTTTCAGAATTGCGTTTATGTTCTTGACGCCATTGCCAGGACCAGGGTAGAGACTCGTGTAAAAACATTTTTCAGACACATTGTGGTTTCTTGCATAAGGCAAACAACCTCTTTTCTGTAGATGTTTCGTCAAAGATGTTGTGCTTTCGAAGACCTCTGGGTCGTTCTGTGTATGTATCACTTGAATATATAAATACAACGTGGCGACAAATTGGTTCCTATTAGAATCGGCCTCCAAGGCCGGAAAATGAAGGACTTCACTGCACGACGTGCGTTCTTTCCTCTTTCTCAGGCATATATAGTTTCCATATGATCGTCTTTCTGCAACAGGAAATGTTGTTTTCCACACCAGTCGGGTTGAAATTCCCAGTTCCCACGGATTGTTCTCGTTTTTGACCTTTCACCCCATGGCAGCTGGAAAACAATCTTGGTGCTACCCACGAAATAATGGCTGGTTTTTGGAGCCACTTTTATCAGAAGCCAGAAATAGTGGGTACATTCGCAAAGTATTATCATGTACGCCAGCTGTACCACAGTAATGATAGAGAGGATAATGGTCAATAATGAGTCGTTATCGTGCATGGAAAGGTGCCATGAGCCTGATGGGGAGGTTTACGGCGTGTCTTCCTGATCTGGCGTTGAACATGTTAAAAATAGCTTGCACTGATTGCATAAAATGAATTGCAGTAACGAAAGTGCGTAAAGAGAATGTGTGGTTTTTGGACTAAGGCATAAAACGTAAGATGGGTGTAAAATGGCTGAAGCAGGGTTATAAGGAACTAAACAGTGAAAACAAATTGTTTTTTGTATTAGTAATAGATACACTTAGACGTATGGAAAACAGAGAGGTCATGGCTGAATGTTGATTGTGTACAACTATCATTTTTCCACGCTGGAATCTTCTTGAATTCAAGCTGGCAAGACATTATCAAGCATACCGATAAATTCCGTCGACAGGTTTCCCTGTAAGTTATCATTTACTGCCAATGAAATGATCGTGTAACTGTTTGTTTTTCGTTAACTGGTGCACAGTAGATAGCGTCTCAGGATGCATAATATGGTTTTGTACTTCAGTCTTGCCCGCGAACTTAATCCTCGCGGGAAACTTCCAAGAATGTTTGCTAAAAGTGGCTCAAATTGGGCTTCAAAATAAACTGGTACCAGCTTGTTTCCGAGCAACCCACTTGTTCCATCATAACAGTTTTGGCAAACATCGCGATTTCTAGGTGATCGCCTAACCTTGCGTGCGGCTGGGCTATGCGGATAATATTACTATCTCGAATAGGAAATCTAGAGAATCTGTTGTCGCCATCACTCAGTCATAAATCTAATCTATGCGGCAATCGATTCTGTGTGTTTCACTTTATTAATGTCAGTGTTAACCCCGACAGTGGGCGGGTTTTGAATTTGTCAGATTTTTTCATTATTCTATCACGAGCTATCGATATCTCTTTTGCCTTTATTCTTACCTTTTCTTAAAACTCATATCGGATGAGAGAAGAGACTAGAAACTGAGGTCTCACGTCTGAATGTCCTTCAACAGTATTGCAGTGATATTCTTTTTTCGAATTACTTGAGATATATGTCAGTGGCCACTTGATGCAATGCAATTGGCGCTGTGTTAAAAGTGAGGTTGGACTCGCTGCGCATGCCGAGCGGTATGATTTGTCGGAGTACCTTAGAACAACACTCAGAAATTGTCATGTCGGGGTGCTCATGATAGAAGAGAGACACAAATCAAGTTGAACATGTTGTGCAGGTGCTAGAAAACACCAGCGTAGCTCATTAATGTGACAGTTTTAGAGAGGCGCATTACCTGTTTCAATAGTTAACAATCATCTCAGTGAAAGTTAAATCTGATCCCGGCATGCGAAAGGATGCGCACAAAAAAGTAACATATCCAACAAGAAGCGAGAACAACATGACTCTTTGTTGACCACTTAACGGAAATTGAAGAGTGAAAATTGGTGCACACGATCGTTTCAGAAATACTATATATTGGAGGTTGCAGAAGGTCTCCCGGCTTTAATACTGAATAGTAATAATAATAACCTTTATTTAAAGAGGTTAACACCTATTATTATAAAGTATCCTCCCTAGTGGCACTCTAAATCAAATAAACTTTAAATCAACTTTAAATCAAATCAAATGTTGGTTTTTAGAGGAGAGGGGAAAACCGGAGTACCCGGAGAAAACCTCTCGGAGCAGAGTAGAGAACCAACAAACTCAGCCCACTAATGACACCGAGTCCGGGAATCGAACCCGGGACACATTGGTGGAAGGCGAGCGCTCGCAACCACTGCGCAAACCCTTCTCCACAGAGCAGGGTTGGCGGACTCTGAAGGCCGGCATCAGCGTATGAGGTGAGTGACGGCGAATAACTGTAAAAACATCATAAATTAACAGTGATACCATGTACCAAAATCCTAAATCTAAAATTAGCAAAGTTGTTTGCCCTTATGACCAGCGAAAACGATGCACCTTGATAACGCCAAGCGGCCGAGTAATAAGTGAGTCCTAAGTTCAAAACAGCTTTAACCACTGCCACACTGGCTCAAAAGCAATAACGTGAAATATCCACAAAATAACCAAACACTGAGCTCTGCACTAGGAATAGTACCGAGTACGTCTCTTACAAACAGCGGACGAAGTAAAAGAGGTTTGAAGAAAGCGCTAGTAGAAAAAGAGATTAGTGGAGCCAACCGTTTGCTCTTTCCGCTTCTTCACATCTGTTCACACCTTCCTTCAATTTTCCCGCCACAAAAATGATGGCAGCCGGCCGGCAGGTCCACTGGCTTCTCCGGGTATTGGTGAGCGAGATTTTATCACATACTCAGTATACTTCAATTTCCGTGGATTTTCATTCTTTGTGGTTCCCTGATATTAAAAAGTCTTAGGCCGTGCTAAAAACACAGGCTCAAATGGCTCGAAATGGGTAAAGCTATTGAGGAATTAATGTGATCGGATTTGATGTGTTTGAGCTGGGTAAATCAATAACAAAAGAGATTGTCTCGGGTCTGCACTGAGAAGTCATCAACTTGTCTCATTTCTTTCTTAAATATCTGATTTTCACGACGAGGCCTTGGCCTTCGTTAGAATAGATTTTTCAAATATTCAGTCTGATATTGGGGAATTAATACGATTACTTGAACCTCTTAAAGGGCGGGTTTTGGCTGCAGGTACCCGCACCAAATAGGTCAAAGCACTTGTTCACGCACATTAGAAGCATGCACCAATTCATGCCCAAATGGATAACATTTCTGTAAGCTGTAATATAATGACAAGGTTGACCCTATTTGATATATTAGACAGAGCCCCATCAAAGTGGTAAATCTAAAAAGAAAACATATTGCGATTACCTAAGAATAGTTGAACAGATTAAAATTTATAATATTCATGATTAGACTAGATTAACTATCAAGTTATTTCCTACTTTTATAACGTCATTGTTTGTGTTCCGTGTTTTACTCTGCATTTTTATAAATGGCCATCAAAGTTGTTAGTAGAATCAATAATAAATATAATTTGTTTTCCGGAACGGATTAAATGTGGAGTCCTGTATGCTCCTAATATTGTGTGAGGGTTCATGGCCAACCTAGAGTGTTTGATTAAGTCCGGATATTTAGAGAACATCGGGCAGAAAATTGGGTCTTGAATCTGGAGTTCTGTTTTGAAAATGCCACTATTTCTAGGAGAACTTTAATTCGACACGTTATGAATAGGAATAGGAAGACAAATATATGCCCTGATATTTGTAATATGATTTTGTTTAAGTCAAGCGTCCAGAAATATACGGAATGCGATGACAGTGAAAACTTGAAAGGAAAACGAATGCGGGTAATTTCTACAGCTGTAACAAGATGACAAATACCTAAAATAGTAATGAGAATCACTGTAGTTTGCTCTTCAGCTTATTTCTGAAAAATCGCAAGACTGTTAAACAAGAAAACACACTGAAGCACTGATGAAAATTATGAACCCGTTTTTATATTTCTTGTATTTTTTTTAACTAGGTAGCTTTTACATTTCTCGCAGGTTCACATCAGCTTGTTCAGTGCTGCCGGATCTTGACCTGCATTGTCAAACAAACTACACTTGTATGTATGAAACTCATTAAATATCATCACAACTGGTTTCTTTAAAAACATATTCTTTGCGAAGCTACTTTATCTCAATACCAATTTCATTTTTTCCTTAGATTAATGGTTTCCTCGAAGATATGACATTTTTACATCATTTCTGGCGGTATACTGTCGGTGGACTAGTTCAAACTTTGCAATCTGACTTTGTGAATATGACCAATGGATTCCTTACATGAACGTTTTGTTAGATTATTAGTTTTGGTCGTTACATCGATCGGTGTAAACTGGCTAACTTAACTACAATACTCTGCGGACCTTATAAAGGGTTTTTACCTTTCTGCATTAAGCTAATCCGCAATTCATACTATAACTTTAAACTTACAACAAAGGTTAATCTGTCTATATATCGAGGTCTTTATGCTTGGTCATTTTCCACCCCTACTAACACAGGGAAAAAGTGTATTTCTGACTTTTATTTTAAGTTGGGAATTATAGAAAGCACACGGGTGAAATATTAACGCTTATATACCTCAACAGTACACAAGAAACAAGGATTTTCATTTATTATATGGAGGAGAGTGTTTTACTGGGAACTAAACCACTCGTAGATTCCACACTCCACTTCATCCGGGACCAGAGTGGCGTTTGTCGTATCGTTCAATGACGTCACGATTCCCGCCTTTTGCTTTTGTTGAATTGGTTTCTCGCGTCGCGTTTGGGGTGTCTCAAGACCTAAGATCTAAGACCTAAGACCTAAGACCCCTCCGAATCTCAAAAACTAAGACCTAAGTTAGCAAATCGAATGTGGTTTAGCGTTGTCTGTACTCTTATCGACAACGATACTCGTCATCACAGAGGTCAAAATGTTGTCGACTCACGATTTGTTAACTTAGGTCTTAGTTTTTGAGATTCGGAGGAGGTCTTAGGTCTTAGTTTTTGAAATTCGGAGGGGGTCTTAGGTCATAGTTTTTGAGATTCGGAGGAGGTCTTAGGTCTTAGTTTTTGAGATTCGAAGAGGGTCTTAGGTCTTAGTTTTTGAGATTCGGAGGGGGTCTTAGGTCTTAGTTTTTGAGACACCCGTCGCGTTTGTTTAGTCTCCATATAATAAAAAGAACATTACATGTTGGCTCGAAGATATGAATTTTACGTTCTCGTGGCAAGAACAATATCTCACTCGTTCGCTTCGCGCACTCGTGAGATCAGATTGTTCTTGCCACTCGAACATAAAATTCATATCTTCTCGCCACCGTTTAATATCCTCTATATATGTGTTAAGAAATATCTCTAAAATCTGTGCACAGAAAAGTTCAGACACTCATATTAAAGGAATTAAAGGAAAGGCTAAATTATATTACTCTCCATCTCCCTTATACCTTGTTTCTTCTACAACTCTCCCAGAGATTTTGGTGAGCCCACACAGTTCATATGACCTGCTTTCCCCTAGCATTTCAACGTCATTATCCATGCACCTGCATGACGTGAGACGAATGCATTTATCGTATTGACCAATCATTGCTCGCTTTTCTCTGAAAGAGTTGAGAAGTTCAACTGATTATCATTTATCAACTTGGATGAATGACGATTACTCAGCTGAGCATTTCTTTTCGAATATGGAGCTCTGTGAATTTTTTTGAATGACACGAAAGAAGAATTGCAATAAAGAGTAAAGTAATATTAATACTTTAAATCTAATTGGAACTAAAAAATTTTGTACAAGTCGGTTATAACGCTGATCATTGTTGAAAGGGCATTGAAATGTATGCCTCATTGTAGGTAACACCTTTGTGAGGTACTGCTGCCCTAGAACCAAAAAGAAGTGTGGAAGAAAGCAACTATACTTGTCCGAGTTCTGTAAAATTTCAGACACATTAAAAAAACAACAACAACACCCAGCAAACAGTGCTAAAAAGTTGAAGTTGAAATGAAGCTCGGCTACGCAACTGTCCGTTTCGTAAACGGTCGTTGCCATTTTTAAGAAACTTAGAAAATGTTTCAACTGGTAGAGAAAGTCTTCCTTATTAAAAAATAGAAATTTCCAACCCAGGGCCGAGTTGCTCATGGTATTTAACCTCGGTTAGCACTAACCATGCTTCGAGCAACTCGGCCCAGAATTGAACCTGAATCATTCGCTTGCTATGATGTTTCCCTAATCACTATTCTACCACACTGATCGGCCACAAACCCCAAACATTTTAAACTTTCATAACTGATACATTTACAACAGGTCGAAATATTAACGCAATTTAACTAGGGCCTAAACGTCGCTCTTTCTAAGACGATTTGGAAAGTTACAAATTGCCTCATTATAATTCAAACCAGAGCTACTTAACTGTGATTTACAATAACACTCTTTCCATAGATATCTTGGGGCAAGTTTCTATGAGCCTTACTTTCATGTTGGCTCGACATAACATAAACAAAATTCGTCGGTCGTTGAATACCGTCACGTATCATCATTCTGTGTATTCAAATGTAGGAACTGAATGTAGCTGACAACTCGTACAACTCTAATTACGTGTTGTTCTTTGTTCGACAGCGAACTCGATTATATATATCATTATTGTGCTTTGCAGGTACTAGAAAAAAGCGTTGAAAGTGACGATGAAATCAATGTCAACTTGCAAAACAAACGAATGAAGAGAGTCGATCACACGAATGTCTTGTCATCGACGATCGACTTTCCTAGTCTAACCATAGTGACAAAGTATGTAAAATATCCTGCGCAAAAGGTGCCCTGAGACGTGTTAGGCCCTTCATCTCTTGAT
The DNA here is from genome assembly GCA_948470475.1 of Galaxea fascicularis. Classification (NCBI taxonomy): domain Eukaryota; kingdom Metazoa; phylum Cnidaria; class Anthozoa; order Scleractinia; family Euphylliidae; genus Galaxea; species Galaxea fascicularis. The sequence continues at coordinate 19,756,459 of OX419336.1, read as the reverse complement.
CCACTGCAAAAAAAAATTATAACGGCCTAATCCAGCCTCATTTCGACTACCGTAGCCCTGCTTGGGATGGCTTAAGCAATCAGCTCCCTGAAAAACAACAGAAACTTCAAGTGAAATCGTGCAGCCGGGTAGGGTGATTTTAAAGGTCAATTATGAAACTACAACCAGTTGCAAAATTGTTGAGACATTCGCAATCAAAAACATCTTTTCTTTCTCTAAAATGCTGCTGTCAACAAATCTGTGAGATACAATACACACCCCCTCCCTCTCCCCCTTTCAAAGTTGTTCCTCAAAGTTTCGAGCATGGTGTTGCACTGTTAACAACTTTGATAAGAGGGGGAGTGGGGAGGCAAAGCGGAAGATCATGGAAACATCATTCAAGACCAAATGGCGTACAGTGTCTCAAATATTTTTGCAACTCGTTGAAGCTCCAGGACGCTCCTTGAAACGCTCAATTGGGACACACTATCAGTAAGACGTAAAAAGCAAAACGCAATGATAATGTTTAAGTCTATTTTTTTAGCCCCATGGTACTTACAGGGCATATTCAACGAAAGAAGCACAGACCATAATTTGTGTAATACTACCCGTAAATTTTACCAGTTCCCAAGCCGCGCACTAACTTCAGCTACAGCGGCACCCTATTGTGGAACTCGTTACCTGAGCATGTAAGAAACATGAAGGAACATTAAATCAATTGGGCAAGTCAAGAGGGAAATTAAACGGATATTTGATTCATCGGTCTCATACTCTGCAATCTTGTAAAACAGTAAATTCAATAGGTTTTTATTGTAGCTATTGTCAATTACTGAAGATTTGTTTTACCGAGTTTTAAATAAAATGTATCTATTGTATGTATTACTTCAAGACGCCAACGAATACCGAAAGATTCTACACACACTAAAACGTTAGATCTCGGTTTCTATGGCAATAACATCATAGATTTACATTGCGCTTACTTTAGGGTGTATCGAGTTTTATGGGCAGGCACATAGTGTAACCTCTTAATAAAGACCTGGGGCGGGTTCCTGAAAAGTGTAATAACTCTATTCCAGGGATAAATGTGCCTTATTCCAGGGATAAATAACTAAATAAGGCACATTTACTCCTGGAATAGAGTTATTACACCTTTCAGGAACTGGCCCCTGGCTAATAAGCTCTTGTTTTGAGCAATAAAAATCCAAACATGTGGTAATTTGAGAAGATATTGTCCAGTGCTTGTTGCATGGCGGTGGTGATAAAACCGACCGATAAAACTCCGAAACATATGCAAAACACCAACAGCTTTAATCCATACCTCAGACAGCACATGTTTCTTCAAAAGAGATTAAGAATTAACCCTGACTTTTCTATCCTGAGATAGCACACTGATAACAACTGTATGATCGATATCGCACCAAAAGTTCAGTGTTCCTATTAGGTTGGCGAGAACTACCTGGAGATGAGACACCCACTAAGTGTCTGAAATGGTTACCCTGAGCGAAAGGCAACAAAAAGAAACTCAGTGCGTATGCTCAAGTGTTTCTTGCTCAAAGAATGTCATCCGGTGGCTTCGTGAATGATGAAGAAGTAAGACGAAACTCCTGTGGTAGTGAATTCAATAGAGCTGTGGGGCCCTTTTAATTAACCAAATCTCACTGTGCCACGTTCACCAAATTTATCACAAGTAATCATTTGATACGAATTCCAAGACAGTTAGTGATAGGGTTTCCTGTGCTTATAAGTGCAAGTTCATGCGCTGGACTTTGCACCTGTACATCCTACTATCTCGGCATCTTGCGAATCTTTCGTTTCTTTCTCTTGCGCTCGGGAGACTCTAACTTTTGTTTCGCTGTGGTCATAGCTCTCCGTTCAGTTTCATACTGTAAGCATGTGATCAATGCGCGGCGCATAGTTGCAGACTTTTTGGTGGCATGCATCTGTTCTCGCACTCTTTTTTATCCTCAGAATGAACAGACAACCATGAAGGTTCGTTCAGAATCAAACTTTTTTGTAGGCGGATATTGGATGAAATTATATTTCAAATATAACAAAATAACACTGGGAACTCTGTTCACGATTCAATTACTTCCTTAATCGACGTTGAAGCTTAAAGACTCTCTGTCGACCGGCCTGCTTTGCGCGCGTTTGTTGTTGTTTTGGGATCAACCGTTAATGGTGATTCACATGTGAGGGAATGGCAAACGGCATATTACAGTCAAATATATCGGCAGGAATGTTTGATCGGCATCGTGGACGCGATCGAATGTCGAAGAAAGCCGCTTTACAGGAAGCGAGACGTGGGATAAGAAAAAATAAATAGGTCTTATTGCACTGCAAATCCACCTGTAAAAGCAAGCAGAACGATGGTACTGCCTGTGATCGCTTTTTTCACAAGGCCAATAGAACATAAACAAATATAAGAAATGCAAATGCGGGTCTGTGCAAAAACAGTGTGCGAACGAGAGAACATATTTTTGGCTTATAAATGGAAGAGGTTATGTTTCCCTGTTCTACTTGTAATAGAAAACAACTTCTACCAAAAGAATCATGGCTTTTGACTTTACTGATGTTATTATTACGGCATTAGAAGCGTCAAACGGCGCCCAGCCGAAGAAACTCAAAATAACATGTTCATGAGTACTAGCCACGAATTATCACACTTACTTGCAGTATACAACTGAGTATAATAACTATATTTGGATGAACTCGCTGTTGCTGTACTTTAAGAATCCGTGTAAAGCTTTGTTTGCTCATCCACTGTCCTTGAACGCAGGTTGTCTCAAGTAAGCCTCTTGCATTCTTTCTTGCTCTTCCACTGCGGTCCTTCGTACCGGGCGCCATACTTACGTGTTATGTATCGCTTCTTGCTTAACTTCCAAATTTCTAATAGACGACCGATGCAGAACAAAATATCCTGATCTTAATTATATAAGATAGTTAAACTTCTTATATAAACAATAAATGCTGAATAAACTGGATAGATGTCTTGGATTTTGAGGGATTGAACACCGAGATAAACCAATAAGTCGACATCTGGAGGTTTCGTGGTCCACGAAACTTAAGATGGGGCGCACAATGTATGCCGGTCGACAGAGAGTCTTTAACACTGTGTTTTCAGCGGTTTGCGGGTTACGTCTGAAGTAAGCCACTTAAAACGTCGAAAAAACGTGGCTATAGAGCACAATTTAGACCAAACAGTTTAGAACAAGCTTCGTTACTTTCGCTGACAACAGGACTAAGAATGTCACGGTGCTCCATCGAACGTCATGGAATGAAAACTGAACTAAAAGGGTCCATCATAGGCTTTTTCAATCCCGCATCCCGCCGCTATTTTTGACTTCATCTCGCCATCCCTCCCTACTCTCTCCCGCTCCCTCCCTATTATATTGTAGTCACAGATGAGGAAGTTAATGACAAGCGTCTAAAGCATACGTGTTGAAACCGTTTGCGCGGCGCTTTGTATAGGTGAGACACCAAAGCACCAAAGCCGGGAACGAAAACTCCACTCAGGGTATTTGGAACCTAGCTGAGTGGACACTAATCGATAAAGGGATGAAAAGCTAGCAATTTCTCAAAAGGAAGAATTTGTTCCCTAAAATTTTCGGGCAGTTAAAACTGATTTTAGCTAAGGAATCCGAACAGATTAAATTCGTCTAGCTAATGGAAACATCACTTTGATCAGGCTTCAAGCGTGTACCGTGAGGTACTTAAAAATGCCTTTTTACAGCTTTTGGTTGATTTGGCTCGTTAGATGCCCCTGATAAATAGCGCGATGGCCTGTACTTTGACCTGTGGAATGTAACTTGAAAATAGACCAGCCGCTCCCGATGAGCGTTACTCAGACTGGGTGAGTTTTTTGCCTTTTGCGTGATCCCTGTGAGTGTAGTATAAGCTGCTCTATAACGATTATACAGAAACAAAGCTCACACTGACATTTTAGTAAGAGAGGACGTGTGGTCTTCTATTTTTTCCATCCCGCATCCCGCCTGTCAAAATGAGCAAATCCCGCTCCCGCTGAAGTATTTTTATCCCGCTCCCGCCCTTTATAAAATTTCTTGCATCGCACATCCCGCCTCCATTTTTGCTCTCATCCCGCATCCCGCCAAACCTATGTTGGACCCTCAACTAATTCCTATTTAACTCATTAAAAGTCCAGCTTTTGTTGTCGACAAATCGACGCCTCCAATTATAGGTGAAGTGTTATTAGGATTTAAGAGCGTAAAACTATTACAAACATGAGAAACAACGTCATGAATACATGCCTGAAACTAGTTTGTCTAGATTTATAAGCAGCTTTACATGCCATCACATAGAATTAAAATGAACCCGAATGAAGAAACATTGCGAAACTCTAACTGCACTGAAAGATGCTTCCGTTTAGTTCGTGCGCCACAGTAAAGGAACTAAACTCAATTCACGGAAGTCACTTTTGTAAGATGTTTAGTAGCATTTCTTCGATACTGAAACTAATCGTGAATTTTCCAGTTCCGTGTTAAGAGCCGAATATAGTTAAAGGGTAGAGTATAATTATTATTATTATATTCAATTAACACGAAGGGTGGGTCACGATAGCTCTTGAGTGTGTAGTTATTTTAGGGGCATATCATGTGTTGAACTACAGATATCAATGTAAAACTTTAGTAGAATGTTTTAGAAAAAGAATCGAACACAGTATACCTCCTAAACATTAAAGATTAAAAAGTAATGGACCTTTCCCCCTAGATTAACATTGTCGAACAAAACGGCGGTTTGGTCATCAGGCTTGAATTCGCGTGATTTCTGCTCTGAACTTTGGTTCCCTGTTCGTTTAAAAACAATTTTGATACCTTACACGTAAAAACTTGTTACCTTCTTCACTTGTGAGACAAAACTCTTTGGCGGAAAACACCGGCAAGACGACAGTCAATGATGCATTTAGTGATCAAGTTTGAGGAGACAAGCGACCGCTTGCCATTTCTGGTTATGAGATGCAATTAGACGTTTTCGCGGTAAAATCCGCCATTTTGAAAATAGGGCAAAAAGCGCACAAAATACAGTGTTTGTATGGTTATTGCGATGTGAAATAACTTTGTAATATTGGGTATCTGTAGAAATTTTGAATGGTGAAGGTAATTTAGAGGGCTAAACATTACTCCTTTTAAAGCTGAGGGATACAGCTGAGCTAGAAAGCGAGTAATCGGTTTTTGATTTCCAAATGCATTTGTGTTGCCTGTAAATTTTTCCTGCCAGTCTTCGCGGAGATTACAGGCAAATGTATCAGCTGTATCCCTCAGCATGATGTTTCTTCTAACCGTTCCCAAACTTAAAATTTTGACTAAGTTTGAGGTTGTCTGCGTCAAGCTTCTTAAAAGCATTTTCAAATACGGTACCTTATCTCCCCACCGCGCGCCTGCGCGTCTCGTGGATGGCCTTGCCCTCGGGTAACCTGGGAACCTGTTTGGGTGCGCCTGTTATATTTTGAAGAAGAGTGAATAAGAGTAATATTTTGCAGTGACGTCCTTGACATTTAAAAGACGGTGCTATGTTGCAGAGAAGAGTGTTCAGTAAGTTCCCTAGTTAATTCTTTAGTTAACTACACATTATGTGTTTTAGCATCGCAGCGACTCCGCGAATTCAACAAGTCGGTTGGGGCTATGATCTACATTCTTTGGGATCAGAAGAAACATACTGGAGAATCCATAATAAAGATATTGAAGTATAGTATATCGACGATACCCTCAGCTTATATTCAAATCTTAAATACTATTGAAAAGGTAACCTAACTGGGTCTATTTTAGAATAATGACAGCTCTATTAAGGGTACATTTGTAAATGATCGTCTGATGACCTCATTGCAGCAACTGATTTATCCAAACCTTTTGGAAGGCCATGTGTTCGAGAACAACCCATTTTATTTGCTTGTGTCATTTTTGTAGCCTTATTTAGGTGGAAGGAATTACAGACTGTACCTCAATGTTTCCTAGCCACAGAATCTGAAGCCAGTATTAAGGTACATATTGTTATAAAATTTAGTTCTCCTCATCTGGTCCCGAGATTTTGGATGTTATTTACTTATTCCTTTTTTTTTCATCTTTAACTTGATTATGTTTTACTTGAGAAAATGTGACTTCTTTAGCGTATACTTAAAATTTTGCAGTCCTGCAAAGGGCAACCATCATGCAAGACAAACTAACCAGTCCTGCAAACGGCGACCATCATGCAAGACAAACTAACCATAATAATATACTATATAGCACAATACTAGTTACTTAGTAAGAACTACTAGATAAAGAAGTTAAGTACAGTGTATATCACTTAAAAATAGAAAAATGAGTTAATACATATGCATTTAATGCACCAATACAAAATGCCCAGTAACCCTTTTTGAATCAATTGGTGGGCTCAATGCTAACAATTTGGTTGGGCAACACATTTCAATCTCTTATGGTTCTTGTAACAAGAATGCATCATTCATGTATTTATCACACTCAAAATATAATGTCACACTTTACTGTATACTTGCATTGTGAATATGCCTCCTGTTGACACTGAGTATCTTAACTACAGTGGAATCCTGTTAATACATGTGTGACCACCGTTGCGCCATGAAAATTTGGTTGTATTATAAGAGTGGCCAGATACAGGCTTTTTAATATATGAAAATAAGTGGGCTTTTGCAGTCCAAGCCAAAATAACAGGGTGGTCATATTAAGTGTGTGGTTGTATGGCAGGGTTCAACTGTAGTACTGTAGTTTTTGTAGTGTATGCAGTGTTTTCTGACACAACACACTCAGCAAGTTGTTCTTGATGGTGTGAAATCTGAGGAAGTGGCAGTGACATCTGGTGTGCCACAAGGAACTATGTTAGGACCATTATTATTCCTGATCTTCATCAACGATGTTCATGATAACATAGATTCTCAAATGAGACTCTTTGCAGATGACTGTCTTGTCTACAGAATCATCAATTCCGCCAAAGACTGCCTAAAGCTACAAGAAGATCTGTCACTTTTATGTGACTGGGGGAGCGAATGGCAGATGGAATTTAATAAATCCAAGTGTTGTGTTCTTCACATGTCTTGCAAGAAACATACCATAGGAACTTTATACCATTTGCAAGACACACCCCTAGAGATATCTACTAAACAAAGATATTTAGGAGTGCATTTGTCTACAACCATCTGCCATACAACCACCCCTTGGTTGACTGCATCGTAACGTGAATTCATGTTCACCCTATATCAAGAACACTGCCTATAAGACCCTGGTGAGAGCGCAGCTTGAATACTGTAGCCCGATTTGGGATCCTTACGAGAAGGGCGACATCTTATTACTTCAGAAGGTACAATGACGAGCAGCTCGCTTTGTTAGTGGAGACTACCGTAGAGAGTCAAGCATAACGAACATGATTAGTACCATCAGTTGGCAGTCACTTGAGGGGCATAGGGCAATAGCCTGCCTTACACTTATGTACAATATTGTCAACGGTATTGTTGATATCTTCACTTCACCCCTCCTGCAAAGAGGTCGCCAATTGTGTCAACCTTCTCCTCTGTCATATCTTCGCGTACAATTCAGCACCAGCTGTTACCGGTATTCTTTTTTTCCATGCACAATCCCAGATTGGAATCATTTACCATTAACTTAATGCACTCTGCAACTTCAACTCAGTCATTTAAAAATTGCCCAACTAATTTAAACATTTCAAGGATTATTAACACCAGCCACTATTATGACTAATACCCCATTCACACCAACTAAACAGGTTTAATTAAACCAGGTTTAGAAAAATGAAAACCATTAAACAAAAACTGGAACTCAGGCTTTTATGCAGCATTTAGATGAACTTAAACATGTTCTTTAATTTGCTCTGAATTTGTAGTCAAAGAACATCAGTAAGCAGCTTTTATAAAGAAAATAATTTTAAACCGTGTTTAACTAAACAGCTTTTAAACATGTTTGAGCTTTGGTGTGAATGGAGCATAAGACCGCTGATCATACTCCTGTATCATATATATCCCGCATGGGCAATTGAGACATTACCAATTTAGATTTAGATTGGAGGAACTCAGACGTTTTTTCCATGTACAGTGTATGCATGTCTTACTATCAAAACTCACAGTCATGTTTCAACTTCAGAGGTATGATCCAAGTTCATGTCTGCTTGTCACATAGGAAAGGGGTCAATTTAAATTGGTTGAGGCAAGAGGGTGGACAAAAGTAGTGATGGGTACTCCATCAGATTCTTCTATGGCACACTGTGTGAGTGCAGACTTACAGATGAGTGGAGGCGTTATGCCAGCATTTAAAAAGATGTGCAATGGCTTTGAGGAACTGAAGAATCAAGGTTGAGTGAAACTTTTCCTGTTTTTTTTATTTTTATTTGTTATTTAAACATATTAACCATTCTTTGCCCCCAAATCACCTAGGCTTATAAGGGGGCTCACAATAATACAAATTTAAATCAGGCTCACACACAAAACAGACAGACATAAACAAAACACATACACTGTAGTTACAACAAAATTTACATAACTAGAGATATATTAATTTAACAAACAGACAGTGGCCATCAAAAAGTGATTCGTACTAATTAGAAATTACATGGCTAGAGATATATTAATCGAACAGTCAAACAGTGGCCATCGGAAAGCGATTAGTACTAATTATAAAACTCTGTACTTCATGAAATAAAGCACAGTTAATATCATAATGTACAGATTTAATGCTGTGCAATAAAAAATTAATTTTCCTAGCATTGCTGCTCGATGACCATGTTTCACCGAGAATACTAGCAGCAGAGGTAAGGAGGACATTACGTTGAGCAGCATACCTGGGGCAAAACAAAAAGAAGTGTTTCATCGATTCAGAGTCAAGACTCCACTTGCAAATAGGTGATGCACAACGGTGAAAGTGCTATGAGAAAAAAGAAGCTTACTGTGGTTTTCAGTTGACAGTTGGCATTAGGCCAAAAAACAAAAGGCTTAGAACACACCAAAAATAGAGACCATGTTGTTGGGAATCCCTGTATGGTGGTCAATTTACATTTATCAACTCTGTTGATAATACCAAATTTTCATGTTGTTGGGAGACTGAAATCTAAAAACTAGCGAGAAAGAATTCTCACTCTCCAATCATATGAATAGAGTGTAAACTGTTTAAGGCCTAACAGTGACCAGAACCAACTTCTCCTTACAGTATTCACCATTTCAGCTACCACACAGGTTATGAGAATAAAGAAAATGATTATCAGACATGAAATGTCTTGATGTTTAACCAAATTAACTAGTACTGCAAGAAATATGAGAAGACTAGTTGAGTGAACATGTATGTTGATATAATTTAATGGATACAAACATAAAAATGCCAAAGAAAATAAGATTGTAAAAGGCAACTAAAAATACTTTCTGTTCTGGAAATTGGCTTTTGTCTATATTTCTGAAGGGAATGTTATGACTCTGTTTTATAGATTTTGTTGACATTAACTCTTCAAGAAAAGATCGATCACTGCTACAAATAAGTTACAGGTTGTATCTATGGCCAGTTTCACAGCTTACCCCTCCCTTCCTCTCCCCTTGAATGACGCTTTACTGATCAATATGGTAAATTGTGGCATGGTTGCAATTAATATGGAATCTAGATCTATGGCCGCTTTATCTAGGTGCTCATCCAAACAGTGCTATTTTGTATGCGGCTATCTGAACTGATATTTCACCTTAAAGACTTGAAATTCAGGGTGTACAGCATATACAAGTTTGGTGCAAAAACTACTTTTCCTGGTCACCCAAAGGCAAAAGTAAGTTGCCAGGGGCAATTGGGTGTCGCCAGAGCACATCCCTGATTGCTACAGGGATCTTTCACTCTTAAGGCTTGGCTAAGTTAGAGAAACTGTTGCAGAAACACTGTTGACTTGATCATTAGCCCTGTGTTGTTCCTAAGAAAAAGAAGGTTCTTCTAACATGTCTCTTGCACAACTGAATGGGAAAAAAAGCTTGCTTCTGCAACTGGGAAATCTTACAATGTCTTTCTGCTTCCTGTGGGCAGACAATCATAATGATTTGTATCGCTGGCTAATTATTAGAAAATCACAGGTACAGGTGTGTAACAAGACCACTCCCTCCCCTCCCCCACCCCACCCCTACCTCCTCTTTGCCTTTCCTTACTCTTCAACTAACCCATGGTTACTTCTTTTTCTAAATACTTTTAGAAAGAAGAGTAGGTCAGATTGCAGTGTCAAACAGGAATGACACAAGCTTTGTTTATCACTTGGTAAGTAATGTGGAATAGTCAGTAGATGGGTTAAATTCTAATGGTGTGAGAGAAATCATACAAACAGACATGGTAGCTGTTTTAAGGCTATAAAGCCAATGTTACAGTATGTGACCAATCTCATTACTCTCTTGTGGTATTGCTTATTATTTATGTTGTACAATCATTTTATCACATATATAGGGCGAATTTCATGTAATACACCTTCCAAATAGAATTCTATGAAAGATATTTTGCATCTTCAAATGGGAACTCGGAAGAAAATCTGGGCCCCAGATGGGATTTGAACCCATGGTTCAATTTTAACCATAATTATATGACTCCTAACTGCATCACGCAGTCACATTGAAGCAATTATCAACCATACATGACTCTTAACTCACAACACACAACACACAACACACAAACACTTTATTTCACATTTCCATTACATGGTTTGTAAAACTTATTAAATAATTAGCAACTTAATACATAGAACATTCAATTACAATTAAAACTAAATATTATTACATAGAAGGAAATGCCTAGCAGCTAGATAACCGTAAGGTTTTCGATATCTTTCATTTCGTTTCTCACACGACTCGCTTGGGTGGTTGGTTGGTTGCATCTCTGACATTCTTCAATGTGATTGCGCGATGCAGTTAGGAGTCATATATGGTTAAAATTGGACTATGTGACTGCGTGATGCAGTCGTAGTTTATACCCACATTTCACCCATGCTCGCCGCAAGAGTCTCCAGTAGCTCAGTGGTTAGAGCACCCGTACTAGATCTCGGAGGGGTTCAAATCCTATCTCGCGCTTAAATTTTCCGAGTTGCCATTTGAAGATGCAAAATATCTTTCATTTCATTTCTCACACGACTCGCTTAAATAGAATTCTCTCTTCCTTATATTTCACATGTGAAAAAAGTGATACATCTGATCAGCTTCCAGTATTATATGTGAAAAATGTAACCATTGAGCATTGAGTAGAATCACCCATTAACACTCAAATGAGTTCCGAGGCGCGCCGGTTGAGACAACATGTTTGTTTTTTTCGCAAAACATGGCTTCGGCACGTTTTGTTCCACCTGAATCAACTTTAGAGGATTTTATCGAGGAGCAAGCAAACAAAAACACGTTGAGTAAAACCAAAAGAGATGTTTCGTTACTCAAAGAATTTATGAGAGTGAAAGGAAAAGACGAAGAATTCGAAAACATTGAACCGAGAGAGCTCGACGAAATACTGTGCGCATTCACTCTGGCGGTGAAAAAAAAAGGACGGAGGAGAATATGAACCGACAACACTACGGTCGTTTGTATCCAGCTTTGACCGCTATTTACCGAAGAAGGGTTACCTCACAGCCACCGTAGAAGGACAGGAATTTAGAAAAACCAGAGAAACACTAGTTGCAAAGCGGAAGAAATTGAAAAAAGCTGGAAAGCGAAACAAGACAAAGGCATGTCTCAAAAACTAAGACCTAAGACCCCCTTCGAATCTCCAAAACTAAGACCTAAGACCCCCTCCGAATCTCAAAAACTAAGACCTAAGACCCCCCTCCGAATCTCAAAAACTAAGACCTAAGTTAGCAAATCGAATGTGGTTTAGCGTTGTCTGTACTCTTATCGACAACGAGTATGCGTCATCACAGTGGTCAAAATGTTGTGGACTCACGAGGCGCAGCAACAACAAATACACAGACAACGTACAGACAACGCTAAACCACATTCGATTTGTTTTTTACCACAATATCAGCGTCAAAGAAAAAAATGTTTTTTCCAGAGCGTGACTAAGATCGTGACACAAAGAAAGAGCAAGCGTTGTCTATAAATTTCTCGCAGTCTAATCAATTTTCAAACCAGGGTAGCATCAAACCATGTCTAATGCCATTAATGTTGCTGAAAAAAGACTCAAACAAGACGCTTCATCGGGACAAAGAACTTCTTTGCCCGTGGAGGATCTCATAGATCTGCTGTCTTTTTGTCTCAACACCACTGTTCACATACAATGGCACCTACTACCAACAGGTTTTTGGTACGGCTATGGGTTCTCCCGTTTCCGCTGTCATTGCCAACATGGTAATGGAAGATGTGGAACACAGGGCTCTGGCTTCCTCACCGGTCCAGCCTTTGTTTTGGAAACGATATGTCGATGTCATCTCTGAGGCCAACAGCTGTGGAATAGTCTGCCAGATGAGTTTCAGTCTATCACTAATTTAGATGTATTTAAAGTAAAAATAAAACAGCATTTTTTAAGGATGTTTTTGGAAAACTAAGTGTTTAGATATTTGACATTGTAAGTTAAGCTGAAAAGCCTTTCGAGGAGACTAATAAAGCTATTATTATTTAAAAAAAATAAAAAAAGAACCACGCATACCGACAAATGTCTCGCATTTGACTCACACCACCCTATCTGCCACAAAAAATCCGTAACCAGAACTTTGCTCACGAGGGCTGATTGTTTGCCATCTTCCTGTGATTCTAGGGCCAAAGAGCGACAATATGTTTTTGACGTCCTAAAGGTCAATGGCTACCCAAACACTTTCCTCCGTAACTGCTTAAAACCAATTACTCCTTCACTTAACACCTCTGGGGACGAGGTTTCGGCTACAGGTTTTGCCGTCATCCCGTACATCCGCGGTGTTACAGAACCCATTAAGAGAGTTTTGTTGTCTAGCCACAATGTTAAAGTTGCACAAAAACCTTTTCAGACGTTGAGTCATATTTTTGCCAAACCTAAGGATTCTGTGTTGAAAGAACAACGAACTGACGCTGTCTACTCTATTCCATGCAATGACTGTGATCATGAGTACATCGGACAGACCAAGCGTCAGCTTGGTACGCGTTTAAGAGAGCATCAAAAAGCAGTTTTTCTTTGCAAAAAGGAAAACTCCGCTTTGTCGGAGCATGCTTGCCAAACAATAGCATGGGATAATTCCAAAATTATCATCACTAACCGGCGGCACCATCAACGGCTTTGTTTGGAAGCTTGGCACATCAACTCCGCCCACGCTCCTTTAAACCGTGACGATGGCGGCCTTCTACCTGACACCTATTTACACCTCATCAAAACAAAAGGTCGTTAATTAGTAAGCGTATAAAAGGGTCCTTTTTGCAACTCTAGATCACCCCTGATGAAGACACTAGACAGGAGTGTCGAAACGTTGGGTCGTGAATTGTAACTTTTTAAGTTGCATTCATCAATTTTCAAACCAGAGTAGCATCAAACCATGTCTGTTTCTCGCAATCTGATTGGTTTATTCCCCAAAATGAGCGTTTCTGATTGGCTATTACAATTACAACAATTAAAAGCTACCACAAGATCTGAATCCAGCGAAGCGACCATCAGGAAACTGCAAGTTTCGAACAACTTCAACTGTTCAGTTACTGCAAATATTCAAGCAGGATTATAATGAATTTACCGCAAAACATACACATTGGCATTTGCAATGGTGCAGCCATGGAAGAAGCCATTTGGGAAGGCCAAAGCACCGGAGTTTGAGGCAGAGCACGAAATCGAACTCGAAGCTGGCGTCACTGGAACATGAACAACTGCTGAACTCGCTTCTTTAATAACTAGAGCATTTGAGTGGAATTGTCGGAGCAGTTCTTCAACTGTTTTACAGATGGTCTTGAGTTATAACTTGATATGCTTTGCTTGTTAGCATGGCTCGAGATGGACATCATGTGGCGTGAACGAACGAACGTTGGCGTTTGACTATTTGTGAACTCGGGTGCGCCTCGTGAGTCGTCAACATTTTGACCTCTGTGATGACGAATATCGTTGCCGATAAGAGTACAGATTTGTTAACTTAGGTCTTAGTTTTTGAGATTCGGAGGGGGTCTTACTGTAGGTCTTAGTTTTTGAAATTCGGAGGGGGTCTTAGGTCTTAGTTTTGGAGATTCGAAGGGGGTCTTAGGTCTTAGTTTTGGAGATTCGGAGGGGGTCTGAAGTCTTAGTTTTTGAGATTCGAAGGGGGTCTTAGGTCTTAGTTTTTGAGATTCGGAGGGGGTCTTACTGTAGGTCTTAGTTTTTGAGATTCGGAGGGGGTCTTAGGTCTTAGTTTTTGAGATTCGAAGAGGGTCTTAGGTCTTAGTTTTTGAGATTCGGAGGGGGTCTTAGGTCTTAGATAGACATGTATACGAGAATGGCGGCCGCGACAGATATTGCTCCGCCAGCAATCAATCCACATTTGGTTTTTATCCCTCAAAAGAACCAATTTAAATGGAACAGTGACCTAACCCTTAAAGGACCAAGTGTTGCTTATTTTCTCACTTGTAATTTGGCGAGACAAACTTTGCCTCACTTTGTTTGTTCTTATATACAGTATCCATTACAATATTAGCGGTTTCGAGACACTTTGGGCTCAGACTTGGGCATCACGTGACCTAGATCAACAGTTCGTGTTTTGATGAGTTCAAATCGGCTCGGTTTCTTGCTTTATGAGTGTGTTTTCGAGCCATTTTCCTCTGCAGAAGCCCACAAGTCGGCATCATTAAGCTGGAATGTGGGTAGAGGCAAGCCTCTGAAAGAAAACAGAGGTGAGAGGTGGTTTCATGTAGACTGGGACGCCAAAGATGTTTGTATCAAGTTTGGCGGGTTCACGAGTGAAGTTGTCTCTCTGGCCCATCTGTGGATGGCTTCCAGGACCTACCAAGACTATTTGGCCAAGTTTTGACTAGGAAAATTTTCAACCGACGCGATATTTTGCTGGTAGGACTGGGTGGCAGGACTGGGTGTAATAATTCTTTGAAATGGAAATGGTAAGAGTTCCCTTTTCGAGTTATGGCGGAATTACCCAGAATTCTTTTCGGGCATGAACGAGGCAACGGTTGTATTCTCGACACTGGCTTTCATCAAATGGAGCAACAAGGGCCGGCAAATAAAGTGAGAAGGAATTTTCCAGCTAAATACCAAGATCTGGCTTTGAGGTGTGTTGTTAACGCAAACTTTTGATTTTTTGAGCAAGTTTTTATCTTAAAGGATTGACACTTTTTTGGTGTTGCTCTTGGAGCAAAATGCTGGATTTTTGGGATTTGTTGCCTTAAGAACGGTTCACTGCAATGGACACCGGGAATCATTGTGGACGTTTTAGGCTGCGATGGATGTCACACCAACCCGTCGGTACAATGAACACACTTTCGTAATGTTGGCTCTTAAGTTCAACAAGAAACAAATATCAAAAGTAGTAATGGTATTTACAACGCATATATGCGTAGTTGGGCTTTTAAGGGTTAAACACCCTTACAAGACTTCTGGATCGCTGAACTGGAAGGAGGAGATGAGAATAATTTAGTGAGCGTAAACTCCAGCGGTAACACAGAGGTGTTAAAGTTTGAATCGGTAACCGTTAACTTCTATTCCTCCACGAAAACTTTACAAGTGCAAGGCTCACAAAAGGATCACTACGTCAAAAAGCTTCGGAATATTGCTGAAAACGGAACTAAATCTCAAGATACTCTGATCGAACTAACGTCTAACAGTGGAAGTGATAAGATTACTGAACCAGTGTTGAATTTGAAATCAACAAGTGATCACGATGACCGTTACGAGAAGTTCGAGGCCTTCATCAAAGAACAACGCGACTTAACAAGATTGAAAGCCATATTTCCGCTAACTCCATAGAAATAAGTGGATGCACGATAGACCTAAAAGATTTGGAACAAAAGTGTAAAAACCAAGCAAAAGAAGTAAAACTAGCCTGCGTAAATCATATTCAAGCGGTTAAAGACGAAATCGGTGAAGAGGTGCAAAAATTAGCAACGCAAATTGCAAATCTGTCCTCCAAACTGTCTTCGGATCTAAAGACACTGAAAACTAAAGCATCATCTACTGAAGACTCGATCAAGCACATTTTACAACAACTCAATGAGATAAAAGATCAAATATGTATATCTGAGCAGTCACTCATCGCACAGCTACAAGAAACAAGCCATCAAGACCCTTCACCGCAACTTTCAACGGTAATAGCGGACTCAAATGAGTATACGTACGCAGTAGCTGCGTCAAACAGGTATGAAACTTTAGTCGAGGAAAATCGCTCGATCGTTGAATCTAACCCACCAAGCACGCAACCTAATCCATCATCTGCTACTACTTCAAGTCCCTCTGCTGCAAGAACGCAACCACCAAGCTCCCAGCTAGACGATCAACTTGCTTTTACATCCTCCTCAAAGCAGAATCATGTATACAACCCAAATGAGCGATTATCAAAGGGACCGGTGCTGTTTTTAGGGGATTCGATAATAAGAGGAATACAGCAACGCAAGTTTGCCCCAAATCGTTATGTAAACAAACGGATCATCGCTGGGGGAACGAGGGAAATTAGGCAGTTCATCAACCACATGCAGGAAAGAAATGATTATGATTACATTGTAATCTATTCCGGTATAAATGATGTTGGCAAACTGACCGCAAACGAAATAAGAACAAACATGGAAAGCTGCATCGTCAATCTAAAGCAAAGATGGCCGAACAGTACGATAGCAATTTCAGGAGTGACCTACGTCCCACGGGACAACAATAAAAACCAGCTTATTGATGAAATAAACAGCAAATATGAAAGCATTTGCATGGATCTAGATGTGACTTTCATCGACAACAAAAGAGTAACGTGCGACAACTACGGAAACTTAATTGAGCAAGTATTCTATGATGACGTTCACCTGAATAACAAAATCGGTACAAAGAAACTTGTAACGAACATCAAACATCACCTAGGACTTCAGGGAAGTAACCTGGAAAGCTTGCCAAGGAATCGACGTGGTTTGACCCGCGTCCCAGTCGGTCCTCAGAGAGAACAGCCCTACAACGAACGCCGAAGAAGGACCAATCACAATAATCAACCATTACAAGCTCTCAACCTAATTGTAGAGTATTTAAGAGAGAGCGAGATGCTAATGATGAGATAAGTAATCCCTTTCCATTTTCTTTTCCCATTCCGTGTATCACGTCATGTGCGAATAGGGTTCTGGAATTTGAATGGTTTTAACAGTAGCATTCTAGGAAATAAACTAAAAACAGACGATTTCTTAGGCGTAATCAACAAGCATGACATTTTTGCACTTGTTGAAACACATGCAACTTATGAATCAGAGATGAATATAAGTAAATTTAAACATTTTATTAAGTGTAGGAATTAATCGGGAAACCGATCTTCCGGGGGACTATCTGTATATATAAATCAAAATCTCGCTAAAGGAGTCAGCTACATCCCGTCTGAAAACAAGAACATAATATGGTGTAAACTTGATAAAACTTACTTCAACTTTCAAAAGGATATATACCTAGGAACAGTTTATTTAAGCCCACCAAACTATGAAAGAAATAGCAGCGAAGATTTAATTGGGGAATTAGAAGAAGAAATGTTTTTACTTTCACAAAAGGGTGACATAATTGTTCAGGGTGATTATAATGCACGAACGGGTGACATTCAGGAAACAGTCTTGGAGGATGACAGCACTTTCCTGAATGTCCCTGAGGACTATGAGAATGACGAACAATGCGTAAGACGGTCACAAGATTCAGGTACCGTGAACGCTAGGGGGAGAAATTTGTCAGAAACATGCACAGCGTTAAATTTACGAATCTTCAATGGAAGAATTGTTGGTGACCTGGAAGGTAAAAAGACCTGCTTTCATTATAACGGTAGCAGTGTTGTTGATTATGTCATAGGATCAAAAAGTATGCTAAGGAATGTGCAATATCTTATTGTTAACCCACTAATGCCACATTTATCGGATCACTGTCACCTATCATTCGCGATAAAAGCTAACTTTGTTAACCGAGACTCGCTTGAAACATCAGCCGAACTCATCCTAACCGAATATAATAGGCTTTTCTGGAATATCAAGTGTAAGGACAGACTTAAGGATGGTCTCAAATCGCAAACAGTTCAATCCAGGTTAAAAGCAGGCGTAAAACATGATAACATCGATACTGCGTCTGAATTAATAAGTGAAACTTTGGTGGAAGCATGCAAAGAAGCTGGATTGAAAGCAAGAGGCAGCAAAACTAAATGCAAATCACAAAAGAAATGGTTCGATCAGGAATGCGAAACAGAAAAAGAAAATTTGCAATCCCTCGGGAAGAAAATTTCTAAAAACGTTAATAATTCAGAACTTAGACAACTATTGCGCGACAAAAAGAAGAGGTTCAAACAAACTTGTAGACGGAAGAAACGGGAGTATATCAGCAAAGGCATGTCCAATATCGATATGAAGAACTCCAAAGAGACCTGGCGACAAATCGGACAAATCTTTAGTTTAGAAAAAAGAAAAACTCATGGAGCTGAAACAGTGAGTACGGAACAGTTTTATAAATACTTTAAGCAACAGAATGCGACCCCTTTAAATGATATACTAGATCCGGAGACGAATATGGAAACCCACAGCAACGAAAGAGTGGAAGGCCCACTTGATTATCCAATCACTGATGAAGAGCTCGAAGCTGCAATTACCAAACTGAAGGCAAACAAATCTCCAGGTATCGATAATATATTAAATGAAGTAATAAAAATCGGAAAGGACGACATTAAAGGGCATTTAATAAACTTGTTTAATCGAAGCTTAGATACTGGCAAATACCCTACTCTTTGGAGTTTTGGCCTCATTGTACCTATTCACAAAAAGGATGATCGATCCAAAGGCGAAAATTACCGAGGTATCACTTTGCTTTCTGCGTTAGGCAAGCTCTTTACATCAATACTCAACAATCGACTGTACGACTTCATGGTTCAAAAAGGAATTTTGAAAGCTGAACAAGTTGGTTTCAGAAAAATGCACGGCACAGTTGATAGCATCTTCACATTAAAAATGCTTATTGACAAGTACGTGAAATCTAAACCACAGAAGCACCGAAATTTACTCTTTTCATGCTTCGTCGACATTAGAAAAGCCTTTGACTGTATACCCCGACAAAAACTATTCGACAAAATGAGAAAAGAAGGCATTCAAGGACGTTTCCTAGACGTTTTAATATCCATGTACTCAAATGATAAATCGGCAATTAAAATTAATAACAATTTAACCGAATCATTTCCCTGTTTTGCCGGGGTAAAGCAAGGTTGCATGTTGTCACCTACTCTTTTTAAACTCTATCTGAGGGATCTACCAAAATTCCTAAATACGGCGAGTCCAACCGACATTATGCTAGGTGATAAGTCTATCAATTGTCTCTTATATGCGGACGACCTAGTGATCTTCTCTAGATCGGCAAAAAGCCTTCAAATAACCCTTAATAAGCTGGAATCTTTTTGCAAAAATGCCGATTTAAGTGTAAATTTAGACAAGACGAAAATTACGATTTTAGTAACTGTGGTAAGTCTTTAAACAATTACTTGTTCAGGTACGGGGCTGATGAACTGGAAAATGTCAAATCCTATAAATATCTTGGACTCATAATGAGTCCTTTTGGAAACTTTAACCTTGCTAGGCAAGAGTTGAAGAAAGTTGCACTTAAAGCACTCTATAAATTACGAAAAGAGATGGGAGACCACTTCAGAGAAAATATAAAATTAACGATGAAGTTATTTGATGCACTGGTATCTCCCATACTCTTTTATGCGAGTGAAGTGTGGGGGAGTGATTGCAATAGGAAATTAGAAAAGGATCCTAAAGTGGTTGCTGGGAGTTAATAAATACTGCAATAACAATGCGTGCAGGGCTGAGACAGGAAGGTTCCCAATGATAATTGAAGCCCAATGTAAGAACTTTAAGTTCTGGTTAACCTTAACCAAAAATGAAAATAAATTATCCCAAATAGCATACAATGATATTAAATGGAATGGAAATAAGGCTGTGTGGAGCAAAAAAATCAAAAACTTGTTGGAACAGATAGGATTAGGAGAACTCTGGATGAAAGCACACTATGCAGACATAGGAACTGTAAACATGATCAGGCAACGACTTAAGGATATCGAACTACAAAGATGGCTAAGTGAAATAAATAACGACATCAGAAAAGATGCTAACCAAAACAACAAAATGAGAACCTACCGGTTATTCAAAACGATAGACAATTACAAATGTGAAGACTACCTACATCAGGTCACCAATATACGACACAGAATAGCTCTAACAAAACTGCGACTTAGCAACCACAAATTAGCCATAGAGACAGGACGTTATTCGAGATCATTCATGAAACCTGCAGAAAGAATTTGCCCAGTTTGCAAAATAGAAATGGAGGACGAATACCATTTTCTAAATATATACCCTGCTTACCAGGAAAAAAGACGTTCGTTACTTAATTATTTGGAAAAAGAATGGAATGGAATTAAAATAAGCAGAATGTCACCTAACAAAATATTCATGTTTCTAATAAACCCCCCTAGCGGAAATGCTAAAATACAAAAGCTAATAGCAAAACATATATTCGAATGCTTTGAAAAAAGGACAGGGGAAGACGGCAAAAAGTAAATACTCTAGGACTTAATCAATTAACAACTTAATTAATAATTAATTAACAATTTTTGTTGTTTGTATCTTTTAGTTATTTGAAATTCGTAGTCGATGTAATTATTGTATAAGATTCCAAAACATGTCTGTCTGTCTGTCTGTCTGTCTTAGGTCTTAGGTCTTAGTTTTTGAGACACCGGCAGTTTGCGCTCTGACTGAGGAAGAGGTCGATGTTCTTTACGGCAAAGAACTTTTGGGTCTTTCGTCTCCGGGGTCTTTGTTAAACACGTTATGGTTGAACAACACCCAGAGGGTGTCAAGAGCATAGAAATATGAGGTGGGGCGATGTTCAGCTTCAAACCAGTGCGGATGGAACGGAATTTCTCGGATATAGCGAGAGACAAACAAAAACAAGAACGGGCGCTAAATCGGGAGACATTCGCACAGTTAGACCGAAAATGTTTTCTGTCCCATGGAGTGACATAGATCCAGTGCGAGCCTTCCACCTTTATACTTCTAAAAGACAGGATCAAATGAACTCAGAGGACAGCCCGTTTTATTTTGTGGTGAACCTCACCAAGATGGCAAAGCCCTGGTTCAAAGCAGCGCCAGTGGGTGATTCATTCATGAAGACTATGACTCAAAAAGCGGGTTTGAATGCAGAAAACCTCACCAACCACAGCAGAGGAAAGCGAAAGATCCAAAAGTTAAACGACCAGGAAGTTCCCCCTACTCACATCATGCAAATATCTGGCCACAAAAATGTTCAGAGCCTCAATAATTACAGTTCACTTTCAGAGAAACAACAACGGAATATCTCCAACATCTTAAGCAGTACCACTTCAACTAGGAGATCGAGAAGAAATCAGTTTATCAGAAAACCAAGAATCACCTCAACAAGCATTGTCCCTACTTCGAAGTGCAAACATTCACGGAGGAACATTAAATATCTCGACAGACAGTATAAGTCAGCAGAGTCCAAACTTGTCTATGCACAGCGCGAAGCGCCGCCATTATGTGATTGAATCAGACAGTGATAAATCGGACTTAAAATAAATGTGAAGAAGTGTTTTCATCATTGTACTTTTGAATTGTTTTTGCATTTAGCGTTATTTTGAATGAGGAAGTTTTTTAATACCTGAAAAGATTTTGTCCTGAAGACAGATTTTGAGCATTTCGTAACTTTTTAAATTCGATTCTTGAATTTTCGCTATTTTGCAAACATGGTTTTTAAAGCTTTCATCGTAAAGAGAAAAATGAAATTGCTGATTGACATACACCTTTTTCCAAAATGGCTCCCATTTTAACATTCTTTTGTTTTTATTCAAATTAGCCCTCGATGCCTCGTTCAAGGTAAAATATACGAGGCATCAAGGGCGAATTTGAATAAAAACAAAAGAATGTTAAAATGGGAGCCATTTTGGAAAAAGGTGTATGCTTATATTCTCCTTTAAAATATAATAAACAAATGGAAAGTGCTTTGTACGGACTTTATTCACTCGTAGCAAAACTGTAGGAACTCACTCGTTCGTTTCTTAAGTTTTACAACTCGTGAATAAAAATCCGTACGACGCAATCTATTTTTATTACGCTGGTCGCTATTTGTAAAAACAGATTTGGTTTTATCAAGACAGTCAATAAAGGTAAGTTGGCCACCATCAACAGATTCGTTTTATCAGCTCTGTTGATAAAACCAAATTAGATTTTACACACCTGCACCAATGCAGCAGCACCACAGCTTCTTTAGAAAGTAAACCCTTTTTTAAGCTTGTGTGTGTAATCGTTAAGAGTGACAATTTAATGAAAGCTCCCAAGACGCAGTACTTTCCTGTGGTCCTGTTTATCATGTTGTCTCACTTTTTTGAGTCTGTGGGTGAAATCCCTGTAGTGTGACCGTTCAAATGGAAGCCACAGAGCAATATTTTCCTATGGTTCTGTTTACATTGCACAAATTGGTTCTATCTTTTGAGACTATGTAACCTGAAGTGTAACCATTCAGTGGAAACCCGTTTAGGGGTAGCAGTTTTTTGTTGTATCTGTTATAACTTGAATTTGCACCCCTCGATCTCTTTCTTTTCTTTCCAAAGGTGACAAGGAGCAATTGGTGGGATGCTGCTACACCCTCGTCCATGCGGTCCTGTATGGAGCATCTGAGGGAGCACTGTCAGGAGAATGGGGTTGACAAGTTGGCGATTCCCCGTCTGGGGACGGGAGAGGACAGACTTGACTGGCCTATAGTCAAAAAAATTATTGAAGACGTTTTTAAAGACACAGATATAAGCATTACGGCTTACACGATGCGCTAGCATCCTGATGAAAAACTGTGGTTTTTACATCTTCTCAATGGTCCAGCACAAAATAAGGATTTTCTCGAAACAACAGCAGGATTTGATGTTTGTTCACCACTGCGAAATCCCTCTGGGGAAGTTCAGAGCCACCTCATACATATCGAAAAAAATTAGAAATGAAATCATGAAATCCTGATACTAGTGATACTGGAAAATTCACTCTCACTTTGTCTATACAGTAATTTAATTTTCCTGGCTCAAGTGTAAACAAACTTATCCTCATGTCGGTTTAATATCGGCGTCAATCAGAGAAACATTTCCTTCCGAAATACATATTTCTCATTTCAGCCACGCTGAGAAATTATTGTTTTAGTTTATTATTGTCTTAGTTGAGCCAGTCCGTTACTTTATATTGATCTTTGTTTTTGCGGTTGTAAAACTGGCCTCCGTTACACATGAAAATAGAGGGTAACAGCAGCCACGCAGTACTTTTTGGGTAATTTTAAAGGACTTTAAGACAAAACTAACTGAGCGAAGAACATCCCTGAAGCTATGGTAAAAACTTAATTTACCGAAAATAATTGATTATTTATAAGCTGTTGATTCTCCACGGTTTGCTGGTTTTCTCATTTGCAAGTTAAACGCCAGATTCAGTAGAAGCTCTGAGAAATCAGGGGCACAAAACGAATCTCTTCCTCACTGTATCTGTTCCCCCGAGGTATTGTGCTGGCTGGCAAAATATCAGTTATGTCTCGGAGTTGGTTATGAAATTTCTTTCTGCTGATGGTTTCGGTTGGTAATTACTGTAGTGTTATGGCTGTTTAATATTGTGAGGTTATTAATCGCTTTTGCGTCACTGTACCCTGCGAGCAGAGGTCTCTTCGATCTTCCTAGATAAGTCGGGAAGAGGAAGAGACCTCTGCCAATCGCCGCGACTTTTCTTGTTGAGCATGCGTGAAATGAAATGTAACCAAGCCTTTATTAGCCTCGCTTTTATATAAAATTTCAAACACGCATGCTTCCTTTAACCGATCGAGGCTCTCTGAGTCCACTTTACACGCTTTAATTCCCAGCTTTTCACATGAGCCTATCTGATCTGCGATCAGCGAAATTAGCGGAGAGATTACAACTACTATTGGGTCAGTCGGGAACTGTTCCAGACCAGAAGAAGAATGTTCTTTCACAACAACAGGGCAAAGTTGATAGATCATTGATTTGCCATGGCCGGTAGGCAAGCAAACAAACGAATCTTTTCCACACAGAAAATTATTCAAGGCCTTAAACTGGTGTTCTGTGAGCTTAACTATTCCAGTGTTCACTTTTCCCAGTGCGCTGTTCACTGCTTTGTCAAAGACTTTCTTTGAGAGAGATACGCCAGCCGAGGCTTCCGCCATTTTGTGAATTGACTTGCGTAAACAATATACCGCGGGCATCTATTAAGTCAGCAATTCCATCAAGGAGTATGCGCACTGCAGTGAAACGGTAAAAACTGGTTTTAAACCGGACTGACTCATCCAAATCGGTGGATGAGCGGCAAATCAAAGAAAGTCGAGGCGGTTGGCAGAGGTCTCTTCCTCTTCCCGACTTATCTAGGAAGATCGAGGAGACCTCTGCTCGCAGGGTAGCGTCACTGTTGAGCGCAGTCATTTTTCAATCTTTGTTTTCCCGAGAGATCCGCAGCAGTTAGAGGACATAAACCTGCAGTAGCATTAGGTTAAAAAAAATACATATATATATACATATATGTACTTAATATTTATCGCTACTTAAATGTTACTCGTTATGCCTGCTAGTTAAAGGAATGTCTAATTTACTTATAATAATTGTAACTTTTTTCCTTTAGGATTTAATAAATTGTCTGCATTTTTTTTCGCAAGTTTTTAAATTATTATTATCATAGTTTTTACTTCACAAAAGTAGGGGGTGGGCTGAAGCCCCCCAGCTCCTCCCCCTGCGCGGTCCCTGAAATTCATATGAAGCGGTCCCCCTGGAAACGTCTGAATTTCAGTCGTTAATTATGTTGTACAAGAGTTTGTACGGTCAACGCCCAGTTTATTTCAATGGACTTTGTAACTTTAAGACTGTACGTGAGATATTATATTTCCCCGGAGGGTTGGTACTTACCTGACGGGGAGAAGTGGTTCTCCGAACCCCTCGGCGCGCTTCCTGGGTACCACAATATAAAAGAAATCGAAGCGCATGCGCTCTTCCTCGCAGTAGTGGAGAGTGAGGCCGTCTTGATTGGCGGCACAAGGGTGGGGAGGAAAGATAGCTCCAATGGCTTGAGGACCAGTATTGCTCTTATCAGTCTACGAGGGGTTCGCAGAACCACATCTCCCCGTCAGGTAAGTACCAACCCTCCAGGGAAATATAATTTCTCCTTCACCTCTCTCCGACTGATAGTCGCAATACTGGTGCAGAATTCCAAAGCAATACTGCCAAGCAAAGCAAAACTGACTAACATAACCACAAGGATTTAATAATCCACAAGAGGCATGTGTCATTAACAAAACAACTAACCAAATGAGGCAAGTTCTACCATATAAGCAAAGATAAACCTAACTATTCAACACTGCCCTGTCAAAGGCACCACGGCGTTCTTCTCTGTGATGAAAACGTTCAAATGTCTGTGCAAAATCCCAATCTGCTGCTTGTAGGATAAGATCTACCGAAAGACCGGCTACAGCAGCTGCAGAAATAGATGCTCCCCTAGTTGAATGACCAGAATAGCTCAAATCGACTCCTGCCAACCGTAGGGCTCTTGTCAGCCAACGAGAGACAGACTGGTTTAAGATAGCTTTATGGGGTGAGATAAAGGACACGAGCACCCTGGAGGATGTACGCAACATCTTCGTCCTCTCTACATAAGCCGCCAGGGTACGGACAACACAGATCTTCACGTTCTCTGGAAATTAAGGGAGAAAAATCTTGCGGGATAGGTGGCCAGGCCTGGAAGTCTTCACATGCGTAGGGAGAGTAAATTTCCACGAACCCTCCTTCCTGAGAGTATGTCCAAAGAAGACAGTTCATGAGCTCTTGCAGCCGATGTGAGTGCCAACAATAGAGCAGTTTTGTAAGATAGCTGCTTCAGATTCAGATCCTCTAAAGGTTCAAGAGATTCCAAGTATGATAATGTTGTGTGAACACTCCATGTACAACAGTAATTAGGCGTTAAAAATACCTTGCATAAACCGAGAAACAATGGGTAGACTTTCTAACTCTGTAGAGCCAATGGGTCTGAGAAATAGCTGACTTATAGACAGCTATAGTTCTATACTCCAAGTTCCCCTGTGTAACTAGGAAGGCAAGGAATGCAAGGACTTCTGCTACAGGTGCTGAAATGGGACAGGTAGCCCGTTGAGAACACCAGCGACCCTTGCCTTCCAGGGGCCTGCGTACTGCTTCTGGGTGGCTGCTCCCCTTGATGCCAACAAGATGTCAACAACTTCCTTTCAAAAACCTGTTGCTTCATAACGATTCCTGATAAGTGCCAAACTGCTAGATGTAGTCACTGCCACAGGGTGTGGCGAGCTGTTGGCTGAAAAGGTAGGAACAGCAGAGATGGAAGCTGGGGTAGTAGTAGAGGTTGATCCACAAGCATTTGAAGTAACTCTGGGAACGGCTACCCAAACAGAAGACTTAAAATGATCGATGTGGTATCTTTCAACAAATCACTAAAAGCCTCTTGGATTAAAAAATATCTGGATTCAGAAAACAGTAGCAAATGAAAAACAATTTTTAGTTTAGAGCTTGGAAAATATGGAGGCAACGCCTTTTTTTAAAGGAAATCTTAGCAAAAAAGATATTGATAAACTAAGTATAGACGATCCATTTGTCAAAGAAATCATAGAAATATGGTCAGATACTTTCTTTGAAGGAAAAATAGTTTCAAAAGACCACCTCCTGTCTCTACCTCTTTGGCAAAATTCATTAATTAGAATAAATAATACACCGGTACTTTACACAGATTGGCTTTTGAAGGGTATCACACAAGTAAAACATTTAATGGATGATTCTCATAACTTCATGTCCCTAGAGAGTTTTCAAAATAAGTATGAACTTCACGTTAAACCACTATCTCTGTTTGGAATTTTCTCAGCAGTGAAACATTCCCAAAAACCCAACTAAAACACGAAAGCCTTTTCGATGCATTTTTAAAAAGCCAAAAATCTTCAAGAATTGTGTACCAGAAACTAATATCGGATAAAGGTGAACGACCACTATCATGTCAAGAGAAATGGCACAAAGATATTAGTTCTACAAACGAAACTGCTGACTGGAGAAAAGTCTATCAAACGTCTACCGCGTGCACAAGGAGTTCTAAACTAATAGATTTTAATTTCAGATTTTTACACAGACGGCTGGCGAAAAATAGCTATTTGCAAAAAATAGGAATCAGAGAGGACAATAACTGCACCTTTTGCCATAACGAAAAAGAAGATCTGATGCATTTATTCTGGCAATGTGAAAAAACAACAATCTTTTGGCAAAATCCATCGTTATGGTAGCAGTCGTGTCAGATTCTCACAACAGAAAACAATCTACAGCTAGAGACCGCTTTAGGCCTCAAGCCTGACAGCTCCAACTTCAAACTCCAAATAAATTTTTGCTGCCTACTAGCTAAACAATACATTTGGATATGCAGATTGAGAGCACTTCACCCAACTCAAAACAACTTCTTAATTTATCTGAAACATATACACCTATTAGAAAACAAGACACCAAGTAACACTAAAAAATGGAAGCCTTTTCTACCCTCGCTTAATCAGGTCTCCTGAGCCCTTGGTTAAAAAACATTAAATGCCAGAGTTTTTTCCTCCAAATACATATCTTTATAACATAGTTATACTTTTATTGGAATTGGCTTTTCACCCTTAAGGAAATTAAGGAAAAAAGGAAAGAATGTATAAAGCACGTAAGTAAGAGCAAATAGTGCAACTTTTGTAATGTTTTAATGTAGTGTAGTGTAATGTAGTGTAACTTTTGTAAGTAGTGTAAGTAGGGTAGTGTACTGTATATATATTTTTTTCTGTTTGTAAGTAGAGTTGTTGTAAAATAAAAAAGTTTCATTAGGCAAAAAAAAAACTCTGGGAACCATGGTTGATCAGACCAGTTGGGTGCAATTAGAAGAACCGTTGCTTGATCCTCCCTTATCTTCCTTAGGATTCGAGGAAGAGGGACCACTGGAGGATGTATCAGACAACTCATTTGGCTCCAATCCTGAAGAAATGCATCCACTGCCAGAGCCCCTGGGTCCGGGTACCTCGAGACGTACCTGGGTACTTGATGAGTCGAACGAGATGCAAAGAGGTCCATTTCTGGTGAGTAGAATCTCTGCCATCAGGAGCCCATTACTAGGAGCGTACAACTGCCCTATGTTTTCACAGACCGATTTATTTTTAGATTGAATTTGCCGCGAATATGAGACTCCCTCAGGAGCCCATTCTCACGTGCGAAATTTTTCCTTGACCATTCTTTTGTCCTAAAGTTTCTCTGCGAAGCTAAGAAACTTTAGAACAAAAGAAAGGTGATGATGATGCGTTACCACGTGTACCGAAACTACCTTTTTTCACGGGAAAGATAGTCTAAAAATAAATCGCTCTGTAAAAATGCCGTGACATAGGCTTAGTATGGGAGTTGTACGCTCCTAGTGATGGGCTCCTGCTGCCATATTGACTGAAATATCCCTTTGTTCAGGGTCCACTCGGTTTTGCTCTCTAGCTGCTGCGAGGCCGAGTCCGCTGCTCCATTCTGAATCCCTGGAACATGCTGTGCTGTCAGGGACACTCCCGCTTCCAGGGCAACTGCCCACAGTTCCAAGGCCTGATTCGTCAGAGCAGGGGAGTGTTTTCCCCCCCTCTTGTTGATGTATGCCACTGCAGTCGTGTTGTCGGTCCGTAAGTGGACATGTTTGGGTACAGGTCACTGATGTCGTAGTAGTGCTTCCAAGGCTAACGTGGCAGCCCGTAATTCCAACATATTGATGTGTGCATTCGCCTCCTCGACACTCCAGTGACCTCCAATAGATATTAGCTGGTAAGCTGCCCCCCAGCCTTTCTTGGAAGCATCGGTCCAAATGGTAGCATCGATCGGGGAGTGTCAGATAGGACAGCCATTCAGATGGACACTCTGCGAGACCCACCACTCCAAGTAGTCTAGGGCCGGATGGAATAAATAAATAAAATAAATATATATTTATATAGTGCCATCTTCCATTAATTGTCCATGGCGCTTTACAATACTCTAAAACCCTAAAAATTATGATCCTAAGAATTAAATACGCTATGTAAAATTGAAAACTACAGGTAAAAACTACAAATCAAATGCACGCTTAAAAAGATGTCTTACGATTAGCCTTAAAAACTGCCTCTGATGATGAAAGCCTGATCTGGAGTGGTAGTTTATTCCAGAGCCTTGGTGCCGCCACGGAAAAAGCCCTTTCACCATACGTTTTAAGATTCGCTCTATGCTCATCAAGCAACCTGTTGTTTGAAGATCTTAGTGTGCGACGAGAGTCATTATACTTCAATAGGTCTTTAATGTAATCAGGAGCCCCCCCGCCAGTCCATTCAATACTTTGTAGGTTAGCAACAATATTTTAATGACTATCCTGTAATGAACTGGCAGCCAATGTAAGCTCCTAAGTATTGGTGTGATATGTTCCCGCCTTCTAGTCAAGGTAACAAGGCGAGCTGCTGAGTTCTGTAAAAGCTGAAGTCTATTAATCAGATACTTAGGGAGACCATACAATAGAGCATTCCAATAGTCCAAACGCGATGTTATGTAAGCATGAACAATAGTCTCAGTAGTACTCTGGGATAGGTATCGCGTAATTTTAGCTATACTGAGTGCGGAAAAAATGCGCTCTTACAGGTTATTTTAACATGTTCTTTGAAATCTAAACATTGATCGAATCCAACTCCTAAGTTCCTGGCCTGTTTACTAGACTTGATTACTTCTTCGCCGATTCTTATATAGTCGAGGGGTGGTAGTGGACGATATTTAGAACTAATAACCAAAAGTTCAGGCTTATCCTGATTCAACTTAAGTTGGTTGCGCAGCATCCAGTCACCAATGTCCTTAACACATAATTCTACTACCATCTTTATGCTGGATAAATCATTAGGACAATTGGATGTAAACGACAAGTATAACTGTGTGTCATCTGCATAGAGATGAAACGGTATGCTATGCTTCCTGACTATATTACCCAGTGGACTTGTATAAAGGGAATACAATAAGGGTCGCAGCACAGGACCCTGTGGTACACCGTAGGGTAAATGCTTCTTTGACGATGCAATTCCATTAATAGAAACCGAAACTGTTCGCGTGAGTGAAGGTACGAATGAAACCAATTAAGAGCATAGTTCCTAATACCAAAACGATTCTGTAGTCTTGATAACAAAATCGAATGATCAACAGTATCAAACGCAGCCGAGAAATCGAGCAATAGCAAAATAACCGATCTGTTATTGTCAATAGCCTTCAAAATATCATTCTGAACTCTCACAAGCGCAGTTTCTGTACTGTGATGAGATTTATATGCAGACTGAAATTCTTCTGATAAGCCTTCATTATCATTAATATGGTCCATTAATTGTCCTGCGACTGCTTTCTCCGTAACTTTGGACAAAAAATATAAATTCGAGACAGGAAGAAAGTTAGAAAATAGTTCA
This sequence comes from Galaxea fascicularis, assembly GCA_948470475.1. Lineage (NCBI taxonomy): Eukaryota > Metazoa > Cnidaria > Anthozoa > Scleractinia > Euphylliidae > Galaxea > Galaxea fascicularis. Next base: position 19,725,890 of record OX419336.1, on the reverse strand, counting down.
TGATCAGCTCCACTCTTTTTTAACAATGGTTTCAACATGGCAACCTTGAATCTATTAGGTACTGGGCCACTTGTAAGAGACAAATTAACTATACGAGTGATCACTGGAAGTAGATACTGACGGCCCCTTTTGAACACTGAAGATGGAATTGGATCAAGTATAGAGGACTTTGAGCACAGGTGATTCACAAAAACAGATACGACCTCCTCGTTGACCAGTTTAAATTCACTTAGTAGCTGTTTAGCTAGACAGCTTTCAGACTCAGCATTGGATGAAGTATTAAACTTGACCGTCATTCAGAGTTCCATCAGCTTTGTCAAGATCTTTGCGAATATTAACAATTTTCTCACTAAAATATTCAACGAATGATTCGGACAGAGAACAGTTATTAGGCCCAGATGGATAACGCTGGACCAGATTGGAGTGCCGAAGCTTCTCTATTGTCTTAAATAAGGGAATCACTATGTCCCTGCCATGGCCATACTGAGTCCCTGCATGTAGGTGTAAACGTTGAAGACCTCTGTAATGAAGTGGGCCCCTAGAAAGACCATACACTGGCATGGGGTGACTGAACATTGCTCTACCTTGAGCAGGAAGCCCAGCGTTTCCAGGAAATCTATCACCTGCACACGCAACCGTTTCAGCACCCTGCTCTGTTGATGAAGTAACAACATGTAGTCGATGTAAATCACAATTCCCAATTCCCAGCGACCTCAACCCAGCCAACACTGGTTTCAGAGTTTTTGTGAAGGCTCGAGGAGCAGATGATAGGCCAAAGGGAAGACACTGGAACTCGTATGTTCTGTTCTGATACACAAACCTCAGGTACTTTCTGTGGGATGAGTAAATTAGTATTGTATAATATGCATCCTTGAGGTCCAGTTTCATCATATAGTCCCCGGGTTGTACGAGGGACCGCACAACTTGTAATATCTCCATTTTGAAGGATTCGTTTACGAGGAAACGATTCAGAGCCCGTAGGTTGATAACTGGACGAAACTCACCATTTTCTTTTTGGACCAGAAAAAAGTTGATGTGAACTGGTTGTCCTGTGGTTGGGCCTCCTTTATCGCTCCTTTTGCTAGTAAATTTGCAATTGCCAGATCCATATGTTGGGCCTCGGCATGGCATCGGGTCCGGGTAACCCTCATGCGACACTGCCTGGGGTAACTGTGAAAAGGGATCTTGTACCCCTGAATTGTCTGTAAGGTCCATGGATCCTGTTTTGTTTTCTTCCAACTTTGAACAAAAAATTGCAAACGAGTGGCTGATTGGTTGTTGGGTGGAATGATTGCTTCTAGGACAGGAAGCGGATAGTCAGCTGGAGCTTGTTCGGGCACCAGAGGGCTGGGACGAGGAGTCTTCTGCTTTACTACGCTTGGAGGGGCGGTGGCTGAATTTTGAGCCAAATCCCCATTTCCGTTTTCCTCCATTTCTGCTGTTATCATTGGGGGTGAAACCGGAATGAAAGTACTGATCCCTCCTGTAGGATTGCTGAAACTGACGCTTGGCAGGTGGAGTACTGATAGGTTTACTGTTAGTAGAGCTATGGTCGTGCTCACTCTTGATCTTGGCATAAAATTTATCGGGAAAGAGGTGTTTATCTGCAGGGATCCCTTCCCGAAAATCGCTTTTGCCTCCAGGCATTTAGCCTGAAGTTGGCATTTCCAAGTAGGTCAAGAGCATCTTCCAATAAATCCTTTATTGTATCAGGGTCAATGCCTGCACTCTCATCCTCTCCACCTACATCATCAAGGGCTGAGAGGGCTTCTAGAATTGGGCGTGCAACCACTAGAGGAGGACTGCCGTTCAGCAAGCCCATCATCAAAAGAAAAGAGGTCTTTAGTTTTCGTGTAACCGTGCCGTTTCTTAATATCGTCTTTCTTCCTAGCCTCCAATGTAGGGGCCACCTGCAGGGACTCTGTGTCCTTAATCTGAGGATAAGAAGTAGTCAGCTCTTTGCACTTCTCCTTTGTTAAGGCCCTAGAGAAGGCCTTGGTAGTAAACGCCAACAGGTGTTGGGAGATAGTCCTCTCCTGCTCATTGCTATAAAAACGGTCGCCACGGGAACAAGAAGGCGCAGCATCAGTTGAATTTTTCATAGCAACATCATCCTCTTTCGGGTGGGTTTGACCCGGCAATGGTGGCGAGGCGAAGAGGCCTCTTAAGACTGCTCGCATTGTTTTTGCAACAGCCTCCGCCACTAACTTCTCAATATTTGAACGTTCTTCGCTGCTGCCCGCCAATTGGATCGGGTCAGACGGTGAGTTGTCAGCCTAAGGACAACAGAAGGCGGTCAATGACTCGTTCCTTAGATCGTAAACATCACCTGTAATACTAAAAGTGAAACGGCAAACTCACAACGCAACCGAAAATACTTACGTTGCTCGATGTATTTTCTGCCATTCTCGACGGTATGAGCGCAGAAGGTAGGAGAAAAAATAACCTGCGATCAGGCCCAATTGTACCATCGCTCTTATCTCTTCTTATGTCGGCGCTCGCTACAATTGGGCCTGATACAAAGTCTCACAGGACTCTGTGTCTTCGTCCAGAATTTGGACGAAATCTGATTGGCTGATTCAAGAACCGGATGTCACTAAGATGCGTGTTCGCGAGGCTCTCGCGAAAGAGCCGCCATTACGAACAACGAGTTATCTCAAGTTGGTTTTATAACACAAAACAGTAGAGCCTGTCAATTTTTTATCTAGCGGAGAGGGAAAAGTTTATTAGTTTTGCTTTGAGGTACATACTGGATTCATATAAAAGATTCGCGGAATGATCTTCATGAGGAATGATAAAGACGAAGCGTCCAGACGAGTTTCCACTGTTATCTCGGGTATTCGTCTATTTCGAACATTTCCTTTCGCGAAAACCTGACAACGGTATAAAGACTTGGGAAGGTGACTGGTTTGTATTCTATAACAATTCAACGAGAAGCAAGACATATCCAAGCTTTGATAAATACAAGATCAAGGACACATTGGTTTCAATGTCAGGATGCAAGAGAAAATACTCGTATTCAATGGACAAACATTTTGAAAGGTTCATGTAAGCTCAGGTAATGTAAGCGTGCGTTTATTTTTTTGTATTGTACCAATTGTACCATTTTTGTTATCGCAACACTGTCAATGTTTTAAATTGCTTAAGGCCGTAAAGCTATGTATTATTGTTTGTATGTACTAAAAATAAAGGTACGAATACTACGAAAGCTTAAAATCCCGTTGGTCCACAACTCACACTCTCGACTCTTTGCAAAGTTTCTTTACCATTGTATTTCGAGGGGAAGACATGAAGTAGGTTTATCTGAAGAGATACGTGCACGTAAGAATATAAAGTAAATACATCGACAACTGTAAGCTTAAATCACCTTCCTTCGATTAGCCGAATCATCAGTTGTGTTTCATAACCAAAACAAAGATATCATCATCACATAGGCTTTCCAATCACATATCACCTTTCCCAGTGTTCATAAAATTTGTTAAAAGCGCTTCCTTTCGAACGAAAACCACTATTATTCCCCAACAACAATGAATCATGCGGAAAACGACGTTCACAAAACAAAAATGGCGTCTTGTTCATTCCTCTGCACTTCACGCGTGAGAACTCGCGATTAGCACGTAACGGAAGTAATTTTAATTGGCTGATTTTGGAAAATGTCAATCAATCAAAAAAGTGGGCGGTAGACGCACCGTAGAAGACTTGTATCAGGCTCTATTTTTCGTTTCGTCCTTCCGCGGGAAAGGTCTACCAACGAAACGAAAAAAAGAGCCTGATCGCAGGTTAGAGAAAAAAACGCTAAAAGTACAGAAAAGGTTAAACAACGTGGTCGGTCGAGCGAGCCACGAAACGAAGAGGAAGAGCGCATGCGCTTCGATTTCTTTTGTATTGTGGTACCCAGGCCGCGCGCCACGCTACATTCGCACCAGTTTTACGACTATCAGTCAGAGAGTAGTGAAGGAGACTTGTACACGTACGGCTTTAAACTACCCTGGTTTAATTTGGGATGGATATTCAGATCGTTTACATTTTTAGTTTATAAATTACGGAATGCTTTGCCTCCTTTCATTGGTTCGTGGATCTCTCAATGCCGTTATGGGCTCCTGTCAATGCCCATTAAGGTGTAACTGGTAGTTCCACACCATTTTTTTTAGATTAAAGAAGAGACAAAATCGGGAATGTTGGTACGCTTCACTAAGTTGTTTTTGCTCCCAAGATTACGGAATCACGGCTTCCCAATTTTTCTTGGCTTGGTAATCATTAGGCTTTGGAATAAGTTTAAGTTTACACTTAGTTTAATAATACTTTATACCACTGTACAAAAACAAAAGTAAAAATAAGAGGACATTATATGAGTACAGTAGGTAAAGGAGACTGAAATGGGTAACTAAATTCCCATGTAAAAAAACTGCTCTCCAAACTAAAAAAATTACGTTAAACTACATTTCTTAAAAGAACAAATTTATACATTGCTTATTTATTTATTACAGTTCAATGACAATAAAGAACATCATTAGGATAGTCTACAAAAGGGTCATAGACCCCATTCAAAGGCAAACCACCTAAAAGAAAAAGAAAAAAAAAAAAAATATATATATATATATATATATATAAACAGCCTTTATCAGCATTGTTGCCAGCAGGGTTGTCCTGATAGTGTAGTGGTCATCACACCCAACTAGCGATCAGGGGGATGTGGGTTCAAATCCCGCTTAGGGCAATTACAGTTTTTCAATTTCTCCAGAGGTGGTCCAGTGTTGGGTTTCCCTTAACTCTCTCCGGCACTCTACCGACTGAGCCAACCGGTCGGCGAACATCGAACAAGAAGCGTCTGTCCTCCAAAGACAAAAAGTTAAATTGTGATCTGTGCGTTTCGTAGTCATCATCTGTCTCCAGAATAAACCTGGTAGTTCTCCTTAGAATATTCAAGTCAGTGGGATCTTACCAGTGTACAGAACAATGTTCTCAGGGAAGTGATATCCTTCATACCCTTGCATGTCTTTTAACAAGCTCCAGGATCTTGTTTGCTTTACTAGTTATTTTATTAACGTGGGCATTCCAGGAAAAGTTGCTACTGTTAAATAGGCCAAGGTCAAAAAATTCAAACGTTTCCTCCAGGATGTGATTGTTTATTTGTAGGCATTTTCTTCTTGGTGATACGCATGAGCTTACATTTTTTATAATGAAGTCCATTAGGTGTTGTTGGCTCCATAAAGGCTGGGGTCGCACTAGAGACAAAACTGAGACAAGTTTGTTTAGATAACCAAAAAATCCGTCAAATTCCTGTCATCAGTTGGCCACGCCAAGTGCGACCTACTTGTCTCGACGCGGACAAAAACTTGTCCGCGGAGACAAATCTTCAAAGGCGCCGTCGTCCTGCCTCGGAGCACGACTTTTTGCGAACAACAAACAAAAATTGTTTTTCTTGTGATAAACCTGTCAGTCAATTCTGTAAAACTTGAGTTTTCTTTGGTTCACATTTCACTTTTCCTCGCGAACTTTGTAGTGCAGTATTTCTTCACAACCGGAGCTGTCGCCTAAAATATTCTCCAGGAATTGTGGCATCAAAATAATGAATGTCAAACCACGACTGCTGTGGTCGTGGCAAGACCCAAAAACAAGGCACGCGGCGTCCTCGACGTCTTCTTCGTCGTCGTTGGTTCCACAAAAGAAGTTGGGCTTAAAGCGCCCGTATTTGTACGAGGGAAGCGAGGAGAATGATCCTTTGAGTATCATTAGCTACATTCACGTTAAGAACATAGAAATAAAAACCAAGGAATAGAGCGAGCTGGCGCGGATTCATTGCGACGGATCGTTGAGCGCGAAATGAGCGGGAAATGATATGCATGCGTGAGTGCTCTTGTACTGACAGGTCTTGTGTTTACTTAAGTTCACGTCTCTGATGATTGTGTCTATAGTGCGACCTCAAATGACAACTTTTCAATTGTCTCGGACAAGTTCTGAGACAAAATTGTCCGCGCTGTCTTCAGACATTTTAAAGACTTGTCTCTAGTGCGACCCCAGCCAAATACAAGTTATCCAAATCTGATTGAAACAAAGGGTAGTCGTATGGACAACTTATCACTCTGGATGTTTTACAATCAAACAGGCATAACTATCTCCGGTAAATCACTAATAAAAGCCAACATTATGTAACGGAAGGAACATAATGGAATTTATGTTGGGACTAAAGATAAGCTTATCAGTAGATAACAGCTAGGGAGCGGCGTTGCGATAAGCATTTTTCTGGGTGGCATCTGCGGCTTATGACACGGACTTTTATCAGTCACGTGGAGAGCCATTAGCTATGTAAAGGTAGTGACACGTAAGTTCATCCCCTTTTTCTGCGAACAAGCTCAGCGAGCACATTCCAGCGGAAAGTAAAGGTCTATCGCTCAGTCTCATTTTGTCCCACCGCCTCCCACAACGCCTCCTTGGTTGTTTTTCTAATCTTGTCCGTGTTTTTATTTTTGTGAAGGCGTAATTTGCCCCCACCTAATTTTTCCTGAGTTGAAATGTCATAGTGATTTAAAATTTCGTTATAAAAATGTGCTATTGTAATCACAACTTGTTAGTGTTTTTTGACAATTAAAACGCCACTTAAGTGGCCATTAAAATCCAGCAGAATTTCTGTATTTGCTGATAGTAAGGGAGGCCGTCGCACGCACATCTAATTAATTGCTAAGACGTATAATTAACCTGTTGAAAGGGCGTCCCAATGTAAATATCACAAAAAAGGGGCCCAAGCAATGAACCAGACTTAATATTTACATCATTACAAAAAAATATATGTATAACCTTTGATACCACAATCTCACGTTACGACCTTGAATATTTATGTAGGAAAGCATACTCTTAGAGGGATATAGCGATGTTTGTTGAGCGAAATTTTCCAAGAATCAGCCGACATATCATACGAAAGTGGGTTGGGGGCGGGGGAGGGGTGTGTGATCGACGATGCCGTTGAGATACAAAGTAAAAGCCAGTCAGAACACAGGGAAAGTGTTGCATACAGTCATACTAGTTGTGCGATGCTTTCGAGTGGTATACGTGAAATACCCTACGAGTGACTTGATTTTGTTCTGTATACACACGAGCATAACGTGGAAGAGTTTTCTCAACACCTCAACTCCCAAGACTATGGATCCCGATTAGTGCCATTCAAAATTCGTAACTTAATAACTCTAGTTTCACCAGATGATATTGAGATTGCTGAGCAGAGATGCTGCAACAGACCATCAGAAACTGGCTGTACCGATGAATTTTATAAATTACCATCAGTGATAATACAAGAAAAAAAATATCGGAATGCTCAATAAAACAGATGATGCAGTAATGTTGTTCTCAGTACTAACAGACGAAGTTCAGAAACTATACTAGTTCAAAAGTAATATTTATTTGGCGAACCACAAAACATGTATACATGGAATTGACCAAATCATTGTTGTTGAGGACTTTATACTCTTGAAGCATTTAAGACTGTTCCAGGAGTTAAATTCGTTTGCATTAACGTGTTGAACATATAATAGAAAGGCTAGAGACATTTTATTTGTATAATGTGTCGTAAGCATGTTAGATTGTTTGCCGCTAGGCTATTCTTAACTGCTTGTCAGCGGTCTTACAAGAAAAAATGCGGCGCGTACTCTAGCCGGTTGGCTCAGTGGTAGAGCACCGGACTGCTGTGCGGGAGGTCGGGGGTTCAAGCCCAGGCCGGACCAACACTCAGGGTCTTTAAATAACTGAGGAGAAAATACTACCTTTGTAATGACATCTGCAAATGGTTAGACTTTCTAGTTTTCTCGGATAAGGACGATAAAACCGGAGGTCCCCTCTCACAGTACTGGTGTGGGACGTTAAAGAACCCACACACTGATCGAAAAGAGTAGGGGACGTAGTCCCCAGTGTGATGGTCTATAACTTATTCTGTTCTAGGGGCACCTGTGTTGATCCTACTATTCATTCAAATAAGATTGTAAACTGCGTGGCTGCAATTTGCGCCTAAAAAAAAGCAGTCTGGCAAAGTCCCCCAAAAAGTGTTGTAAAGCGCTTTGAGCCCTTTGGATAAAAGTGCTATATAAATCCTCATCATTATCATTATCATTAATACGAAACTAAAAAGCACAATCAATGAAAGAAATGAGCTGCTCTTTATTTGATGAAGTATTCTAAAACATATTTGTTTAGGTAGGAACCTTACCTAGTTACAAGTTACAATTAAAGTTATTAAAGTTCCAGTTACTAGAATTCAAAGTCAACGAGTATTCATTGCTATTTATCTATTTAGTCGCTTATTTCATTTATTTATCTTTAACTCTCTCATTTCCTTTTCCATCCTTCCTTTTATGCCCAAGCCTGTTAATAATCCATGTTCTAAGTATCACTCTTTAGTTCAGAATAACCATAAAGCCATCTTCTGTGATATTTGTCATCTCTGGACACATCTCAAATGTACTACCTTTTCCATCTCTGACTACAATGACTTATCTGCTTCTGACGAACAGTTTACCAATCTGGTCTCAAATACTCCTGGCTGCTTCTCAACATTTCACTTAAACATTCCTAGCCTCAAGAAACACTCTGATGATATACTGGAATATCTCTCCAATCTAGTGCTATCCTTTTCTGCTATCGGTCTCTCTGAAACTTGGCTCGATGAGAGTACAAATGATTTATATAACTTTCCTGGTTACAACTTTATGTCTAATTCTCGAGTTAATAGATCAGGGGGAGGTCTTGGTATATTCCTTCGTGAATATTTTGATTTCAAGAAAAGGTTTGATCTTGAAGTGCAAAATCTGGGTATTCTTGAATCTGTTTTCATTGAAATTATTCCACCCAACAATGAAAAGAACATCATATTAGGTTGTATATATAAACCTCCTGACACTGCAATTGAAACCTTCAATGAGGAAATAAACCAAGTCCTTGCCAAAATTAGTTTTGAGAATAAATTATGCTTCCTTCTAGGGGATTATAATATAAATATCCTCAGTGCTGACAGTCATAGCTGCACTAATGACTTCAATCATTGATTTTATGTCATCTAATGGTTTTTCTGCTCTTATCTCTAACCAACTAGAATCACCTCTCATACAGCAACTTTGATTGATAATATCTTTACCAATGATCATGACCATGACAAATT
>OX419336.1:19701748-19709248 GCA_948470475.1 Galaxea fascicularis | reverse complement strand
GTTTTCCTTTATCGTATTTTCCGGTCTCTGTTTTCATTCCATCGTTTTCTGTATTTTATATCGTATGTAGTTTCACCACACGGCACAACACAAGATTAAAAGTTTACACAGTCTTCCTGCCTGGTTAAACACTGCTAAGAACGCGACAACTGGCTTGCATGCGTCTTTGTCATCTTTTCCGACATCGCGAAGGTGTTCGCAGAATCGGTCACCTAGTCGTCTTCCTGTCTCGCATAACTTGTCTTGTATAACTTGTTGCATAACGCGCAGGTTATACAATAAATGACATTTGCGGAGGTACAATGGAAAAGATCGGTGGCCTTAACAGGATGCTTAAATTCCGATATTTTGTTAGTGTTTTGAATGAAAGAACAAGTTTTGTATCGTGAGCGCGCGCATTTAACAGTACGGGTTGCTCATTTGTTTTGACGGTTCGCTTCAACTGACCAAAAAAATTGACTCGTTTTTGTCACGTTTAAATGAAGTTAGTGGTGGTTGCGAAAAGATTCTAACAGTCCCGGCATCATTCTGAAGTAATTATAAAACTATTAAGAGTGATGGTCATATATATGTTGTGCCGCGTAGCACTATAAACACGTACAAGTGGTGGAACAGAGAATTAACTCTGAAGTGTAAATTAAAGTGCTAATAGAAACCCCTGAAAAACCCACTGGGCGTTAGCCTTAGTAAAGGGTATCAGGGAACCACACGAGGCAAAGAAAAAATTCTTATGACCTCGGTGGGAATCGAACCCACGACCTCCGGATTAGATCTACCGCTGCTCTGCCGACTAAGCTACGAGGTCGGACAGAGAAAGTCGGGGACGATTAAGGTGGTGAATCGCGACGAAGAGAAAGTCTCTGTTCTACCACTTGTACGTGTTTATAGTGCTACGCGGCACAACATATATATGTACCCTTACTTTCAGGGGTTTCTATTAGCACTTTAATTTACACTTAAGAGTTAATTCTCTGTTCCACTGCGTGATTATGAAGATGAAAGTGAGGGTGAATGGAATTCCGTCATGCTTATCCTTATGTGACGTTTGTACTGCTGACTGTCGATCAGATTGTTGAGCGCAATGATGGCCCGCCTTGACCACATATACCGGTTCGTAGGGTTCATCTTCCAAAGGCCGACACAACAGGAGACGTGGTTTCTCAAGTAATGGACTCGCGAGTTTCGCATTACCTTTCTTATTTGGAATCGAAAAGCCAGTTGAAATGGAATGGTAATACGGAACAGCTTTTGGAAGTTTTTGGCCACTGAACTTCATAACAAGACTTGTGATTTTCAAATGAGCGACAACGATTCTTGCGTGGCCGGTTTTCAAAACCGCTCATGTCACTTTTAATTTCTACCACAAAACGAAGACATCACAATTTCAGTGTCGTTAAGGTGCCGAAGAACTCTGAGGGCCCAATGCAAGGCACAGCAAGAAAAAAATCACAACCAAGACTCTCTTTCCAGTCAGCAGTCTTATGAGAGAGCAGTGACAACTGCGGCACCATTAGCACCAACGGGATTCGTGACTGTAAATGGGCGTCGAAATAAATAAAAAAAGAAAAGACAAAATAAGACATCTTCTCGAACAACAGCCGATGCCAGCATGCCACCAAATCGTGCTCAACCAAGCGATGCGAGAACGCAGCGGAATGAAAACGTCTCACTTAGGCCCCGTTCAGACTAGGTGCCTGTGCCTGGTTCTCGGGAACGGGCACTGGTCTGAACATAGCTTTTTGTTGGTGCCCGCGCACAAATCTGAGCACCGTGCCCGGGCACGGGCACTACCTCCAAGGGTAGTACTTGGGCACCGTTCCCGGGTACGGGAACTTGTCTGAACACGTTTTCATGTGTTCCCACGTTTTTTCCCGTGTTTCGTTATGATGCAGTCACAAAAATGGCAGCAATATTGCGGAGTACTCAAAAAGATAAACCGGGCACTAAGCCTTCTGCACTAGTGTGAACATCCTCGGTCCAGGGCACTGAGGTGTCTGGACAGCGTCCTTTTTAGTGCCTGGGAACGGTGCCGCGGAACGGGCACTTAGTCTGAACGGCGCCTTAGACTACAATCGTGGTCAAAAGTTGTTGGGAAAGTTGCGCGCATTACTTCACTTCGCACCTATTTCGATTGTTCGAACTATTAGCTGTACTATTTAGGAAATGACATGCTCTTGTGACCCCCCCCCCCCCCCCATATTCAATGTTGGGTTCTTCATGGGGTTCTTGATGCAAGAGAAGTCACCATTTTCTTCCTGGAAAATCCAACATTGATAAGGGGGAAGGGGGTTATCTCTAAAGTGATGCTACCTTCCCAACACTTTTGTCCAGGATTGTCTGAAAACAATTGTAGACAGTTTTTGGCGTATAACACAAAATGTACGGCAGATATGCAGTTGGTATTCTCCATAATTACGGTTCGGTGGATTATCTTTATTGTCGTTGTTACTGGGCACTATTCTCAGACTATGGAATATGCCATATCCACATATGTGCTTTTCCGAGGAAGGGTTTTGCGTGACGCAATATTGCGTTATAACAGTATCTTAGGCGCCGGTACAACAATAGGCACTGAGTGTCCTTTTTTTTTTTTAAAAAATTCCCGTTCTGTTTCATGAAGTTCACCAATTAAAGGTATTTCGGCGTACATTTGGCCTAGAGGTACAATTCCTGCATAATATAGAAAATATTTAGAAGACAATTGACGTGTTAATGATGGACCTAGTGTTCTTTGCTTTATATTTCCAGAATGGTAATATAGCAAGGTTTTTTTTTACTTCAGTTAATTCAAACTTCCGCAAGACATGTAAACCATGTGTTTCGTTTGGAATATTCGTTTTTATACTATATTTATCCCGTTTTATCAAGTAAATGCATTTTTTAGATGGCCTTACAATAGTTTGAAGGCATTGACGTATAATGAACATATGCGTCTCTATGGAACGAAATATTGATTTGCGGATAAGACTGTAAAGTTACATATGCGTCGAGTTTCGTAAGTATATTAACAGTTCCTTACAGTTTGACATCAAGAGAACTGAGCAAAGTATAAAACGTAGTCAAAACGAACAAGAAATATTGCATGTGTACGTCATGCAGCGTATAAGATTACATCTTGTTAATTCATTGTCTTCTTATGTAAATAAATGAATACACAACCGTGTTCCATACAGTACTCCACAAGTATATGGGAATTTTCGAGGGCAGTGCGGTACATTTCAATACTACTTGATTGGTTATGGATAGAATTTAATACTGCGAACTAACCCATTATGAATTTGTCCCTTGTAATAGAGAAATTCCTTCATTTTCAACAGTACTCCCCTCTATTGCGGGAACTTAAAGGTTAATTGAATTATGAAGTTTCATTTATATTCGTTCGATGGAGTACTGTTGAAAATAGTGTTTAAACCAAACTTTACAGTCTGCAATCCTATGAAAAACAAAGTTATCATTACAATGGTTATTACTAAGCGCTTAAAACCCAAAGATGAACAAAATAGCGACAATTTTCTTGGGATATATGGAGTACTGTTGTGGAGAACTGTGCCATTAAGGCTGCATTCATTATGTATGCTACAGGGGGGGCAGAGGATTTTTTTTTCAGCGGCTCGTTTTTTTATATCCCCCCCCAAGGTCCATACAAATTTTCAGAACCCCCCAAGCAATCAGCCGAAAAATTAATACCCCCCCTCCCCCCTCCCAAGAAATATCAAAATAAATATCTGTATAATAGTAAACTATATATGTTTGAAATCTCAAGAGACATGTTTAATAAGAACATCGAGAGGTACCCTTGTTGCTTACAATCCTTGAAAGAAGCTGCTGTACTTATCTTTTCTTTTCTCACCTTTTAAAACCATTACAAAAGCTAGACAGAATCTTACAAAAAATAAGCATCCCCCGGAGATATTTAAACAATTTTCATATCCCCCCTTTTTTTGCTCTAAAAATTTGAGATTCCCCCCTAAAATCCTCTGCCCCCCCCCCCCCCCCCTGTAGGATACATAATGAATGCAGCCTAACTATGACAGTAACCTGATCCTCCTACACACAGCTGTCAATTTTTGTTGCTACGATAAATGTAGCAAAGCATGGACTACAGGGAATATCTGCTGCTAAAGTTGACCTAAACACCATATCGCTCGTCCAGAAGATTGCGAACACTTAGCCAGCTTGCCCGCTTCTGCCATGTGATACTGGAAGATGTTAGCAGACGTACTATCAGTAGTGTTGGCGTGTATTTCACGAGAAACTACCCATTGCTTAACCCTTTAACCCCTAAGAGGTCTCCCTCTGACGAGTAAAATCGTCTGGCGTAAGACAGAGTAAAATCGTCTGGCGTTAGACACAGAAAAATCGTCTGACGTTAGAGAGAGTAAAATCTATAAAGTCACTCTTATGGAGGAAACGGTTAACTGTAGCGCGAGTTGTTTCAGCGAATGCTTCACATACAGTTTCGGCGAACGTTTGCCTCGTTGGAATTTTCAATAAATCTGCTCTGCTGTATGTAATAAGGTAGACAATGCGTTGCTCTCGTATGTGAACTTCGCTCTCGCCTTCAGACATAGTGAAAATCTAACTCGATCTTGTAACATCAGGTTCACGCCGTGCATAAACAATTTCACTCTCCCTCCCCCCCCCTCCCAACCCCTGCCCCATTTCCGAAGCGTACAAAATCATAAGGGTTCAATATGAAAGGAAGTTTCGACCTATGCTTGCAAAACCTATCACGTATTTATGACAAATATTGCATATCTAACAACAGAAAATGGAGATATGCTACGGCTCACTACGAATTAATCTTATTATGTCATTTCGTAACCATCCCACATTATCATTTGCGAAATTACCAAACATAACATGTACACACCTTTTTTGATCCTGATTTCAGCGATAACTTGAACATAACACATCTAAATCCAAATATGTTGCCACTTCTTCGAGTTTCTCCTAAAGGATTAAAACCACTTTTTAAAAAAACGCGTTTATTTCACTTCGACCTTTTTCAGACTGTCTGAAAACAATTGTAGACAGTTTTTGGCGTATATTACAAAATGTACGGCAGATATGCAGTTGGTATTCTCCATAATTACGGTTCAGTGGATTATCTTTATTGTCGTTGTTACTGGGCACTATTCTCAGACTAACCTACAGAAGTTTCAAAAATTACGATCGAAGGTGCTTTCGAAATGATATCTTATGCCACAATTGGGATAGTTAAGATACTTTTAACGACCTAAATGTTATGTGGGCTGATTGGAAAACTAACTTTTTAGCGATAGTCGAAAGTCATGCACCAATACGTACTAAACGTGTTCAACCAAACAATTCTCCATGGATTACGTCAGACTTGAAGAGACGGATGCATATGCATGATCGCGACATAGCAAAATTAGAGGCTATGCGTTCTAAGAATTCACTTGATTGGGCCGATTTCAAAAGGTTACACAATAGAGTGAATAATGAAATCAAACTTGCTAAGGCGCGTTATTACAAAAATTCCTTCGACGAGTACAAAGGTGATTCTCGGCGGACCTGGAAGACCATTAATGAGCTTACTTCTCGTAACGAATCTAACAAATTATCTGTAAAAGCATTAGTAATTGATGGTGTTTCTATAACCAATTCACCCCATTTATCGGATGCATTCAATGAACATTTTTCCACCATTGGTCCTAAACTCGCTGATGAAATTCCATTGTTAAACAATCAAAACAATAATCATCTCAAATATCTTTCTGCCACTGACAAAAGGTTTCAATTCAGTACAATTAACTGCAATCAAGTTCTTTCTCTCTTGAATAGGCTTAGCAAATTAATACTCCTTTATTTAAACAGTGAAAGCTAAATGATGTTAACAGTTATCGCCCAATTTCGGTTAACTCGATTGTGGCCACAAGTGTTTGAACGAATAACCTATGATCAGCTGTACGCATATCTTTCTGAAAACAACTTAATTTCCCAATGTCAATCAGGCTTTTGTTCCATGCACTCTACAGTTACATCCTTAGTTGAGGCTACCGACCATTGGGCTCTTAACATTGACCGCGGTAAAGTTAATGCTGTAGTGTTTTTGGATCTAAAGAAAGCTTTCGATACAGTTGATCACAACATCTTATTGTCTAAACTTTGCGCCTATAGAATTGAGGGAAACGCTCATAGTTGGCTTGAGTCATATTTTTATAATCGAACCCAAATATACTTTGTTCATGGTTCTCTTTCTAAAATTTGTTCCCTTCAATTGGGTGTTCCTCAGGGAACTATACTAGGCCTTTTATTCTCATTATACACAAATGACCTACCTAATTGTCTATATCATTCCCAGTCCAGAATGTATGCAGACGATACTCATCTTACTTGTGCTGGTGTTGATATGAATGCCATTCAAGATTGCCTTAAGGTGGCTAGTTGCCAACAAGCTTGCGTTGAACATGGCTAAGACCGAATTCATGTTAATCGGTTCGAGGTAAAGACTTGGCACCTTCACTTCATCTCCAGCCCTTGTAATTAATGGAGCTCCTGTTAATCAAGTCTCTACAAGTAAGTCTCAGGGAGTTCTTCATCGATGAAAATCTTACCTGGAACGATCATATCGATAAATTGGCCAAAAAGATCGCATCCAATATTACAGCCCTTAAACGGGTGAGACAGTTTGTCCCCCCGTCGACCCTTCTATGCATTTTCAATGTTTTAATTCAACCACACTTCTATTATTGTAGTGTCATCTGGGGAAATTGTTCCATAAAGCTTTCTGATAAACTACAAAAGCTCCAAAATCGTGCAGCCAGGGTGTTGACCTACTCCAGCTTTGATACTCATGTTTCTCTTCTTTTCGAGTCTCTAGGATGGAAAAAAAACTTAGTACTCAGAGTAATTTACAAAAAGCTTTGTTGGTCTATAAATCCATTCATGGCCTTGCCCCGGAGTATTTACGTTCCAAATTTGTGAACTGTGATGATATAACGCCATACTCACTCCGTGATTCTGCCAATAAACTTGCTGTTCCTTTACCACACACAAACTATTTTCGTCATAGCTTTTATTATAGTGGAACGGTTCTCTGGAACAGTCTGCCCCTTAATGTCAGGAAAACAGAATCTCTGAGTGAATTTCGAACTGCTTTAAATAATTACTTAAGTAATAGAGGTACGGCATTCATGGAAACCAGGTTTTAATATTGACATAATAGTGTTTTGATTTGTTTTTTATTGAATTTCTAGTGAAGTTTATGCCTTAGCCTGATGAAATTTTACTTACTTCTTACTTACTTACCTAATGTCTACGACTTGCTGACTCGCTTGGCCAATTTGCTGAGTATTCCCCCCCACAGTTATGTCACTTGCTACGGGCCTGCATAGCTAATTGTAGGTCCCATCTTGTGCCCACCTCTACGCCGTTGATTTGTTTGTAATAGTTTCCAGTGAATGACAAACTGTGGAGACTATTACAAACAAATAGTTTCTACTATTTTTCATAGTTCAGCAAGGCAGAGTAGCG
>OX419336.1:19596748-19696748 GCA_948470475.1 Galaxea fascicularis | reverse complement strand
AAAAAAGCTAATACATTCAGATATTTCATGTTAGTATTGTGGTTGGAAAAAAAAGTACTGAAACTGCTCAACAGGATGAAAAAAAATAACTAAGAAACAAGTCTGTGAATCAAATAATTTTGTTACTAGTCCAGTGGCTAGTGCACAACAAATAATTGTGGTGCACTAGCCACTGGACCAGTGAGCTGAATAGTTAGTCTCAAGCCCTGAGGGATTCAACATATTTGTTAATGGATAATTATGTGAACAGCTAGGGCAGTTTTCTATTGCTTTATTGCAAAATGAAAGATTTCTACGATATAATAACTATTAATTATTAATAGTCTGACCGCTGACCGATTAGCTCAGTTGGTAGAGTGCTGGACTACCGTGCGGGAGGTCGTCGGACCAACACTCAGGGTCTTTAAATAACTGAGGAGAAAGTGCTTTTTTCTAGTCTTCTCGGATAAGGATGATAAACAGGAGGCCTTGTCTCACAACTTTTCACAATTAATTCTGTGGGATGTTAAAGAACCACTAGGGACGTAACGAATCCTGGCTGTGACCACCCTTAGTGCTGACCTTGGGACATCTATTATTTACCCTAATGATTGTAAACTGCACCATGCAGTCTGGTTAAAAGTCCCCAAAACAGTATGTATGTAGTCACCTTCAGTGAAGGATCTTCTCCACCCAAAATAGTTCACAACAAAATGTCTACAGGTATTGCAACAGTACATCCTACAATCCCTCTGTAACAGAAACATCAACATTGAATTCACTCTGGACTCTGAGTAAATGCACATGTACGTGTTTGCTGGAATGAAATTAAATCTTAGCATCAAGCTGTTCTTAATGTCAAGGATGAATAATGATTATTCCTGGGCTGCTTGCTTAAAATGCAGCTCAAGTACTGGTACATGTACAGTGTACATTGTAATTCTAAATTGAGTAGACATTGCACTTGCTCACTACAGTTTGCTTGTTACTTTCAAAGAAACACAAACAAGCATTTCTTTTGATGAGAATAACAAAGATTTTGAAAAATCCATGTGAAGTCTGCAGTTTGGTGCTGTTTTAACAACACCTGCTAAAGATTGTTGAAGGACCTCACCTGAACTTCCAAAGGATTTACAAAATAATTTTAACATTTCACCTGGCTGCCTCAAACAGTACATAAACTTGTAGTGTTATTTCATTTCACATTATTAATATGTGACTTGCACACAATTTTACAACATGTTTATACATCCATCTTCATGTTTAATTTACCTTAACTTTCACATCTCTGTAGCTTAGTCAGTAAGAGAACTGGCACACACATTGTAATATTGTGATTTCGAATCTCAGTGATGTGAAGACTTTTTGCCTTTAAAATTCCAATACAGTAAAAACTCGTGTGTAAGAACCTACTTTTTTAGAGTTTGGCAAAACAGGTTCTTATATTTTGGGGTACTTACTGGCATTTTAGGCTAAGTAGGTTCTTAATTAGGTTCTTAATTTTTACGGAGGAGAAAATACATTGTAGTATAATATATGGTTTGTTCTTCATTATAAACTGTTATTTTATAGAATAAATGCTTATAATCAAGAACAAACCAGTTATATATCAGAAAATGCCAGATCTAAACTTGCAACAAGAAATGGCTTTGTGTCTTCTGTACTGGTTTACATAATAAAATATTTATCAACACTGACGAATGTGGTACACTATGCACGATTTGAGATCTTACATACCTCTTAATTGCTTTAGTCTTGTTAAATAAGTTCAGAATTTTCTTCCACGGTGATCTTGATGGTTCTCTATCACGGCGGGCACCGTTGCTAACCCGAGTAGACTTTGACCTACTTCTTCCTTTCTGTAATTTTTCATGACTTCTGTTACCATCCGATACGTCTTCAAAATGCGTTTCGTTCTGCTTGGGCTCAAGACTGTGTTCACTAGATATTATGAACTGATCAGTTGTGCTACTGATGGTTCCAATAGTTTTGTCGGAGCTGACATTTGATTCATAGTTTGGCTGATATGAGTGCTCATAGCTTCACTCAAAGGTTCGCTCGTAAGAATCACTCGTAAAAGGCTCACTATTTATAAACCCCCTGTGAGTTTGGAGGATCGACGAGGAAACGTCTCAAGGAGTAAACTCTCTGCATTCAGTTCTCATAGTCGAAACTCTCTCGAAGAAAAGTTCCGCGCCAGCAGTGAATCGATATCAATGGGGTTGCCGTCGACATATCGATTTTTTTACATCTGAGTGAGTGACACATTTGCATATTCTGCCCCACAGCAATAGTCGTTTCTACGCTTCACGTATCCACGACTAAAAATGAGCTGCAAGATGATACAGGCATGGAACACTTAAACCAAGACCAAGATTACATACAAATGATACATTCTTTTAATTGTAGCAGAATTGTTTTATAACAACAGTTCACATTTAACATACATTGTGCATTTTTATTTTCACTGTGCAATTTTTTGATCTCTAAAGACAACCTTTTTGGTAAAATATTATAAATAAACTAGTTTAACCCCACATATAAGAACCTGTTGGAATTTTTTTGGCTAAACAGGTTCTTATATTTTGGGGTATTAAAGTAGCAAATTTCTGCCAGGAGGTTCTTAATTTTCTAGGTTCTTACACGCGGGTTTTTACTGTAGTATGGACTCAAAATAAATTACTCAAGCTTAAAGCTTGTGCATGCACTGGAATTAATGTTTAAACAATCAAAATGGAGGCAAAAAGGAAAAAGAATAAATTGAATCAATCCCCTGAAGTCCTGTGGGCTTGTGGTCTAAGTATCTTGAAAACATACAACAATGCATGCTGAAGGTACTTGCTGAATCCAACTCTCCATCTCTTGGAAAGGAAGCGATAAACTTTCTTTTGTCTTTGTAGTCTGAGTGCTCCCACAAGGTGATAGAAAAGAGGCGACGTGATCGCATCAACACATCCCTAGGAGAGCTATCACAACTGTTACCAGCACAGACTAATGGAAAACAGGTACCTTTAAATCCATACTGTCTGGTTCATAATATGTGTGTCAAATTTGATGTGAATTAACATAGCAATAGCATACATTTGACAGCTGCATCTGGTCTCTGTTCCCTTTCCCTTGCTGCAACATCGTCTGGGATTTGCCATCAATTAATATTTTTGTTGCCTAGACTTTCAGCTAGAAAACAAGGTCTGAGGTTACCTTATCTTCAACAACATTTCCCAATAACTACCTCAAGTTTAATGAATTTAATGAATGTTTTATAAGCCATCAGCACCTACTGAATGTCCAGTAAGCACTGGACACCTGTTCAGCTGAAACCACTTCCAGTAATACTTCAATATTCCATCATCAGAAAATGGTTACTCATGTTGGTCTAAAATGTCTTTTCCTGGGACAGGGGTCTGGAAAGCTTGAGAAAGCAGAGATTCTGGAGCTAACAGTAGACTACTTAAAGTCCCTTCAAAGTCAGCTGAATGAACAACAAGATAAAGATGCCAAGAAAGGTGAAGGGCAAAATTCAGTATCAGTATTGCCTGTGATTTGCCAATTTAGTCTATGTGTGGATTGGCAAAATCTGAAATGAATTTAAATTAATATTATCTTACATTTAAACAAGCTTGTTTGGTCATTTAAAGGAAACCTCCACTCTTACAAATTGACATTAAATTGTATGGATTCCAAAATTTACTTGCTAACGTGGAAACATCTTTTGAGTGGATACTAAAAATATTGGTAACATTCATTTAAATACCTATTGGCCTATTCCAGAAAATATCCATACCCAACCACGGACGGCTTCCATGTTTTAACCCCCCCTTGCCTTCAGAAATCCCAGAATGCATTACCCTCCCCCCCCCATGCCCTCAGAATTCCATAATCGTGGACCCCCCTACCCTTCGGAATTTCCAGGGTTTTTTTGGAAGTACATTTTCGACTTGGCAACGTTTATATGAACAAACGAACATGAATTTATGCCTCCCCAAGGCTGTGATGTAGCGGCACCAGGCGAAAAGCTTTACTCTTCAGCGACAAGAAAAATCTACTGCGTGTGGCCAGGCTGTGCAACCTTTTTTTAAGTCTTAATTTGGCTTTGTTTTCTTGTGTTGCTTTGACGTTCACAAAGCAAAATAGTTCGAAAGACTGTTAAAATCTTTTGGTCGATTGCCGTCCAGCAGTCCGAATGTAAAATTATCTGACAGGTGTTCCTTGGAAGCGAGGGACAGGTGCGAGTTTTTTTGCCGTTTATCGGGTGGGAGACGGGAGTATCAAGAAATTGCACTCGGTAAATAAGGTACATTTTCAGACTTTATTCACTTGACAAGAAATTCATCAAGGTAAATGTGAAACCCACGTTTTACTGTTCACTTCTACGTGTCTGATCAATCGATGCTTTTCTGCTTCAGCGATCATACATTCGTGGTATAGTTATGAACTGCAAAGTCGACAACAATAGCGTTTTCAAGGAACTCACTCTACTCTTTCTACTCTAGAAATCCCACCTGTGAAACCCCCCCATGCCTTCTGATTTCCAATTGTTAATACCCCACATTCCTTCAGAATTCCAGTTCAAAGACCCCCCCCCCTCCCCTTCTGAAATCCTAAAAGCCGTCCGTGGTATAGGTATGGATATTTTCTGGAATCGCCCATTTCCATTTTGGATTTTATGACAAAAATTGGTTGCATATATTGTTTAACACACAAGATTATTGCCATCATTGACTTCATGACAATAGCTGCAACCAATTCATGTCATAATTCCAAAAGGGCAGTGCACGGGAACTTGGAAATACAGTGTGGGTGTAAATAATACCCAATTTTTTTGTACACTAAGAAATATTCTTCCATGTTTTTAAGTACATTTCTAGTAATCATATCCAGCAATTTAGCATCAATTTATCTCAAGAGTGGAGGTTCCTTATCACCATGTTACCATCAACATTGTTATCATAATCATTAGGTTGTCTGCTTGGTCCATAAAATAGCAAAAGAAAACAAACCAATGAAAAGGACTGGACCAACAATTTCCAAATATATAATAGACCAAAGATGCTACATACTTAGTACCCAAAAAAATATTTCACAATATTATCACAAATTTTCAGTCCAGACAGCAGAACCTGATACTGCTGAGAAGAATAGGGGGGACACAGACATCAAACCAGTGAACCACTTTGGAGGGTACAAGGATTGCACAGAAGAAGTTTTCCGCTTCCTGGTCAATGTAGAAGCCATGGATATGCAGCAACCGTGTTTCCAGAGGCTTATGGCTCACTTACGTCACCAGATACAGTTGATGGCTGAGTCTAGTTCAGAAGTTTCATCTAAAGGCAAGGTGAATGCAGAGAATGGGAAACGCCTTACATCCAAACGAAGCTTCCCAGGCACCACATCATCGTCATCATCTACATCCTCAAGCACAGGAGAGCGGAGTGGAAGCGGTGGAGGAGGAGGAAAGGCTAAAAGAGCTAGACTTCATGGCCATCACAGCAGCAGCAGCAGTGGAAGCAAGGCAACACCTAGCAGAAGCAGTAATGGGAACCTCACCTCTAACAGCAGTGATAATGAGAACAGTTCAGAAAATTCAAGGGAAAACCAAAGTGACTCAGCCATATGTCTGGATGATGATTTGTCAGAGATCCCAGGCAATTCAGGAAAGGAAGCTGAAAATGGCAGTGGGTCAACAGGGAGTAATGGCAGTACAAACAGAAATGGAGATTCAAGCAGTCATCCCACACATCCATTCCCATCCATGCTTTCTCAAGGAAGCAACATTCCACTACGCACGCCTTTTCTGCCACCTCCTTATACCATGCCAACATATGCTCTCCATCCAGCAGGTACTCACTACATTCCAGTTGTTTTGCACCCAAATATTCCACTAGCTGTACCTCAAGCAACAGCATTTAATGGCACTGGGCAAATGCCATTTCCAACTATGCCACCAGGTGCTGGAGTGTTTGGCATGCCACCTCAAGTGCCAAATGGCTTTGGCTTTCCATTTCCATATTTTCATCCAGGTATGCCACCCTATGGGTACCAGACACCTGCTGCCATGGGGTTCCCACTGTTTAATGGATTACGCAAAGATCTTACAGGGCAGGGGACTGCAAACCCTTTCAATGGTGACAGTGGATCTAATGGTGATGACTGTAGCATAGAATCACGCAACTCCTCAGAGAGTATTGCAATTCAAACTGACACTTCATCGGGTAATGAGAGCTCAAATGCCGATGATGGAGGAAGCTGAAGACAATTTCCAGCATCTGTAATATATAGCCCAAAAGATATTTACATAGATATAATTAAAATGAACCTCAATATATTATTGAGGCACTGCCTGAGTGAGAGTAAAGTGAAATATCCAGCAGCTATTACAATTGCTGTACATCTGAAAGACTTGTTTGCTGAAGGTAACATTGTTATCATTTCTGAATACTGTCTGAATACTATTGGCCCTAAAAGCAACTTTGAAAAAATATTTTTTTTTATCATGTCTTTGGAAAAATTCACCTGTTGATTTGTTAAGTTGTCATGATTCCATAAAACATCAATGGCTTCCTCCAGAGAATATTTGTATCCTCCATGGAAGATTTTTTGGGTTTGTATGAGCCCTTGTTTGATCCCTTCCTGCTCCACCCACCTTTCTCTGCATTTTTAGTGATTTTTTATGGAATGGGTATTACTATTCTCTGAACTGCACAATCAAATGTCTATATCATGTTTTTGCATAATGCTGCATGGGTTCTTGTATTAGGTCAGAGTGTAACATAGCTGATCCTGTGCATGCCAGTTAATGACAAGGGTACACATGAGTCTATTGTAGAGATTAATGAACTGGTACAGGTCTGCACTAATCATTTCTTCTCATTTTTGAAATATTTGGCAAAAAATAAAAAAAATAAAGATTAAAAGACAGTGGACCATAATAAATAATAATTGTGAAGTGTGACTATTAGTTAAACCTTTGAGAGGACCTGAAAGGCAATGCTTGGGTCCAAAAAAAAAAACAAACAGAAAAAACAGTGGTGTGTGTACAACCTTACTTGAAGTTATAACTATAACTTACCTTTTTACAGCCATTCTGTGAAAATATCCTTTCATCAGTCTGGTCATTAAGGTTATATTAACTGCTCCGAAAATTATTTTTTTAGCTTTTCTTGCTACTGTTCACTAATTTTGCAAATTTTCTCTTGACAGATGTTACTTAATTCATTAATTTTGTCTAACCACAGAGCACAAAATTTGATCAGCAAAAGTTTACAGTACCCTTAAATATTGTTTATTTTTGGTACTTATGGTACTGAAATATATTTCATCTCCTTGAGTGTTGACAGATGGTACCTGTGGAGGTCAGGGTAGATTATGATATGGCTATAGTGTAAAAGTAGTTATAGTAGTTATATTTATTTGTAGTGGTATTAATGGTGCAATCAAATTGTGTAAGTGATGTAATCACAGACAACTTTGAAACAGTGAGGTTTGAAGAAATATCAGTTAAAAGAATTGTACAGCAGCAAAACCCAACTACAGCTATACAGCAATTTATGGCTCAACAAGAAATGCAGTCTTTTGATGCAGATCGAGCGTGTATTATCAAACTCACAATGCATGCACAAGTTTTCTTTCTATTTTTGTAATGAAAGGAAGTCCCACTATTGCTATTAAAAGGTGCTTGCAAAGTGGACACATTAAGACTGCTGTTCTTAAGGAGGCTTACAGCAGGCTTTTTGGCTTTAGGGCATACCCTTTGAAATCCACATTTGTTAAAGAAGACAGGCTTAAATTTCATTGATGTTAAAACATTTTCTCTACGTATGACCAAAGTTTATTTTGTCATCGCTTTCCAAGCAAGAGCTGTTACCACAGCAATGGTAACACAAGGCTGCTCATTTCAAAAAAGGTTATCTCGAAATCCAGTCAGACACTTCATAACAAAACTTAAAGTGTAAACCACTCAATCCCCACAGCTTATGGACCAAATGGGAAAAAAATGAAAATCTGTGAGAGCATTTTCAAATTTTTAAAGGCTCGTTTTGTTCATTTCTGCAATTTTCTTGAGTTATTTTTTTTACAGAAATATGAAACTTTTACACCATTTTTTTTCTGTTCAAAGAATTATAACCATGATAGAAGACCATTTTCAATTCACACTGAGTGTCCTAGGTGACTGCGATTGTATGATATTCAGGTTACAAAGCTCATCAAGTTTGAATTTATGCAAATTATTTGCATTCAAACTTGAATATAATGCAACCACAGCCACCTAGGATGCTCAATGTGAATTCAAAAAGTGCTGCAAGCCTCCTTAATTAGTAAATATCAGTGATAGTTTGCCATTTAACATACAACAAAATCAACAATTGATAATTTGAAGATAGTCCAGCAGCATTGTTGAGTTTCTTCTTGATTCGTCAACATTAAAAATGAGCTATTTGCCTTTCATTTTTCAACTGACAGTAAGAGTAAAGCAGGAGTTATTATTCTCGTTGTGGGCTCCAAAGTGGAAGGTTTGCACTGAAATTCAAAATTGCAACAATTTCTTACTGCAAACCTGTGTTTAGATGTAATAGATATTATTTTATACCCTGTTCACACCAAAGCTTATTCATAAACATGTTTAAAAGCTGTTTAGTTAAACATGGTTTCAAATTGTCTTCATTTTAAATCATGTGTAGTGATTTTTGGCAACTCAGATTTCATACTGATCAATGCATGCACCGGTAACTTAAAAC
This sequence comes from Galaxea fascicularis, assembly GCA_948470475.1. Taxonomy (NCBI): domain Eukaryota; kingdom Metazoa; phylum Cnidaria; class Anthozoa; order Scleractinia; family Euphylliidae; genus Galaxea; species Galaxea fascicularis. Next base: position 19,688,034 of record OX419336.1, on the reverse strand, counting down.
TTAAGTTAAAGCCAGTCCCGCCTTTTTCTTTGGCTGATATTTTCTGTTAAAGTCGGGTTAATTAAACATGTTTGGTTGGTGTGAATGGGGTATTAATTAAAATAAGCAACAACAAATAAGATTTTTATCAGAACAAGAAGAGAAGTATAATTCTTACACATGTACAACTAAAGTAAGTTGGGAGACTAAATTATTACTACTAAATATAAAATAATAACTGAGCATTGTTTACTTTTTTCTTAAGTATGCCTTAACCTATGGGTACTTGAAACTGTGTGTTACTTCCTTAATAAAATCAAGAGAACAAAAAGGCCATATTTGGTACAAAATTATTATTTCAATTATTTTAAACTGAATGGGTTTAGATTGACTGGCATCCTTTTAAAAGAGGTCATGATGTTGATTTCATGGGCAGATAGCATGGTGAAACAACGTGGGGTTGAAAACTTCTGTCAACAATAATTATTATTTTCTAAAAGTGATACCTTTAAAGTTGTTTATGAAGCATTTCTGGGCTTTGGTCAACCGTTTAACCTTTTTTGGCTGTCTGTTGAAATGGTCATGAACGCTCAAATTTTGCCTTTTACCGTCCATTTACACCATGTTGGTTGTAACCCTTCATGGAAATTTTTCTCATGCAAGGTCAGAAATATTGACACAGCAGGAGTGATAAGGTTGGTCTGAAAAATTTCCACCTTAAAATCTTTTACTTTTTTATACCCCTGCCTCTTTACTTCCCTGTTAACTGCAAAATCTTTGTGGCAGGATTGAGAAGGCCAACACATACAACTGCTTAATGTGCAAGCCACAACAAATATAATTATTCTTATTTTTGTTGTGGGACAAAAGCATTCCTGAGAAACATTTTCAAATTTTTTATTCCATCACTAAATTCTGAAACAATTTGAGTTGACTATCATTTATGCAACATTTTCAGCAGACTATAAGCAATTTCAACACTCGGCAAGGTTACCCTCAGGAAATCAGGTAAAATTCTCCTGCCTGCCTTGGTTTTGCTTTTGTTTATTTTCTCACACCCCAGCTCTCTCAACATAAATACACCAAATCAATTAGCCATAAGTTAATAACATTTATTCAAGACAAACAATTTACAGTTTCATATTGAGATAAATTACTGCCAAGCACATTTTTTAATAAGCTCTTCCAAAGTAGATATTATCCTTTAAAGTATAATACATTTGAAAGTGATCACCCTTTAAACTGGACAGATGGCCAGTCCATGACTATGATTTCAGTTCAAGAGAACTGATTTGGAAGGAATTCCTTTCCTTTTCACGAGGCACTTTTCACCTGTTTTCCTCCTAAATTTGCACTAAACACATAAGACTAAAATTAGATTTCAATTATTGAAATCTAATTTTAGGGTGGCAATGCTTTCCACTTTGTAACAGATTTTTTTTAACGTGGGTTCATCTTGTTTGCATGGTCAATGTACTACTTTGCTGGCATTCTATTCCAGTTTTCAACAGGTTGATTCTTAGGCAGAAGAGGCAGAAAAAGTGTATTTCTTAAACACAGGTGTATCAACAATGCAACTGATGACTGAAGTAAGCAATGACTTCCACTAGATAATAAATGAAACATACAGTTATACTGTACAACTGAAATACATTAATATATGCAACACCCACATCCACTTGTCTGTGTGTGCTTCACAATTCAAATTCAAATGAAAACACTCACATAAGGCATCTCTTGAGAAAGCTCACAGCTAGAAATTGTTTTATCATTAATTTACAGCAGTATCTGAAGTCAATTTGTTTCAAATAGGTAACTAACATTTTCCAGCAACAGAAGAGTAAAGGCATTAATCTGTGCCATGGCATCAAGGGAAGCTGCTTGAGACTTGGACCACATTAGGTTTGGTCCAAACACAATTGCCAGATTCAATGCTGTCATTTTATTCACAGCAGAATGTGCCAACACCTGGAATGAATGACAGTCTATGGTCAGTATTTCTCCAAATCATTCAGTATTTTAATTTGACAGAAGCAAACGGAGTTGATACAAATGGGATGAATATGTGACACTGTATGTAAGGATATACAGGGGTGTGTATTAATAAATTTGCAGGGGGTTTCAAAAAGAGAAAAAGGAGTAGGAGGATATTCAGAAGTACCCGGAGGACTACTGCGCTGTGATAGCAGCACAGTGCGGTGGAGCCAAGGTTTATGCGAAAGTATCCGGTGCAGATGCTTAAACTTGCAACAGGCGCCGGCTTAAATTGATAACCCTGAATTCAGCCAAAATGAAATGGATTTATAATAATAATAAATTCAATTTATACGTGTGACTTTACAAGTTATACATAATTTGATGTTAACTAACTAAATTAAACAAATTGAAAGCTATCTTTGCAAATGCTCAGTTTTGACTGCTGGTAAGATTAAATTGTGTCCACAACATTGTAAAAACGTCAGTCTGTCCTTTGTTTACCAGGCAAAAGCTATTAGAAAGTTTTCCGCCGCTTACAGTTCCAGTTCCTAATTACCTTGGATACTACACACAAGTTATTGAGATATTGAAATGGAAATATTGTTTGAAAAAGTAAATGTATCTATGGGATCAAGATATTTGCCCTGTCAAAAGGCTGCTCCTCAGATCTTCACTCAAGTCAAGTAGTTTGGGCAGTTATTTCTTACAGAATCCAAAATACTATTTACAGACTCATTGATGGCACTCTTCAAGCTACAGTGCTCTAAAAGTGTATTCAGTGTACTCAGGAACAAGCTTAAAGTACCATTTGGTGAGAAAATGTAATTTAATCTTATTTCTTCAAAATTTTATGGTACATGTATTGTTCAGCTGACTACTTCACTGTACAAGACAATTACCATGACAATTAATAGTGAAGGACACATTGAGAGGTCACTTTCTCCAGAAATCTCTCCATATATTAATTATCTGATACTTTATGCAACAAGTAAGCCAAGAAGTACACTGAAACAGTGATAGGTGAATCTGACAGCAATAAGATATCAAAGCAAGAACCCTGTTTTGCAATTCACAAAAAAACAAATTAAACACACAAGGATATAGCTTTGGTTAAGAGGCAACATACCATAACGAAAAAGTCACTGTTTTCAGTTTCATGGAAACTAAGAATTTTTCAGTAATTTGACATAACAGTAGAATAAGTGTTAAATCATACATCAGGAGAGCATAACACGGTCATAGAAATGCAGTATGGAGAAGGTGGAAGATCCAAGAATCACACTGAGACAGACTTCTTAATACAAAGTGTCTTAATGGCCGGCAGCCGGTCAAGGTTGTAAAAACACTAAATGGCCGGCAGTCGGATTTGGGCTCCCTTTCAAAGGCTTTGTTTTCCTTAAACTTGGTACTTCGGGGAGATTTAATGTGTTTTAGGTTAGGGATTAGGGCTAGGAGTCGAGGAATATGGACGTTTGTTATTAGGCTTGAAGATTTTGACCGGCTGCCGGTCATTTAGATGATTTGTACTTTGATAGTTTATGTTAATAAAACTGCATCGCTTTCTTAACGGTTACTTCGATAGTTAAGTCTGTAAATGTCACCTTTTGTTGAATATATCATAAATTCCTCAGTTTTTCTGAATTTGTCAAGGAAATATCGGACTGCCGGCCATTTAGTGTTTTTACAACCTTAACCGGCCGCCGGCCATTTAGACACAGCCTTATTAATATTCTTCATTCCATAAATTTGATAGTTAAGGAATCATTTTATGGTAAAATTGTACAATGTACAAAGCACAGTTGTAGCACAGTCATGTTATGTTAACTGCACATAAGGTCGCCCTTATAAACTTTTCCTATCCAGTCCTCCACCAGTAATCCTTAAATTCTTTGTTGTACTTGAGGTGCTTTCATTGGTTACTTAATAACTTAATAACTTATCATTGACTCGAGAGTATGAGAATAACCCAAGACCTAAGTTAACAAATCGAATGTGGTTTAGCGTTGTCTGTACTCTTATCGACAACGAGTATGTGTCATCACAGTGGTCAAAATGTTGTCGACTCACAACAAATTTTGACCACTGTGATGACGCATACTCGTTGTCGATAAGAGTACAGACAACGCTAAACCACATTCGATTTGTTTTTTACCACAATATCAGCGTCAAAGAAAATGTTTTTTTCAGAGCGTGACCAAGATCGTGACACAAAGAAAGAGCAAGCGTTGTATATAACTTTCTCGCAATCTCATTGGTTTATTCCCCAAAATGAGCGTTTCTGATTGGCTATTACAATTACAACAATAAAAAGCTACCACCAGATCTGAATCCCCGCGAAGCGACCATCAGCAAACTGCAAGTTTCGAACAACTTCAACTATTCAGTTACTTCAAATATTCAAGCAGAATTATAATGAATTTAGGGCAAAACATACACATTGGCATTTGCAATGGTGCAGCCATGGAAGAAGCCATTTGGGAAGGTCAAAGCACGAAATCGAACGAGAAGCTGGCGTCACTGGAACATGAACAACTGCTGAACTCGCTTCTTTACTAACTAGAGCATTTGAGTGGAATTGTCGGAGCAGTTCTTCAACTGTTTTACAGATGGTCTTGAGTTATAACTTGATATCCTTTGCTTGTTAGTGGGGGGGGGACAGGGGGGCGGGAGCCCGGGAGAATAGGGGGCGGGAGGCGGGAGAGGAAAGGGCGGGAAGCGGGAGTTCTAAGAGGGCGGGAAGCGGGAGAGAAATGTGAAACGCTAATTTGTTTAATTCAACAATGTTACAATACTTTCAAAAACAAGAACCCAAAATATATTTGACTTGCATTTAACGTCTTCTCGGTCACTTCTGAGCAAACGAGCAAACAAAAATTTGCGCTTGGGCTGAAAAACAGGCTTACTTCGGGTGAAATAGTAAACCCGTTTACAGTGGTTACGTCAGAGGTCATGAAATGTCAAGCGGCATGAGTGCACATGTGTCGCGTATAAAGCTGTACTAAGCTGTCAAATTGCAAAAAGGTGAGGCGAGCAGCCGCTCTCAAATCAATGTCGTCGAAGACAATTTTATTAGGTGTCAGTATTTTCGGTGCGGCAGTGAAAGGTCAGTACGTGAAAGACTTTCTTGGGAGCTTGCTCCGTACGACCGTGAGTCAGAACGAACCAAAGATTTCACCGCGTGGTCTAGAAATGCCGCAACTGAGCGCTGCTTTAATGAGCGCGCTGGAGAGTGTGGAGTGGTTGGTTTTACGACCCAGTTTTTTGTTTTAGACAAGTCCAAATCGATTCTAACTACCATTTGGAGCAGAAGGAGACCAGTGCGCCCACCTAGGCACATGGAAGACGTCTTTTAGATTTCCCAAACAATAACTAACAATAATGCATATCTGAAATCCGCCTGGGACGTTTGCCTGCAATTCCGTCAAATCCTACTTCCATGATTTAATTGTCTGATCCCAATAAAGCCGGACTGGTTACTGGAAATGCGTATACTTTATAAGAACACTAGACAATTTTGAATTAACTTTTTAGACCGTCGTCACTGAAAACGGATTTCAGAAACAAATCTGAAGAGCCAATGAAAATAGACTGAAATTGTGAAACTCAAAGAAGATAAACAAGTAGGTGAAAACTTCATTCAATCAAAACATATGGCAGTGGTAAACTTTTTAAATTATTTAAAAACAAAGGAAATAAAGTTCTAAAGTGAGGACGTCACAAAAATAAAATTTTTGAAATTATGGAATATGATGCCATATTCTTATAGAGCATCCTGAAAGACGCCCTCGTCCCAAAATTAGCTCCGAATTGCAATTCCCAGTAGAGATATAAGGGATCAATACAAACCCTTCAAAATTTGTTTCAGTTCCTTCAGTTTAGAACTGACTCAAAATTAGAGAGATTTATATGGGGCAGTATCAAATTTTCGGCTGGGAATTACAATTAAGAGCTAATTTTTGGGAAAGACCCTTTTTTAAGGATACTCCATTCGAAAATGGCGCCCAATCCCATAATTTCACAAATTAAATTTTTTGTGACGTCACACTTTAGAACTCTATGCTTGAGAATGGTGACGCTAAATGACTAGGGTGTGTTTCGACTCTGCCAGTTTACAGGGGACGGGAGCAGCACGGAAAAGGGCGGGAGGCGGGAGATAAAGGTACGGGAAGCGGGAGAGCAGGGTACGGGAGGCGGGAGGTTCTGACCCCCCTGTCCCCCCCCCTTGTTAGCATGGCCGGAGATGGACATCATGTGGCGTGAACGAACGAACGTTGGCGTTTGACTATTTGTGAACTCTGCTGCGCCTCGTGAGTCGACAACATTTTGACCTCTGTGATGACGAATATCGTTGTCGATAAGAGTACAGATTTGTTAACTTAGGTCTTAGTTTTTGAGATTCGAAGGGGGTCTTAGTATGGGCGGCCATCACCGCCAAAAATACAAGCATAATAAACGGTTTATAATAAACAGAAACGGTCCAATTGTCCTTTGTTGAACGGTTTATCTTGTGTGCAACTGGTGTATTTAAAATACAAATGGACAAGTCGCCTTTGGAGAAATGAAATACTCAAACAATAAATGGTTTAAGTAATTCAGAAACGGTGCAGCCACCTTTGTTGAACTGATTCAGTAAACACACGAGTGGTGAAGTGTCAATTGAAATGGTTCAACCTTACTTTGCCAAACGGTCCAGCCTACCGTACATTGGTTCAGTGACTTGACACAAACGGTTCAGCATATTGTGAAATGGCTTATTTCATTGGTAAATGGTTCAGCGTAAAGTGCGATGGTTTAGCATCACACCAATCTGTTTACTGCAATGTCAAATGGTTTAGCGTGACGCCAAATGGTCTAGCGTGATCCCGAATGGTTTAGCGTTAAGCTAGCGTTACGACGAACGGCTTAGTGTAAAGCGAAATGGTTTAGTGTTACAGCGATTGGTTTGCGCCAACACCGCCAAAAATACAAAAGTGAAATGGACAAGACAACATTGAAATGGAATAGTCTATGTGGGGTCTTACGTCACAGCACTTGCGTCATTAAGATGAAATTTGGCGCGAAATTTGCTAGAACGAGGTCAGCTAAGCCGCGCCTTGAACGAAGAGATTATTTGGCCTGTTGTTTACTGTACTCAGCCTTATTCGGTTAAGAATTTTTTCTTTATTTTTGCCTATTTTATCTTGCTAGGGAATAATGTTACCCTAATCATTTGGCCGTATATTAGATCAGTAAATCGTATATTTGGATGAAACCCATGTAACCGAGCTGCTGAACGTTAAGTCCTAGTCGGCCTGGAGCTAATTCGCTTCTGAAATAGGATGATGATAACAATTATTAGTAAAAGAAAATGTAAACAGCTTAAAGATATATACTGTAGTCTCAAGTTTGAATTTTAATCTCCAATTCATATGGTTTGTCACTGGTCGGAGCTGTACAGTGTACATTTTGTTTGGTTCATTGTCTTAAAACAAGTAATCGGTTTGTCACGTTTTATCACATTTCCTAGTGCTCCTCACTGTCCAGGCTGCCAATTTGTTGTCACTTAAAGTGACGCATTTTATCTGTATTTTTGTGATTCCTTTGGTTGCAGTTTATTATTTTTATCCTGAGTAAGTAGCGGCTTAACCATGGTGAGCATTTTTTGTTTTAGTACAGCAGTTTTAACGTTAAGAAGCTGAAAAAGAAGGGGAAAAATTGGCAATTTCAGCTCCCCGCATTGACCAAAAGATTGCTATCGCAAATAATAATGACAGAAATGTATTTGTGTCACATCGATGGTGAATAAAATAGACAGGCCAAACGCGACTCCCATTGGTCCTTTGGTGTTATCTTAGACCTTCAAAGTTTGGCTCTTACGAGTATATCTTTTAACGACCTCCCTTTTCTGTAAGAAAGGATGGGGGGAGGGGGTCTTTAAATATCTCTTTAAGCACGGGTTGATTCTTTATAAGGTGCCACTTTGCCATTAGAATGTTCTTAATTAAGATTAGGCACAGAAGGGCGATATTCTGTTACGGTAAAATTCTTTTGTGCGTCTTTTGTTTATCATGTAGTGCCGACGACCTTTCACTAAATTTAACTTCTGAAAGAATTTTCTCCGAAAGGTTATCTGGATAACCCCTCGCTCGTAATTTTCGTTTGAATTGTCTAATGTTCTCTTCAAAAGTGTTCTCTGAAGAGTTAGTTCTAAGACGTCTTAAAGCTTTGCCTTTTAATAATGAAGCCTTTCCTGACGCCCGGAGGGTGACAGGAGGAGAATTCTGTGTACTGGAAAGATTCTGTCCGCTTGAAATATGTTCGCACGTCAAGGATAGATTCCCTCTTGAACCTGTAGCCCTTATAAACATGTGTATCCAGAAAAGTTATTTCTGTATCTGAGATCTCAGCCGTAAATTTTATGGTCGGATGGTGATTGTTAGCTAGTTCTTTGAACAAGTCTATGTCTTCCTTGTCTGTTTTCCATAGGGAAAATATGTCATCAATATATCTTTTCCAGGCGCAGTGATTTTTTAGGGCTTAGTTGGGTGATTTCTGTCTCTACCGCGCTCATGAAGATATTGGCAAAAGCCACTGCCATTTTTGTGCCCATAGCGGTACCGCGTGTCTGGAGGTAGTGTTTCCCATTGAACTGGAATGAGTTTTCTTTTAGATCAGTTGAAGCATTTCTCCAATGAAGTGTGTTGGTATGGGAGAGCTGTTTTTATAGAATGTTTCGTATGCATTGCACACAGTGGTTATCCCTTCCTCCTGTGGAATGTTTGTATATAGGCTTGTTACGTCCATTGAGACTAGGACTGTATTTTCTTCGACCTTTGTTTTTTTCTATGAAGTTAATAAAAATCTGTTGTATCTTTAAGATACGATTGTTGTGGTTTAGCGATAGGCTGAAGGAGATAGCCTACAAAAGATGATATTCGTTCTGTAGGGCCTTCGCAGCCCGAAATTATGGGTCTCCCAACTTGATTAGGTTTGTGAATCTTTGTAAGGGTGTAGAAAACTAGAAAGCGAGGCGGGTTTTGCGTGTTTGACAAACCGATTACTTGTTTTAAGACAATGAACCAAACAAAATGTACACTGTACAGCTCCGACCAGTGACAAACCATATGAATTGGAGATTAAAATTCATACTTGAGACTACAGTATATATCTTTAAGCTATTTACATTTTCTTTTACTAATAATTGTTATCATCATGCTATTTCAGAAGCGAATTAGCTCCAGGCCGACTAGGACTTAACGTTCAGCAGCTCGGTTACATGGGTTTCATCCAAATATACGATTTACTGATCTAATATACGGCCAAATGATTAGGGTAACATTATCATACCTGTCAACCCCCGGAGTTCCAAAATCTGGAGACGTCTCGAAATCCTCGCATTGTAAGAATGCGTTTTACGACAATGTCCGAATACTCTCCGAGAATCACCCGAAGGCTTTCCGAATGTTCCCGATGTAACATCTTGAAAACAACGAAATTAATGAAAAAAAGAATTCGAAAGAAGCCGCGGATTTTCCCGGGAGATTTGGTGCTCTAACCTGGAGATCGGGAGATTTGATGAAAAACTTGGAGACTCCCGGTAAAACCGGGAGAGTTGACAGGTATGCATTATTCCCTAGCAAGATAAAATAGGCAAAAATAAAGAAAAAATTCTTAACCGAATAAGGCTGAGTACAGTAAACAACAGGCCAAATAATCTCTTCGTTCAAGGCGCGGCTTAGCTGACCTCGTTCTAGCAAATTTCGCGCCAAATTTCATCTTAATGACGCAAGTGCTGTGACGTAAGACCCCACATAGACTATTCCATTTCAATGTTGTCTTGTCCATTTCACTTTTGTATTTTTGGCGGTGTTGGCGCAAACCAATCGCTGTAACACTAAACCATTTCGCTTTACACTAAGCCGTTCGTCGTAACGCTAGCTTAACGCTAAACCATTCGGGATCACGCTAGACCATTTGGCGTCACGCTAAACCATTTGACATTGCAGTAAACAGATTGGTGTGATGCTAAACCATCGCACTTTACGCTGAGCCATTTACCGATGAAATAAGCCATTTCACAATATGCTGAACCGTTTGTGTCAAGTCACTGAACCAATGTACGGTAGGCTGGACCGTTTGGCAAAGTAAGGTTGAACCATTTCAATTGACACTTCACCACTCGTGTGTTTACTGAATCAGTTCAACAAAGGTGGCTGCACCGTTTCTGAATTACCTAAACCATTTATTGTTTGAGTATTTCATTTCTCCAAAGGCGACTTGTCCATTTGTATTTTAAATACACCAGTTGCACACAAGATAGACCGTTCAACAAAGGACAATTGGACCGTTTCTGTTTATTATAAACCGTTTATTATGCTTGTATTTTTGGCGGTGATGGCCGCCCATATCTTAGGTCTTAGTTTTTGAGATTCGGAGGGGGTCTTGGGATTATCTAATCCGGAGGTCGTGGGTTCGATTCCCACCGAGGTCATAAGAATTTTTCTTTGCCTCGTGTGGTTCCCTGATACCCTTTACTAGGGCTAACGCCCAGTGGGTTTTTCATGGGTTTCTATTAGCACTTTAATTTACACTTCAGAGTTAATTCCCTGTTCCACCACTTGTATGTGTTTATAGTGCTACGCGGCACAACATATACAGCGGATTCAGGTTGAGCGTTTAATGGCGTCAGTTACCGCGTTCGTTATCACTGTTGATTGGGTTGCGTTGCGAGGCAAATTGTGAGACGTCGCTAGGCGGGGATGATAGCGTTCTGTGAGAGAACTGACAGAACGCTATCATCCCCGCCTAGCAACGTCTGATATATGGTTTGAAACAACTTATCAATGAACCAACTCGAATTACACCTTTGACAAGTACTCTAATTGATTTAATTTTCACTAATCAACCAGACAATGTATATTGTTCTGGAGTCTCTCACATTGCTATTAGTGATCACAGTTTAGTTTATGTTTTCCGTAAGATTTCATTTCCTTCTGCTTCTAATATAAAGGAATCAACTTAATAAGTTATCGACAGTTCAAACATTTCAATAGCGCCAATTTCCGAGCTGATATTTTAGTGCAACCTTGGGGTGACCTTCAGCAATTCCATAACCCTAATGATATGTGGAAGAAGTGGAAAGACTTATTTTTAACTGTCTGCGATAGACATGCTCCATTGAAGATCAAAAGGACGCGTAATACCAAATCTGCATGGATAACTACTATTTTGAAAAAGCAGATGAATTGCAGGGACCGCCTTAAACGTAAAGCCATTAAAACAAACGATCCATCTTTTTGGAACCAATTTAGAACAATGAGAAATCAAGTTAATCGGGACATTCATACTGCCAAACAGGCTTACTATAAAAATGCCTTCAATAATTGCTCTGGAGACCAACGCAAAACATGGAAAACAATTAACGAACTGACTTCACGCAAGTCCAATAAAACCGTAATAAACGAGGTAGACTACAACGGACAAAAATCGGAAAACCAAACTGATGTGGCAGAGATGTTAAACTCGTTTTTTACAGAAAATGGGCCTAACCTTAGCAGTCATGTAACGAAGGTTGAGGATTCCTTCATTCATTTCATTCATTATAAGATTTTCTTAGTGAAACTGAGGAAAATTTCATTTTTGAAAAAAATACAACTGCACAAGTTTTTTCAGTCCTATCAAAACTTTCCCAGACAAAGGCAACCGGATTAGATAACATTTCGGCGAAATTATTGAGGCAATGCCCTGAGTTACTCGCTGTATCTCTTACCGTAATATTCAATCAATCCTTGATAACTGGCATCTTCCCTGATGAATGGAAATCTGCTAGAGTCACTCCATTGTACGAAAACTCTGGGAAACGGAATGAGCCGACAAATTATTGACCAATATCTGTAATCCCAGTCGTAGCCAAAGTTTTTGAGCGAATAATTTATGAACAGGTATACCACTATCTAATTAAGAATAGTATTCTGACATGTCATCAATCCGGCTTCCGTTCTCTACACTCTACGGTTACGACACTTCTTGAGGCAACTGATAGTTGGGGTATGAGTATTGATCGTGGTCTCATCAACGCTGTCGTTTTTTTAGACCTTAAAAAGGCCTTTGATACAGTTGACCACGAAATTTTGTTACGTAAATTGCAATATTATGGGCTACGTCAGTCCAGTTATAAATGGTTTGCCTCTTACTTAGATAACCGCACTCAAATGTGTCAAATTAATTGTCGTAAGTCAACCCCGAAATATTTTAAATGTGGCGTTCCCCTAGGAACAATCCTAGGACCGCTACTTTTTCTGTTGTATATCATTGACTTACCAAATTGCTTACAATTTTCACTACCAAGGATGTGCGCTGATGATACCAGCTTGACGTTTGCTAGTGCCGACGTTCAGGATGTAAATGATTGTCTTAATTATGACCTAAGCAAAGTGTACACTTGGTTATCAGCTAATAAGCTTACCTTAAACCTGACAAAAACCGAGTTTATGCTAATTGCATCCAGACAGAAATTATCGAACATTTCAGATTGTCCTTCTTTAACTATAAATAACATGACCGTGGAGCAGGTATCATCAACAAAATCCCTTGGGGTCTGCATTGATCAAACTTTAAATTGGGAAAGTCATATAGAAAACATCAGCAAAAAGATTGCTTCTGCCATTGGCGCAATAAAGCGCATACGACATCAAATCCCTTTTAATGTTGTAGTCAATGTTTATAATAGCCTTGTTCAGCCTCACTGCGATTATTGTTGTGAGGTGTGGGAAGACTGTAACAAAGGCCTTTCTGATAGACTACAAAAACTTCAAAATCGAGCAGCCCGTATTTTGATGTCTGCTAATTATGACAGTAATTTGAATGATTTGTTCCGGGCACTACGGTGGCGAAAACTCTGTCATCAAAGATTAGAAAAGAAATCTATTATGTTGTACAAAATCTTACATGACATGACACCTGAATATTTAAGATCGGGTTTTGTTTTTCGCAATAGTGTGAATTAATATCATTTGAGGAATACTGAAAACGCAGTGGCCCTTCCAAAACCCCGCACTGATTATCTAAAGAGAAGTTTTTCGTATAGTGGAGCTCAGTTGTGGAACAGTTTACCCTTGGAATTAAGACAAGCGACTTCCTTGAGAGATTTTAAGAATGAATTGAGTCGCCACAGTTTTGAGTAAGTTTTAAGTAGTTAAATAAGATTTTAAACACGGTCTCCAAGAAAAGCAGCCTTGATTATTATTTTTTTACTATTTTTGTTTTTTTATTCTCTGGTGATTGTAATTAAGTAGATAGTGAGTTAGTAGTAACAATTAATTAAGCTGATGGAACTACCGTGTATAAATAAAGTTATCCTTCCTTCCTTAAACGCTCATTTTTGGGGAATAAACCAATCAGATTGCGAGAAAGTTATAGACAACGCTTGCTCTTTCTTTGTGTCACGATCTTGGTCACGCTCTGAAAAAAACATTTTCTTTGACGTTGATATTGTGGTAAAAAACAAATCGAATGTGGTTTAGCGTTGTCTGTACTCTTATCGATAACGAGTATGCGTCATCACACTAGGTCTTAGTTTTTGGATTCGGAGGGGGTCTTAGATCTTAGTTTTTGAGATTCTGAGGGGGTCTTAGGTCTTAGTTTTTGAGATTCGAAGGGGGTCTTAGATGTTAGTTTTTAAGATTTGGAGGGGGTCTTAGGTCTTAGTTTTGGAGATTCGAAGGGGGTCTTAGGTCTTAGTTTTTGAGATTCGGAGGGGGTCTTAGGTCTTGATTTTGGAGATTTGAAGGGGGTCTTAGGTCTTAGTTTTTGAGACACCCGATTGTGAAGAACTTATTTAGCTGGCGCTTGGTTCTCAATATTTTTTACCCATGTATAAGTCGAGGGCGAATTTTTGGAGCATTTTTTAGGTTGTAAGAGGTCGGCTTATACACGGGTAAATACGGTAACTCTAGGTAAATATTCTGCAATTATTATTCTGTCATCATGATAAACTAATCATCCAACCATGAAACTGTACAACCAAAATTACCATCATGAAAATGGCCAAATGAAATAAAACAAATTTCATCAAGATACTACAAAAGGCTAACAAAAGATAACGAAGAGGATGAACAGAACAGATAGCAAAGAGAATGAAATCAGCCTCTCACATACAACTCTGAAATTGTCAATTAATTTTGTTGATTTTCCAAGTTAAATATCAATCTGTTCTCCTTGCTCACACATGTGCCCAATTCCTTCCTTTCCTTCCTCAATCTAGCAGGCTAGCTACAGAATCACAGACCTTCCTAAATCTGCTTATCTGTAAGGTAAGTGAAACAGAGTACCACAGACTCTTGCTAATAAAATGAGAAATTATAGTGCTAAATGAAGAATCAACAGCTAACATTCTCCGAAATAGCACTCATCACAGTGCGCTCTGTGATAACAACAGCCATCAAAATAATGTTAAACAATACTCTTATATTATTATTGTTTCTACTTGAGAAACTCCTCTACTATATCCTTACCTCATTCAAGAACTCCATCAGGAATTTCAGCAGAACAAAATTCTCTATGGGAAGATCATTGTGTAAAACATGCCATACTACTTTCAGCTTTGCTGTCACATCAGGAATGGCTAGAATCAAGAAACATTCACTTCAGACTCTGAACATCACAATCTTTTTAAATAACTTTGTTTGTTTAAAGAATATTATTTACAAGTACCATAAAAAGTAGATTAAAATTCAGGAACTGAAATTGCAGTGTAAACCATCTTGCCCAATATCATGGTCGTGGGTCTCAAGACAGTCCAGCTGACCAATGAAATTACTGTGACTGACGACCCAACAACATTGGCCACCTGTAACAATTAACATCATGATTTGTTAACCATAGAGGTCTATCGGTAGCGGCTCAATAACATCCTCATATGACATAGTGCAACTCTACTGTTCAAGTACTAACTATTCATAACAGTGAGGATCACTTATTTACATGCTCACTGTCCAAGAACAATTTTTTGTTGTTTGTTAGGACTTGACCCACAACCAGGCACTTACTGGCAAGGGGTTAAACATGTTACCTCGAGAGCATTAATTTTATAACATTTTGCAAAATAGACCAGTGGAGCAATGTCTAAGGTGGACAAACTCCAACTTGTTATGTCACCTCACCTGTACTGGTGATAATTGTGTCATACAGTTTGAACGTCATGATAGGTTCAGGAAGCTCTCTCAGGAATTTCTTGATAATGACTGCTGCACAGTGAATGTCCCCTGGGTTGCTGTAGGTGATGGCACAACCTGATAAAATAACAGGTGTACTCTAACATACAAGTCTGTATTGAAATGGAGTTGATGCTAATGTGACATGGAGTGATTGAAAGGTAGTATTTTATAGCATCAGGTTAGGAGGAAAGGGGGGGGGGGGGGGACATAAAACAAATAAATGTACAAGCTTATTGTTACGATATTCACCAGTTTTGATCAATTGATTTCTACTAGAGATGTAAGGTTCAGCTGAATTAGAATAAACACGCGTTCTTCACTTATGAAACTGAACTGGCAGGAGGCAAACTAGAGTCGGCTATTTACAAGTGTGGCCAAGCCAGAGTGGGACTTGAACTTGATCGAGGCCTCTGCATTTGCAAGTCCAGCATTCTTTAACCCATTGGCATCTGGAACTTTCACCGAAAATCAGGTTTTCAAGCTAGTCAAGTCATTTTCTTGCCACTATCTGGCAATTAGGAGCTAGAACTCACCACAAAACCGTTGACAGGTCGTGCACTAAGCGGCCTTCTGCTCCAGATGCAAAACATTAGCTTTCAGAGTACGGGCATGCGCAGAAAGCAAAATTTTGGGGTTGAAAAGTGGCACAGCAGTCTTGACTTTTGCTTTTCGCTTTCTCTTCTTCCCTCTTTTCCCGTTCTTTTTACCTCATTTTTTTGGGGGGCTTTTGCTGTGTATTGAATGGGCTTTGTTTTGGTGGGAAAAGGTTCTGGAAAAGCATTTAGGATCCTAGGATTTGATGAAAGGAAAGGAAAGTGGGTGGTGGGGGCAGATTTTTATAGGAATTTTTGCGTTCATGTGGCTTGGTTTTTTGCCTTTTTGTTTGGCCCCCCCTTGACTGAATCATGCTCAATCTGGTATGGTTTCAAAGATCTCGCTATGATAAACACGTTAGTCAACAAAACTACGCTTGACCGTTCAAACTGATGACGTGACAGGTGGCAGAAGGGACGTCGGTCTGCCAGGGCGCATGGGGGCGCATTGGACTTAAATGGGTTAATACTGTTCAGCCATGCTGCCTGCCTACAGTACAGGTATTGAATGTATACCTATACAGTACTTCTAATGAATGT
The DNA here is from genome assembly GCA_948470475.1 of Galaxea fascicularis. NCBI lineage: Eukaryota > Metazoa > Cnidaria > Anthozoa > Scleractinia > Euphylliidae > Galaxea > Galaxea fascicularis. Next base: position 19,671,752 of record OX419336.1, on the reverse strand, counting down.
GACATAACAGTACTGATGTTTGTTGAAGTCGCACAGGTTTTCTTTTCATTTCCTCTTGGGAAATATCCGTGTAAGTGCATGGCACTTCAATTGCTACCTTAGAGAGACATATTCATGGACATATTTTAACAGTAACAAAGTGTTTCTTACTCGATCAGCCTATTACTTTGCAGACAACAATGCTGTTACCTTCTCTTTCCTTTTTATTAAAAAAATCAAGCTGGCCAAAAATTGAAAAACGAAATAAGCGCCCACATCTTGCCTTAGAAAATTACTAAGCACTAATTCGAGCATTTGCGGTATGTCATTTATCACTTGAATAAATACTACTTCTACAACTACTTACCCTCATTAAACATTCTACAGAACGCCTTCACATCTTTCATGTTCGCCGATCTTCGGAAAATCCCTTCAACCTCCAAAGCTGCAAATATTGAAATTAACAAGTCCTCAGGTTTTAAGGTAAAGGGGTACACTTGGTGACAAAAGAAAACAAACATTAAAAGTAACAGTCATAAATTAACCATCAAACCAAAAACAGCATTAATTCAAAACCTGATGATAACTAAAGCTCAGTGACAGACTGTTGGAAATAAGTGGCCTGGCAAATTCACATCACAAGCTTGCTAGCCAATTCCTAACGTCAATGTAACATTGCCAGTCAAGAATGTTTCATGTACACTTTTGAGAGAAACCATCCTCTAGATCTGTTAATCACTACAGAACTGTACTGCTCATTGAAATATTTTATACTACTGCATGCAAAGACCCCCTTACCAGATTCTCGTAAAAACTTCACTGATGTTGACACCACAGGTGGAATGCACTCACCATCATTCTTTTCCCTCATCCTGAAAACAGAAAGCAAGCCTCATCACTCTGATTAAGAAACTCAGTCTTCTTTCAACACTTCCAGTAAGTTACATATTTATCCCGCAATCTAGGTTTTTTTTTTTATCAATCTCAACCTTGATTGATGCTGGGGCAGATCAAATCCCTCATTTCAAATCATCACTAGAGTCCATGGTGTTCTTAAGTCTGTCTGGAAAGGGGACAAGAATAAGCCCAAGCAGGTATAGAGAGAACTAAACTTCACAGCCAAATCATCATTTATTATGCCCTATTTGCATCAAAACCTTCAATAGTCATCACTGGACCAAAGCTGGACACAAAACAAATAAAATAACGAGATTATGACTAATAAACGGTCAGTTGATAAAATTTAATTTTAAAAAAATCTAATGAATTCAAGACAGTTTTTGTGGCCTTGATACTTAGCCCTACATGTCCTAGTACTAGAAAATCTGAACCCAAGAAAGAGGCAAAAATTCATCTGAACAAATTTATGTGCATCAATTTACTGCTTATGACATGATCTTCAGTACTTGAATTTATAAGTTGCCCAAGTGTGTAATTACAGGCCATTACAAACAAGACTTCATCTCTCAAACAGTGAACAATCCCTCTCTTAATAATACCAAAATAGTTAAAACAGTGGGTGCAAAAGATCTAACAAATAATGCTGTTCAAGGACAGATTTATGACTAATCAGCCAATAAAACTTGAGGAAGTCACATAAGTGATTTGAATCTGGAGTCAAATCATAACTAAGTGAAGCACAATAGTCTGACTCTGGGTGAGTAACAGTCGTCCAGAGAAGGCCTGTTTGAGGTGACTTTAATTGAGGTTTCAACAACCTGAGCAGAAGTCATCAGGATCACAATAAAGTTTAACTGATGGACAACCAAAAACATGATGAATTGGTTGACCAATCCGATGAATGACCACAGTTTTGCACAAACTACTGATGTTACACAAAATAATCACTTTCAAGACTATGATGGTGACTTCTGTTCAGGTTGTCAAGATGTTAGTTAATGCCACCTGAAACAGTACACACACTGGGGCTTCACTTCGTTATGAATAAGTCAGATGAGGAATTAGAATTCTTCCACATGATAATTATCCTCTATTTAAACCACTTTAGTGTTAATGGCTACTTTAACAACTCATACCATGACAACGACACCCCAAACTGCTGGGTGTTTGGGATTTCAGCAGGTGTTGCATAAAACACTGATGGTGCTTTGGGTGCAGTACCCTTAATTTGACTGGAGATCTCCACATCATGTCTGAATAAATTAAACAATAATAACAAAATAAATCAATTTCAGTTGCTAACAACTACACCAGTAAATTATAAATGATTACATGACTTTCTGTACCCACAGACTACAGACTATAAATATTATACAGTGTGTAATTACTGGTATGTACAACAAATCATTATTTACAAGTGTCCTAAATAATTATTAATGTATGTTACAATGGAGAGCTGTGGTAGACTCAACATGAAAACAGTCAAAAAGACAAAGCCCAGTAAATTGGATCTTGCATAATTGAATTTTACTTACTCCATAACTTGCTTAGGAATGTCAATCTGATCAAGATGAACATGTTCGGCCAGATCAGTCAGTCGATTTATGTAAAACAGCTTCCTTGAAAATTTGGGACTGAAACAACGAAATTATAACTGGTTGAAATACTAAATATCTGGTTCTAGAAATAATTACATAAAAATTAGCATGACAGGGAACCAGATTGAATTGTGCACAGACAATGCTAATCATATCAGGTCTCAATCTGGGTTCTTTGCTGTAACTGTAGTCAGATTATCAGCACAAGGGGGAAAAGTGGTTTTTAACATCTCAGAGCCCACTGAAAACAATTCAATCAGTAAAAATTCAAATGTAAGCTCCATTTTCGAGTGGGATTATTTACATTTGTGCACAAAATGTCCGCAATTTGTGATAGGTGCCCTAGGAGGGGAATCATGCTGCATGGTAATTACATTTCTGGTCCTAAAATAGGTCTTACATAGTTCACAGTTTTCATTGCAGTATTCCAGATAACTAATGAAAAAGTGGTCTTTAGGGAGTCAATACGTGTGGCTTTCGAACACTTCTTAACTTTATTAGCCTAGCTGTCTCTGGTTTTTAACTGGCCTGAGACACCGCTGTCATCTGGAACATTGATTACAGATCACTTTATAAGTTACAATACTTATAATTCACCTTAGCACTTTGGCCAATGTAGCCCATATTAGTTTAATGGTACTTGAAGGGTGTACTACAAACAGAGCCTTGATGTTCTTTCGGTACCTAAAGGATTTAACAATGATAATTTCTTCCGAGTTAAAAAATATTAATATGACTTACAAAATAAGAGTAGCGATAAAATAGAAGTTAATGATAATTTTGCCAACATAGACTTTACCAATAGAAATTTCTTACCAACTTAAACCAGATGTTCACTTGCATTCCATTTAGACTGGTCTACATCTAGTAGTACTAACTACTACTAAGTCTAATACCAGTAATAATAATGGTAATAATAATAACATAAAATTTATAAGGCACAAATATCTACATGGATATATTCAAATGCACCATATACATGTAGAGTGTTTCTTATAATTAATATAAAATAATAATAATAACAATAATTATTACCGGTATTATTAATAATAATGATGGTGATGATGAAAAACTTAACCTGATCTTAACCTAACTAAGTTGAACTTAAAATAATTATTATCAGCTTGACATAACCAAAGTCTTAGCCTTTGTCTTAAAACACAACTGATTGTGACTCTCTTATCTCTCTAGCTAAACCATTCTATAACTTCGGAGCAGCACAAATAAATGCACGATCACCAAGAGGCTACCTTAGATTTAACTGGACGTCAACTATAAAGTAAAGTGAAATCACTAGTAAGAATTTCTTAGGTGATATCTAGACTCAGGTTTACGTATAATCAAAGAGGTCAAATGAGGTGCTTGACCCTTCAAAACTTAAAAAACAATCAACAAAATTTTAAATTCCATTCTAAATATATTTTACTGGTAACAGGCAACCATTGGAAGTCCATCAATAAAAGAGTTATATGGCAATATTTACTTTTGTTGCATATTAGCCTAGCATCCATATTCTGTACATACAGTAGTTCTTTTATTTGATATTCCAGGAAGCCATATAATAGACTAATGCAGTAATCGATAAATTATTCCCATTATAATAAAGCCCTGAACTTAAGTCATAGTATTTTCTTCAGAGAGATATTTCTGTATTCCTCTCATGTTGCACAGTCAGACAGGAAATTCAGAGTTGCATGTTTTTGTAGCATAAGTTGCCATCGTAAGCTTGGAATCAAGTTCCTTGCAGTAACCAAACGAGTGATGATTGATTTCCTATCCTTCTCCTCCTCACTCACCATCATCATCATTATCATTATCCTTGTCATCGCCACAATGCACCGACACTGTTATTGCCAATCATATTTCAAAAAACATTTAGCTCAAAAAATTTTATAACTTTAGTAATACCACCAGACAGTAGACTTTTGTTCAAGCTGAGATAAACCAAGAGTAAGAATTTGAAATATGTTAATTAACACTGCTTTCTGTTGGGATTGAATAACCCTATTTTGAATATTAATTTTTTCATAGCCTGAGTGAAATTTCAACAGTAATTTTATTGGTTCAAAAACTTTCAAACTGTTGCCAGTGATTTATATATTAATTTGATCTACCCTTCACTGATTATTGCGAGGAACTACCAGTGAGGTAAATTAATCATGATATTGAAATCAAATAACTCTCAAACCAAAACAGGAATTTAATAGTCACCGCTATTCAGAAACAGAACTGATACACTGTACATATGAATTAAATGTCTCTCATGAATGACCTGATAACATCTTACTTTCTCTCCAGTTCACGATATAGTTGAATGACTTTAGACATTGCTGGCTTGTTCTTGCTGCTCAGACCAAAGTGAAAGTACACAATAGTGTAATCGTTCTCAACATACTGATCCAGTGTGCACAACAGGTACCTAAAGCAAGATTCCACTTTACCATGTGTCTGTTCAATAATAGATTACAGATAACTTCAAAATGTGGTCTTTATTTATTTTATACACTAATAAGAGACTCACAGATGATGCTCTTGAACTGTGATGGTTTCAAGTTTTTTTTTCCAATATGCATTTGGCATTTCATTTGAGTCATGCTTGTCAACAGTTCTAAGTTGACCAACATGAAGTCCCTCCAATCCCAGTATTAAAAACAAGAAGAAAAAGATTTTCAATGATGTCCTGTGTGCCCCTATTCCCTAATCCTCCAATAGATAATAACCAAATTCCTGCTATGACTAACTAATCTGAGGTTCCATTAAATTCATCAGCCTCCTTCCATCTTGTGAGATGATGGGTTGCACCTTGTTGTAGAACAGCATCGGTGGTGACTGTGCATCTGTTGTGGCATAATTATCTTACATGTAAGTGGAAGCCAGATTTTGGTTTGAACTTGAATTTCTTCCTTGAAATGACACCTATTAAACTAAACTTACTGTTCTTACCTAAATAGCTGTGTATGGTCAATGGAATGTACTGGTGGCATTCTGCATGCAGAAAAAACAATCACAGGCCTACCACTCTTATCATCACCTGGGAAACAACATGCAGTCATATGTCAAATCCACAACATCAGATCTAAACTGTGTGACATGTTGTACACTACATACTTTATGAAAAGAGGCAATGACTGTATGCAAACCTTAGAAATGATATCAACACATGAAAGACAGTTTTGTGCTTTTGTTAATAAATGAATTGGGTTTGTGCTGTTGTAATGATAGGATGACTGGTTCAGAAGTGTTGTGTATTCAATACTCTCAATCATTTTGTCTTAACACAAACGAGAAAATTAGGCCAACCACTTTTAAAATGTCAGTGACCTAAACCAGATATTGAGCAAACAGCAATCTCGACCAAGTACATGTTACAGTGTCAAATGACAGTTAATTGGCAGTGCAGTGCAATACATTTAGAAAACAGTCCTAAGAAAATATGTGCGCTGATTGGTTAGAAATCCTGTTTCTATAACTCAATAGCAACACAGACTAGCACGAGCTGTTGAGGTAATGATGATGTGAGCGAAGATAATTTACGTTTTGATAATCAAAGTTAACAAGTTGTTTTCTTCCTTTTTTTTTGTTGCAGTGTTTTCTACAGTTGTAAAAGAAATAGAAAACATGTTCTCCATGTTTCTATCGAGTTATAGAAACACTCATGAAGGTTTGGGAGCACTTGAAAAAGCTGTGGAAACACTTGCCTGTGGCTTGTGTTCTCACAGCATTTCTCATTCTCCCAAACTTCCACTTGTGTAACTCAATAGAAACACAGTACATGTTTTCTCTTTCTTAAGTAACAATAATTGAATAAATAGGGGTATAGTTATATTCAAGTTTTAACCCTTTTAACCCTAATATCAACATGTATATTCTCCACACTGTTCTCTATACATTTTCTACAGTAATGATGAGGAGAATTTGTTAATCAATCAAGACCTTTGTTACTTGTTGATCACTTCCCTTTTTCTCACAACCTTTGTTTAATTGAGTATTGTTAGTACAAGGAGAAATTCAACATTGGTGACTCACTCTTAGGAATTAAAGGGTTTAAGTCCCATGTTATGAAATCATGTGACCTTGTTTGTGGTTGCTTGTGTTGTTTACCGTATTTTTCTATGCTTCAGTTTGCTATAAATTCCAAACCCACATGAAACAATCTCCACCAATTATTTGTATCAGAGATGCTCGATTTTTTGCAGTAAGGTTCTACCAGATGTGCTCCACAATATGAGCTAACAAGTTTTGTTACCATGGCAACACACTGGGTTCCAGACCTCCCTAATATTAATGGCTTTGCTGGCCACCTTTGGCATTCTATTTTGATAATTGCCAATTGTGCCTCATCTGCATCATCCAGCAAGCATATAAATACATGTATGTTAGGTTGAGTTTGTGGTCTTGTTAACTTTTTTCAAGCTGAAAATAACTAAAATATTGAAATTAGGTAGGATGGGACTAGAGAAGAGTGAGTTGTCATGGGAACCAAATTTTTTATAGCCATAGATGTGTTGCCTGTAGAGCTATTAGCCTACCAAGTTTCAATGGTCTCTGTTTCAAACTGACCGAGATAGCTTTATTTATATACTTGATGTAGTAATTGGGTTGAGTGTATGATGTCATCAATCCTCTCATTTGCATATTTTATACATTATTCAAATTCAAACATCTCCGGAACCAATGCAGATATTTGAAAACAGTAATTGGCATTTTAAATCTTTCCTGGAATTCAATGTGATTAAACCTAAAAATTCAAGGGGTAAAAATTTGATCATAGTAGCACTTTAATATGTATAAGGCTTTCAATAGAAGCTGACTACCATTGGAGCTCCAGTGGCTGTGAATCACCGAGTGACTACTTGGCCATGTTACTCAACAAACACTATAACTCTTAAAATGGCTGCTTTGATTACCACAGCCAGCTACTATCACAGAGGAATACACCTGCCACAAATGTTATTGAAAGCCCTGTTAATAACAGCTCCCGTACGAAAATCTATGGCCCTAATGAACCAAAATAGGGCCCAATTAAGGCCTTAAATCTGCACAGAGAGCCAAAGGGCGACCAAAGATGAACCAAACAGCCCGAACCAAAGAAATTTAGGTTGAATTTTAGATCGTGAACCTCAAAGGGTAAAGCCAAAAACAAACCCAATTTTTTGAGGTCGTTAATTTGGTCGACTTAATGAGCCTTATACGAAGCAAAAATTATTTGACTGCAATTTAGGCTGACTGTTTTTGTGATCGCTGAAGTATCCGAGGCCTTCATCGTACAAGCTATTAGCAAACGTTACGAAACAATGCTGTGCAGTGTTAACGCCGAGGGCTCTTTGTGACCAAAATAGAATAAAGAAGCACCGGATGTTGTCGAAACAAAGCAAATGCAAAGGTAAAATTTTGCTTTTTTACACATACCGGTAAACTTCTATTTAAAATATCATGTTCACTTCACTTTAACAATTGGTACCTGATCACTTAGAGCCGAATGAAGCCACTCACTAGACAGCTTACCCAAGGACAATATTAAGTTCATGTTGTCTGGGGTCTGTGGACTATTGAACGTAGAACGTGGACGCCTTTACCATTGTCTTATGATCTTTTGTTCGAGCGCCTTAATGGAATTATTTATATTGAAACCAAAAATTTCGAAAACATCGTTTAACCAGTCGGCAAGGCATCACTTCAACCATTGTTTCATCTTCTTCATCTTCCATGATGTCATCCCTTAAATCTGCGAGTCTAGTTCGCTTATTTGGTGAAATTCGCGGCTGATCTTCAGCAGGCTCGGGATTCGTTGTCTGATCGGCACGCTTTGCAATGGTGTTTCGTCTTCAGTCGTTAGTGAGCATGAGAATGACGAAGCGAACTGACTTTCTTGGCAGGCGTTCGTCAAATCAGCAAAAATGGGAATAATAACTGAGCTAAATTCTTCTTGATCTTGGTCATTACACGTTTGCACTTCGCCGGTGTTGTCATTATCGGTCATTTCTAAGATTGAAGAAGAAAACTTCAGGCAGCTGGTTACTGAGAAATGTCTTACTCAATTTGAAAACAGTCATGAAAGAACAAAGAAGTGCTTGTTCTAACGTCAAAAGATTGCGTGCTTAAGTGGCCTTAATTGTCAAACCTGTTGACAGATACATTCAGAGTTATACTTTAATTTGAGAAGTTTCATTAATGGTTAGATCTGTTTTACTGGGTCTTTTGGATTTGTATTTCAATATATTTGTTGAGGGGCTTGGTAACTTAATGGTCAGTTAGTAGACATACTGAAACATATCTAGACGGAGCCTCTTCATTTTAAAAGAGTGAGCAATGATATGTCGTGCTCGGCAGTGTAATGTGATCGCAGTAATGTGACCGACTATGACATATTTGAAGCACACGAGCCACTGACATGCATGCAACACAATCACCAAATCTTTAACGCATTCTATTCGTTCCTTAAAAAATTGGCTGTCATTTCCATTCAGTTAACCGGCAACACTATCAAGGAAACGGCTTGTGGCATCGTGTGCGGACAGTATTTCCCTTGTAAATACACTCCGTCGTCTCTGTAATTCTCGTGGTCAAGAGCAGGGGGTTTGGTCGATCAACCAAACATGGATTTTTATAGCTGTTTGTATTTTAATTCTGACCAAAGTGTAAGTGTGGTCATTATAATAATACCCAAGAGCTGATGTGTGCTTCGCGGACCTTTTGAAGCGGGCAATGAAGCAGAAGTGAAATGGCGATGTTATGGGGAGAAGCAACGATTCATTGGAATCATCTTGAAGACTGCAAAGAAAGGTATGTGTTCCAAGCTTATATTTAAAATGCTTTTGCCTACAGTTTTGTACACTTAGTTATATGTGCTTATTTTAAGTTAAGTTTTGGCGCCTTAAGTGACTAACAGCATTTTTAGAACTGTCATGCACCGTGTTTATCATAGTAAAGCTATTTATTTATGTGCAGAAACTACTGTGACTGGGTGCCAAAGCTAACGAATCATGTAACGAAACAGTTACTATGTATTGCTGATATTTATGAGCTGAAACTTCTACAAATTATGACAAAAGAAATGAACCTGTAACCTTAGCCTGAATTGTGGACGTTAGTCATTACGTGCTCCCACAGTTATAACCGTAATTCGAAACTAAAGAATGATATGAGAGCATGTCCCGTTGTTTTTCACTGTTTATTATATCGCTGTCGCATTTTGGCAGCGTAATCACGTCACTTGTGGCTTTTTAAAAATCCCCAAGTCACTAGTTTTCATGGCCGTGTCACATGTCACTTTTAGCCCTTGGAAGGCCTCAAACATTCACTGTAACATCAGGTTGCATCACGAGCTAAAACTGTTAATTGAGCAATCCGGCTACTTCAATTACAAGCCTTTAAACGTGCTCTTTCTAGTAGTATCTAATACTGCTACTCCACAGTTTTATAGAAAGAAATTGAGAAATCGCGATGACTGAGATTGTATTACATTTTCAGAACTCGTTATTTCAATTCAAATGGTCGGCTTACGTTTTGAAATTTCTACTTTGCAGACTATATCCCGGCATTCTGCGTTCAGAATGACAAAGACCCACCAAGTGAAAAGGAGATTAATCAAGCCTTTTATTAAAACGCAGCAAGTGACCTACGCCCGGACGAAACTGAACGTCTTGCTCAAAGCCAGTGGTGTCAGGGGTAACTAGTTGATCGACTACATATTGCGGCCAATTATAAATGTGGACAAAACATCAGTCATTTTGTAAGCCTTTACAAGAACATTAATAGATAAGCCACGAGAAGTACAAAAGTATTATAACTTTTAGTGAATGATAGTTTACGCAATTAGCTTTGTAACAGCCGGTGTATAAAAATTACTGCCCAAATATTATATATTGTGATCATTGACCCTGTCGGAACATGGTACATTACGTTAAATGGTACATGTAGCTGAGATCCGCTGAAAAAGTTACCAACATTGAGGGAATGAAAGGTACGTTTGTGTAATTTAATTTTTTAAATCCATTTGTTCAGACTCTTTTTTATCAACTGGACAAAGAAAGTTGTTGCTGCATTGGCAGTATGCCAGGAGTTCTTTTCCCGGTCTTTTTTTATTAGAATAATGTATGTATTTACGTCAGGTCTGAAATTTCCAGTGAACCTGAAATAAAATGCGTTGTTTACAAACGCAAGTGAGGTGAAGCGGTCTATTTTTAGATTGATAATTCACTTTTTGTCTTTATACGTAACTCGTTTTACATTTCAAACATGCACGGCACACGAAAACCGATATCTCATTCGTCACGCCTGGTTCCCGTGTTACCGGTCAGCCACATTCACAGCGTAATTTTGGTTCAGTTTTAGGCCTTGTTTAGCTCCATCGGATTTCTGTTCCATTTTTGGCTCTATTTATGCTGAAAATGAGGCTCAGGAATTTACGTTTTAGTGAGGTTAGTTTTGGTTCATTTTTGGTTGTAATTTTTATGGCCCAACTTTGGTTCGTTGCGGCCCAATTTTGGCTGAAAAATTAAGGCCCGATTTTGCCTCATTTCACAGTGTTAATTTTTGTACAGGAGCCCTGATTGTTGAGGGAAAACTTTTACTAAGTTCCTTTAAAGGAATAGCATCACAGCTGTACATGTGCGATAATGCTCTTGAATGAGCAACTGATTTTTCATCTGTCTGCCATCTTAAATTTGGTCTGTATGATTGATCTTGGTATTCCTCAGTATTCTTCATATTTTGTTTGTTCCATACTTAACACTTAATGACTGGTCCAGAGGGGAACAGTGAATTTTGTTTCCTGAGATTTGAGGGAAACAAAATTTACTGTTCCCCTAGTGACAAGTCATTAAGTGATTTGTCGTAAACACATAGCAGAACAAATCAAACTGGCCAGTGGAAAACAGAAACAAAAGCAAATAATTTATTTTGAAAAACGCACAGAGATTCCAGCAACAACATCAGGCCAACTTCTCGGGTAACAGTGAACTGTTTCCCATTTGATGTCATAGTTTTCGCAATGTTGCCCACTCGTGGCATTTGGCAGTAAACAGTTTCATTGTCAGATGTTATGTGACCATGAACTTAAGCCAATGAATGTTTTTGCATGGTATTCCTTGTAATGGACACTGAAGTCAGTATAGATTCTGCAAAGGAGACTGACGGCAGTTAACTTCTTTGGGAATTCATAGGTTGGAGGTGACAAATTTGTGTTTGTGATTGCACATACATATTTAAATTAATTATTGGAAAGTCAAGTTCAGTCTCCATCCACAAACAGGACAAGTGAAACTAATCGTGGTTGCCCTTGCAAGGGCTAAGGAGTTCATTGTGGCACTGCAGGATGCAAACAAACCAACAAATGGCTCTGACTTGGCATGAGCAATGCAAATATAAAAAAAGCAAATTAACCTGGCTTAGTTAAACAATGCACTTTGAGACAGAACTGAGCAAGGATGGTGTATGGTAATAGAGGGAATAATTGAAATTGAAATCTCCCTCTACTGTACATGAGCAAGATCTGTGACACTGTTCCTCTAAAACACCAAACATTTGTCTCCACCCTCCTCACACCACTAGTTCACTGTCATTTAATTTTAAACAATTATTGGATGAGATATTGTGACATCCAAAAAAATCAAGACCTTGATTATTCTGGATATCACAAAAATGGTTTTATTATACATTGAACAGAAACAATTGTCATGACAGTAAACATTCACTTGTTAACCTAAGGCCACTGGTTCACTAAGCCCTTATAAGTTGAAGATGTCTCCCAAGTACATTGTATTGTTTTCCCACATAATCCCATTGTTTTGATATGCTATAAAACAATACCTAGGACACATCTTAACTTAACAGGGCTTCGTGAATCTGGCCCCTGGACGTCATTGTGCTTCTTCACTGCTCGACATGATTATCCTAAGAAATCATGCCCTGCAGTCATACATGTACATGACATGATAACTAGTGACCTTGAGCGTCCTTGACATGATTATTGTATAATCTGCAGCTAGATGCTGTCACAGGGGCTGATTCTGAAAATTCACTGTACGCTTTCAGCCAATCAAAAAAGAGATAGCAAGCTCAATGTATAATAAAGACTATCATTATGGGAATTAATGGTTACCTGCTACTGAAAGTATGTGATGTTGAGCAATGTCACGAAAGTTGTCATCCAATCTATTCAGGCCCTGAGGAAGGGTGGCTGGCTTTCCATCTTCTGAGTTAACTTCTGTTGTACCTGTTAAGACTGAAAATACATTGTGCAGGATAATAAAAGCCTTGTGTTAGGCTGTCTATATCTGTTGCACTACTTTTACATTTTTTTTTTCATAATGAAGCTAGCAAGAGTAGGGTACAAAAGGGAACAGGGATTACAACTCTTGGAAAAGGAGCAAAAACAAGTAGAAAAATATCAAGGCATTGTTTGGATCAACTTAAAAGAAGCATTTAAAAGCGTAATTAACCCCAAGCCAAAACTTCAAAAGAACAGAAGTAAATGCAGCTGCAACAGGTATTTTAAACTAAATCATGCCAGTAACTGCCAGCCCAACAAACTCCACTTTACAACAGAGCAAAACATGTAGCAGGACTTGATTTCAAACCATGGTAAGTCATACCAATAAATGTTGGAGTGGTTTCAAATTGAGTGTCGTAAAATCAAAACCAAAGCAATTACTCCAACCAATCACAAGAGACAAAGACAGCTCAGTAAACCAATCAGAATTTGAAGTGATTACATGCAACAGGCACCAAGCACAGGAAAATGCATGCATGCACTGGAGATTGGTTTTGATTTTCCTTCTCATTGACAATCACAGAGCAAAGTAAAACAAAACCAAAGCCCTTGCAGAATTAACGGATTTCCATCACTGTTGGTCTGTTATTCATTCATCATTTGTCAAGTGTTGACAATAATTATACGGGTTCACTTATGGAGATTCCATTGTATTTTCCTCCCATGGGGGAAGGGGGTCAGAATAAGTTGTGATTGTCAATGTCTTAACAAGTTTGCGTTTAATTTATAAAAATCTAATTTTAGCATGAGCATGTCAAGTATTGTACAACTGCTTCTAGCTTGGAGTCCCTATGTCAACAATAATTGAAGCAAACCACATACATGCTCCACTTGGTAATGCATCAGTCAATGTAAATTCCACCACCCCAACTCAGGAAAAGGAAGGGACTTGGACAAGAGGTATAGAGATACTGAGAAAATGTTCCCATCCCCATAGAGTGATAACATCACAAAAATAAAATTTTTGAAATTATAGGATATGATACCATATTCTTATAGAGCATCCTAAAAGACGCCTTCATCCCAATAATTAGCTCTGAATTGCAATTCCCGGTAGAGATATGAGGGATCAAAGTTTGATGGCATCCCATACAAACCCTTCAAAATTTGTTTCAGTTCCTTCAGTTTAGAACAGACTCAAAATTAGAGGGATTTATATGGGGCAGTATCAAGTTTTAATCCTTTATATTTCAGCTGGGAATTACAATTAAGAGCTAATTTTTGGCAAGGACCCTTTTTTAAGGATACTCCATTCGAAAATGGCGCCCAATCTCATAATTTCACAAATTTAATTTTTTGTGACGTCACACTTTAGAACTCTATGGCAATGATTTCATGCCAATTAATGACCTCACTAGGTTTAAACAGCTTTAAAGTCTGCGATATTTCCAATTTCGTTTAAAATAAAATTATAATTTTCTTTTCTTTACCCTTTTCTCTTTTCCAACCCTCTGTTAACTTTAGTATGTGCTATATGTACATAATATAATTAAGATTTTATCTGTACCTGACCTGCCTTGATTAGTGTTGTGGCTACTTGCAGGTCTTACTATTGTACAAATATTTTTGCCCACTAAATAAATAAAGAATGACGAAAGTTAAGTCATATCATCAATCACAAGAAGAAAGGAAGAAAGGAAACTGAAGAGATTTTTAAATTACTCAGATCTTGTTATGCCATTTTTATGCATTCTACAGCTCTCTTGGGAGGGACAGCTCTAAACTAAACTTAAATGTTTTGTTCAATACAAAAGACTACAAGTATTGACAGGAAAACCTGTAACAGGAAACAACTTCCTCACTGAAGGGTTACCTAAAATTCACAATAAATAATAACAGGAGCTGAAAAAAATATAAATGCATAAACAGGTAAAAATACATGTAAACTATGTATAATATTAAACCAGAAAAATGATTAATCTAGTTAAAAATAAATCACAAGAGTAAAAAGGATTTCAAGTGACCCCCAAATTTGTTTAGGGATAAATTTTTTCTTAAATGTAAAGGCAGAGAGTTCCATGATTTTACTACTCCAAAGAAATACAAAAATTTTAGAACATTACTGGTAGTTCATGCATATTTTATTTTAAACTGGTAATTAGCATGTCTGAGATTATATTTAGAACTGTCAGCTGTCACAAGATAATAAGACAGATCCAAATCGTATAGGCCCAAAATGCATTTAAAAAGAAAAACTAAGTCCAGAAAAAGCCTCCTTGAGGCCAGGGAAAGCAGGTTCAGATCCTGAAGTCTCTCTCCATAAGGCCCGTCCTTTATGATCCGTTTTGTAACTCTAAGCTGAACTCTTTCAATTGTGTCAATCAAAAACTGTTGACGTGGAGACCATACAGGCAGGCAAATTCAACATGTGGTCTGACTAGATCTAGTTTGAGCAGTACATAAGGTTGGTTACAAGTACTGCAAGTCCTCTTGATCAAACATAGTACTTTGTTTGCGGTGTTTACTTTGGTTTTGATGTGGTTATGCCAGGACAGGTTGTGACTTATTAACACTCCTAAATCTTTTTCTTCTTTTGACAAAAGAATACACTCGGTACCAAGGCTATAAGAGGTTTTTAATCTGTTTCTTTTGTTTGTGATACAGAGATGTTTACATTTCTTAGTGTTGAACTTCATACCCCAGGTCTCACTCCATTGATGTAAGGTGGATAGGTCTTGTTGCAGTGTGTCATGATCCAGTTGACCTTGTACAACTCTGCAACATTTTGCATCATGTATAGATAGATAGATAGTTTATTAAAATTACCCTTGCAGGCCGAGGGCAGGCAGAGGGCTGAATTAGGATAATATTTTACAAAATGTAAATTACAATTATATGTGATAGTAATTTAAAAAATTAATTGATAAGAATTTGAGAATAACAAAACTTACAAAAACTTAAGATAGTTGAAAATTATTTGGAAACCGATTGATATAGATCACTGCTAAAGGGATGTGCTGTTGGCAATAGCTTATTACAAAACTGTCTCTCTCTCATTGACATAGAGAGGTACTAAAGTGTCAGGAGATAACTCTGATCCAATATCATTACTATAGATAAGAAACAGAATAGGACCAATTATTGAGCTTTGTTGGATGCCAGAAGATACATGTTTCCAATCTGAGGAGATGCCGTCGATAGATACTCTGTGCTGTCTATCTATGAGGTAATTGTGATGATATGTAGTTCAATGCACTTCCGGTGACATAAGCACCATGTGAACCGTCGTGCTTTGCGCTCTTTTGCACGTAGTTCCCGCCATGTTGTTTACTGGATATTAAAAGTCAAGTAGTTCTGATCTTTTGCCTCCTATATAGCTTGCGGCTATTACATGGTGTCAGAAGTAAACCAAAAACCTCGGAAACATGGCTTTAAGCGGCATCGAATACCCAGGTATGCAGTGGGACGGCGACAACCCGAAGGAAAACTGGCGGCATTTCAAGCAACACGTCGAGCTAATGTTTACAGGACCTCTTAAATCCAAATCAGAACAGGAGAAATGCAGCTATCTACTTATCTGGGTCAGTCAGAAAGGAAGGGATATCTACAACACCTGGTCTGACATTTCCGACGATGACCGTAAGAAATTAGAAACATACTACGAACGTTTTGAGAATCACGTAAGTCCCAAAGCAAATCCTGTTTTTGCCAGATTCAAATTCCACAGTCGAGTCCAAGGATCATCAGAAACAGCAGAGAAATTCATCACGGCATTACGAATTCTAGCCCAGAATTGTGATTTCAAAGACCCAGAAGAAATGATTCGAGACCGAATAGTCTTCGGAACGAATTCACTCAAAGTCAGAGAAAAGTTAATCTCAAAGGGAGCCAAGTTAACGCTGGATAAAGCTATAGAAATTGTAAGGTCACACGAATCGTCTCAAGCCCAGCTCACAGCCATGGCAGCTGAAACCGCAGATGGGTCTATACACTTAGTACAGAGACAAAACCAAGAGAAAGAGACACAGGATACCCAACACCAAAACCACCCCCCATCATATCAAGTATCCCCACCTTTCAAGCCTCCCGGGGGAACGAGAACTTGCAGAAACTGTGGTCACCATCACAACGCATCATCCAAATGCCCAGCCCATGGTAAGACATGCCTCTACTGCAAGAAATTAAACCACTTTGCAGAAGTTTGTCAATCCAGGGCCCGCATACAACGGATTCACGCCATAGAAGATTCAAGGGATTCCATTGCAGAAACAACCTTCGAATCCATTGTTTTCGAATTGGTCACCATAGCAAATCTAACACATGGTACACCCGAGTCTAGTCGAGATGAAGTATTTGTATCCATTCAAGTAAACCTGGCGCACAGTGATAACAGGAACACCACCCTAAAAGCCAAACTTGACACTGAGGCCCAGGGCAACATACTACCCATGAGACTCTACCATGAGATGTTCCCACATCAAGTAGACAACAGTGGTAAACTCAAACCCAAGGCCCTGCTGTCTTCGAATGTTGTGCTCACTGCCTATGGAGGCTCGCAAATTAAACACCATGGCGTAGTCACCATACCCTGCACTTACGGGAAAGAGAGCACACTCGCACCCTTTTACGTCACTGACATCCCAGGTCCTGCAATCATTGGCCTGCCAACTTCCACTGCCCTAAACCTGCTACAGTTTAATTGTGCTATACAGACACAACATCCCCACACCAGCAATCATGGATGCCTAAAGGACAAGAATCTTCAACCAGCCAAGGAAACCACCCTGATAAAAGACAAGCAAGATCTGATTAAACAATACCCTGAGTGTTTTAATGGCATCGGGAAGTTCCAAGGGGAGCACCATATTACAGTCAACCCCAGTGTTCCACCAGTGATTCATCCTCCACGACGCGTGCCAGTCAGCCTCAAGGACGACATCAAAAGTGAATTGGATGATATGGTTAAGAACATAAAAAACTTGAGAAAGGTGAACCCACAGCCTGGGTTAACAGTCTAGCCTACCGATGGAAACAAAATGGGAGGTTGAGACTTTGCTTAGACCCCAAAGATCTCAACGCAGCCATCCAGAGAGAACACCATGTTACTCCCACTCTAGAAGAGATCTTACCCAAATTGACCGGAGCTACAGTTTTCTCCATTGTTGATGCTAAGTGTGGGTACTGGAACGTTGTTCTCGACAAGGAGTCGAGTTACCTCACCACATTCAACTTTCCCTTTGGTAGATACAGATTCAACCGCATGCCCTTTGGGCTGAAAATGTCACAAGACATCTTTCAGACCAAAATTGACCAAACATTTGAGGGGTGCGAAGGGGTGGCAGGAATTGCAGATGACATCGTAGTTTTTGGAAAGACTAGTGAAGAGCATGACCGAAACATGCATGGTATGCTAAGACGATGTCACGATACAGGCCTGAAACTGAACTCTGACAAATGCTTTGTAAAGCAGGAGAAAATCAGATTTTGTGGCGTTGTCTGTAGCCAAGATGGGACCCAGCCAGATCCAAACAAAATCTCAGCACTGAAACAAATGTCAGCCCCAACCAGCCGCCAAGAACTGCAGACCTTCTTAGGTCTGGCAAACTACATGGGCCCCTTCATCCCAAAATTTAAGCACACTAACAGCCCCACTTTGAGAGCTCCTAAAGGAAAGCCACCAATATGACTGGAGTCCAGCACACCAAGAAGCCTACAACAACATCAAGGACTCCATCAGTAGTGAAGTCACTCTAACCTACTTTGATCCAAAGAAGGAGATCACCTTGCAAGTTGACGCTTCGCTGAAAGGCCTGGGTGCAGTACTCTTACAGGATAACAAGCCTGTTGCTTTTGCAAGCAAAGCACTCACTGATGTGGAAACAAGATATGCAAACATTGAACGAGAACTCCTTGCTGTGGTGAACGGGTGTGAGAAGTTTCATACTTACCTGTTTGGTCACAGTTTCACAGTCAACACTGATCACAAGCCCCTAGAGAGTATTCACCTAAAACACTTGACAGCTGCACCCCCGCGTCTTCAGAGGATGCTACTGAGACTACAACCATATGACCTTGTCATCCGCTACCAACCAGGCAAGAGCATCGAGATCGCAGATGCACTCTCCCAGTTATCACCAGAAGAAACAGAAGCCATCCCTGGGATGAATATTCAAGTACACGACATCCACTCTCAATTCAGTTACAGCATTTTGCAGAGAATCAGAGAACAAACCGTGTCAGACCCAGAGCTCAATGCACTGAAGGAAATGATCCACTCTGGTTGGCCGTCGACCATCCAGCAAGTCCCAGTGCCCTTAAAACCTTATTGGCCTTTCCGCGATGAACTCTCTGTAGAAGATATGATAGCCATGAAGAGTCACCGCATCATTATCCCCACTGTGCTACAGAAGGAAATCTTGACAAAGCTCCATGCAGCACATCAAGGAATTGAGAAGACAAAGCTCAGAGCTAGGTCCGCTGTATACTGGAGAGGGCTAAACAAAGACATAGATGAAATAACCAAGACATGTAGCACTCGCCAGGAGCTGCAAAAATTCTACCATGACAGGTCCACAAGGCAACTTCCCGCACTAACACCAGGACAAAGAGTAAGCATCCAGGATCCAATGACACTGAAATGGAAACCAGCCGAAGTGAGAGAAAAGCTTGCAGGGGTTCCCTGATCATATACTGTGTCAACCCTGACTGGAAGAGAGCTGAGGCGCACTAGAACCCATATACGTCCTGCCCCCCAGAGCAACACAGAAGTCAAACCCGATACAGATGAGCAAGCTGTGGTACAAGCTGCCCCCTTTGAGAATCAAGCTGCCGCACTCCCAGGCAGTTATGTAACTCGGAGTGGCAGGATTAGCAAGCCCCCCAAAAGGCTGGACATATGACTTGCTCTTTGTTGAACAATGCTGATCTACTAACAAAGGAACTTTTGTTGTTGACTTATAGTTATGTTCCTTTGTACTAGTTAGTTGTTGTTTGTTTGCTGCTATAACTCACCTCATCAGGAGGAAAGTGATGTGATGATATGTAGTTCAATGCACTTCCGGTGACGTAAGCACCATGTGAACCGTCGTGCTTTACGCTCTTTTGCACGTAGTTCCCGCCATGTTGTTTACTGGATATTAAAAGTCAAGTAGTTCTGATCTTTTGCCTCCTATATAGCTTGCGGCTATTACAGTAATCACAAATCCAATGCAGCAAAGGGTTACAAATAGGTGCCAAAGAACTCCAACTTGTGTAGAAGCTTCTCATGTGGTATTCAGCCAAAAGCCTTTTCCATATTGAGGTAGATGTTATCATTTTGTTCCCCAGCATCTAATGATGTTGCTAAATTGTGTATGTAGTAGAGTAGCTGCGCAAGACAGGATCTGTACTCTCTAAAACCATACTATGAAGGACTTAAATATGGTTCAATCAGATTAAGAATTCTGGAGTGAACACATCGCTCAAGTACTTTGGATAAAATAGGTAGGAGGGCAATTCCTCTGTAACTGGTGACAACATCCTTCTGACCTGACTTGAAAACTGGTGTAAGGTTTGAGTCTTTCCATTTTGCAGGAAACTCCAATCCTACTGCAAAGAAATTCCCTAGTTTGGATACCAAAAAAGCAAATGTATCCAAGACCCTGCATACTGGGCACTAATGAATGTCTAACTTTGGTCTTTGTCCCCACTGATGTCCCCGAATTGCCCAGGTTGGGGGAGCAGGTATTTATATCGCCTGGCGCATATACATGTGAGTGTAATCTTAACATGAACTTAATTTTAGCCAAGTCAAACTGCTGAAGTTTCAAAAGGAGGAGGAGCAAAATTCGGAAAGATTTCCACACAGCCACATACATAAATTATACATCCATCACTGTCACACTATTACCCTGTTCCAAAAACGAATAAAGTTCGAGTCACAAAATGCATTTAGAATTAATGTTGGGTTCCCCAAGTTTACTCCAGTTGGTTGAGATTCTTTGCAATTAATGTTGGTTGATGATACGAGTACAATGTACAGTCAGTTAGTATCAAAAGAACAGCAAAATATGTGCATTCCCATAAATAAACACAGAAATATGTGAAAAAAATAAGCTTATAAGACGTACAGTATTGACCACAGACATGACGAAATGCTAAGAGTTTTTCGACATGAGGGCAAAGTATTAGCTAAAACCAAAACGAACTGCTAACCTTAAAGCTTACATTAACCTATACAAGGCACATGAGTAAGGATAACGTGGGAATATTCACCTTCATCAACAACTTCGATGGTTTCATCAATTTGGTTACAGCCCTCACAACTTTCTGATATTCCTCCATTTTCAGGCAAACCTTCATCAACATTTTCTCCCGCATTTGCTAATGTCGTTTCTTGTACACGGTCCAAGATTAGCCGAGAGCCTCGTGATAGTCCCTCAGTAAGTGTGTCCCTTGACAAGTCTTGTTCACATTGGTTGTGAATGGAACCCGTGGGCTGCGAAAGTGGGTCGAATTCTTGTAACAAGTCCTCTCGAACATGTATATCGTCAAAATTCATCATGCCATATCTCTTGGTCCCAGCAGATGTCAAATGTCCCGACCTTCTGTTGGTGACAGGTTCTTTTGCCTCCAACAGAAAGTCGTCATCTTCATTTTGAGAAGAGACAGCAGAGTGACTGGTTTCCTGTTGGTTTTGTGAAGGGTTTACGAAAGCGGGAACCAATTCGTCCATTATCCGTCAATATTTTTACATAATAGCAGGAAAAATCAAGACCTCTTCTGTAAGCTCATGTGAAATTCCGTGTTTACAAAGCTCGTGCCAACATAGAAGTGCTTCTCTTGTAACTTTTTTATATAAGTCCTTTACCATTAACTTTTTTGAAATTTGGTCCCCGCGGAGAGCTGTCTACACGGACAATATACTACTAATGGGGAGGGGCTAAGGTTCAAAATAAATTCACTAATTTCAATATTTTCTCTGCAAAATATAGATTTAGAGTATGGTAAAGACTGGAATGCAGTTTTTTTTTTTTAATTTGCGCCAAAAACAATTTGTTTTATCCTGGAATTTCATTAAATTCAGTTCTCGTCGTCCTCTTTCAATTAACCCTGTGGGAGCTCCTGCGTGAAAATTGTTTTATTTACTCGTCGCAAGGAACGCCTGGGCGATTTCACCATTGGCGGCCATCTTGAAGTCGTGGCGAAATTCATTCGTCGGACTTGTACTTATCAGTTATCTTTTTTCGCATAGGGAATCGTAACAATGGGCCGACTAAGGAGGAAGCGTATGCATAAAAATGATAAGCATTTGAAAAAGAAATACCGCACCAAGAGACGAACAAAGGATCTGGATCAAATTCACGTGGACATGCAGCCAAAGAACGCGGCTAAATTTAAATCACAAGAGCTGGATATGGATCTACCCGGCGCTGGACAGTATTATTGTATTCAGTGCGCGTGAGTTTCAGATCTCGTTGTTGCTAATGTACAAAGTTTCTTGTGAAACAATACTGCCATGCCAATGTCAGAAAAATTTTCTTGCCACGCCGGTCATCGTAAATCAGGACGTAACACATCGATCGGAATCGATCATCGGAAACCTAATCGATAAATCGATATTACTCGATTTTACTCGATAACAATCAATCGATTAAGCAAATTAATCGATCAAAATCGATAATCACACTAGTTTAAGCATCGGGTATCGATTTCTATCAATTTTGAGAAACTGTCCGGATTCTACCGCGACAAACACCCGCTAATAATATACTCAGGAAGCCAATTTGATCGAAACAATAGTGTCAAGAGTGTCAGTGATATCAATGCATCAATACCATCACAAATAGCTGACACTGACTTATTACAGGCTTAGCTTGTTATGCAGCTATCAGTGTTATGCCCAAGAGGGGGGGGGGGGGCCCACGGGATAGGGTGGGGACTTTGATCAGAAACAAAAATTTGGAGTAAAACATCCTAACCCTTGGGATAAGATTTCAATTCAAAGTTCTCCACCCTGGGAAACGGTTTTGAGTTCATGTTTTACAGGGGCCGCACAGCATTTTTGCAATTGGGGGGGCTAAATAAAATGCCGAAGGGATTTTTCGCTCGCGTCGCAGGCGCAAGCGACCCTGGGGGGTTCCAGGGGCATGCTCCCCGGAAAATGTTTAAAATAAATGCTTCTAGAATGGCTAAAAATACATCCCAATATAGCAGACACAATGAATTCTTTTATTATTTATCAGGCTAATAAACACCAAATTTGAACTAATCTATGAAAGCAGTAAATTTTTCAATTGAAAAGAAAAATTTGTCCACAATTATTGGGGGGGGCTTCAGCCCCCCCCCCCCCAGGCCCCCAGGCTCCAGGGTCCCTGTTTTAGCATTGGTCAAACTTCCCGACCCCAGGGCCAACAAAAATATTCAAGGTTTGCTAAAATTCCCCATGTGGGGTGTGCACGAACGTTCAAAGTCCCCACCTCATCCCGTGGTTCCCCCCCTCGGGCATAACATTGATAGCTGCATTAACTGTCGCTTCTTACCTTACTTTGGTGACCTCAATCATAAAACTCTAGCTTTCTAGCTTAGGAAACACATTTTGTAAGCAGGCGTAAGCCATGATTCTTGACAAAAAACCACGAGATTATGGATACTTTATGTAGAGGCTGGCTTTCTCATATTCATTAGTCCACTCTTATCTTATTTACCGAGGGATTTACCACATGGCAGTTCTGAAGGCTGGAGTTCTGAGATCATCCGTTTATCATTGATGTGGTTAAATTCGTTAAACACTGCGAATTTCATTGAAGGCTTTTAGCAGGTGACCGGTTTATTCGCCCACAAGCTGTGTCGCTAACCACGCAGTACCGAACATCTTATGTTAGTTTGCAAACGTATATTCTTTGTGGAGTGACTGTGTTATATTCTTTCTTCTAAAATCACCGTTAGCGAACTGATCTGACTGACCGCTAGCAAAATAACTGGGAGGCAAAGCGAGTACAATTCTTTCAGCGTCACACGTAAGGATAAATTGAAAGTTGCTTTTCTTTAGTCCCCTATATAATCGATCGAAATTGATGCTAATCAAACCTTAATTACCGAAATCGATCAAAATCGATAATCACAAAGAACCTGGCCATCGATTTTGATCAATTTCCAATATTAAGCGATTAATTATTATCGATTTTTTTCGTTTTTTATAGAGTATCGGAATTATCGATATGTTACATCCTCAATAAATTCAGCGATATTACTAAGACTTGTTCATGGGCTCCCTTTAGCAGCCTTCATACGACAAACTAAAGTTGGCAAACTCGTGTTGGCAAACTTGAAAGAGTTGAGGCACTCATGCTGTCACACGTCAAACACGCATCAAATCACAGCACACGCCAATTTGCAAAATTGCCGCCGTACTCCGCTTGTGCCTTGCTTTTATTTTGTTTATCGCCGGAGAATTAACAGAAGAAAGTGTTGGAAAAATACAAATCTTTGGACAAAAGCCAACCTTAGCAGAAATCCATCCCTTGGCACATACAATACAATCGTCCAAGAGCTTTGCGCAGAAGATGCCGTAGGTTTCAAAAATTATTTGCACTATTTCTTCCATTTTTTTTGCTTAGTTTTTGTATCTTTATATGGAGGGGACAAAATGTCCCACAAAGCCGGACAATTGTGCACTTCGTCAATGAATTGAAATATTGCTTCGTCCTGTCGCTCTCCTGCCATTTTGTGAAGTGTCATGCAAATCATGTGAATAGAGCATGAATGTTGATTGGTGTAAACTCAACAACTCCCATCTCCAATCATTCACACATCAAATATGAGTTTACCAACATGAAAAAGTTGCCAAGAATAGAGACAAGTTCTATCTGTCACCAACAGTTTGCCAACATGCCTGACAATTGTTGTTGTTTCTTATTCAACACGAGTTTGCCAACTTAAGTTTGTCATGTGAAAGCGGCTTTTGTCTTATGTTTATGTCAAAATACTTCAGATTTACACCACACCAATGATTGGATGCCAAAAATCTGCATAAATCACCTGGCACAGCACCAAAGTTCTTCAGTTTAACATACTTGTTTTCCAGTATGGGTTCTTGGTCACAGCCTTCAGAGTCTAAAGTTTCTCAGACTTTTGAAAGATGCTGCACACCTTTCAAAATGTGATTGCCTGGGAGAGGTGTTTTAATGTAGAATTTGTCACCCCTACAGTTAAAGGGGTGGTGAATGGTACCCCAAAGGTCTTGGGTCTCATAAACTTTTCATGCGATCTTGCAATCTCAACAGCCTTTGCAAAGAAAAGGAAAGCAAAGAGTCTTTAAGTCTTGTTTATAGTGCATTATTTCAGTCTCAATGTCTTGCATGTTTGGTTTTGGTCTCGGATTATCAAACAAGGGTCTTGGCAAGTCTCAGATTTTACCATTGGCCACCCCTAGTTATGGACCAGTACAGTACCAGGTACAATGGAACCTCTCTGGGACACCTGTATTCAGGGGACACCTCCATTCAGGGGACAAACTTTGGTCCCAGAAAAATGTTCATGTAATAATTATTGTTGTATCTGTTACCTCTACTGAAGGGACAACTCTATTCAGGGAAAGGGACTATTTTTCTGGGTCTCAAATCCCAGGTTTAACCTCCATTCAAGTTATCCCAGCTTGTGAAATATACCTGATTATATATACATTATCTAGCTGCTTGAAATAATGACTGTAGTGGATTCCTAGCCAGAATGAATAGAAAATCATTTTTCTTGTTTAATTATTAACAAACTTAACTCTTCCCCTTTCGGGTCACACCTATTCTGGGACACTTGCTCTGGTCTCAAGTGTGTCCCCTGAATGGAAGCTCTACCATAGTTGATGATGTTTTTTAGTGTTTTGTTCAAATTACCACAATAATTTTTTTTTACATTCTATAATAAAAGGAGATACTTTGTTGATGAAAAGTCACTGCAAGACCACATTAAGTCAAGAGTTCACAGAAAGAAGTAAGTTACATGTTTGTTTGTAGGTCACTCTCTCTATCACTTGCCATATAGAGCTGAAAGGATGTCAGTCATAGGATGTTGCAGTTGCCTAAGAAAAGTTTTAAAATTTTGGCTTGAATATTTGAGATGCAGACAGACATGCGTGCCATTCATTTGCCAAGGTCTAGTGTAAGGTTTAGCCTCTTAAAGATCTCACAACAGTGAAAATTTGGCAGTGACAGACTACACGGTTGCTTTTTCCAAGGAAGATTAAATTTTAGGAAATAGTTGCAAATAGCCTGAAATAAATGTGCATAAAGTTAAAGAAAGTATAGATTCAGCCTCAGCCAGTGAAATGCCAAGCAGTTTTCTTTTTAACTCTCCAATCAGGTTTAATTGAATTTTTCGCATTGTCAAGGTACAGTCGAACCTCGATTATCCGGACCTCAATCATCCGGACTATTCAATTATCCAGAGTTTTTTCTCTGGTCCCATTTTTTTCATGAATATTAATTAGTTGTGATCTTGAAAACTCAACATTGCAAAAAGTCCAATAATCCTTTCAAAAGACTGTTGAAACAGCGTATTATCCTGTGCGCTTTTCAACATTCGCAAGTGCAACAAGACAAAGAAATGTTCTAATACGTTCAGTTGATATATACATGCAGGCTGTGTAGATTTCACAATTAAAATGATGTTTTCTTTGCTGTATACCTTTTGTTTACATGCCTATCTCATTAATATTCATATTTTCGATTATCCGGACTCTCGATTATCCGGACTATTTACCGAGGTCCAGACGAGTCCGGATAATCAAGGTTCGACTGTAATCCCATTTCATCAAGCATGTCTGGTTGGTTGAAATGATTATTGATTTCTGTAGATTCTGTCATCTGTGTTGTAGAACCTGGTCAGTATGGCTGTTCTATAACCTTCTCTAAAACACTAAAAGCCACTGTGAAGCTTTCCCATCTTTACTGGAGTGAATACTTCAACCACTGTGCATTCTTATTCCCTGATGGAAATTGGTGTTTGCCATTATTTGAACAATCCAAATTTTCAAACCCTTCTGCTCCTCGTGTTTCAGACACAATGTATACTTAGTACTTTCTGTAATGACCCTATAACTTCCAGCAATGATTTAAGCTCAATTGAAATCAAGGTCATTCAGTCCTGTTTTACAGTGTAGTAGATTTTTTGTTTACACAATCATTCAAATTTTCACACTGGCAAATACATCCATTATTTTGAAATCCATCCTTGTTTTGTGATATCAGCTATTATTTCCAGATCAAGTCATCAAAGATTGTGGTTTCCAACTATTCCTTTTTTGTCAACACTTGTGTAAATCTTAAGTTGATTGCCCCTAAAGACTTAATATTGTAACTGTTGCAGTGGTAAACAGAGAACAAATTGATGTGTGTGACCCCAACAGGTGCTCAATTGATCCCTTGGACTCACTGGTCTCCTCAACATTGCATTATTTTGTCTTCTTTTTTTCTTTTTGCCAGGGTTAAAATGTTAAAGGAAATACCTTATACACCAGAAGAAGCTGAAAGAGCTGCAGGGATGGGTTCATACACAATCACATCAACAAAGCCTCTACTGCCTGTTGATCAAGACGAAGAAATGAAAAATGTAGAAACTGTTGAAGGTCTTGTCACGTGAAATATTGGAAAGCTGCAAGTGTATAATAAATGTTATTTTGTCTGTGAATGTACTGGTTGGAATATAATTTCTACACAAAGTATTAGACCTTCCCCTTTTGTATCTTAATTCTTGCTAACCTCCTAATCTGATGTTTTTAGAGGCGAAATATTACTCGCCTAAAAGCAACTGTGTGTGAGGCCAATTCTTTGTTGGTTAAAATGAAAATATTGCTATTATCACCTTTTTTTAATACAGGCTGATGTCTCCCTGTGGACACCTTTCTAATGTAGCCACCTCTCTATTACAGGCATTTGCCTTGGTCCTAGAAAAAATTGCTGTATGTTTCCCGTAAAAAAAAAACTATTATACGGAGAAATACATTGTAGGGATGTCAAGGTTAAATCACCACTTCTGAAGTATTTTGATTATGTGGACATCACACAAACTTAATAAATTACTTACAATGATAAAAAAAGTCATGGCATTAAAAGGGGCTTTTGTTGCCTTTAAAATTCTGCATGTATTCCCTTCCCAGTGTGTTTCCATGCTAGGGTTTACTCTCTCCTCTCAAGTGATCAAATTGCTGCTAAGTGCCACGGTTTAGACTGCTGGTAAGGGAGCTCCTACACTAGTTTCAAGGGATTAAGTGATACAAAGAGGAACATTTTTAAGTGTGGGGAAGGTTATATTTTCCCAATACTTTTTGAGGAAGTGGTGTTCTATCGCGTTTTTTCGGTTCAGAAGTCACTGTAATATTATTATTTTTAATAACAATTTTATAAGAGTTAGGATGGAGGAGGGCTTCGTGTTTTCTGTGGATAATTTTTGTTACCGCTATATGCACTATAATTTCACATCTCACAGTCACTTTTAAATTGGGCTAAATTATGGAGTGAAGGGTGTCATGTTTGGTCTGGGGAGAGTGGCGGAGTTACAAGAGGTAATTTGCTGAATAAAAGTTTGCTTAGTGTTTTCTGAGTCAAAGTTTTTACCCCCCCCCCCCCCCCATACAAATTCCCTGGATCCATCCCTGACTTCGCTAATGCAGCTAGATTGAAAAGCTCGGAGTGTGGGTGGCTCTCCAAAAACGTGTGGAAATTGCTGTTCTATGTCGTACAGTTTACGTAACCCAATCTATTTGCGACTGGCAAGGGGTTGGGGGGAGGGGGGTACTCCTGGGAACTTTTGGTCAGGGTTTTTGCTTGTCGCACTAATAGGGAAATGCTTTCCTCACCAAGTGATTCTTCTCTTTAGCGTGATGGCATCTTACACATTAGAGTCTACTTGAAGAATGCAACCTGAATAGTTTAGTGCTCTCGAGCTCAACATTCATTCATTCATTCATCTGATTAATTTCCAGTAATTTCAAGCAAAATACAGTGGAAAGTAAGGCCCTATGTCACTGCTTCACAAGTCAAAGCTTCTGCCTGATTGGCGAATGAAACTAGTTTTAGCAGAGTTTAAGAAAAGCCCCCATACTAGTTCTGGGCTGATCGATGAACCATCGAGACGTAACCGGTTAGCTTTTGAATCTTCTAGAGGTGGCCAATGTAATTTATCTTAAAACTCAATTGACGACACCAAGATGCTCCTTTTGACTTCCTCAGAGAACCAGTATACAACAGTTTCATTTAGATACAAATTCATGGTCAGTGAAGTGACGCTATCGTCATAATGACCAAAACATACGAGATAACAGAAGTTCTAAATGTCATTTTTTTAATGAATCATTTTTCAGAACAGTACGCTATATGGTGCGATCACTCATTCATTTAACTTTCCTCTGCTAAACGATAACTACTTCCTCCAGGTAAATTTAATCGAGCTTAAGAGTTTCTTGATTGGCGTGACTGAGATACTGCGCGTGTGTAGCACTGTTCGGCATGTGTTCGGAGGTTTCTGCAATAAGTCAGTTAAGATATACCCGTGAATTGTCCCTTTTTCGGTCCGAAGGCAACTTCCTTCACTAAAAACTAAACTAAAAGAAGGTCAAAACTTTTCCTTGTGTTATGGTTCTGTACCGGACAAAAGCCGTTTTAATTTGTGTGGCTCAGAAGAGAGCCGTTTATAACTATAAGAGACTTCTTGTAGCTGTTCCTCAAGGACATCGAGGCTCTCCATCACAGCAATGATGTCTTTCCTTCCTTCTTGATGCAACACGGTGCTTAAATCTCTAACGCCCATTAAAATCGTATCATTATTTCTACCAACATGTTTCTGAGAACACTTCGCGATTGTTAATGACTTTCTTCATCATTTAGGGAGGCAGCGTGGTCGAGTGGTTAGAGCGCTGGATTTGAAATCCTTAGGTCGCGGGTTCAATTCCCGTTCTGACTGCTAGCTGATGTTGTTCTCGGTAGCCCCGAGTTCAACTTCTCGTCTACGCTTGTAAATAGCCAACTGGTCTGCCTCCGGCCAGATGGGATTCTTAACCTAGTTATGTTTATTTATCACTATTTGTTTACATTGGTCCTGAAAAGCCCCGATGGGGAGTGGCCAATTACGTATACATACATACATACATCACGGATGAAGCTAACAGCCTCCATCTTACGCTTTGCGAGCTATTCAGGTGGATTATCTCCCTCTGAAGACAATTTACTGTGCCATCTCAACCACCAGCTCCGAACATGCAGAAGGCAGTGCTAATACTCTTAGACGGTTGAACACGTTTAACAGAGCTGGCATGAAACAAGACAGGCCGGGCTGTCGCCAATGGCTCTGATTCACATCCACCGCCATCTCAAAGACATGAATCTGAACGATATAGTTGATTTACTTGCGAAATATGAAGCAGCCAAGAGCTTGGCACACTATTGCAAGATCGTCGGCAAACCGAGTGAATGGCAATAGGGATTAAAAACTTTTTTGTCCTCTTTTTAAATATCATACTTGGGGTAAGCCAATTCCCGCGATTTGACGTAACAAAATACGTGATTTGTGTATCCGTTTCTTTTAAAAAGAGAAGTGGTTTTCAGGGATCGAATTGGAATTTGGAAACGTTGGTTTTTGAGGAGGGGGGGAAACCGGAGTACCCGGAGAAAAACCTCTCGGAGCAGAGTAGAGAACCAACAACAAACTCAGCCCACATATGACATCGAGTCCGAGAATCGAACCTGGGACACATTGGTGGAGGGTAAGTGGTATCACTACTACGCCAACCCTGCTCCCTTTATGTGCTGTATGATTATTTATTCTTTCATTTAAGCGTGTCAATATTTGGGTTTTTTCAACAGTTCTAATTTACGTTTGCTAAAAGTTCATTTTGAAATTTAAGAGTTAAGAAACATTCATATGTCATGATTCCGTATCAGCCTACATGTACCTTCAAAACGCACGAAACGCCGGGCAGTCTTGGACAACCTACTGACGCTCTTAGCAACTCGCGCCTCAGCCGCTCGAGCGGTCCGCCGCTGGCGGTCCAACCCCCTCATTCTGGTTTCGGGCCTGTAGTCCGTAAGTTACAGGACAGATGCTTAGTTTGTTGCCTGGCAGAAAATACATGCAAATTTGTTTGATTTTTAGGGTTTATCATGTAAACCTTTGTGAAAGTTATTTTGATTTATCCTCCAGTCATGGGCTCCTGACATTACCGATCAACTCAGTGGATAAAACCATATTGCAGAGCGGAATGTTGTGCGAGTTGAACCAAGGTTGAAATTGCAAGAATACCGAAGGATCGAAATTGTCCCTTGATTGGTCACGAACTATCAGACACACAAAGGTGGATCAGAAACTCCTGCGTTAATTTAGGATTGCATTTTCCTTGTAGGCACGTGCACCGTTGGGTAAAAACACAAAGTAAGGGTGGATTAAACACTGGCTACTCCGTTAGAACCCAAAGCAAACGTGAGAGGACAAAAGGGAAATTAAATAAGGAACAAAGGTGTTGGAAATGGCGATGCATTTAAGGTTTTGTTTAGGCTCAGTGAATTAGGCATTGTATTTGCTTTTTAGTCCGGTAACAGCAACAGGTTAATTCAACTCGTGCGTTAAATGCTTGCACTGACTGAACCTTTTCTCTCACTTTTTGTTTGAAATACCTTTTTTCGCCGTTACATCGTTTCCGGGCAATTTTTCATCTTATTGAATCCAATAGGAAATCATAAAGACAAAAGATTAAAAAAATGCGAATAATTTGGATATTAGTGTCACGTTAAAATACAGACTGTTGATACTTTTCAACTTTTCTTTCATTTTTGGTAAAATATCGTGAAACAGGAATTTTGTCGTTTCACTGCGTCTTCCAAATCCATGAAAAATAGTCTCTAATGAATCGTTTTTGAACAATGAAGCAATTTTGAAACATGATATGTTTTGGGTCATTGGTCATGAGAGTTTTTGAATATTTTATGGTTTCAACCCAAGCCCGCTGTCAGTGAACTGAACTGACATCAGTTTTCCGAATTGAGCAGAATTTGGTCGAGGAATTGTTTGCGCCAGCTGTTTATCAAGGGATATTGGAGTTATAGTTTGCTTATCAGCTTCATAAAGTTTGTGCGTTAAGAAATTTCTAAGTTTTATTGGATAATTGAATGTATTTTCAGCTGGTCAGCTTGAATGTTGCCGCGTGCAATGCCTGAACTTCGAACGAACACAGCTATTTCACCATTATGCCTCTCGGGGTGTACCACATCGGAAAAAGATAAAAGAAGTTACAAGGAGGTTGAAGAATTATTACTGCTTCACAGACGCTATGAACAGAACGCCTTGCGTCTATTTAGGAAAGGATTAACAGTTGAGGAAGCACCAGAATTGGCAAGACAAGCTCCCACTCGAGCAATCGCAACGGATACGGCTTTGAACAAAAGTTCTACAGAAACGCGTGGAAAACAGATGAAACATTCGTCTAAATTGTATCGCGAAGACACAACGGAACCCCTCTACCTCAACGACAAGGATTATTTGAAGCAGTTACTACTCAGAGATGATGCTAATGGCACAGTTGTCGACCGCTGGGAGCCCCAGAAATGGGATAACACATCGCGCGCGCAACTGCGACTACCGAAGTTGGAAAGCATACCGCCAGAAAATAAAGAAATATTTTATACAACGCTCCCAAAAGTGCCCCCGTTACCGAAACTCAAGGAGACAAAAGTTAGAGCAACGAAACCCCACAGAAAGAAGAAGCGAAGCCGGTATAATTCTGTCACTGTGTCGAGCACGTTTTCATCAGCGAAGTGTTTAACTGTACGACAGTTGCCTAGTGACCATTTTTTGCTACATGACTTTGAACCCGGAACAAAGTCTTCTTCGATATCAAGCGTACCAAGACTGCCCCGTATCACCCAATCGTCAAAGACAATAACTACGGAGGCAATAAGCGCTGACGAAGGATGTCTTTGGCTTGTTCCGGTTGTAAATATCGAAATACCATCTTATCGTTTAGCAAAATGGAATGAAATTGAAAACGGAAATTTGTCTACCGAGGAAGATCAACACAAAGAATTACTGGAGATTCAAGCTGGCGTTGACCCGGGAAGAGTAATCGAAGTCTCGCAACCAAAGTATAAGAGAAATGTCCATTTTAGTGAGTTTTTACATGAAATTCATCTTTATTCTCCCATGTCTACCACACAAAGTGCAAGGTCTAAGGAAGATATCAACGGTCATTAATAATATATGAGTGTTGTTGTAAGATATTTAAATACGAGGCATTTGTCGACAGACTGCGAACTGAAGCTGTAAATATATTTCGCCGTATCCGACGGACCATTTTCCAAATGAATATGTTATTCTATGTTTTTGTTATTATTTCTTTCCACCCCACTGAGGATCAATCGTTTGTCTCTTAATGTGTTAAAAGTTCAATATCGGTGAAAAAGGTTTTTCTTCACTCTTTGTGGTAGATGTAAACAGAGAGGGGTGGAGAGAGAGAAAACGATGAGAGGAAAAATGGGAGAGGCGGGGGGGGGGGGTCGTCAGTCTAGGATGGAAAGGAACCCATCAATTTTCACAGCATTGTGCTGGAAATAGAAAAGGTAGAAAATATGTACGTAAGTCTCTTTCTGAATATAAAAAAATAAAGAAACTTGCAACAATAGACCCTTCTCCAAAATGGCAGCCGAAAATTCAAATAAATTAAAATTAAAAACGTATACCAGCACTAGTAAGAGCACCTTTACTTTAGTAACCCTGCAAAGTTTCAGCATATCAAGTGTAATATCAGCTGAGAAAATGTAAGTTAAAAAATGAAAAATTTTCAGACGTTTGTATGGCTGGGTGTAAACGCCATACCTCCAGTCATACAAACGTCTGTAAAGATCATTTACATTGTAAAACTCAGCAAAGACTTGTACCGTAACCATTTTGCTGACAGTTAATCCTTATGATATAAACATAACCAATGGTGCGTAGAGGGTAGAGAAGTCGTTGTACAAGCAATCGTTACTAAAGTCGAACCTCTCCACGTCGCTTTCATTATTATACAGATACAATACACTGCCATTGATTAACTGGCCGTTGTCGAGAGGTTACTTTGGTAGTTGGGACATGCGTTATTGGCCGTTGCCGTGGAGAGGTGGCCATTGTAGAGAGGTTAAAATAAGAGTGAATGTATCGACCGTTCGCCGAGACAAAACAAATTGGCCGTTGTAGAGACTGAGGTAGCCGTTAGTGGAGGTTCAACCGCAATAGCCTCTCTCCTTGCTTCACACCCAAAAATTACGCCTTTCTCCATTCACCTTACATGTTATTCGTTACCATATTTCCCGTTCACTATTTTAGGGTATAGCCATGCTAAAGCATAACTCCTCTTCCTACAGAACATGGATGAGGGTTAATGTGGACCTTCTTTCACTCATACGAGTTGTGTACGTACGAAGATTTGGTAGTCTAATTGCAGTCACCGTATGATGCATATTCTAAATAATGTGGCTGCATGTCACGTGATATCATGTAAAAATTTCTAAGTCATTTCGATTTCAATAGTGGCCACATTCAACCAAGAGGTATGAATTTAGCATAAAATGTAAGATGTCGAACTATGGTACTTTTTCAAAGGGGTATATAACTGATGATAAAGCTAAAATTTCTGCAATAAAAACCTTCACTCGTCTTCTGACAAATGATATTTCACTACCATTCCTTGGGGCAGTTTGATGTCAATTTGTCTGACCGGTGTAGGCGGGGGTTGAGGGATTGTTCGCTCAGTAAAATCCTGTCTCATTCTATCGTTCCTGGTTTCCAGCTTAAGTGTCTTTAAACCCGTAGTTACATCAATGGTGTCCTTGGTATTGCTCGTTAAATTGCTGTTTTTGACGTTTCCTTTAAGATCTTTCTTACACCGCACACCCCATTCATTAAATAAACAGCCTTTGGAAACTTTAACTCTGCTATCTCTCTGCAGTGATTTGAAATTTGAGTCACTCGGTCGGGCGGAAAAAGTAACACGATTTATCCTGATGTTTGTGCAGTATTGCTTGGTACCTTGTTTCTTGTGAGCGTGTTCAAAATCACTCGCAAAACACTGGACGCATTTGTAGGGATCAACAGTGCATAACAGCCCTGAAGCTGACTTAGAATTACGTGCTCGTTCTACTGCTTCGGTTCTTGAAGTTACCACGTTGTTGCTATTGAATTCAAACTGTTCTATTGGCAATGTCTGGGGATCTGGGATGCCACAAGTGGAAAAGAGTGGAGCGCGTCCTGTACAAACAGTCTTTCTCTTCTGCATATATTTGGCGACTCGAACGGCCTTATCGCCTTTGTGCTTTCGTACAGTCTTAGGTTGCAACGACTGAAAACATTGTTTTTCTGGAGTTCTCACCGTTCTTCGAGGAGAAGTAAATCGTTCTTCGTTCTCTGGTCGACGAATGCCTTTTGTCCACAAAATTTGATCGAGTTTTTGTCCACTTTGTATCGTTTTACCTTCGTGTGACGCTAGCGAAGTGTGCAAATATTTAAGCCTTCTTAATGCTTGGTCAATTAATTCCTGTTTTTGCGTTTTCTCTCCCATGAACCTCACAGCCATTAGTTTGAGTTTGCAAAATTTTTTTAACAGCTGTGACCTTTCTTATGCTCTCGTGTACCTTCGCTACAGAATCACTGTGAAGATTCCACAGCGCGTTACCAAATAAGTTTTATTTAACTACGGACTACAAATGACCACGAATGTAATTTGTCCATTGAACTGTGAAGGGCAAATATCAATAGATAATTATCAAATTATAATTACTGGTTATCATTATTAGCAAAAGAATTGCTGGAATAGAAATGTTTGTTTAAGCATACTTTCTTCTGTTTACTGACGTGTGGATTTACACATGTGCCGGTTTTCTCTCACACGTATCAAAAGTAATAACACTTTGTTAGTTTCAGCTATTGTTTGATTGAATGAATAACTTTTATGACTTACTCGCAACATCCCACTGTGGGTTCATTACGCCGGGAAACCCAAAGCTTTCGACCAAACAGAACGCGGCAGTATCTCAGTTATTTTATAAAAATACCTGTATCTAAATCGTTTATGGTGGCGTTTTGAAAACAATTCCCTTTTCTTTTGATTTTTCTTATTCATGCTTTGATGTGATTTGTTGAAAACGGAGAAAAGGTGAGTCTACTCTCCCAAGTAATACTTTAAAATATCTAAAACCACATGTGACTTGTTCGCACGTTTCTCAACACTGGTGTCAGTTTAAAATTGCCAATCTCTTGAAGTTTTGATTGTCTCAATACCGTGTAGCATGAAAATTTTGCGAGTTTTAATTATTGGGAATTTTGCGGATTGTCCTCGATCACAAAAATAAGATCCCGTAGAAAAAAAAACCAAAATAAAACGCCGCAAAAACTCACTACCTTCAGTCTGATTAAAAACTCTGCTCTCTTAAATAATAAATAACCTTGTGTTACTGGAACGATATATATCGGACGTAAACAAGAACATTAACATTGATTTTTGACTTTCAAAAAGTAGCGAGAGCTTAGATAAATAGCCGTCTGTATCGCAAACAAAACTACACGATTTTGCTGTTGTGTCAGTCCTTTTGGGCAGTAAGGTATTGCCTTCGAAGATTTAACAGAATGCAATGAAATGTCTCTCACGGCTCATAAATAGAGTGTGCTGTAACTCAACTGAACAAGTTATAAAAATTGCGTCTTCTGCCATGCCAGTGTTCTGCTGCATGAACAACAAATAGCAAAAAATAGTTCCTAACAAAAAATTTCAGTCATCTCGAACCGCAAAAATTTGTTCCCGCAAAACACACACACAAAAAAAATTACAATCCGCGGAATTGAACTCCTGCAAAATTTTCATTCTACACGGCATATTACAGGCGATGTATGCGGTTATGGATTAGAGTGATCGTTTTGATTTTAGAGTCGTGGCTGCCGGCACTCTCTTGAAAGCCACTCTACAGCTGTATCTTTAGTTTGGCTTCCTTCTTACTTAAGAAGGTCGCTCAATGCAAATAAACCAGTTATCTAGCTTGCATGTCTTTTACCCGGGACCAGCTTCTTACATGTATACCTTACTTGCTGTGAATTGCGATTGGTTAATTTTGTTCCAAAATGAGTGTTTACCTCGAAGCCGTACCGGCAATCTAAAGAAACGCAATTGCTTCGTGAAACCAAAAGCAAGCACCAAAAAGGCAATGTATATTGTATATTACCGAATTGTCATGTCGAAATTACTTTTTTCGTGAAATAATGTTTTGCGTCGCTAAACAAATTTTCTTAACAAGCAATCTAATAAAATTCATTTGCACCCTGCATGAATCAAACTGTTCAGAGACTTCAAAGCCACCTTAATCCTTGACTTAGTTTCTAATGTCTAGCTTGCGCTCTCGGTTTTTTTATTCAGTTCATTCAACAAAGTACAAAAGCGTAAAGGAGTTAAGGATTAGCGAGGTCATATACCCCAAACACTCACACCACAGTCGTTTAGACGCTTTGCAACTGTTCAAGGAGTTTTCATCAGATTAAGGTTGACCAATTTCATATGCTTGGGTTCTGGAAACGCGGACTGAAAGACTGATAACCAACCAATTCAATGTAACCTGCATCAAATTTAGCACAAATCCACCAGCGTCCATCTTGTTCGTATTACTCAAAAAGAGAAGCTGTATTCATTCTCTTTAACAGGATACATACATACATACATACAATACATAACGGTCTGGTACACCAGCATTTGCGGCAGCAGTGGCCCCGCCACTCCTAAGGCTATGCGTACCAATGGCAGAAATAACAGGTACAATATCTTTAAAGGCCTCTAGCACTAACTCTCTTAACTGTGAATAGCATAAACCTTTAGATCTAGGCTTATAATTACATTCAGTTTTAGAAAGCTGACAAAACAAGGGGCTATCACAGGAAAGCCCAGCTCTATCTAAATAACGGACCATCATAGCAACCGGACAAGTTGCTCTCCTAGAAGAAGCTACAACAATCCAAGCTCCACCCCTATACTGATCAGTTTTACTAGATTGAATAATTAACTTTAACATGTCATTTTCGATCTTAACATCGGATCGAACAAGCTTAGCAAGCTCATCAAATCTGAGGAAGGCAGCAAAAGCTAGTAAGCAAATAACGACCGAACGAATATTATACAAAGAGGCCATTAGGCCCGCCTTGGAGGCAACTAACTGCTCTAACTGAGAGACTGTGATAGACTCCTTCTTGGTTGTTTGATGGGCCAGCAAACGCTGCGCACCGGCAAGTGTACTCTTCACCAACGGATGATCAGAAGGAGACGGCTCGCCACCCAGCTGGTGAAACCAGGCAATGCTGTGGACTGCTGACTCCAGGGGAGATGCTGTCTTCGCGTCAGTCATTAAATGAC
The DNA here is from genome assembly GCA_948470475.1 of Galaxea fascicularis. Lineage (NCBI taxonomy): Eukaryota > Metazoa > Cnidaria > Anthozoa > Scleractinia > Euphylliidae > Galaxea > Galaxea fascicularis. The sequence goes on along the minus strand of OX419336.1, from coordinate 19,633,681 downwards.
GCAAATAAATAGCGAAGAGAAACGGAGAAGCAGGAAAAACTGTCAAGCTATGTTCTCGTGCCCAAGACTTCCATCTGTGGTAAGAAGAACAATACTTGGAGGAAGTACTGGGTGCTCTGCAACGCAACATCCGGAAGAGAACTTGCAAGGAATTGTAAAACACTGGATCCCTGGGGAACCACAGCCCGAAGATCCGACCACATAGTAGAGCTGAAAACATTTACAAAATAAAAGCAAAAAGAACACACACACACACACACACACACTAAAAAGTCAAAAACAACCAAAAATGACCCGAACGTAGGAACAGCAAGACCGAGATGAAAGACAAAACCAGCACGCCCAAATATATACCCCTACTAATTACCCACATACCAGCGCAAACGCCTAAACAAACATAAGATACCGATGAGAGCATATTTTCCTGCTAATTACCAAGTCAAACGCAGGAAAATACTATTCTTCACACACCAGGAGCCCATCAGTTAGTGATAGTAACTATTCAACTTGTTGTGACGACCTCTAAATATGGTCATGGCGCTCTCAAGATTCGTCTTGCGCACGCAGATCCTGAGATACACTTACAGTCTTTCCCGTAAAACCGTGAACACCAGAAAAAATTTCTGGAATGTTTATTGTTTCGCGACCAATCAGAAGCAACATGAAACCACAACCTAATTACCGTTACTGTTTGCGGTTTAGTTTTCTCACGCGTGATTGGCTTTTTACTTGACACACAATAACATTCTATAGATATTTCTGGTGTTCACGGCTTTACGGGAAAGACTGTAACGTATCGCGAAGAAAAAATTATTTATTTCATTTTATTTTATCAATTTGCTAACAAAGGCAGGTGACAACACTATAGAACATACAAGACGTACGTGATTGAAAGTCATGTTGAAGCGAGTAAATGGAGTCCTTGATGAACGGAACAAGATGGGAAGCAAGACAGTGTTCCTGGATCTTACCACTAATAGCAAGGAAATAGGACGATAGTTACTCACTTGATCTTTATCATTCTTCTTATGAACCGTACCAAGGTTAGCGCATTTCCATTGAGTAGGGTGAAACCCACTGCGCAGACCAAAGTTTGTGAAAGTTGTTAAAGTTGGAACTAAAGCGTCAGCACACTTTTTAAGGATGACGTTTGGGAATGACGGTTTTCCGGCTTTTCTACAATAAACTCAGTGAATCGTGCTTTGTTATCAGCGTTCTGGGAAAGAAAACAATTATTCTGCTCAATCTTGGGGAATATCGCCTGATTTTGGCCAACTCGGCCTTAGGCCATGTTGGCTAAGGATCAGGGAGAATTCCGGTCCGAGCGATTTCGCAGTATAATTTGAGATCATGTGACCAGTGAAAACAATGTGAAAGGGTAGTTTAAGCATATGGTTAGAGTTGGGAGTTCAGAGCCTCAGTTGATCGTTTGGCGTTAGGGTAAAGTTCTTAGGCTTAGGGTAAAGCTGGGTTGAGGGTTGGCACAAGACTATGAACAAATCACGTGACTAACACTCCCACCTCGTTTAGGCCAGGCATGCTGGAGCCTAGGACTCATGTGTGTGTGTGTGTCGTCTCAAATTTAGATTGTTAATTACTTCAGTAAAAATTGACATATTTACGAAAACCTTAGAGGTAACTGTTCACAACTTTTAGCACTCTTTGAGCACTATTTTGAGATTTTGAGCACTTTTTGAGCACTTTTTAGCCATTTTTGCCAGCACCTTTTTAGGATTTTACTAGCGCAATCGGGAAAGGCCTACCGGAGCCCAATTTCGTTTTGCTCGAGTCTGTCATTTTCAAAATCTCCACACCCATTACTTCCTGTTGTGGCTTGGCACACATCCATCACTTGAATACTTGTCCCAGATGCCCTCCTTTTCCAACTCTTCGTCCTGTGCTCAGGATTACATAAACATTTACCGCGTTACTACTTTCCAATAAAAGTATCATAGTCATCTCATCGCACTTGTCGTTATTGTGCTCCAATCATTCGTGTTGCTATGAACAACATTTCTATTAACTACAGAGGTAAACCTTACGGAGCCCTTACGGTCCTTACGTTGAACATCGCAATTGACTATATTATATTGTTTTATTATTGCTGTCCTACGTTCCGTAAGAACCGTACAATATAACGACCCTCTACAAAATGCAAATCTCTTACTGAAGAACACTACGGACAAAACTTCTGTTGAAGGTCAACATTCACAGCCTACTAATTAACCAGAATTACGAGATAGTGACGGAATTGCTTTATATTGTTCATCGTTTACTATGCTTCTAAAAGCAAAAAACGTTAATCCAGATAAATTACTTCACACCCATCCTTTAAGACACCATTTTCAGCCTCCCTCCAGCCTTTTGGGACCTTCTACAGTTTAAACGTGGATTTTTGTCAATCGTTATCCTCTTAACAAGATTAAATGCAAACTAGGTGTTTACTTTAGCGAAATTAATGTACGTCATTTACACGACATGAGTTCAATAACTTTTAGTACAAATTCGCCACGCATCCAGCTTTTAAGTTTACTATTGTCATTTAAATTTCCGCGTCTATTTTATTTTCTCAGCGTACAAAAAGCACATAAAGGTGTTCTCCTTTAATGGAAGCATCTTCTGGAACCAGATTACTTATGACATGTTGTTGTGATATACCCGCCATTTCACTTATGACATTTGCGAGAATGAAACCACTTTGCCACCTTTGAAAGGCTCCTGGCATTTTTAGCTTCGTTTGTTTGTTCAGTGTAAATTCTCTTGAAGTTTTAACTTCGTAATTTACCGCTGCAGATGACTTGATCGCATCTTTATCGACTGAAATTGCAAATAGATCAAAGGATGTTGTGCGAGTACCGTGGTGGGGGAAAACAATACATATGCTGGGTGTAAAGACAGCAAATCAATATGCAGTACGATTTTGCACAGTTCAGACACTTGCATAAATAACCCGTTGCTGCAATCGATCTTAACGTAAAGTTCGATTATCGTTCTTTCATGTGATCACAGTGAGCTGAAGCTACAATACGAATAGATGCTGGCTGTATGCCCGACATAAGAAACGCTAAATACAATGGATAAAACAAAGAAGGCAGGCGGGAGGTTCCCGAATCACCATGTTCAAACAGGAGAACTGTCTTCTCATGGGGAAAGGATGAAACAACTGAGCAAAAGTTTTGGCAATTTACGCAACTTCAAGAGAGAAATTGACGAAAAACTTAAAGGCAAATTACCGAAGCCCAGCCCTCGTTCGACAGAAACTCGTAAACTTGGCGAAACCAAAATATCACTGGATATTGATGATGTGGAAATGTCCTTAGTAACCAGGGATTGCTTTTGTATTGTAGAGCCTTATATCAACGTAGACGATTGTGGTTTAGAAAACAGAGCCGTTTCAAACACGGCGTTTCTCCCACAGGATGTTCAGAGACTGAGGGATATAGCGAGAGAAAACTCGAACTTCAACCTAATGAGAGCAAAAAAATTAAAAGTTGACGATATTGTTCACACGGCATCCAAGCTTGAAGCAGAGTATCTTAAACGAGCCAAATCGCCTGTTCACACAAGGAACTTCAGTCACACTGCTCTGTATGGAAGTCAAGTTGTTTGCGAAGGGATTTATAATTCTGAAAAGTCAAAGCCAATTCCAAGCCTTAAAAAGAGAACATTAGTGGTCAAACTCCCCGGAATTTCCGACAATCTAAACGATTATCATTGTACATGTCAACGAGGGCGAAATTTGAAATCAAATTTTTTATATCGACATAAAAGGTAGATAACATAGGCCCAGGTCAAACCTCGACGTCTCATGAGACGAACTGAACTGAGCGAGTCAAGTTCATGATAAGTTTGAGGTTTGACTCAGTTTAGTTCGTCGACTGAATTTGGATCAACCGACACGTTCTATTCGAAATAAACTTCGACGTCTGACTTGATTGTTGAACTTCACCTATGTGAGTCGACCCAAATTTGAATTTAGTTCGTCTCGTGAAGTTCGATGATATGTTTGACCCAGTCTTTAGAAAATCAAACTGTCTAAATGACCGGCAGCCGATCAAAATCCGAATCCGGCTTGAAATTACTATTATGACCGGCAGTCCGGTTTAAGCCTCCTTTCAAGGGCTTTGTCATTTCAGACTAGCTATGGGTAGATTAGTAATTGTACTAGCACTGAGTGGAGTCTAATTCAGTCTGTAATCATACGAGTGATAACAAAATCGGACGACCGCGCAGCGGGAGTCCGATTTGTTTATCACGAGTATGATTACAGACCAAATTGGATGACACGAAGTCTTATTACCAATTAATCATAAAAATTACAATTTCCGAGAAAAGGAGGGGGCACTCGTCTGGTTTGTTGACATAAACATTTGTGCCATAGGATAAACAAAATCACTACTGTCTTCTAAAATACTGTCATTGTTCAAGGGAAAAAAATATCCGTTTTGAAGAAAGCCCCAATTCAGGAGTCTGTACACTGTTACTATGGTGATTGAAACCAAGGTCATGATTGGTTGATTAAACTGTCCAATAACAAATTTTCCGATATCAAACTGTCCAATAACAACTTGGCAAGTGAATTAGTGGAAAGTAGAAGTTTCTTAAACCAATCACAATCGAGGAAATTGTAATTCTTATGATTAGGCGTGTTATAGGATAGGGATTAAGGCCAGGGATCAAGGAATATACCGGATATTTGTATCAGGTTTGAAGATCACGACCGGCTGCCGGTCAGTTAGACAATTTGTACTTTGATAGTTTATAAAACTGCATCGCCTTTTTACCGGTTACTTCGATAGTTTAGTCTGTAAAATTCTTCGATTTTCCTGAATTTGTCAAAAAATATTGGAATGCCAGTCATTTAGTGTTGCTTGTCCGGCTGCCGGTCATTTAGACACAGCCTCAGCAAATCGCAAATAGAATATACATGGCATTAGGTCATGTTTCAGATTCGGTTGTTATTATTTATTTTTTTCCGTTTGGGAACGTAGAATTAATATATATTATAAATAAAAAGTTTTTTTTTATCAATGCGTTTGTTATTTTTAACTTTGTTTTCTTCACCATTGATTTTCGCAACAAGTTACAGCCGATTCAGGTGGTCGACAGAGTAAATTTAGCGTCGGTTATGATTCTCTAGTCAGTTTTTATCGCTAAGCCAACAGTATAGCAAATTTTGTTTACAGAACATAAATCGACTTGAATTTAACAGGCGTCAAAAAACACAGTTCAAATTAGTTATTTGAAATTGAATTCAAGGTCCATTTTTCTTCTCGAGAAATACTCCTTCACGAGGGTTTCATCGTAAAAAATCTGGAACTAGAGAAAAGGCTTATATGTAGTATGGAGCGTGCTGTGTTCAATTGAAATATCTGGTGTAATAGACCTTTTTAGCTTATCGATTTTGTTTTCCCAATGTAGACCATGCGATCTTCCCAAGGGAATTTGCTTTTTGTCTTTTTATAAATTATGCGTACATATGCACGTAAATATGGCGAAATTTCAAAGAAACAGATCTCTAGGGTAACATCACGTGGTCTACAATGGGAAAACAAAATCTACAAGCTAAAAAGGTCTATTGTCATTATTTTCAGGGAATAAGCAAGCTGAACGTTTTCTCACAAAGAGGTTAACTTTATGTCAGAGGGCGGGACAAAAAAACAAAAAGAAAAACTGGAATTTATGATGACATTCAGTCCTAAAAACACTGGGTGATAGCGAAGCGTTCCCTCTCCTTGTTGCTTGTTCTCTGCTCATACCACGTTCAATTCATTCACAAATACAAATACTCTCAGACTCGAGGTATTGCACAGCGTGTTCAGTTCGAAAACTTAATTATTTGCAAGGACCACTGCTACAAAATAGAAGAGCTACGTCCCGCAACAGATCTAATTAACAAATAGATTCCATATTGCTGTACGTCTGTTCAGTGATAAAATGAACTCGTTATGCAGCTTATTATATAACTAGCTATATAAAATAGCAATAAACACCAAAAACTAAAGCACCGCAAGGAACGGCAGCCGTTATTCATCAGATTAGATTATGACCCAGGTAGGGTTAAACACAGAATGCGCCCGAAAGCTCACGTTCGTTTCTGTTTCATTTTTTTTCTGCAAAAGATGCTTCGCCGAGTCATTTTGGGAGGTTTCTCTGACCATATGTTGAATCCGAAACTGTTCGATTAGCGTCTCCTTTCTCAACACTCGGCAGAAATGTCCATCGATCGGCGCGAGCATTGTATATATTCCCATGGAATGAAGAGACCATGATTTTCACCTTGAGTGCTCTGTGTGTATGGTCATTCAAGTGGACATGTTCGTTGCCTATCAAGCGGGAGAGGTAGAATTATACTTCTCGCTGGGGCAATGTTTCCTTTCCCCTCTCGCTTTTTCTGCTTCTATTTTTTTACATGTATTATCATAAATGCCTGCATGAGCTCTAAAACAATTTTACACGGACATACACTACACACAAACCGGCACAGTCTCAAACATCAAAACACAATCTGCCCAATGATTTTCCTCTTTTCTTTTGCTTCGCGCTGATTAACGGACTCACTAGTTTTGCAGACCTGAGTTAAGGCTAATTTTAGCGTCTTGTCTCTTAGATTTCATACTTATGCCGTTATGTCAAGGTGACCATCTTCCAGTGGAACATGCGTATTATATATATTAAATAATAAAAATGACGATAATAATAAATTATTATAATTATCACCATCATGTGCATCTTCAAAAAGAGAACACCCTGAAAATCTTGAAGTTGCATTTGTTATGTCACAACTACATACATACATGTACACACATACAACTTTATTTGTTAATGACTTTACAGAATTGGCAAGACCTAAGTCCTGATGTGGACCTTGTAGCTGACAAACTTAGGGATATCACAGGATTTTCGAACGCATCGAGCTAAGTACTCAGGCGAAGGCCGTGAATACAATGAACTATTACAGACTTGATTACGATGTTTGATGATGATTATGATGATGACGATGATGATGATGGTTCGACTAGAAATAAAGAAATGATAAATAAAACAGATTAGTGGAAATGAACGACAATATAAAGGAATAGTGGATAAACGAGTGAACTTACAAATGCTTCCTGCACAGCGAAACTGCGATAGCGATAACGACAAGAGTGATATGCAAACTGACCGAAGTGAGAGGAAAAGGCGCTAAAATCCTTAAATATACGTAGCGCACGTGAACAGTTGGAAAGTGTTAAGGAACTATGCGCGTGACACAAAAAATGCGCGTTTGAATCCTACAGACCTGTCTAGCTACAATTACTTTACTAACATTAAATTACAAAAAAAAAAAGAAAAAAAGCTTGCAGTTTGTAATTCTATATAACATGCCTGTACAATGGGATTTCTAGATTACTTCTAGAAAATATTTAATCAGTAATTAAAACGGACAAATAATAATAACAAAGAGTAGAATAAATTGTTTGAAATATATAGTCTTTAGTTACATTAGAGGAGCCTTTGGAATAATTAAAAGTATTTGGAAATTTTTGTTTGCTTTTAGCCTGTTCTTAGGGCCCGATTGCAAGACGAATTTCAGCCCGGGCTGAAATGTCAGCCCGGCCAACCTGGCTGAAATTTTGTTGCGATTACATGACGAACTTAAGCCCGGGCTGAAATATTAACTTTTCCTTCCTACTAGCAGCAGTCATCTTGTTTCCTGGAAAACAAAATCACTGCGCATGTCCAAGCTCACTATTCAGCCCGGGCTGAAATTCCGTTTCGATTACATGAGATTTTTTCAGATTTTCCCAGAATCCTAGCCCGGTTTGAGCAAACTGGGCTAGGATTTTCAGCCCGGGCTGAATTGCGCCCCTGGCTGAATCACTCTCCATGTAATCGACAATTTGATTTTAAGAGGATTTGTTTCAAAAGCCGGGCTGAAATTCGCCATGTAATCGGGCCCTTACAGTCTTTCCCGTAAAACCGTGAACACCAGAAAAAATTTCTGGAATGTTTATTGTTTCGCGACCAATCAGAAGCAACATGAAACCACAACCTAATTACCGTTACTGTTTGCGGTTTAGTTTTCTCACGCGTGATTGGCTTTTTACTTGACACACAATAACATTCCATAGATATTTCTGGTGTTCACGGTTTTACGGGAAAGACTGTAAATTGCAAAAGACCTGGACAGTCCTTGACATGATCCGGTAGAAGGTTCCATGTCAGGGCTGCTCTACGGTTGCACATAGACCTTCCAACTTCAGAGCTTGCCCTAGGTGTTTCCAATTTCAATGAGTTCCTGAAGCTATAAGAGGTCAGACAGCACTTCAGAGTGTGACTGTGTACTGAGCCAACCCAAAAGACAATAAGACAATAAGAAACGTCACATGAGTCAACCGGAAGTCAAGCTTCCAGCGCTGGGGTTACAGACGCCATATTGAAGTTTACTCTCATGACACATGACAGTTACCGGAAGTGATTTTGATTGGCTAATTATAACACGCGCTGTCTGGGGGTGGAAGGCTTCTGAGAAGCTGTTTGTGTCAGGCGTTTCTTCCTTCGCTTTCTCGCTCTTTTTGCCTTCCCCACCGTAGAAACGCCTGATACTCAGGCTACTGCTACGAGGACCAAATTTCTTTGTGTCGTTCAAGAATATTTTTAGCAATGCGAAGTTGTGTGATCTGTTGCATAAGCAGATGTCCAATCACAAAGCACGTAAGAAACCTAACCAATCAGAAATGGATACAGAAATACCTGCAAATCAGAACAAGCTTTTGGGAGCCGTCGCGCAGACTGTGTATAGCGGGTATATACTCCATGGGAGAATGCCATGGATCCACCAGAATATAATGAATTAGTTATACAATACAAGGGTATACACATCTACGCAGGACTGTACAAGATGATACAGGACTATACATGACTATACAGGGCTATAAAGGTATATACAGAGCTATACAAGGCTATACAAGTCTACACAAGGCTATGCAAGGCTACACACAGCTATACAGGGCTATACAAGGCTATACAGGAATTTACTGTCTGTGACGCAGGCCACCAAGATGTGTGCATAACCTTTGTTCTTTGGAAAAGCACATGTGCAGTGCTTCAGATCAAGGTACATCACTTTTAGGCAAACCACCAATCCACTGTGCCAATGTTTGGTTTAAAACACCTTTTTCGTTTGATATTTCTTATGATCTACCTGAATTGAAATCAGCTCTGAGTTTAACAAACTGATCTCACAAGAAGCCAAACTGGTTCAAGTAAATGTTCATGTTGACCTGACTTCCAAGCCTGGTCCATGCTAAAGTGCATACCGGGTATATGTCTAGGCACACAGTGGCTTCATCTGTAAGTTTATCAGTTGATAACTACAAAGCTGTGTCCACCACCACACCCGATCACATGCACACTAGAGTCTTTAAGTAGAGGCAACAGCCCAGGTGTGTAGAGGTTAAGTTCATTTCCAGTTCCACATATTCCATGCTCATTCCAGCCCCAAGTCATGACAGAGCCACAATCTGAAATGTAGCAAACAAACAATAATTATTGTGAATAGATAAGCTGTAGTTTCAATTTTTAACCACTTCAATATGTTTTTCCTGTATAAAATTGTTACAGAACATCCTAAAATCACAAATCATACTAGTAACCATTATTCATGTTCTTAAATCTAATGACAAACACTAACCCAATAAGGCCATGTTATGTTCAGCACCACACACAACCTGTGGACACAAAGTAAAGACTAGTGAAAATCCAAACAAAATTATTACCAATTCAACAAGTCAACTCATGGAACACAATCACATCAAGCTACTTACCAACCAATCACACTCAGCCAACCCACAAACCAGTCAAACTGTTTCAACCCACCAGCAACACACTCTCACCCTACCCACCAGCTAGTCACAGTCACCCAACCCACCAGCCAGTCACACTCATCCAACCCACCAGCCAGTCACACTCACCCTTCCCACCAGCCAGTAACACTCACCCAACCCACCAGCCAGGCACACTCACCCTACCCACCAGCCAGGCACACTGAGTAACCCACAACAACATCACACTCCGCAAGACACATTCAGCCAACCCACCAGCCACACATTTAGTCTCAGCCAGCCAGCCAGACAGACAGACAGGCATTAACTGACAAATAGCCACTTTGGAAGGCAGTCAAAGAGCTGTGTGCAGTGGACAGCAAGTATTCTCAGCTGAATATGTACCTGTTTAGCACCTTTGATACGTTTGAGCTCGGTTGGCTTACAGCAAAATCCTTGTTGCACCACATCATCACCCAGACCCAGTTGGCCATAGTCTGCACGGCCCCAAGAATACATAACCTTGCCCTCTGTTGAGATAAAGATTCACATAAGTGACTAGTTACTATAAAACACTAATACTTTACAGTCAAGAAAACAATAAAGTAATGAAATCAACAGAAAGTGCAGACAAACAGCTAACCATTTTTTTGAAACACCATTTTATTTCTCTCAGCTTAAGTCCACTGATCAGCTTGCCTGAATTGTTTTTCTGTGCTTTAGCTAATGTTTACCAATATCATTTTATTGAACATCAATTTTATTGGAACAATGTTGTTGGTAGCCAACATTGTTAGTGATTAGTGTGTTCAAATGATATAACATCAAGAAAATAACAGTGTTCAGTAGAAATGATGCATGAATCAATACTACAAATTGCAAAAGACCTGAAAGACTTCAGTTCAGTGTAGCATGTTGTAACTCTCAATGCTATTTTACCTCTGCTTCTTCAAGTCTATCTCAAGGTATCTATATATTTGACCCTACCCTTTTTATTTCAACCACATTTTCATGGTCCAATGGTGGTTGTATTAACAGGGTTTCACTGTACATATATTTGGCAAAAATTACACAGTAATTACATGTGTGTTTAAAGATATTTGGTCATTACTACATGTAGAGGGTGGACTATTCCAACACGTTTTTAAATGAATGATGCATATGAAAGAAATCATATGTGAACTGCGGATATGAAATCAAATGAAGAATGATTGTCCCAGTTGTGATCACAATTTTTACATTTGCGTAAAGAAGCCTGGGAAAAATTCAAGACTTAAAGTTGAAGTCCCTGTTGAAGTCCTGAATTTTTTTTCAGGCTTCTTTACGCAATGGTAAAAATTGCGACCACAACTGCGACAATCATTCTTCATTTGAAGTTTTTACATCACAGATGTAGAATAGTTCAATAATTTTGATCTATTAAACCAAGTTTTGACTTTGTTGTGAAAGGACTGACAAATGAGGCATTTGACGTAGGAATGATAAAGAGAGTAGTATTATTATTACGAACGTCCTCAGTGCTATAAATATTGCTTCCTGCACTCTCTTAGTACCGGGTCCATTCTTTGGTCCTGGGGCACTAAAGGACTTTTTCATTTAATGGACAGCAGAACCTTCTTGGTTTGTGCGCCATCCCTAAGAGGATGATCTATTGTAGCTCACTGATATTAATGGCTCCTGGCAGCTTTCCTGGATTCTGGTCCATTCCCTTTCTAATCAGTGTCAGTGCAGTCTCTGTCCTCATTCCCCACCTTCACATAATTTAAGTATCAAGATCTTCATACAGAGTATTTCAAGAGCTTTTCAATGACCTTTGCCAAGGCGTTTCAGTCATGTGTTCAGTCAATCGGACAGTCAGCTGGTGTAAGGTGGCCTTTATATGCAAATGAGGTAATAAGTCATTTAGTTGGCTATTCATCTGGTCAGACAGACAGTGTCAGTCATTTACGTAGTCAAACAGTTGCTCAGATCATGGTCAATCAGTCAGTCAGTTGTTTAGTTGGTCAGTCTGTTTGTACATTAACCCATGAATCAGCATTGAGTCAGTTAAGTTACCAGTTTGTACATTAATCCATGGATCACCATTGAGTCAGTTAATTTATCAGTTTGTACACTAACCCATGAATCAGCATTGAGTCAGTTAATTTATCAGTCCAGAAATCAAGGAGGCAAATACAATGTCCAAACCTGTGATGGCTAAGAGATGACTCCAGCCAGACTTGAGCTTAGTAACTTGTAGATCAGATATCAATCCTCCAATCAGCTGTGGCTTAGTAAATATCTGACTATCATGTTCTGGAGGCCTTCCACACTGTCCGTGTTGATTTGACCCCCAACAGAAAACCTGTCCTGTGGCTGTTACTGCTGCAGAATGATGAGATCCTGCTACTACTTGTATGATCTGAGCAGAATCTGGAAACAAGACTTTTGGCAAGGAAGGAAGCAATCAATTAAACAGTGTGCTCATAAAAGCCATCCTTTTCATGGCATCTAATTACAGTGAGCTCTGTTGTTTTCACTTGAACTCTGTGGACAAGTTACTAATCATTCAATTTGTCTGAGCTTTGTTTATAGAGTTTTACTGTGAAACTCAAAAAACCATGAACACTACGAATTACTTCTGGAATGCTTATTGTTCTTCAACCAGTCAGATGTGCAATGAAACCACAACAAGAAACCACTAACTACAAAAGTCATTGAAGTCACAGGTTGTGGTTAAGCCATCTTCCATCTGATTGGGTTTTTTTGGTAAAACAATAGACATTGAGAAATATTTCTAGTATTCACAGTTTTCTGAGATTTACAGTAATTGCCAGTGAGGCAAGATGAGTCTACATCGAGGTATGAGTTCTTAATCAGTTGGTCATATACTTTGTGTACACGTATAGCCTTGGAAACATATGAAAAAGTTACCAACTGAAAGCACCAATATAACAACAAAACCAGTTTCATTAAGAACAAAAAATGTATTCGGTTAGCAGTTTTAATCAGACTGAACATGATTTAGATGGGCCATGTTATCAAAAGAAAACAGGGAGCAAACCTGATCCTCATGGAAGACAATTTTCCTTGCTACTTCAACCAGAAGAAATTTACTGGTAAATATTTTTGCGCAATAATTGGCTCAATCATAAACTTTTAGTTAACACAGACATGAAAATACAACATGTTCTAACCTTGTTGAGGAGTTGTATAATTGCTTCCTAGTTTTCCTAACCCAAGCTGTCCTTTCTTGTTAGATCCCCAACACCAGACTGACCCATCAGCTTCAAGTCCACATAGTGATACATTTAAAGAAAGAGGTTAGTATGAAGTATAACACTATATCTACAGTCCAACATTGATTATCTGGACTTGCGGGGAATGGAGTAAATAGTCAAGAAAATAGAGAGTCTCAATAACAGAAAATATCAAATTAATGAGGCAAACAACAAAAGAAGTCCCAATGAGAACTCAGTTGAATCCCCTTCATTTACAATGTGTACAAGTGCTATGCATGTTTGCTGTTTTCTTTTTTCATTTAAACAAAATTTTATTCACAGCATTTTCTCTAAGAACACAAAGTGCTCATCTGTTTGAAAGGGAACAAGCCTGTTTCAAATGCACTTTTCAGTGCCCAAATTGAAAATACATGTAAATTACAATCAATTATGATAGTTTTTAGGCCTCTTCATAATGCCAGGATCAGAGGAAATAGTCTGGATAATCAAGAAATTGGGAAAATCAAGGTCGAACTGTACTATCACTATACACAAAGCATTATCATTTAATTGGTGTCAGGGAGCATTTGAGGAATCTGACTACCAAAATTCTCCTTCCAAATTACATTACTACATGGAAAAGACACATGAAGTTCTTGTGGTGAGAGGACAGGAAACTTGTAATAACGTCACAAATCAACATCCTCATCCTCTGGGTGAAACATATACAGTCCATAAGTTGAAAAATTTTGTAACTGAAATACCAAGGGTCCAATTTTTGAGACATTATAATAATTATACCATGGATGTGATAATTAAGTAATTTTAATTACCGGTAGTTAATACTCACCTAAAGCTACTAAGGAATGTCTCAGACCTGCTGCAACACTGATCACTTGTTTATCTGTGAACTCCCACTGAAATAGTGTTTTGATTAAATATTATTGTTTATTAAAATATAACAAATTGTTTGTTATGAAGGATACATGGTGAGGCCAAAGATGTTGTGGTTACTGTGCATGCATGAGTAAACATATTGCTACATCTGTGAGTGAATACATGTAAACAGATGTAACAACAGGTTTTTCAGGAACCAATAAGGTTTGGGCAAAAGTCCCCTTGTGAAAAGAAAAGCCCATGCAGGCTGTTTCAGAGGAATATTGAGCCAATCTGTGGGATATTTTTAATTTATGTACAATAACTAAAGCGGGCAATAATTACAGTTGTCATGTTGACACAAACATTCAATTTGCTATTTCTCTTGCAAAGACACTGGAGGCACAAGTCTGTTTTTTATCATGGTAAATATTTTTTGATTGTACAGTTACAGAAAAAATCCATACCTCCCCCACAGAAGTTCCAAGGAAATTCCAAGGGGGAGGGGTGTTGCAAACACAAAATGTTTGAAAAATAAGTATGGAGCTAAAATTTAAATTTTCTAAGGGAGGGGGCAGGAGGGGGGGGATGCTAACCAAAAACCCATGTTAAAATGGATGAGAGGTTGTGTTACCCAGCCCTAACACTATGGGTATGCAAATTTTCATCATGAACTTTTACAACTGTATCTAATTGACCCAAATCATTTTTCACTCACATAAATATTACCAAAAAAAAAAATAATTACAAATTATGCCTAAATTAGACCTGGGAGAACAACTTTTGGCTGGTTGCTGATACCTAATCAGCTTCTTCAAATATAAGTCTGAATAATTGAGTATGTTTCCATTAGGTGATCCCAAATCAAGTTTTGATTGAACCAAGTTTTGATCTTGCAAAGATTGAATTGAGCCGTCAACTTTCTTTTACCTGTTGAGCACCTGAGCACTTTTTGAATTATTATAAGTATGTTTTATTCTGGTCAATTCTACAGAAGTTGCTGTCAAAGTTCCCCATCAACCTTGCAGTTATTTATCAAATGTTTTCATTTGTCGAGCCTACCTTTTTCTAAAATTAATGTGTTTACAGTCTGACCAATATAAAAAATACATTGAAAAAATTCTAATACAGAATATACCCGACATAAAGTTGGCCTTGTGATGTAACCACTTAGTTTTCCTGTGCCCAACTGTCCAAATTCATTAGAGCCCCATACATAAAGACCAGCATCTGAACAGCGCAAATAGAGATACATGTGAGATACAAAAAAATACAGAATATTGTGGATAAAATGCAGAAATTGGCCTCAAAGCTAATATAGGTTTTAATAATTATGTCTACTTTCCCCTGAAGAATCTACCCTATTTGCACATACAGTGGAACCGCCCATTAATACCGGTACATGTATGACGACTGTCAGGCCATGGAAATTTGGTCGCATTAACAGGGTGGTTGGATTAACAGGGTTTTCAAATGAGAAAATAAGTGGGCTTTGCAGTCCAGGCCACAAAAAAGTGGTCATATTGAGAGGGTTATTGTATGGCGGAGTTCCACTGTAACTTAATTCAAGCTGGGTACATTTTAATGTGCTGCTTGTATTCACCGTCAACTTTAATAAGAACATAAACTTTTAAAGTACTCAAGTTATGCTCAAGGAGACACTTGTACGCTGCCTAACTCATTAGTTTTTTAAAAGGTTACCAGTGGTAGCCAAAGTGTGGCTCCATCCACAAGACACTTGTTTTACATTGACAAGTCCTTGAACATGACACAGCACCACTCGGTCTTCAGTATCACCCAGGCCCAGCTGTCCTTTGCTGTTCCAACCACCCATCAATAGATCTTGAGCTTCTGAAACAGGACGCAAAGAATCAAGTGAATACAATTAACCTTAAAATTTATGTGGTTTCCCTTAAAGACCCTTTGTCACTTTGCACAATGTAACATGGCCATACTAAAATTTTGTGGACCAAGAAAATCTCAAGCCACTGCAATGGCAAGAAAGATCTCAAGTAATCCATCTCAATTTTAGTCACCTGAACAGATAAACAGATATCATGTATATTTTATGAACATATTTTTACAAAATACTTTGCTTTGTAGTGTGGAGGAAACCAATTTTGAAATCCATTGGAACTTTTTGACAGAGCGATGCCACAGCTACATGTACAACTATAAGATTCAGTTTACAGCTCATGCAGGGACAGGGTATGGCAAAAATACCAAGTGAACAGTGAATTTGCTGAATATCTGCTGCATCGTAATAGGCTATCTTTCAAGGTCAGCTGTGGTCAACCAAGTTCAAAGAGGCGATGTGGTCAAAGTCTTGGCAAGTGGCAAGTCAGTAGTCCTTTCTCTTGCTAATGTCTGACCTGAAATGCCTCAGTATTATCACTTTGCATGGATTGTTTTTTTTAGATTTTGTGTTCTTATGTTGTGTTCGAAATAGTTCATATTTGGAACCATTTCTTATCATAAAATTTGTCACTGAAACATCAGTAAAATGTGTCATTAATGACCTCCGAATGCAAGGAAAGTCTTTTTAAGAGAACTCAGATTTAAAATTTTTTCTGGGACTCACTAGAGGGCTCACACCTTCGGCACTTATTCAATAAAATCTGCAGTCAGTCTGTCATTGAAACTTGGAATCTCTCCAGATTTTGAGTTCAATTCCCAATTTACAGATTTTTATTACATTTCGTTTCGTTTCGCAAGATTTTCATTTTGCAAAATAGTTTTTCATTTCGCAAATTACATATTTTCATTTTGTAAAATACAAATTTTGAGTTCATTTAGCAATTTACAGATTTTCATTTCGTTTCATTTTGGTTAGCAAATTACAGTAAGCCTGTTTTTGATGCACTGTCTGTACAAGTGAGGTCTGACGAGTTAACAAAAAATTAATGCCAAAAACCACCCGTTTACAACTAATACACAAATTGCACACTTTTATATCGATAATGGATTCATCAAACCTGTGATAACAGCTGTATGTCCTCCACCGCCAGTAACGGAGCTTATTACCACATTTTCTGGAAGATCACTCTCACTGCAGTTTTTGGGAAGCAACACATCTTCTTTGTGACCTAAGCACAGTTGGCCATGGCTATTTGCTCCCTTAAAATGCACGATAGAATTGCAGATATTTTAACATGTAAAAGCTACAGCATATTGAGGTAGAAGTCTCCACAGGCTGATAACAACTAACCCACGAAAATAGTTGCATTTGCTCGAGTTTTGCTTCTTTATTGTCCGCCATTTTGACTTTCTCCAGTGATCGCTGGCTCAAACGAAAGCCATCCCTCTGTGTTAGATGTCAAAATGTGTCCTTCTTTAACAGGTATCCAGCCTGGCAACAGATTTTACATTCAGATAGAGGTTATGACGTATAGGTGGTTAATCTTAGGCTGTAATTGCTAGCTAGCGAGAGGACGTTCTGATAACACCGATGAGAGGGAGGTGAAGCACCCCTCTCCCTGCCCCCACCCTATTGGCCGCGCAGTTCTATGCAGACCGAAAGTTGGTAGAAATTGAGGCGAACATAACATGTGTCTTGATTTGCTGATAGACATTTTGGAAATTAAATGAACCTTCTTCACCTTCTTTCGTGAGTCTCCTAATTTCCTTTTTGTGGGCGTGATCGTACCATTGAAAGTCTTGGAGTGTCATCAACATACAATCGAGGTTCAGAATTTGATAGATAGTTAGGTAAGTCGTTGATATATGTTATAAAGAGGAGTGGACCCAGAATTGTACCTTGAGGTATACCACAAGTAAGAAAATGGTCCCTAGAGAGAGAACCATTTATAGAACATCGTTGTTTGCGGCAGTCCAAGTAAGATCTAAACCAATCGTATGAAGGGCCATGCATACCATATTTCATAAGTTTAGACAAAAGAATATCGTGATCGACGGTGTCAAAGGCTTTCTTTAAATCCAAGAAAACGACTTTGTTTACATTACCTTGGTCAATGTTGTAAGCCCAGTTATCAGTAGCTTCAAGTAATGCAGTGACAGTAGAATGAAGAGGTCGAAATCTCGATTGGTGTCTTGAAATGAGTTTATGTAGAGTAAGATGATTATAGAGTTGATCATAAATGATTCTCTCAAAGACTTAAGCTACAACTGGAATAACTGAAATTGGGCGGTAATTATTTAGATCTGAACGATTACCCTGTTTGAACAAGGGGACAACTTTCGAAAGTTTCCATTCATCAGGGAAAATTCCAGAAACAATAGATTGATTAAAGATAGTACAGAGTGATTCGGCTATTAAATCGGCCAATTCGCTCAAGAGTTTTGCAGATATTTTGTCCAAACCAGTAGATTTTAATTTACATAATCTTAATAAAAGCAAAAGAACTTTGGGGACGCTAGTTGGTTTTAGTTCGAATATGCAGTGACCAGTCTAAGCTAAATAATCCAAATGCGAAGGATTGTCTTCATTGGCATGAATATTATTTGCTAACTTAGGCCCAATGGAAGAAAAATGATCATAAAAGGCGTTTGACAGCTCATGAGAATAATAAATAGAACTGCCACAGGAGAGCTTAATTTCGTTTATGACAGAATTGTGTGATTTCCTTGACATAAGCTCATTGACAATTCGCCAGGTGTTACCTGGATCACCTTGGTGCTCATTGAGGGCATGCTTATAATGAAATTCTTTCGCACGTTTAATTTCATTGTTTACCGTATTGCGAAGTTTTTTGAAATTACGCCAGTCGTCCGCATCACCAGAACGAGTTGCTTTTAACTTGAGAATATCTCTTGCATGCAAACGCTTTTTAAGTTGCGAACTAATCCAAGGTGATTTGCAAAGGCGAACACGTTTATTACGTAAGGAGGCATACTTGTCGACACAAAGAAGGAATAGTTTTTTCCAAGCTTAATTTCCACATATCATTTGGATTATCATAATTACCTATGATCTGCCAATTTTGATGCGCTATATCGCTACGAAAATTGGATGAATTAAAATTCTTAAATTTTCTACTGGTAACTGTGGTATGCCCCCTTAAGGGTGAATCAGTAGAAAGCTTACGATAAGCATAAATAAGGCTGTGATCACTTACGCCTATATGAGACACTCCAGAACATACAATCCTATCAGGACGGTTAGTAAAAATGAGAGCAATTAAAGTTGAAGATGATTCAGTACAACGGGTGGGATCAGTAATGAGCTACTGCAGGCTGTAAACATCAGCGATTCCAGAGAGTAGATTTGTGTTATGGTCCAATGGAGGAGCAGCTAAATTGCAATTCAGATCGCCCATAAGATAGAACTCAACATTCTCGGCGTCAATTTAACCAATGAGCGATTCGAAATAAGTAAAGATCTCAACTGAAGAGTCAGGCGGCCTATACCAGGCGTGTGTTTCTCGAAACTCCCGAAACTTTTCAGGAGCATTTCGGGTGCCATAATTTCCTTCGTATCTTAAAAACGAAGACAATTTCCAGGGATGAAATTTTGCAACAAATTTGCCCTTTCTCATCTTGAAATCATAATAAAAGATCAACTTTTTAGAATAAGCGGATCGCAATTTTACAAATGGCTTTTCGGGCCCGAAAAGTTTTCGGAAGTTTCGAGAAACGGGCCCCAGGTTACCACGAGAAAAGGCTTAGATATCGGTTTCCGGATTTCAATACAAAGGTGCATTACAACCTAACTTCGTGCCCAGGACGTCTCGATGATATCGAGTTCGCAAGTAAGTAAGGAAGGTTTAAAAGAGTTGCGTTTGAGCAAATACTAATGTCGATGACAAACAGTTGCGACATATTAAAACCATTTAAAAAAATATTCCGGTAACACTTACTGATCAGCCAACATCGAACAGCGTGCTGGATGGTGGCCGATAAGGAATGGGGAGAGACTGAAAAGAAAACTTCAAAAAGCAAGATTTCGGCTGTTTTTTAATCCGTAGGCAGTGTCGGTAGGTTTGTTGTATCTCTTTCCTCCGTAAAAGTAAATTTGGTTGATTATTTAGGGAAGTCCGTAGGGGTGCTCCGTAGGGTAGTCCGCGGAGTGGGGTCAGTCGGGTAATCCGCGGACCGGGGATCAGTGTTTTCAACTCTCTCCTAAATTTCATAAAAAAATATTTCTTGTGATCTACCCTCTGAGAAGCTGATAACAACAAGTTTTGTTCATCATTACGCTGGGTGGGTGGATTGGATAGCCGTAGTTTGCACGAGGGAAATACCGTCGTTTTCATCTAAGCGTGGACACGTGGCAGAATAACATGTTCCAATTGGATGCAAACATGACATACTTGGTAACCAAACATTTGAAGTTTGAAGGGTGTTGGAGCACGTTTTACCAAAATGGCAGAAAGAATAGATATCGAAGACTTATCCGAAGGAATTGATCCAGACCTGTTTAAGTATGCTTTCGCTTTTCTTAAATGTGGGCTCTCATCAAGTGTATCGTTTAAGTATTGGCGTGAACAGGATTTCCAAAACTTAGAAGTGGTGTACTTGTGTACAGTTGAACGGTTTATACGATACCTTTCACATGTTTCACTTATTGGATGCGTAGCCGCCATCTGAATCACCTCATTTCTGAAATCCTTGGACAAAGGAATACCTGATTTGAAGTTTTGGCCGTGTTTGTTTATCGAAAACATATCAATAGATTTGAAAACTTTCAAACTTTGACGCGAAAGTTTGCTTAAGGAGGCTCGAAAGGGTTTTTCGTTGATGTAGTGTTTGCGAAACGATGAAAAAAGAAGGATATTTAATGGTGTAGGCAAACTATATGTCTCCTTGGAACTCTATTGTTGGACTATATTAGTTACCATGGCAACGTCCTACGTCCACACAAAAGGTCCTCTAAATGTCAGTTTTTGTAAATTACCTGAAAAACTAATTCGGTGACCTACCGTTTTTATTTGTTTGTTGGAAAGCCCCCTGAATTTTTTAACTTTTCAGGCAGTATGAAAAAAAAATTATCTAGTAGCATTTGGTATATTAAAAAAAATGCGTTTGATGGCTTACAGAAAATTCTACTAGATAATTTTCCTCGAAACTTTTATATTTGAAGTATCATCGTGAATGGTACGTGCATGCAAAAAATCAAGATAGGTCACCGAGCAAAATTTCGAGCTAAAAACAAATGTTTTCCGCAGATTTTATTTCCGGTTCTCGCGATTTTACGTAGTATTTAACTTCCGGTGTGCTTGATTTTGATTCATTCAGCTGACGAGTGCATCTTAGTTGTGGCGGGTGTAGATTGCGCGCGCGCGTGCAGCTAAAAACCCTTTCCAGTCTCCTCCGCCTGTAAAACTTTAAATGTTTGGTTACCAAGCATGTCATGTTTGCACCAAATTAGAGCATGGTTTTCTGTCACGTGTCCACGCTTAGATGAAAACGATGGTATGGAACAAGAAAGAGTACAAGAGCATTTCCTCTGTATGGTAATTTAGCAAAAGCACAACTCTAAAAACGCACTCTTCACACAGTTTTGATTCTCTTTTTTTTTCCTACAATAGCCCTAACTTTCAGAACATGTGAGCCCAAAACATGCCCAGTCACGCTGAAATGTAGTGCGGAAAGTATTATTAAAGTTTAAGGTTACGGGGGATACATGGCCATTACAGGGGCGGATCAAGGATTTTTTTAGGAGGGAGTGCACCACTAAGGAATGGCGTAACTGACTGGTGATCGGATGACATAGTTTTTTTTTTGCAGAATATCAGTTGTATTAGAAAGCCGCAGGTCATCTCAGGACGGGGGGGGGAGGTGCGCCCCCCTGCACCTTCCCCCTAGATCCGCCCTTGCATTAATATATTTCTAAGGCAAAAATCATTTTGGTAGAGGTGCTATTTTTACAAACTGTATATCAGAAACATTTATCATAAACATTTAAAAGCCGATTCCGCTGGAACGTAACAGAGATATTGGGGAATAATTGAAGTGCATAAGGAATTTTTTACTGAATGGATTGCAATTTACGGCAATGCTAAGGTTTTGTAAAACGTGGTTTTGTGTCCAAGAGAAACACAAAGAACACAAAGTTGATTTTACCATTCAGTGATCGCTCAAAACCTCTTTTGTGTCATATTTTTAACTCCGACTTTTTGATTTCAAGTTTCATTCAAAGTTATTAGCGTTTAAAGAAGCAAAATTTAGCATTTAGAATTCGAGGCCTTCGTCAACTCATGGAATTCTGTATCCGCGCTGACTTTCCGAGCAAACAAGAGTAAACTGGGGCGCTTTCCATTTACAGGTTCCATCCGGGTGGAAAGTTTAGGTTGAAATGTTCAATGCTGCAGCTTGTTCAAATACAAAATGGGTAAGCCACAAAATGTACTTGTATCAGTTGGGAAGCTACGAAATAACAGAAAAAGTGCATTTTAAGCCGATGGTCCGTTTTATCTGAAACGTTCCAAATGAAATGGTATGTCCCATTTGATTTTCCAACCAGAATTTCCGGGTTTTCCGTGTAAATGGAAAGCGCCCCTGGTAATTCAAAACTTACCATTATGGTAATTTTAAATCCCCAGGTTATCCGGTTGAGGCTGCACCCACGAAAGAACATTACGTTGCTATTTGACTGGTTTTGATGCACAAGACGTTCGTGCGACACGATTTGAATCCCTTGCGACTATTTCAAAGGACCTTTTCGCTAATATTTTGTGTATTGTCGGTATTAGTCGTTGAACGTCGTGTATATTCTTCACATAAATGCATACTAATCCGCTATCCTGTCCCTTTAGACTGACAATTTGGTCCGATTTACACTACATGTGGCTGCATCGAGAAAACAATTCTAAATACGCACACGGATATGTAATAATTATAGAAAACTACTGTCAGTTCCTCTCCTCTTATCAGTTTCATTGCATTCCAGTTTTTTTAAAGTCACGTCAACGTACTTTTCTAGAACACTTGGGGCGTACTTTAACGCGCAACTTCAGAATGTCTCAAGGAAGTTTCCACACTCTAGTCTCCACAAAAAATCAAAGTTTGAAAAGCAAGCTACATAATCCATGTGCCTATTGTTTTGCCTCTTTTGAACATTCTATAGTAATGACGAGAAAGGAGAATTTGTTGAACAATCAATAACTTTTGTTACTTGTTGATCACTTCCGGCTTTTTTCCTCACAACCTTTATGTCTGATTGAGCAGTATATTAAAAGAGAAATTAAAGGACTAACATTAACCGAGTCAGCAGACTAAGAGCAAACACAAGGAAAAGAAAAAAATAATTTTTATTGCTCGAAGAGATTTGGACTGTAAATTCATTCAGTTAAGGGCACGTTTTCTTGGGACATATTAAGCATATTCAAAAATCGGAATACCTTGAAGCTCATCTTCCAAAACGTCAAATAGCATCAAATGCTTTGGGATACTTTGCATTGCTGAACAACAGATACAACATCGAATTTTTAATTGCATTCCTTTTCCAGAATGTTCAGCATAATAATGTTCCAAACAAAACGGCCCCTATTACTAACGTGGTGACAACGTATGTACGTATGTTTATCTCATGCCAGTTCCCCATGATTTCTTGTGTGCTTCAGTGTGCTTTACCACACCGGCGAACGTAAACCAAGCAGAACAGGCAGCTCTGAAACATTCTCCAATATCTGACTACGAATCAGTTTTGTTAGGAGTCAGGGTTATCACACCAAGGTGTTTCCTTAACATTGCATTCCAAATTCACGTTCAAAATGACACAAGGTGCCCCATTTATGCTAAGATTCGTCCTTTTTTCTATGCTGTACTTGACTGTTGTGACACCAGTTTCCCTGTCTCTTTGAAATGAAACCTGAAAACAGGACAACATGAACACAATTACCGGAGTATGAAGCTCACAGTAACATATAAATCGCCTTTCCCCTCCCCCCCCGCTCTTGGTCAATGAACAGCTGAGGACAGGCTTCAGAAAATTTGGTTTGACCAGAATAATTCTTTTCTTTTCTTACCGGCTGCTGTTGACAGTTTTTTTGGTCAGAAAAGAATGGCTCTAAAGTGAATTTATTTAGAAACGTAAAAAAGCAACAAATAAATTGTTGAGGTAGCTTGCTAATTTTTCGTGCCAGCCATAAAAAAACTGGGATATTTCCTCTAAGTTGCGGTGGGAATATCCTAAACCTTCAAGTGCTGGCAAGCCTCAGAAAGCTATATAGAGTCTACATGCCAAGCGACTCCTTTAAGATTTTTTCCAAGTATGAATGACTAAGATCTAGAGATGGATAGATTCTTGGCTTTGGCCTGAAACAGACCTCAAAATGTAGTGTGTGCAATATGTACAGTTCATCAAGTCTTGATCAACGCAAACACAGACAACGAAGTTTTTTTGTAAGTGGTGGAACAGAGAATTAACTCTGCAGTGTAAATTAAAGTGCTGGTAGAAACCCATGAAAAACCCACTGGGCATTAGCCCTAGTAAAGGGTATCAGGGAACCACACGAGGCAAAGAAAAAATTCTTATGACCTCGGTGGGAATCGAACCCACGACCTCCGGTTTAGATCTACCATTGCTCTGCCGACTAAGCTACGAGGTCGGACAGAGAAAGTCGGGGACGATTAAGATGGTGAATCGCGGCGAAGAGAAAGTAAGGGTACATATATATAATGTTGTGCCGCGTAGCACTATAAACACATACAAGTGGTGTATATGTACCCGAAGTTTTTTTGTAGCCTGGTAACAGTCCATTTCTGTGTGGATGATATATATAAAATAAGAAGAACGCAAGAATGCAAGCCAACAATGCTTCTTCACATTTCAGATTTTCCATGCGCCCACTCAACTACACAGAAAGGGACTGCAACAGGAAACTAACACTGATGGATACAATGATGAGTTTTAAATAACACAGCTAACACTTCACTGTCAGAAAACAGGTTCCAAATTAAAACCAAAACAATAAAATATTACAGTTTGGGTGCGGCGTTATTTTAAAGTCAAAGAGGAACTATATAATTTCTAAATAGCTAACCTTTTTCTGGTCATAAAATCTTGCATAATCTCTTTTTCTTTTTTTGGGGTCATGATCATGTTTGAAGGTGTCATAACCCGTTGTTATGTGCTTACTGCTGTGTCGATAGATCTACAATTTAATTCAAGAAAAAATAACAAATTAAATCTTTGTACAAGCCTATCATCTAATTTTGAATCCATAATAAGACATCCGGGAAAACATGCCACTAAGAAGTCCTTTGAATGCAATGCTGGGTATTTATTTATTATAGTCAGAATTATTAGGTACTGAAGACGGCATGAATACATTGCATATCTAAATTAACTCTTGAAATTAGATAGTCTGATTAAATCAACTGAAGACAACAGATTTGAATGTCAAACCTAGAAAAAAAAATCCAGGCATCAAATGTAATTTCTTCCATGTCATGTACAAAGTTCTGACCAAGCAGGTGTATTCATAATCAGCTGATTATGAATGTTAAAACCATGCATGCCAAGGCCAAGTAATAATTCCTTTTGAAAGTGGAACATGACATCACTCACCGACAATTTAGCTTCCTTCATTCTCAGGTACAGCTCATCATCTTCACGTCCCCAGCCCCAAAACTTATTTGAAAGCCCATTAACCTAAGAATACAAAAATTTTATAAACCAACAACAATCATCACAAAAAGGCTGCGGCTGGAAGAGGGGTGGCAAATGACAAATTCAACATTACTTTTGTAAGATCACAACACCACCTGTTTTTCATGAGCCTGAGGTATTCTTAGCTTGAAAAAGAGATCAAGACATTGGAATAGCTAGCTTCTCACAATGACTCAAGACTGCAAGAGCTGTCAAACTTGCTAAAACTTTTGTGAGATGTTTGCACCTTTTAGATGATAAAAATGGAAAAGAGTGAAGCCTTTTTTTTGGAAGGTACAGACTTTCATCTTTTTGCTATTAACAAGTGGTAATAGTTTGTCAGTCCACAACCCAATACTACACAACCCCTGGAGTGAACCTTCCACATTCTTCAATGCCAAAAGTGCTCTCAGGTATGGGTAATGGTAATGGTGAGAGTTAGAAAAAGCTAACAATACAGTGTAACACAGATATCATCATGCATATTCGGAGTTGTATAATGCAGACTTATACATGTGCAACTGCACATACCTGACTACTGAAGTTTAGATTATAGCATTGTGTGTACAGTGTAGGTCCATGCTTGGTTTGAATTGGTTTGTTTCACATTTTTGGTCGAGTGACCTTCTATTCTCTATGATCTCAATTTTCTTGGAAGACCATTCTTGACTTACTGTTAGTGTCTGATTTTTACACAAAGTCAGTTGGAACATTCCCCCACTTTTTGTTGTAAAAGAATTCTTTTCCAAAACCAAAACCTCAGATAGAAGATAGATAGAATACTTTATTAATGTGTCAAGAGTTTTAGCTGACAAGCTAATTTGGGACACAAAAAGAGAAAAAGAATTTCCTATCTACAAATACTTTACAATGATATTCAATAAATAGATACAAAAAATACAAAAGTCGTCGAGATAAACAGACAAATTATTATACACCGCAAAATGTATAAAAAACAAAACAAATAATTTCTCCTTTAAAACCCTGGACACCTTTCAGCGGTCACCTCCTGGTAGAAAGCCCATCTAACACTTATGGTTCGATCTTTACTGATCACAAATACTATTAACTGACTTCAGATATCAACCATCCTGTGTATGATTTAAAGCTCTTCCTTGATCTCCCAAGATAAAACTAGCTTCTTAGATGCCAAACACTTACTCATACCTTTTCAAACTGTGCCACAGACATTATTAAAATTCCACCTACAAATGTCTTGTAGTGGTACTTTGGATGTAGAAAAGGTGCAGATACATGGAAAGGTCCTTTTTCAGGGAATCCATAATATAAATCTTTGTTGAGTGGCAGGAGATCCACATCATGCATTGCAATATAGTCACAATCATTCCTAGCTTGCAGAAATCCAACATTTAAGAGAGATGCTCTATTAAATCTACAACAAAAGAGAGGAAAAGGTTACATTAGCTATTTTTTGCCACTGTATGAACTATGTAATTCTGATACCTTTTTACGCTGATTATGGGGCAGATCTAGAGGGGGTTATCAATTGAACCCCCTGAATCAAAACACCAAATGTCAAAAACTTGTAAAAATATAAAATAAATACAAGCAAATCTCAAATAACAAAGCTAATTATCTGCTGTTTGATGTAACTGCGAGCTTGACAATGTAAATGTGATTCAGACATGATAATGATTATTAATGATGGTCATTAATAATCATTATCATGTCTGAATCACATTTACTTTGTTGAGCCTGCAGACCACAGTGGGACACTTTGTATAAGAACCTAGATAAACAACCTAGCTCACCAGGGGTTCCTGTAGCTCAGTGGTTAGCGCATCTGACCGGTGTTACGGAGGTTGTAGGTTTGTACCCTACACGACTTACTGACTGTAGGAAATTGGCTTTGCTGTTTTGTTAGTCTGTTTTAACACAGTGTTCTTTGCTGTTGCTTTTTCTTAACCAAGTACCGTACATAAAAGTGATTTTGTGAACTCCTTTGTGCATTAACTGTACATTAAGTGATTATGTTATATAAAATAGCATCTTTTTGTTTAGTCATCCATTATGTGCAATCTGTTTTAAGGAGTACTTAGCCATTCCCCAAGGGTGACCAGTTATTACAGGTTCAACTGTCTTACCTAAATATGAACAAACTATGGTGACTTCAGTATGTTGTACAAATTATTCTACCATCACAATAATCTTTGCTTGCACATACAACAATCATTACAAACCAACAAATATGAATGAAAATAGATAGAAAATGTTTCTGTACTGCCACTATCTCCAACCACTGTTGATCAGTTGACTGCAGAATTGCGCATTTTTACCTCCACTTTTTCCCCCAAAACACACACAAAGCTGTAGGCATGGGTATGTTTTATACACAGAAGGGGTGGGGGAGGGGGGGGTCACCCTGGATCTCATGAGACTGTGATGGAATGATCAAATGGGGGCAAAAATCAAAACCCAAACAATCCCTGGACTAAAAATGAACCCCCCAAAAATCCCATGCCAAATTTCTCAGCTACGCGGCCAGGATATGCAGGCACTTCCCTGGGGTCTACCACAAATCTTCAGGTTGTTTTGAATACCCCAAAAATCCCTACTTAAATTAAACCACACAAAAAAAGTACTTGCCAAATTTTCCTACCTCAAAAAATCCTGGAATCGAAAATTTCAAATAATAATAATCTTCTTATATAGCGCTGTTTCTATACTGAACCAACAATGCTTTACAACAGTGAGTGTAAGGAAAATTAAGTAACATAAAAAGCCTGAAAAAAAACGTAATACTTAACGATTCTTACAATTCAAAGTCATTTCTAAAAAGGTATATCTTAACCCTTTCACTCCCGATAGTGCCAAATGGCACTTATAGATTTTACTCTGTCTAACACCAGATGATTTTACTCGTCAATGGAGAACCCTTTGTGAGTGAAAGGGTTAACAACATCTTCTCCCAAAACCCCCCTCCCCATTAACCCTTTCACTCCCGATAGTGCCAGATGGCACTTACAGATTTTACGCTGTCTAATGCCAGACGATTTTATTAATCAACGGAGAACCCCTTGGGAGTGAAAGGGTTAAGAGTGGATTTAAAAGATTCTGCTCACTTGCAACACTTTATACTTAATGGGAGGGTATTCCACTGTTTTGGAGTAAAAAAGGAGAAAGCTCGCTCCCCATAAGATGGCAGCTGGGTTGTACTAGTAGTTCTTTATCAGATGAACATAATGTCATTAATGGTCTATAATGAATTAAAAGGTCACCTAGATAGGATGGCGCTAGTTGATTAAGACATTTTAAAAGTCATTAGTGAAATTTTAAAACGAATATGTTCATGAACAGTTAACCAATGCAGATCTCTTAGCACAGATGTAATATGCTTGTGTTTATGTGAGCCTGTTAGAAGTCGGGCTGCTAATTTCTGGACATACTGTAGTTTTTGGACTTGATCCTGCCTAAGACCTGAGAGTAGTATATTATAGTGGTCAATCTTGGATGTTACGAATGCGTGGATCAAAGTTTCACAGTGACGGAAAGAGAGATGTTTACTGATTTGAGCAATGTTATGCAGGTGGTAGAAAGCAGACTGACATATGCTGTTTATTTGTTTGTCCATAGACATGACAGTGTTGAACCACGCACTGATGTTCTTTGCTGATTTCGATGAGTAGATCACATCTGAGCAAACAAGATTAGATTTTAGATGCGGTTGTGGTCGATGATGGGCTTGGAAAACAAGGAGCTCAGTTTTTTCAAGCTTGAGCATCAGCCTATTGGCTGACATCCAATTGTTAACATCATGAATACATGACTGAATGCGCTGTTTGGATGTAGTTGGTTTGCCAGCAGCACTCGGCTTGAAAGACAAATAGAAATCCCTTAAAAATCCTTTGATTATCCCTATCACTTGAAATCTGGAGTACCACCCCTGGGGTTTTATCATCTACGCAATGAATGATTTTGTGATGAAGGACATTGTCTGCAATTGCATTTTAATTTGTTGTTCAAGGTTTGATCAGCACTATATGTAGTTTGGCTCTCCAGGGCTGGCTTATACACAACTGTACAGTTTGCTGTACTAAGCCTTAATCAGCTTATTGTTGAGTGAAATAACTTACAAAGGGAGGATTTTCTTACCTATGCTTGTCAACTTGGTTCACGATAAATAGTTTATGTCGCACTTTCTTCGCATTTAAATAATCATGCATGTGTGGAACAAATTCAAGCAGCTCCTCAAATCGGCCTCGGTAAGGAACAACCACTCCAAGTTGATGTGGACCCCATTTGTCATCAGCATCTGCTTCTTCATGTTTGATACTTTCTGGAATATTAACTGAATACTCCAAAACTGATCAACATAGTCATGGTTACAATCACACTGATGGTCTTAAATCATACCATTATTATCATTATCTTCATCATCTTTGTTGTAGATAAAATCTGTAGATTTGTAATCTATTGCCATCACCTTTATTAACATCAACATCACATTACTGTAATCATTATCATTATTATTGTCATGATTAGCAACCATAGCCATAATCTTTGTTAAATCTTGAATTCAATAGGTTTTGCTCATACTGTTAAGAAAACTTTCCCTTTTTGGCATCCACTTGTCTGGTATGTGTCGAAAAGTATCTTTACTTTAATTTTTTAACCTATAACAAGTTTGCGTCAACTTTGCATTTTTCGCGTGAAGGGCAATATAAGCTTAAACTTTATACGGTAAGCTTTAACTTAATTTGAAAAGCTTGATTCATCTAATCGATCATGCATTAATACATAAATCAAAAGTTGCAATACAATTTTCTACGTTTTTTTGTATACAGGACAATGAACAGAATGAAACACACGTGAGATGAGGCGTTAAGCAAACAACAAATTTTACAAAGAATCGAAACGACACGTCACCAAGAATGAACACAGAACTGCTAACGATGTACGTATTAATTTAATACGTACATCGTTAGCAGTAATGAACCGGATGCCATCAAATGAACTACAATGTGTACCTTTTTCAGTCTCACGCAGGGATGTCGTATCAGTTCTTCTCTGTTTTGATGCAATTTTGTCCTCATTTTGCGTGTGTAGAAAGTCATGCTCTTGTAGCGAAGAAGATAGCTTGTTGCGCTCGAAATATTGCCGGCAATCGCAACCATTTTCACTGAGATATTTCATCGATATCCATATTGTACCAGCAACCGCAAATGTTAAATAAAAGAGCATCCCTATAATTACTCCTCGAGGTACAACAGCCATGAGAATGATTTCAACGTTGTAATTTTGTAGTCGAAAAAACAAAAGCTATATTCTGCTAATTCTTATGGTGATAGCAATATTTCCTCTGCTTCTTCCACGCTTCGCATAGTTGCCAATCAATGCTGCTGGACACGGCATTTCTCTTCCAATCCCCTACTCAACTTCCACCTCTCATTCGATTCAAATGAAAATACTCTTTTGTTGGATAATCTTCGTTATTTATCATGGTAAAATACCGTCAATTTTATGAACGTGAGATGGTAAATATTTTATCACACATTTTTACCTCTCAGTTAGCCAGCGGAGATACTACACTTCAAGAAGTACGTCCTGTAACTCTTCCTGTGACACTGAGTAAACAACTGCGCATGAGCAATAAAATCCCAGACGCACGTGTGGTGAAGCAAAGGCAAAGCGGAGTGGACAGTGAAGAAAATGGTCTCTTTCATTTGCAATGCGTGTGGTCAGACTGTCAGAAAAGCTCAAGTGGAAAAGCATTATCAAAATGACTGCCATGGTTGTGATGTTTTGTCGTGTATCGATTGTGGAAAGGACTTTCACGGCGATGAATATACCGCCCATACCTCGTGCATCACAGAGGCTGAGAAATACCAAGGGAAACTTTATAAACCAAAAGACAAACAAAACAAGGGTGAACACAAGCAGCAAGAATGGCTGAAGGTAACAAGATGCTTTACTGGATACGGAGCGCTATCCCTTATGCAACTATTTCGCTAGGGTGTAAATTTGTGACCTCTCACGCGAAAACGTACACTAACGACTATTCGTTTTTTGATTTGATTTTTTTTTGCCATACAAAGTGAAACCGTAAGTTTGGCCAAAGCCAGGGGCTTAAATGGCTTTTGGTCAGAGACAAAGACTATTTTACAAAGAACAGTAGACTAAGCTAGGTAATAAACTTAATAAGGAAGATAGGTACTTGTAGACCAATAGAAATGCAAAGCTAATGACAATAATCCAGGTATATCAGAAGTTCAGAATAATATTCACTAATGGTAGCTCAAAGATTTAATTCAGGCTTAAGAAGTACGATTTAAGCTTCTTTTTGAAGTTGCTGATGGCAAGACTGTTGCGCAAAGTCAGAGGGATATCATTCCAAATAGTTGGAGCTTGGGAGCAAATAGCAAATTGATACCTACGCGAGAATTTGTGTAGGTTGAAACGAGAGCGAACGGCAAAATGAACGGCTACTGAACGGATGACAAACGGATAACGAAGCCGTTTGAAACGGCTATCATGAACGGCTGAAGAAAAATTTTGAATGGCTCAAAGTGAACGGATGAACGGCTGAAGAAAATTTTTGAATGGCTCAAAGTGAACGGCTGCAGAAAAATTTTGAACGGCTGACTGTGAACGGTTGACGGTGAACAGCTAATTACAGCTACATAAGATTTTCAAACAGATTGCTGTGAACAGTTAAACGGGAAAAGATAATAATTATTTTGAATCGACGACCGAATTACTTGAGTCGCTGTTTGTGTTTGCGTTTCTGACATGAATAACTCGGAACCAAACATCAAACATGGTCCGAAATTAACTTTTTTCTAAGGGAGCTAATTGGTGACTAACCTAAAAATTTTGGTCGCCAAATGGAAGGGTTTGGTTGCCAAAGACAAGTGTTAGTTTTTTTGGTTTGGTTGTATTAATTTTTCGTTTTACTCCAATAGTTTTAATTTACGTTAATTTATAGTAAAAGCACAAAATTTAAACTTTCTTTTACTATAATTAAACAAAATGTTTCCATTGAACACAATATCATTACATACAGCTATTAAAGGAGAGACTCACAACAGCTGTGTAACGATAACATAGACAACATAGTCCTACATCTTAATGAGCGTGTTTGTCAACGTTCATGCAAAGGCTTCGGATTTCTTTTTCTTACTATTTCCATTTGGCAGCTAGACTGGTCTCCTGTGAAGTTCTGTGTACTAGACTTGTGGGGGCCCTCTTTCAATACTTAGATTTAATCAAGTGTGCAACTCAAGTATCTGTTCTTCGCCAAAACGCAACGCAATTTCGGACCCTGGAATTGTATTTCACTCAACGGATAACCGGCTGAAGCGGATAACACCAGCAATACGAACAGATGTAAATTTTTTTAAACGGATAACCCTGGTCGTACGAACGGATACAATTTTTTTGGAATGGATAACCCTAGCCGTGCGAACGGATGCAAATGTGTAAATGGATGCAAATTTTTTTAAATGGATAACGCTGGCTGTGCAAACGGATGCAAATTTTTTTTGAACAGATAACCCAAGCCGTGCGAACGGATGCAAATTTTTTTTGAATGGATAACACAAGCCGTGTGAACGGATGCCAATTTTTTTGAACGGCAAGTGAACGGCAAAACGTCGTTTGAACGGATAGCCGTTAGTGTACGTTTTCATGTGAAAGGTCACATTTCTTAATTAATCGTATCTATAACAAAATTCTTGATTCCAATTGGTTTTCTGTGTGCCCATTTGTCGCGTAATTGGCGCGCAATCATGTGGGTGTCCAATTACAGGTATCCAATTTCAACTTTTTGTAATTGGATACCTGTAATTGGACACCTATGCCATTCACGTGTCAATTATTTGCACTTTAATGGCTTCCTTCATGTTTTCTTACTGTTTGTGAGACTGTTGGAACATACCACTGACTTTTTCACTCAAAGGCGGTTCTCAAAATCTTCTTAATCTTGAAATTTGTTATTGCTGCGATTAATTAGTAATTGGACCTTGAGTTGTACAATTCAGGGAGTAATGGTGTTCGTAATTTCAAATCGGACTTGCCCTGCGCGCTCGTCCAATTTTGAAATTACTCATCCGATTATTCCCTGAATTGTACTCCACTCGGTCCAATTACCATTACTTATAATACACTGAACAAAATTACTCAATTCTGATTGGCTGAGAGCAGTACAATAATTGTACTGCTCTCAACCAATCAGAATTGATTAACCCATTTAAGTCCAATGCACCCCCATGTGCCCTGGCAGACCTACGTGCCTTCTGCCACCTGTGACGCCATCAGTTTGAATGGTCAAGCATAGTTTTGTTGACTAACGTGTTTATCATAGCAAGATCTTTGAAACCATACCAGATTGAGTATGATTCAGTCAAGGGGGGGCCAAACAAAAAGGCAAAAAACCAAATTGCTTGCTTTCTGCGCATGCCCGTACTCTGAAAGCTAATGTTTTGCATCTGGAGCAGAAGGCCACGTAGTGCACGACCTGTCAACGGTTTTGTGGTGAGTTCTAGCTCCTAATTGCTAGACAGTGGCAAGAAAATGACTCGACTAGCTTGAAAACGTGATTTTCGGCAAATAGTACTCGGCAGGAGTACCTATTAAGTTTCCATAGCAACAGTGTGTGAGAACAGCCAAATGTTGCAAATTTGAACATTTTGATAGGTGAAACTGAACGAAAAGGAACATAAACTGAAGTTACCACTCTCTGCAATGATTTGTTGGACTAGTTTACTAAATATTTACAAGTTGCAGGACTTCACACAATTCGTGGTTTTGCTGAGCGAATTGTAAATAAAAAATCGCACAACCTTCTTGTACAATTTGTAATTAATAGATACTCGGGATTTTGGAAAGTTCTCAAATTGCACTTGCCTAAAGGCTCATGCAATTTTGAGAACTTTCAAAATCACTCATAGCTTTTAATCACGAATTTTACTCAAGGTTGTGCGATTTCCCGTACTAATCATCAGAAAGTTACAAATTTGCAAAGACTGGCAAGTGTGTGCTCACAAGCTTATGGTTGTAAAAATCATGAAATGGAAACCTGTATTTAAATATTGTTCCTCCACCTTAAAAGAGATTAGTTAAGTTTTTCAATTTCAACCTAGTTCTGTGTGCTACACTCTGTTCATGAACGCCATTTACAATTCAGTCATACTGACTGGAAATTGTACAGTCAACCAAGGTTTTTATTAGGTAACTTACAGTATCAGGCAAAAGTAAGTTGACCCTCTGGACTTGAAACTTGATGCTCAACCCTCAGAGTTATCAAGAATCATGTCTTGAAGTTTGAGGCTCAAGTTTCAAGATGCCAGCAGAATTTTTCAGGAATCTCAATATTGGATTTCATGGAAATGATCTACTCTGTGAACCCTTTGTGAACAAATGCAATTTCTCTTAGCTTGTAACACTAGTATTCTTGCTTGTCTCATTCTAGTCCAAAGAGGAATTCAAATTTTTAGGGTGCAGCAAGTGTTCAATATTATTCCAAAACAGTTATTCTGTCTGTGTACAGTAGTTTTACAGCTGTGAATGTCTTTGTTTTCTTGTCTTGAAACTTAGAGTAATCAACTCAGTACTCAATTCACTTGACTGGAAGCTCAGTGCACTCACTTGAGCCTGTTTATTTGAAGTTTGAGAGTTTCAAGGTTGAAGCTTTTGAGTTCAGACATTCAAGTTTCAAGGAACTGTCAATTTTTGCCTGGTTTTACAGACAGTTGGTGCTGAAATGATTGAAATAGGAGGGGAATTACAAAATAACCAATTATTTGACACTTGTCTGTCCTTTCATCAGTAACTGTTGTATGTAATTTAAGGAATTATTGACATCCCTGTGATGATGACTTAACTTAGGACACCTAATGATCACCTCACAAGAGGATGATTACAAAAAAGTTATGCCTGAACAGGGAAAAATGCAACAAGTTTTCTAAGACTGTATCAATAACTCACAGAGAACTTAAACCTGTTTGAAAAAAAAAAAGACCCAAATTCAAGACATTAACCTTCTTTTTGATAAAACCTTAATCCCTCTCTTAAAGTGTATATGACACCAAAATTTTCATTAGCTTGATCGAAAGAGGTTTCAAAATGATGAAGAACAACGTTTATTTTATTGTAATAGCATTCTTGGTTGCCGAGTTATTCAAGATTTTGATTTATGCAAATTAGGCAACTTGTGACGTCATCAGGTTGACACAAAATAAGGTGAAATCACAAAAAATGGAATATCTCTGAAGACGTTTGCTGTACAGAACTGAAACTTTTCACAGTTGTTATACTTATCACAAAGTTCCTGGATAAGCTCCACTTTGACATTTCCATGGCAACACAATGGGCTCCAGGCCCTCTCCGTCCAAAGGATAAAATCAGAGTTTCTCTCCTCAAGAAGAGCTGTTTGCTCTGTATGTTCAGTCAGTGGGTGTGAGCGAATATGGACTTAACACAGCACAAGTATAAGAAAGTCTGTTAGACTCTGGAGCAACAAATAAGGCATTTTTCATTTTTGGAATGTAGAGGTCTGGTAACGAGTAAGTTGCCATGGTGACCTCATAACCACTATCACAATGTGCAGTTCTGGCAGCACATCAACCCTGCAAAATTTTAACCCTGTAGACTTAGTATTTGCAGAGATATTCCATATTTTATGATTTTACTTCATTTTGTGTCAACCTTATGACGTCATAAGTTGCCTAATTTGCATAAATCAAAATCTTGAATAACTCGGCAACCAAGAGTGCTATCACAATAAAATAAACGCCGTTCTTCATCATTTTGAAAGCTCTTTCGAACTAGGTTATGAAAAATTTGGTGTTATATACACTTTAAGTAAACCTCTAGAATATAAGGATTATGTCATTCTTGCAAGCTGTTTTGGACTGTTTCTCCTCATCCAGTCTTGTACCAGGAATATTAAAATAATCATGGTATTGGTTTGTTTGTTAATGAGGGTTTTGTGAATTGTGTGGTTTCAGCAAGTAAGAGAAACTACAAAATCAGGAACAGTTGATCCACGACTGGCCGGACTCTTGGATAGAATCAGTGAATACTCTAATATTCCAAGGAAAAAAGCCAAATTTCAGGTAGGTAACATTGTGATGTCTATTCCTCCTGCATACAGAAAACACACTAATGAGATGATTTACACAAGCTCTGTTGTGTTAGACTGTGTTGGATTGTTGCTTTGTGAGTGCATTGCAATTTTGGCTAATATTCACCTTTGACAAAACACAACAATTATCACTGTCATTTTTATTGTCATTATTATCATTATTTTCCTTTTGTATGAGGGATTGAACAGAAAAGCTGGTTGAAATTGCTTGGCATATTTCTTCAGGAGAATCCATCAAATTGTGGCCTTCATGTTAACCATTTGTTACGCAAAGCTAGTACTGTCATTTATACATTTTACACATCTGTTAATATTTGAATACCCTACAGATTAACTGACAAATTCTTTGATCTGTTCATTATGTCCCTGCTTTTATATGGGAAATCTTGAGATTTG